>OZ017740.1:225523502-225573502 GCA_963969285.1 Odontomyia ornata | reverse complement strand
AGTATTGATGGAGGATCCCAGCGTCCAAATTCCCAAGATGAATGTAGTGGTATGTACTGACACTGATGTACCGAATTCTTCCGAAAGCATTGTATGGGCCAAGCTTGATGGTGATTCTGGAGACCACCGATCTTATCTGATAGAGCCAACGAAGACGTCCGCATTGCGCAGTTTGATTGTAAGACAAAGCCTTGTAAGAAGGATACGTGCCGGTTAGAGTCCTTAACATCGCAGACTCAACCACGAGCATCAAAGCGGGAGAAGTCATCGGCAGCTGCCAGCCTGTTTCCACCATCATCTCCTTGGAAACCACTCACGACCATCATTGGAAAAGGAGGCAAGACGCAGACAAAGCCCGGGAATCCACGTCTGCAATATTGAAGCAGGTCAAATTGCCAGTGCAACTTTTCAAACGAGCCTCTGATCTGGTCACCAATTACAGTGACGTCTTCTCAACAAGCCCGGATGACCATGGCCGAACGAGTCTGGTAACTCACGTCATAGATACACAGGGAGCCAAGCCAATTCGACATGCACCGATACGTCTTCCTATAGCCAAACAAGGAGAAGTCAGCGCACTGATCTCGGACATGGAAAAACAAGGCGTTATCGAACCTTCTGTCAGTCCATGGGCCGCGCCTGTAGTTCTAGTAAAGAAAAAGGATGGTAGCACTCGCTTTTGTGTCGACTACAGGCAGCTTAATGCGGGCATGTGCGGAACTTAGAAGAGGTTTTCGCCCGATTGCGACTGGCGAATCTGAAACTTAGTCCCGACAAGTGTACCCTTTTCGCAGCTGAAGTAAAATACCTTTGACACGTCGTATCAGTGGAAAGGGTCAAAACAGACCCTAACAAAATTGAAGCCGTGAAAAGCTGGCCAACACTAAACAACAAGCGCCAACTACGAAGTTTTCTGGGTCTGGCAACCTACTATCGAAGATTCGTCAAAGACTTTGCCAAAATAGCTAAGTGTCTCCATCAGTTAACCGAGAAAAATCGTCCGTATGTCTGGGATGAACAATTTCAGGTAGCCTTTGAGACCTTGAAGGAGAAGCTGTGTTAATCACCCGTGCTGGCATATCCGAAACCCGGAAAAATGTTTGTGGTTGACACCGATGCGAGCAACGGCGGTATTGGAGCTGTACTCTCCCAGCAGATCGATGGCGAAGAAAGAGTCCTCTCGTATTATAGTCGAGTTCTTTCAAAAAGTGAGAGGAACTACTGCGTGACCACGAAAGAGCTATTGGCTGTAATAGAGGCCACCAAGCAGTTCCACAAGTACCTATATGGCCAGAAATTTGTTCTTCGAACGGACGTCGGACCATGCATCATTGAGATGGCTGCTCAACTTCAAAAACCCCGAGGGACAAGTTGCGAGATAGATCGAAAGATTGCAGTCATACGACTACGAAATTGTTCATCGGAAGGGCGGAGTTCATGGAAATGCTGACGCCCTATCCCGCCGTCCATGTCCAGCTAACTGCAAGCATTGCCGACGGATTGAGGAAAAGGAACCGCCCGTTGATCTGCGATTGATAACGACCGAATTCGATGAAGGTTGGTCACCGGAGGAGATTCGAAGTGCCCAGTTAGCCGATGAGACATCGGTGGGAGATAACATAAAGAGCACCGAAAATTCGATTGTCCCTGCTGAGATCGTTACCCAAGCGACCGATTCAAGGGTCGCAAACCCCGCCAACGAGGAGATTACGGCAGTAAAAGCAAAGAGTGACCAGACACCGCGTGAATGCACCGCTACCGTTGAAAATGTGGCGGAAGTACTGCACTCGGAAACGGAACGCGATAACCTCTCCCAAGGATGGTTGCAAGGTACAATTGCGGCCCAGCGATACGAAGAAGAAAGACTACTCCGAATAGCGGGAGATGTTCTGAAAAGAATACAAGCTGCATGCGACCGATGGCCCCGCTCGAGCCGATGGCAACGATCGAAATACGAGACATTGACTGCGTGACGAATCTGGCCGAGGTAGAAGAGGCCATCAAAAGGGAGTTCCCTAGCGTGGGAAGGATCAAAGCGAGACTGACACCAGAAAACGACAGGGGACAACGCATGGCCATAGTTGACTTGCTCGAAAAGGACGGCGAACAATTCCTGAACAAGGGCAAAGTAAGAATTGGGTGGGTTGTCTGTAGGATACGGCGAAGAGAAACGCCTCTTCAATGTTTCAAATGCCTTGGTTATGGTCACACCACACAAGTATGCAAAGGACCCGATAGGAGTTCCCTATGTTACAAATGCGGTGAAATGGGACATAAAAGAAAAGAGTGTACGAAGGAGGCACACTGTATTCTTTGCAAGGATGCTGATCCAAAACCTGTGATTTCGGACACGTCTTGGGATCAGGAAAATGCCGGGTGTTCCAGGAAGCCCTAGCCAAGGCAAAATCAGAGCTTCGATGACCCGCATCCTGCAGCTAAACCTACACCGCAGTTCAACCGCCCAAAATCTGCTTGAGCAGTTTGCGAGGGACATGAAAGCCGACTTCTTGCTGCTGAGTGAGCAACACCATAATAAAAGTCCTGCATTATGGTACTCTGATGAAACTGGTACTGCCGCTATCTGGGTTCGCTTAATGCTTTGGAGGGCGCTGTTTCGAACGCAGAGGGCAAAGTGCTCGTTGGGGGAGACTTCAAGGCTAAAGCAATCGAATGGGGCATGCCTCAGACGGATCCGCGGGGAAAACGAATCCTGGAAATGGCGGGCAGGATGGCGCTCGTCGTACTAAACTCCGTAAATGCGCCGACTTTCCGCCGTAATGGCTGTGAGGGAACCATACCGGACGTGACATTCGCCTTGGAGTCCTTAGTACGGAGAATACACAACTGGAAAGTATTAGAGGACTACTCAGCCAGTGATCATCAGTGCATTCTGCTTGACATCAGTGATGCCGCCTCCCGACGTCCGTGCTCTCGGCCGTCTGCAACTGGATGGAACATCGGAAGGATGGACGGCGAGCGGTTCGTCAAGGTTCTCACAGCAGGTGAGCCGCTGCAGGGAGCTCCGGAGGGGACGGAAGAACTGGCAGCTCAAGACGTGGTGAACTCTACTATGAGCATAATCACGACTGCTTGCTGCGCTTCTACGCCCCGTCGAAGACCCCGGCACGGCAAGCCCCCAATGTACTGGTGGTCTACTGAAATCGCTGAAAAGCGGAGGGAGTGTCGCAAGCTTCGGCTTGAGGCTCAACGGGCGCGGAACCGTGACGAGGCATGCAACCAGGTGGCAGCATATAAGTCGGCCAGGAAATGCCTTCGCAAGCTGATCAACAGTAGCAAGACCTAGTGGACAATGTGAACAAGGATCCGTGGGGCCTTGGCTACAAGCTGGTCATGGGGAAACTTGGTGCCCTACGGAAGCCTTGTATACATGACGCGGAAAACATGGACTCGATAGTGCGGGGACTCTTCCCCGCCCATCCCGGTCGTGTTGACGCTGTCGATGTTGAAACAGCTGTAGAGTGCCCACTCTTCACACAGCTGGAACTGGAGGAGGCAGTCCTCTCCCTGAAAGCGAGGAGGCTCCAGGTCCAGATGGTGTTCCGGCTGAGGTGTTGCGGCTCGTCTATCACCATTGTCCTGACTTGCTGCTCACCGCATTCAACGCTTGCCTACGGGACGGAGTTCTCCCGGTACGATGGAAGGTGGCGAGGCTCGTGCTGATGAGCAAGGGGAAGGGAAATTCCGGATCGTTGTCTGCATACCGCCCGTTATGCATGCTAGACACGGCTGGGAAAGTGCTAGAGAAACTCATCAAGGGAAGACTCACTGACGCGATTCGTGCTGCTGGGGACCTATCTCCTCGGCAGTACGGCTTTAGAGCAGGACGTTCTACCATTGATGCGATTGCAGAGGTGGTGGACGCGGTCCAAAAGGCAGAGGCATGTAGTCGCACCAAGCGACGGATCGTCCTGTTGGTGGCACTCGACGTCAGGAACGCCTTCATTGGATATTCTGGACACGCTGGAAACCTCTTTTCAAGTTCCAGAATATCTAATGCGGCTTTTGAGGAACTACCTAAAGGACCGAAGCCTGCTCTACAACACGACACAGGGCCAACGAAGGATGGAAATTACATCGGGTGTTGCCCAGGGATCTATCCTTGGTCCGGACCTGTGGAACGTGTCTTACGACGGGCTACTGAGACTTGAGATGCCAGATGAGTCGCGCTTGGTCGGCTATGCGGATGATGTTGCGGCACCGTTGAACAAGCGCAACTTAGGCTAGGTATGTTAATGCACCGAGTGAGGGACTGGATGACTGCTCGCGGGCTGGGTTTAGCACTGGAGACATCTTGACAAAAAAGAGAATCCCTAGAGTAAGGATGATCAGTATTGGAGACTTACATATCGAATCGAAGCCAGCGGTGAAGTACCTGGGGCTACTGATCGACTCGAAGATGAGTTTCTCTGAGCAAATCAGGGCAACGGCTGAGAAGGCTGCTTCGGGAATATCGGCCCTGAGTCGACTTATGGCCAACGTAGGGGGACCCAGCCCATCAAGAAGACGCCTCTTGATGAGTGCTGTAGGGTCAGTGCTACTGTACGGAGCAGAGGTATGGGGCGACGCTCTCAGCAGGGAGGTATACCGAAAACGTTTGGCACAGGTACAGAGAAGAGGAGCACTGAGAATTGCATCTTCGTATCCAACAGTCTCCGACTCGGCGGTGAGAGTGATTGCAGGCGTGATACCTGTCGCCCTCCGTGCTAGAGAGCGCCGCGCTATTTACCTGCGCCGAAACGAGGATGCGAGGGAGATGGTTGTCCGCGAGGAGAGACAACGCCCGCTCAACGATTGGCAGCAGTCTTGGGGGAATTGCACGAAGGGAAGGTGGACTGCGCGCCTCATCCCGGATGCGAGACCGTGGCTAAATCGAAGGCATGGTGAGACTGACTTCTATCTGACCCAGCTTTTGAGCGGGCACGGGTGTTTTCAGTCTTACCTGCACAAGATCGGTAAGTCACGGTCTCCCGATTGTCGGTTTTGTCCAGGAGAGGAGGACAATTCCTGTCACACATTTTTTGCGTGTACAAAATGGGCTCAGGCTGCGAAGGGAACTCTACAGGGAGACGGGAGAGCACACCCCGGACAATATAGTTGCGGTGATGCTCGAATCGGTTGACAAATGGAACCAGGTCGCACATTATGCTCGGGGAGTCCTAAAATATAAAAGGGACTCACAGCAGCCGGGGGCGTTGGGGCTGGGGGATCGCTCTTCTGGCGTTTCCTCTTCCCCTTCCCCTTCCCGCTAGGATAGGGACTCCTCAGCTTGAAGGCGCCCCACGGCGTAACAAAACGAGACCTGGCCCGAAGTAATGTGTCAAACGGTTCCAGGCTGGGTTCTCAGGTTGACAGGGGAGGTGTGTAGTGGGTAGTCCAGTCGCGAATGGGAGTCCCACACTCTGTGAATAAATAGCATTCACCTCCCTACCACAAAAAAAAGGTGGTTTTAGAGCAGGCTGATCGAAGATAGACCAATTGTTTTCGGTCAAGCAGGTACTTGAAGAATGCTGGGAGTTCAACAACGTTCATCAAATTTTCTTTGACTTTAAGCAAGCATACGACAATATTGGTCGTAACATACTGTACCAAATAATGCAGGGAGAATAGCTGGCCTCATTCCTATTCAATTTGGCTCTAGAGTTCGTCATACGGAAGCTACCTTTTGATACGCGAGGTACATTACTATTTATGTGGAGCCAGGTAGTAGCTGATACGGACGACATAAACATTTTATGACGGTCGTTAACAACTGCCAAAGAACTTTTTGTAAAACTCGACAGCGAAGCAAGACTAGTAGGGCTACAAATTAATGAAAATAAAACAAAGCTCATGACTCAGTCGAGGGGCTGTACTTCTAAGAAGAAGAAGAAGAAACCAAAACACTTGACCACAGAACATGCCACACGTGAAGCCAGATGAATCATCCCTGCACATAGTCATGCACATGGTTCATCGACATGCGCCTAATATTGACCCACATATTGTATCTCAAGTGTCGCATGCCATTTTTAATAAAAGGGAAAATTTTGATTTAAGTTCACGCATTAAGTGTGAACAAAGTTCCGTATTGAGTCTTTGTTTGAGATTCATAATACGTTTGGTCACATTTTAAGGACTGAATGAAATGGGGTTTATACTCAAGATATTTACGTTCATTGGATATTCGATACATTCTTTGAGCTCGAGTGGAATTTATTTCTATTGCTTTTATTGCTTTGGTTTAGGATTGCAGTAATTTGTACTGGGTGAGAATCATTACATTAATTGAGTTATTAAGTAATGCTTATCATTCAACAATTTGATGTTAAAAATGGATATCGTTACACCCTAAACCTCGAGATGAGTGTAGATATATTGAGATTAGTTCAATAACTTAATATGAATCTTAAAAAAAGGGAAGTTCTTGGTACATGTGTACATACGTATGTGTTTATATGTTTATATGGATCTACGTTTATGTATATATATATTTTTATATATATATATATATATATATATATATATATATATATATATATATATATATATATATATATATATGTATATATATATATATATACATACATATATATATATATATATATATATATATATATATATATATATATATGTATATATATATATATATATATATATATATATATATATATATATATGTATATATATATATATGTATATATATATATATATATATATATATATATATATATATATATATATATATATATATATATATATATATATATATATATATATATATATATATATATATATACATTTTTTTCCTATATTTTTTTTTAGAAGTCTATGATTAAAGCTATAATAGTTGTTTATCATTAAACATGTTCATTGTGACATAACGTTATATGCTTTTACTCCATCTTTATGTATTGATTTGTGGAGTCCATTTACATTAATTACTATATTTCTATTCTTAATGGTTATAATTTCAAAAGGACCTTTGTAAGGAGGCTGATGTTACTTTCTGATTTCATTTCTGATTAATGTTAATTTTTATGTATATAGGGTTTGTACGAATTTGATTTTTAACTCTTTTGGATTTGACATTCTGTATTATGTTCCTAGCCTTTGTTATGGATGTTGTTACTCTAACCTTTAGCTCTTTAGAATAAGCATCAAGATTATAGACCCTATCCTCAATTAAATATTTTGGAAGGTAAGGGAGTTTTCCAAAAACTAGTTCATACGGTGTATAATTGGTGTCTACATGTGGTGTAGTGTTATATGCAAAGGTATAGTACGGGGCACTGCTGGTCATCAGCAAAAGAGTACATATATTCGTTTAGTACGCGATGGTTTCTTTCAACCGAACCCAATTTCTAGTGGGTACGGAGTAGAAAAAATTTGCTTTATTTTTAGGAACTCACATATTTCGCCCATTAGTTTATATGTAAACTCCCTAAATCAGATTTCAGTATTTTAAAATGTCCATATTTTAAAAGGGATTCTTCGACTAGTCCTTTAAGCTATTGTTTTAGACTCCTTATTTTCTACAGGGAGGAAAGCAACTACAAATTTTGTTAATTCGCATTGTAGTGTTAGTATATATCGGTAGTTATGCGAGATTCTTAATGGACCTACGTTGTCTATGTGTACCGTCTCAAAGCTTGTTGATGGAGTATCGGTCCCAATCATTCTCTCTTTCGTATGTCTTACCTGTTTATTAGTCTGACATGCTGTACAATTCCTTATGTGTGTTTTGACCATATTGTTCATATTTTTCCAACAATATCGTTGCCTTAACTTTAGCAATGTTTTGCGAACTCGAAGATGTCCTCCGTGCGGTGAGTTGTGATTAGCTTAATTTGGTTTGTTTTATCTATTACCCTAGTTGGTGGTTTGTATATCATGATTCGAAGTTTCTTTTGCGTACTTGTTTTATGTTGCAACATATTAAATATTCTTTTAAATATTGCTTTGTCTATAGACTCAAAAATAATGTCTCCACAAGATAATGAGAGTTAATTTATGCATTCTTGATTCGCGAATCTCATTAACTTCTCCAGAGTCGAAACGAGTTTCGGATATGGATTATCGCCAATTGTCTCATTATATCTGTTCCTTGCAGTAGCATCTTCCATTGTTAGCTTATTTTTGATGGAAACGGATTTCGCATCAGATATATCGCTACAGTGCACTTCTATAATATCATTTGTACGTATAATAGAAACTTTATTTTCTCTAAGCAGAACAAATTTTAATTTCATGATCCCTGTGATTTCTGACAAACTCATGCAATCCCAATAATAGAGTTGATAAAGTTTTATCGGTGTCTGGGTGCTCTCGTTGTTGACTTATCGTCTTTTTCTTTTCTTTTTCAGAGGCTTGGTAATAGCTAATAGTTTTTTCTTCGCGGTTTCATCGTTTTCTGGAGGTATCATCGCCTGTAAGGTATCAGAGTCTAGCTCGATCCTTGATAATGCATCAGCATTGGTATTCATACTACCTTTCTTATATACAATTGAAAAGTCGTCATTAGACAGGTCGACACGAATTCTAGTAAGTTTTGACGAATTCCATATATTTGCCTTCGAAAACAGGGATCAACTTCATAGCCGTTTCTAGATTAAAATCAGCTGTCGTAAAGTTTTCCTCAAGGAATGGTAAACTCAACTCTAAATCCCCACTAATTGATTCTTCTTTGTGGGTTTCTATGGAGTATCCTTGTTTGCTCAGCTGTAACCAAATTTCTCCTTCTAAAATTGATGATTGTGCCCTGTTTTGACGAAGGATTGTTACGAGTATGTGTAAATAAAGATACCAGTGGTCTGTGATCAGTCACAACCTCAAATTTCCTTCCGTAGAGGTAGGGTCTAAAAAAATGTATGCCCCAATGTATGGTTAAAAGTTCTTTGTCGATGGTAGGTTTGTTAATATCGTGTTTAGCCAAAGATTTACTTGCATAAGAAATTGGTAAATCTTGACCAATCTCTCCTTGAGATAGGACTGCGCCTAAAGCGTAGTTGGATACTGAAGGATTGGAGGTTCTATCAATTTTCTCTTCAAAGTTTCGCATGCATTTTGACATTCTTCAGTCCGGTTATATGATACATTCTTCTTTCGTAAAGCATTTCGATGTTTCAGCAAATTTAGGAATAAAACGCAACAAATTTGCGTTTTTCGTCTGCATTTGTCGGGACCGAGTAGTTCCTGATGGTAGTATTTTTAGCTGGATCAGTCTTGATCCCTTCATTGGTTATCATGGATATATACTAACACTACAATGTAAAGTTAAAAATATGGCTTCTTTTTTTAAGTGTGGAAGAATTGGAAATACTCTTTTCGTTTTACTGAATAATATTAATAAGTATATTACTTTTACTGAATTTATCATTTATATCAAATGAATACATTTAGATGACTATAAAAATAAAAACTAAATGTAGCTCTACTTTGCCAATAAGTTACTAAATGCATGCTCCTTACGCAAGCTTACGCTTAAAAGGGGTTTAAACGCCAAAACTAATATACTGTAAAATTTTGTGAACACAAATTCAAGATGCAATAAACAAATAAATAACAAATAAATAAAAATAAAAATCAAATGACCCAGGTATACTACCTCTGATCGCAAGAACTGGCATTTTTCACGATTTAATTTTAAATTGTGCTGAAGCAGCTCTTGTAATACTTTACGAAGATTGTCATTATGATGTTTGATACTGCAACCGAATACTATAATGCCATCAATATACAGGAATGCTTCGTGACTTAGGCCACTAGGAGCTATCGTCAACATCCTTTGAAAACTGTTGGATAAAATTTTCAATCCGAATGGTTACTATGGTTGTTTCTTCTAACATTACGTCTACGGCCTCTATGATTGCCACTGTTTCGGTTAGTACGGTAACGATTGTTCCTATCATCACTGTTGTCACTATTGCTGTCATTATGATGGCAGATGCTATTATGTCTGTTCGTGTCACTGTTGTTTAAGTTACGCATTTTGGCATTGCTGAGAAGATGGTGCTTCTCAGCTGATCATTTAGTCTGTTTTCAAATTTATTTCTAAAATCTTAAGGAGCGGATCTAATTCCATATATTTGCCTTCGAAAACAGGGATCAACTTCATAGCCGTTTCTAGATTAAAATCAGCTGTCGTAAAGTTTTCCTCAAGGAATGGTAAACTCAACTCTAAATCCCCACTAATTGATTCTTCTTTGTGGGTTTCTATGGAGTATCCTTGTTTCCTCAGCTGTAACCAAATTTCTCCTTCTAAAATTGATGATTGTACCCTGAATTTCAACTTAATATCTAGAACCCTAGAGCCTCCTTCACTATAACTCTTAAGCGCATTATTGAATTTTTCTCTTCTAACTTTTAATTCCTCTTACTTTGTCTGAAGGGTTTGAAACGTATACAAACTCTTTGCACATTTTTTTGTTTTCAGAAGCAATTTGCTCTAACGGCTTCGTAAATCAATAGAGGGAACAAGATACCAAAATTAATTATTCGACCAAACAATTCGAACATAAAACCCAGTCAAAACCCTATATAACATTCTCAACAAGGTTAAAAAGTAAGAACGATTTCATACTATTAATACAATTTGTATAACATAATATATTGTTACATGTACAAATAATTTTGCGAGCTACTGTCGCAATTGTTTTCACAACAATGAAGAACACGAATTCACTCGAAGACACGAGAGCCCAACAAGCATGATCAACATCTGCAAGTGACGTCACTCCATTCATTAAATTTTCTCGAATCTACCAGCTACCTCTCGGTAGAACATTCGCCAATAAACGAGAAATGGGTGAATAGGTAGAGACCCTATATAAAGGCGAGCTGAATGAATGGGGGGATCATCATTCATTCGACCGCGATAAGAAAACTGCGATATAGTGGAACGCGAAGTAAAGACAATTGATTGTTTGAGTGCAAAGTGTGTTTCGTAATAGTGAAGTAATTTAGAAGACAATTGCGATAAAAAATTTATGGACAAGTGTTAGATTTTAATTTTAATAGTGAAAATTAAAATTAGTGAAAGTGTTAACTGATTATTGTGCATTTTATTGTAATTGAATAAACTCTTAACTTAAATTAAAAGACATTGCGTTTTCACTTTCCCGGAACATTAAATTATTGGCCGCGAACCAATAACACGCGACAGTGGTGTCGAGAAGTGCGATTGAAATTTTGAAGTGAAAACGTTTAAACAATTTTAAAGTGCACAATTGTGAAAAGTAACTTAAAAAATAGCCGAAACAATAAAAATGCCAGGAAATTTACATCTTAAAATTAATCAATTGAGCATATCGGAGCTCAAAGAGGAGTTGGAACAACGAAATCTGGCTACACAAGGTACAAAGGCCATACTGATTGCACGCTTGCGTGATGCGATCGAGTCAGAAGGCGTGAATCTGGATTTGGGTGAGCTCTCAGATGCAGAAAAAGGCGCAGAAGGTGGTGAAGCCGGAACACCAAAACCAAAGGAACCAGAAAATGCGCTGATGCAGATGTTGATGCTGATGCAGCAAGAGCAGCGACAACAGTCATCCAATTTAACAGCGCAGCTAAATGAACAGACATCCAGTTTAGCTGCGAAGTTAAATGAACAATCAACGAAGCTAAACGAACAATCAACGAAGCTAAGCGAACAATCAGCGCAGCTAAACGAACAGACATCCAGTTTAGCTGCGAAGCTAAACGAACAATCAGCGAAGCTGGACCAACAAGCGATCGAAATCAAGGCAGACATCGCACAGAAGCTGGAGAAACAGTCAACCGAAATAAAAGCGGAGCTCGGTCATCTGAACAAACAAATTAAAGGCGTCGAGGAAAAGGTTGACCAGGTCGAGGAAAAGGTTTACCAGGTCGAGGAGAGAATTAACCATGAGATCAGCCAGGTCGAGGAGAGAATAAACCATGATATCAGCCAGGTAGAGGAGCGAATCAACCATGAGATGGGAAAAATGAAAAAGGAATTGGAAGCAGCAAAGGCAGTAGTAACCTCTTCACCAGCCTCGCTTATAACCGCAGCGCAAAGCACATCCAGAAATGTCCAAGCACCAATATTCGATGGGCAAACGGTCTGGAGTATTTACAAAACCCAGTTCGAAGCAGCCGCTCGCATAAATCACTGGAATGAACAGGAACGAGCAACTGCATTGATTCTTGCTCTAAGAGGCCCAGCTGCCGAGCTGTTGCAGACGATCCCCGTTGAATTGCACTCAAACCCGAATGCTATAATGAATGCGCTCGACATGCGTTATGGAGACGATCATCTAAAGCAGATTTATCGGTCACAGCTAAGGCATCGAATGCAGAAGTCTGGTGAAACCCTACAGCAGCTAGCCCAAGACATTGAGCGACTGGCACTTTTGGCTTATCCAGCCTACGACCCAGAACATCGAGATGATGCAGCGACAGAGGCATTCATCAGCGCACTAAAAGACCCGGAATTGCAACAAGCCGTGCGTTTAGCTCAAAAGCAAACGGTTAAGGACGCATTGGCTTATAGTCTGAACTTTGAGGCAGCGAAAAATGTGACTCGTACCACTGCCCGGGTTCGTGAGGTAGTGACAGACGAGTGCAGGTGTGAGCGCGTGGAAATTGAGCGAGACCCGCATGTAAATGGTGCGCCTAGATGCTGGAATTGCGGAGAGAAGGGGCACCTGCAAAGAGACTGCAAGAAGCGAAGAAAACCGAGCTATTGTCCAGGGTGTGCAGCTAGGAGGAGATCCAGACCGAGTCAGGAGCCCAGAATGGAAGCCCTTCAAACAGAGGGGTCGGGAAACATGTAAGAGCCAACTTCGTGGGGCAGAGGTTGGCTAGGAGGATCGACGTCCCCAGCACCACCATCACCGTGTCAAGACTACATCGTGGAGAAGCGGACTTATGCCTTCCGGGTCAAGTTGACGGAGAACACTGCACCATAACAATCGACACTGGTGCAACCCGATCGATTATCCGACCAGACCTAGTTAGACAGCAACAACTTCACAAGGGCAGAATTTTCTCACTACGGACAGCTACGGGAGAAACTGCACCTGTTCATGGAGAGGTCAACCTCCAGATACAGTTGGGAGACCTTGTGTTCCGACATAATTTTCTGGTCGCGAACATTATGGATGACTGCATTCTCGGAATGGATTTTCTGCGACCACATGGAATCACGTTGGACTTGGGAAAACGTGTCTTGAAATGGCAGAATGTCGAAGTACTGATGGAGGATCCCAGCGTCCAAATCCCCAAGATGAATGTAGTGGTATGTACTGACACTGATGTACCGAATTCTTCCGAAAGCATTGTATGGGCCAAGCTTGATGGTGATTCTGGAAACCACCGATCTTATCTGATAGAGCCAACGAAGACATCCGCATTGCGCAGTTTGATTGTAGGACGAAGCCTTGTAAAATCTTTAAGAAACGGATATGTGCCGGTTAGAGTCCTTAACACCGCAGACTCAACCACGAGCATCAAAGCGGGAGAAGTCATCGGAAGCTGCCAGCCTGTTTCCACCATCACCTCTTTGGAAGCTACTCACAACCATCATTGGAAAAGGAGGCAAGACACAGACAAAGCCCGGGAATCCACGTCTGCAATATTGAAGCAAGTCAAATTGCCGGTACAGCTATTCAAACGAGCCTCTGATCTGGTCACCAAGTACAGTGACATCTTCTCAACAAGCCCGGATGACCAAGGCCGAACGAGTTTGGTAACTCACGTCATAGACACACAGGGAGCCAAGCCGATTCGACAAGCACCAAGACGTCTCCCTATAGCCAAACAAGGAGAAGTGAGCGCGCTGATCTCGGACATGGAAAAGCAAGGCATTATCGAACCTTCTGTAAGTCCATGGGCCGCGCCTGTAGTTCTAGTAAAGAAAAAGGATGGTAGCACTCGCTTTTGTGTCGACTATAGGCAGCTTAACGACGTCACTAAGAAAGATAGTTACCCGCTCCCACGCATCGATGACATCATGGACACTTTAGCCGACGCAAAATGGTTTTCTACACTCGATCTCAAGAGTGGCTACTGGCAGGTAGAAATTGACAAGAAGGACCGAGAGAAGACCGCATTTTCAGTTGGGACCGGATTGTGGCAATTTGTGGTGATGCCGTTTGGGCTTTGCAATGCTCCAGCCACTTTCGAACGCTTGATGGAATACGTGCTACGTGGTCTAACCTGGAAAACCTGCTTGGTGTACCTAGATGACATCATCGTCATCGGGAGAACGTTCGAAGAGCATGTGCGGAACTTAGAAGAGGTCTTCTCTCGACTGCGACTGGCAAATTTGAAACTTAGTCCCGACAAGTGTACCCTTTTCGCAGCTGAAGTAAAATACCTGGGACATGTCGTATCAGCTGAAGGGGTCAAAACAGACCCTGATAAAATTGAAGCCGTGAAAAGCTGGCCAACACCAAACAACAAGCGCCAACTACGAAGTTTCCTGGGCCTGGCAACCTACTATCGAAGATTCGTCAAAGACTTTGCCAAAATAGCTAAGTGTCTCCATCAGCTAACCGAGAAAAATCGTCCGTATGTCTGGAATGAACAATGCCAGACAGCCTTTGAGACCCTGAAGGAAAAGCTATGTGAATCACCCGTACTGGCGTATCCGAAACCCGGAAAAATGTTTGTGGTTGACACCGATGCAAGCAACGGCGGTATTGGAGCTGTACTCTCCCAGCAGATCAATGGCGAAGAAAGAGTCCTCTCGTATTACAGTCGAGTTCTTTCAAAAAGTGAGAGGAACTACTGTGTGACCAGGAAGGAGCTATTGGCTATAATAGAGGCCACCAAGCAGTTCCACAAGTACCTATATGGCCAGAAATTTGTTCTTCGAACGGACCATGCATCATTGAGATGGCTACTTAACTTCAAAAACCCCGAGGGACAAGTTGCGAGATGGATCGAAAGATTGCAGTCATACGACTACGAAATTGTTCATCGAAAGGGCGGAGTTCATGGAAATGCTGACGCCCTATCTCGTCGCCCATGTCCAGCTAACTGCAAGCATTGCCGACGGATTGAGGAAAAGGAACCGCCCGTTGATCTGCGACTGATAACGGCCGAATTCGATGAAGGTTGGTCATCGGAGGAGTTTCGAAATGCCCAGCTAGCCGATGAAGACATCGGACCATTGCTCGTATGGAAGGAGACGACTGGGCGACCTGAGTGGAAGGACGTTTCAACGCATGGCGCAACCCTGAAAAGCTATTGGGCACAATGGAACTCCCTTCAGGTGGAGGGTGGTGTACTCAAGCGGAAATGGGAAACGGCGGATGGCAGCTCCTATAGGATGCAAACTATACTACCCAAAAGCCGAATCCACGATGTGGTACAGGAAATGCATGAAGGATCCTCGGGAGGCCATCTTGGTGTTAACAAAACCTTAGCGAAATTGCGGGAAAGATTCTACTGGCTCCACGCTCGAGAAGACGTAGAGGACTGGTGTCGCAGATGCACCATTTGCGCTTCCGTCAAAGGCCCAAAACGACGACTGAGAGGACAAATGCAAACCTATAACGTAGGCGTGCCATTCGAAAGGATTGCTGTTGACATCGCTGGACCCTTTCCTGAATCTGAATGGGGAAATCGATACACGCTGGTTGTAGCTGATTATTTCAGCAAGTGGCCCGAGGTCTACCCCATTCCCAACCAGGAAGCAACTACGGTAGCCGAACAGCTAGTGTTAAATTGGGTCAGCAGGTACGGCGTGCCTTGTGAACTACATTCGGATCAAGGCCGAAACTTTGAGTCACTAGTTTTTAGCGAAATGTGCGAGCAGCTGGGAATACGGAAAACGAGGACAACACCGCTGCATCCCCAATCCGATGGAATGGTCGAACGTTTCAACGGCACGCTCAATAAACACCTTGCCAAGATGGTTGACGAGAACCAAAGGGACTGGGACCGACATATCCCACTATTTTTAATGGCATATAGAGCCGCGGAACATGCGTCGACGGGCCAAGCCCCAGCCAAAGTCATTTTTGGAAAGACTATTCGTTTGCCAGCCGATATAAAGTTCGGAACACCCCCTGAGAAACCCCAAACGGTCTCGGAGTACGCAAGTGATCTAAGACAACGGTTGAACCAGATACATCGGACAGTGCGAAAACACCTCGAATCGGCTACTGACCGCATGAAGACCAGGTATGATCTAAAGGCTAATTCTACTGGCTTCCAGCAAGATGACTTGGTGTGGCTTTATAACCCGCAACGGCGAAAGGGTAGGTCTCCAAAGTTGCAGCATAATTGGGAGGGACCATACCGAGTTACCAAGCGAATCAACGACGTCGTATACCGAATACAGGAACATCGTAAGCCGAGAGCTAAAATGAAAATCGTGCATCTGGACCGTCTTGCCCCATATTACACCCAGGGAGAATTGACTACAACTGGCGACACATCTTTTCGGGGCGAAAAGAACTGAGGTGGGGGCAGTGTTACATGTACAAATAATTTTGCGAGCTACTGTCGCAATTGTTTTCACAACAATGAAGAACACGAATTCACTCGAAGACACGAGAGCCCAACAAGCATGATCAACATCTGCAAGTGACGTCACTCCATTCATTAAATTTTCTCGAATCTACCAGCTACCTCTCGGTAGAACATTCGCCAATAAACGAGAAATGGGTGAATAGGTAGAGACCCTATATAAAGGCGAGCTGAATGAATGGGGGGATCATCATTCATTCGACCGCGATAAGAAAACTGCGATATAGTGGAACGCGAAGTAAAGACAATTGATTGTTTGAGTGCAAAGTGTGTTTCGTAATAGTGAAGTAATTTAGAAGACAATTGCGATAAAAAATTTATGGACAAGTGTTAGATTTTAATTTTAATAGTGAAAATTAAAATTAGTGAAAGTGTTAACTGATTATTGTGCATTTTATTGTAATTGAATAAACTCTTAACTTAAATTAAAAGACATTGCGTTTTCACTTTCCCGGAACATTAAATTATTGGCCGCGAACCAATAACACGCGACAATATATACTAAATTATACAATGATGTTCTTATTGATCTTTTTCACAACATAATTTTTACTATGCTTATTTGTAGTAATCGAGCAAACACACAAGCAAACTGCTCGAAAACCTTCGTAACTCCTATCCGATATTTTAATGTCAGGTTTAGAGAAAGAATATTTAATTACTTCCATTCATAATTGTAATTTATAAAATAGTTTTCTTTGTTATAATTATTATTAAATGTAATTTTGTATCAATTTTCCTTTATGTTAAATGCAAACGTTTCCCTTTAATTATATTCTTCATGAGATTCAACTTTTATTACCATTTAGAATCTTTTTCATTTTTCTTTACGTCAGTTAATTTTTCTTGAAAAATTTTAAACCTGCTAATTAAAATTTCGGACATGGAAATACTGATTTAGTGCACCCCAACGGTGTATTACATTACCGAAGGCCAGCGAACTTGGCTGAGCGAGCAGCTGATGCGATTTACCATGTACACGGGACTAGAAAGAAGAGAGATTTTTGACGGATCGTGGAGTTGACTTACAACCGCGACACGGGAAACACGCGGAGAACGGCTGTTTTTATATGAATACCCTGAGAGTGCATAAAAATTGTTCAAGTTTTGTTGTTTAACTCCCTTTAACAAATTGCCGAATGGATAAAATTAAATTAAATCATAAGCATTTTGACCAAAGCTATCAAGGAAACTTGAAATAAGGTGACAAGAGTAAAAATCGCATTATAAACGTTGCTGTCGATAAACCTTCAACGAGCCGCTTTTGAAAGTGAAAATTAGCGGCCCGATTTGTCTTCCGTTCCGCACATAGGATTTCGACACCCCACCCTTGAAATCAATTTGAAGTTGAAATTGTGGTTTTCTCCCAGTTCTTATTGATAAAATCTTATAACGAGTGAATGTGATATGGTTAAAAACAAATGGAGTGCAATTCTAACCGGCAAACATATAACACCACAATGCTTAATTCCTCCGTAGTCGCGGATTATTTTGATAGTATTTCTACCAGCTCAGTGAAAGCCAGATCTTTTTGGCCAAAAAGCATACTTAGCATTTTGTAATTTATAAAATTTATATTTTTCAACACTTAGTCTTTATCAGATACATATTTGTGAGTATAAAATATTGTTCGTGATTTTGTTACGTATATCGTATTTTTGGATGATTTCCAATTTCAATCAATTGATCATTACTGATAGGAAATATAATTTTATGCAAGGCTTTGATAGACTAACTACATATAACCATAGGAACTGCCTAACTAAACTGTAATTTCCAAGATCATAAAGATATTTCTATTAGTTTCAGTATGAAAACCGATTCTGTGTAATTGAAGGGTTATGTTTTAAAACGACATGTGGTTTGCGTTATTTGAAACGAAAAGTGTTCTGATCTATGTTGCTTTATAAAATAGTTGACGCATTTATTAGAAAATATATAAAAGCACATGCAAAGGGAAATGTAGTGTGGAAGTTTTATCTATAGGCATCAAGTCAGGAGCATTCAATATCTTTATTTGATTTATATTTATAAAATTCTACGTTATAATCATTAAAATTTAAATAGTAAAAAATAAAGAGACCAATAAATGGAAATCATAATATATTGAAGATCGACATGTAATGATTGTTACCTTAATGAATGCAATGAATTACTAAATTATAACTTCGGTCTTTCCATTTCAATCGGCCTGACCGGGTATAGGACCCGCATCGATGGCAGGCTTCTCCACTAGAATAGGCTAGCCATTGGGTGCGCTCCTCCTGTTCTTTTCGTTTAACAGGGGCTCTTGCCGGGTAAAGTGGCCTTCCGCTCGCGTGCCCTTTTATGATATAGGGTTATGTGATTTCATTGCATAACGCTATAGCATAAATCGGTTACGTTTGTAAAGGTATACTTTTGTATGAGTTTCACTCAAATGGGAAATACATGGCCACGTCTACGTTTAGATCTTGATCCGGTTGGGAGGATGCAAGGGGGCACCACCTCCATCTGGATGCCCCACTCTTATTTGTGGGCCATAAATCTCGTCGGTAATGACGGAGTCATCTCCAGTCCGTCGGTCTTCTCTAGGCCCAGTTTGCCTTCTGAGTCGGCAATACTCTTTGACTCTTAGTAGGTTACTTCCTTTTCGACTTCGGTCGACATTATAACTTATAACTTTGACCCCGTAATTCGTGAATGCGAAATTTTTTTGTAGTGGGTTCTTGTGCTAGGGGAAAAGAACCCGCCCCACGACACCGCAATGCTAGCCTGCCAGCGCATTCATGCGTCCCCAGACAAGGCCAATCTCAGCGGATCCCAACATCCTCTTCCGCTGAGGCAGCAGACCATCGCTGCAGTCCTGAACGAACATTTGATTATACCCTAATTCATTACATATTATAAAAGTAGAGCGTAACTAACGCTACCGCAAAAACGCCGGTTGTTACTAATGACTGCTGGTATTGCTCCACAAAAGTATTCTCCAATGAGCAGCTATTCCCCATATTTACTCTAAAATCCTTGCTTCAGTTTGAGGTCCCACAATTCCTGCTGCAACTGCCTTTTTTATCTCCAACCGAGATCCTGATAACCTTATGAAGCTCTGCTCTTTAGCGCTTTAGTTTAGTCCTTCGACCTCCCCGTGGTCGACGCTTTTTAGGGATTGTTGCTTCGATGTCCTGCTACTTGGTGCGTTTCTTTGGTGGGTTTCTTTAAATACTGCTCGATATGACGAGGCTTAAGTCCTCGAAGGTCTGGTGTACTTATCTCCCGTTTTTTTTATGGTAGAGAGGTGAATTTCCATCTACGCACAGAGTGTGGGACTCCCATGTTCGCAAGAAAGCGACTGGACTACCCACTAAACACCTCCCCTGTCAATCTGAGAACCTAGCCTGGAACCGTTTGACACATTACTTCGGGCGAGGTCTCGTTTTGTTACGCCGTGAGGCGCCTTCAAGCTGGAGGATCGCTCTCCTAGCGGGAGAGGAGAGGGGAAAAGGAAGTGTCAGACAAGTGATCCCCCAGCCCCAAGACCCCGGCTGCTGTGAATCCCTTTTATCGTTTATGACTACCCGAACATAATGTGCCACCTGGTTCCATTTGTCAACCGATTCGAGCATCACCGCGACTATATTATCTGGGGTGAGTTCTCCCGTATCCCTGTTGAGGCCTCTTTGCAGCGTGTTCCATTTTATGCACGCAAAAAAATGTGTGGCAAGCGTTGTCTTCCTCTCCTGGGCAAAACCGACAACCGAGGGGCCGTGACTTACCAATCTTGTGCAGGTAAGACTGAAAACACCCGTGTCCGCTCAAAAGCTGGGTCATATAGAAGTCAGTCTCACCATGCCTTCGCTTTAGCTACGGTCTCACATCCGGGCTGAGGCGCGCAGTCCACCGTCCTTCGTGCAATTCACCCAAGACTGCTGCCAATCGTTGAGTGAGCGCTGTTTTTCGTCACGAACAACCATCTCCCACGCATCCTCGCTTCGATGCAGATAAATAGAGCGGCTTTCTCTAGCAAGGAGGGCGACAGGTATCACGCCTGCAATAACTCTCACCGCCGAATTAGATACTGTCGGATACGAAGATGCAATCCTCAGCGCTCCTCATCTCTGTACCTGTGCCAGGCGTTTTCGGTATACCTCCTTACTGAGAGCGTCGCCCCATATTTCTGCTCCGTACAGTAGCACTGACCCTACAGCACTCATCAAGAGGCGTCTTCTTGATGGGCTGGGTCCCCCTACGTTGGCCATAACTCGACTCAGAACCGATACTCATGAAACAGCCTTCTCAGCCGTTGCCCTGATTTGCTCAGAGAAACTCATCTTCGAGTCGATCAGTAGCCCCAGATACTTCACCGCTGGCTTCGATTCGGTTTATATGTCTTCAATACTGATCATCCTTACTCTAGGGATTCTCTTTTTTGTCAAGATGTCCACTTGGTTTTCTCCAGTGCTAAACTGAACCCGCGAGCAGTCATCCAGTCCCTCACTCGGCGAATTAACATACCTAGCTTAAGTTGCGCTTGTTCAACGGTGCGCCCAGCGACCAGAGCCGCAACATCATCCGCATAGCCGACCAAGGGCGACTCAGCTGGCATCTCAAGTCTCAGTAGCCCGTCGTAAGACACGTTCCACAGGTCCGGACCAAGGATAGATCCCTGGGCAACACCCGATGTAATTTGCATCCTTCGTTGGCCCTGTGTCGTGTCTTAGAGCAGACTTCGGTCCATTAAGTAGTCGCTCAAAAGCCGCATTAGATATTCTGGAACTTGAAAAGAGTTTTCCAGCGTGTCCAGAATATCCAATGAAGGCGCTCCTGACGTCGAGTGTCACCAACAGAACGATTCGTCGCTTGGTGCGACGATGTGCCTCTGCATTTTGGACCGCGTTCACCACCTCTATAATCACAACAATGGTAGAACGTCCTGCTCTAAAGCCATACTGCCGAGGAGATAGGTCCCCAGCAGCACGAATCGCGTCAGTGAGTCTTCCCTTGATGAGTTTCTCTAGCACTTTCCCAGCCGTGTCTAGCATGCATAACGGGCGGTATGCAGACGGCGATTCGGGATTTCCCTTCCCCTTGCTGATCAGCACGAGCCTCGCCACCTTCCATCGTACCGGAAAAACCCCGTCCCGTTGGCAAGCGTTGAATGTGCTGAGCAGCAAGTCAGGATAATGGTGATAGACGAGCCGCAACACCTCAGCTGGAACACCATCTGGACCTGGAGCCTTCCTCACTTTCAAAGAAAGGACCTTCTCTTCTAGATCCGGCTGTGTGAAGGGTGGACACTCGACTGCTGTTTTGTCATGGAAAGCGTGAACATGGACGGGATTGGCGGGAAAGAGTGCCCGCACTATCTCGTCCATCTTTTCCACGTCATGCTACTAACGCAGTTCCTAGAACATCACCGCATAGTGTGGAAACCCCCAGGTTATCGAGTACCCATAGACCATCAGTCGAGCCTCAGAGGCAGCCTTCAAGATACTAGCCGGTGAATAAATGGACGGTGAGTTTTGACGGTACCTCACGAGGGTTGAACGCCGAGCGGTTTTTGTTTCGAGTGGAGACTCTCGCCCATCATTACGGGATATCCTCCGAAACTTTGGCCATGGATTTCCATCTTCTCCTCAAGGGACCCGCCGAGGATTGGTATTGGACTTACTACCAAAGCTGCTCCATAATGCTATGGTCCTCTTTGGTGGACGCATTTAAAGAACGGTTCGCGGGCCACTACATGGACATAGATATTCGTCGCGAAATAGATGCCCGAAACCAAAAACCTGGAGAGTCTTTCCAAACCTTTTTCGACGATATTACGGCCAAAGCGGTACGTCCGAAAAATTGCCTCTCCAACTGTGACCTTCAGCGCATACTCAGTCTGAACATGAGCCAGCGTATGCGAGATCACTTGGCGGGAATTGATTTCTCTTCAGTAAGGGAGCTTTCCCGGCGGTGTCGGGCCATAGAAGCTCTCTGGTACCCTGATGGAATCCCAGAGCCACGAAGCACAATGCGTGGGATCCATAAACTTCATGAAGTCTCTTGGGAGGAGGATAGTTGGCCTTCAGAAAATATGACGGGAAGGTCAAGGCCAGCGCAACCGTATTCCCCTGATAAATGACAAACTCGGCAGTATACTGAACAGGCTGAGTTCACACCCCGTGGACAATATCCCGAATTATCCGCGGTAGACTCGCAATTATCTGCAAGGAGTGCATGGGTAGCAAATACACACGGTATTTCAAAGTTATCTCATTCCACTGACTGTAATCAAGCATCATTACCCTTCCATAACGCTGATCTGTATGCCTCAGTTCCGATTCCGGCGCAGCCCGAATTAGCAGCAGTAGAGACTCCGTTGACCCCAAAGGTCACCTGGGCGAGCAAGACAAACGTAAAATCGCCCCCAGGCACCGCTCAAGCCCGTTCTTTAGCTCCTACGCGGCCCGGACACGAATTTAACGTCTGCTGGAATTGTCTAGACCTTGGACATACTTATCGGTATTACCCTCAAGTAGTCCAGCGCAGATTCTGTTTTGGATGCGGAGCTCAAGACGTCTTTCGTCCTAACTGCCCTCATTGCCGAATTTCGGGAAACATCAGACGGGGTGTGCCGAATCAGGGGAACCAACCACACCCTCCGACGCCTGTCGCCCCAATAACCTACGAGACCAGCGCCACCAATACAGACCCCGAGTTGAGACGCCGTCTATAGATGTTCGTGATCTTGTTTTCTCTGACGGTCTGAGCACCTCTAGGGCTGATCTCAACTTCATCCGAAATAATGAAAAAGCGGGCGATGATCGTGAATCACCCGCTAGTTTTAGAGCACGACCTTTCCGGGATCGCTTTCGGAGATCCTGGAGAAATTTCTTCGCCAGGCGTCTCTTGAAGCGTGCCTGCGTGGAGTCAATTGTTGCAACTCCTGGCGACAATAGGCCCTACGCAGAGATTTCCGTCAAGGGTCGCAAATTGACGGGCCTGCTTGATAGCGGAGCCAGTGTTAGTATTCTCGGAGCCGGAGCCTTGGACCTGCTGTCGGATTTGGGCTTGCATATGCATACCATGCACGCTCATGTTCAGACTGCATCAGGGCACAAGGATCCAGTTCTGGGATACGTCACCACATTGGTGCAATTTAATAGAACCACCAAATTGATGAGATTCCTTGTTGTTCCTTCCTTGACACATGCAATGTATCTTGGAATTGACTTCTGGGATCTCTTCAAAATAGCACCAATCCAGGTCAACGCTATCGAAGCAGCCTCGGAACCTCAGAGCCCTGAATTTCATCTGCTGTCCCCAAAAGATCAGCAACGACTGGACTTCGTCAAACAACAGTTTCCATCGTATAATGAAAAAGGCTTGGGTAGGACCAGTCTCGTGTCTCATCACATCGACACTGGTTCCGCTCGACCCATCAAGCAGCGGCATTATGCTGTCTCGCCTGTTATACAGAAACTGTTGTATGACGAACTCGATCGTATGTTGTCTTTAAGGGTAATAGAGGAAAGTCAGAGTTCGTGGAGTTTGCCTGTGACCCTTGTCAGAAAACCCGGCAAGGTGCGTTTGTGTCTGGACGCTCGACGCCTCAACGAGGTGACTGTTAAGGACGCCTACCCATTGCCACTGATTGAAGGTCTTTTGGCACGGTTGCAGAGTACCAGGTTCATTACCAGCTTGGACCTGAAGGATGCCTTTTGGCAAATACCATTGGATGAGGCAAGTAAGGAGAAAACGGCCTTTACTGTCCCTGGCAGGCCCTTGTACCATTTCAAGGTCATGCCGTTCGGTTTGTGTAATGCTCCCCAAACGATGTGTCGGTTGATGCATAAAGTAATACCGCATGAGTTGCAGGACAAGGTATTTGTTATCTAGATGACCTGCTTGTTACAAGTTCAACATTTGATGAGCACTTGGAGGTCCTGAGTACTGTTGCAAAACTACTCAGGGACGCCAACTTGACCATCAATGTTGAAAAAAGCAAGTTCATCAAGAAGGAGATCAAATATCTTGGCTTCGTAGTGAGTGATGGTATCCTGCGCACCGACCCGGAGAAGGTTTCAGGTATAGTCTCCTATCCTGAACCCCGAACGGCCAAAGACGTGAGACGGTTCATGGGCATGGTAGGATGGTACAGGCGTTTCATTCCAAACTTCGCCTCGGTTACGGCCCCTCTAACGGATTTGCTAAAGGGCAAACGTGCCTTCAAGTGGTCTGCTTCCGCCAATAGTGCTTTCAATAAAGTGAAGCAATTGCTGATTTCTGCTCCAGTGCTGGCCAACCCCGACTTTACGAAGCACTTCTATATCCAGTGTGACGCAAGTACAGTGGGTATTGGAAGTGTTTTGTTCCAGAAGGACGAGGAGGGTGGAGAGCATCCAATCGCATATATGTCTATGAAGCTCAACGCTGCGCAACGTAACTATAGCATTACAGAATTGGAATGCTTAGCTGCGGTGCAGAGCGTAAAGAGATTCAGGGCATATATCGAAGGGTTGCCTTTCACCATCATAACCGACCATGCCAGTCTTAAATGGCTGATGCAGCAGTCGGACCTTTCTGGTCGATTGGCTCGCTGGAGTCTGAAATTACAAGGGTTCAATTTCCAAATTGAACACCGGAAAGGTGCCCTTAACGTTGTTCCCGATTGGTTGTCAAGAACATGCTCGGAGGACGAGCGGGTGAACTCGATCATTCCCTGTCTCCCGGAGCACGGACACATTGGTGGTTCAATCCCGGAGTCTGCGTTTCAGGAGCCCGAGTATGAGCATCTCAAGGAGCAAATCTTGAAACAACCCGATCAGTTTCAGAATTGCACCTTGCAGATGGTCGAATCTATATTAGTACTGGTGCTCCTGTAACGTCGACTACTGATATTCCCAGAACAAAACTATGGGTTCCTGAGGGTCACCAACGAGCTCTCATAGTACGAGCTCATGATGATCCCCGGGGCTCTCATTGTGGAATTCGCAAAACAACTGAAGTTTTGCAAAGGTATTATTATTGGCCTCGTTTGCGTCAAGATGTGATTCAGCACATCAAGAATTGCCTGATATGCAAACAGGTCAAACCGGCAAATTCCACAATGAGACCCCCTATGGGAGCATCACGAGACTCCGAACGACCTATGCAGCGCCTGTTTGTGGACTTCATGGGCCCATACCCTCGTTCAAAATCAGGGAACACCCAATTGTTCGTGGTCCTGGATCATTACACCAAGTTCATATGGCTCAAGCCCATGACGAAAGCCACCGCAGAGTCAGTCGTGCGATATTTGGAACGCGAAATCTTTCTGACCTTTGGAGTGCCTGAATGGCTTCACTCTGACAATGGGGTACAGTTCACCTCTAAGGTATTCAGCAAGCTTATGAATGACTATGGAGTGCAGCATTGCTTCACCCCATATCATTCACCGCAGGCGAATGCCTCAGAGAGGTCAAACCAGTCGACACTGAACGCCATTAGAGCCTATATAGGGTCTGATCATGGCAAGTGGGACGAGAATCTTCCAGCCTCATGTTTTGCCTTCCGCAAGGTGATTCATGAGTCCACGGGATATTCGCCCTACTTTCTCATGTTCGGGTACCACCCTATCCAACATGGTTCTGAGTACGCCCTCCTCAGAAGCCTTAATGCCTTTGAGGATGGTGAGGTACAGCTAAGTGCTAACAGTGATCGACTGCGAGCTGTACAGGACCAAGTCAGATGCAAACTGCAAGAAGCCTACCAAAAGGGAGCTCAACGCTACCACCTTCGTGTTCGTCCTCGTGAGCTACTCCAGGGTCAGAAGGTTTTCGTGCGTAATTTCACTGTAAGCAACGCCGCAGAACGCTTTGCTGCCAAATTCACTCCACGATTCACTCCTGCAGTGGTCCGGCGTCGTATTGGGCAAGTGGCATACGAGCTTGAGGATGAATCTGGTAAGCTGCTTGGGACCTTTCACGCCAAAGACATCCGATCCGATTCATAATTACCCCTGCCGACCTTCTTTGTTTGCCCGGCTGAATGAGACACTCAGGGTCTGGGTCGTCCCCACGATTGTTGCGAATTCCGGCGTACCAACTTCCTCCCATTCGCAACTTCAAATTGCCGCCCTAACATTGTCACTTTCCTTTGGGCACTCCTACCCTTTCCTCTGTTCATTTATTTATTTTTATTAACATTTTTCCTATTCCCCTTTAATTTTTATGTCCACATCATCACAATCCTACCCTTTCCCTGATTTCCAATTAGAACACCCTAGTAATATAATAAGAAGTTTAATCTTCCCACAAACAACACTCCCTACATTAATTCCCACTAACAAAATTTCATTCTATTCATTCTTCCTAACAAAACCCTAATTCCTTCCTTCATACTAACAAATTCTATTCACTAGTTCCCATTAACAAATTTTATTTTTCTTACTAACGAAAATTAATTCACGTTTCCCTACTAACAAAATTCAATCTCATGCCCAGATACATCGTTGAAGTTGCTAATCTGATGAATGGGAGATCGATAAGGCATAGCTCCATTGGTTACGTCGTGAGTTCTCGACCGTGGGACTGCTGGAACCCTGAGTTTAAGTTCCCCCGGGCGCACGGAAGCACTCTTTTTGGGGTATCGCCAAAACCAATAGCTTCCGAAATGTGTATATGTGACACTTTGAATTCCACCAAGCGCTTCTTGGAGTGTTCAAATTGCCATATGTAAAACAATGGATACTATTGAGTTTGTCGATATGGACCAAAAGATGTGTGGGTAGCGGAATCGAAGTGTAATGAACTTCGATTACGTTACCCAGATGCGACAGTGGTAATTGGAGAAGAATTTGGATTGCGGGATCGGATGGAAGAAAGGTGAAAGTGAAATTGGGTTGTGAAGATTGGGGCAGTCAGTATTGGACGTGAAGAAAGAAGGGTGAACGCTTTGGGGAGTGAATTTTTCCGTTTTGCGAGTCCGTTGGAAGTTAAAAAGTGGAAGTTCTTTGTCCGGAGGAAGAAGAGTTTTTAGTGAATTAAAAGTGGATCTTAAATTGCGTTTTGGAGATTTTAATGTGGGGTTGGGATTTCCAGTGTTGGTGTTGGTTTTTTGGTACATTCCAGAGATTTCTCCTTTTGGTTTTCAGAGCCCCCGCTTCTTTCTTGGCCTTTCCCTGAGCGCTCGGAGTTTTGCAGGAAAGTAAGTGAGTTTAAATTTATTTTCTTACTTTTTGCCTGGTTTTAAATTATTTGATTTTATATAGTTTTGTATATTTAAATTAACCTCGATTTACTCTTTATTGTCTTAAATCCAATTTTGAAGGGGCAGATTTGATTGAAATTAGTTTTTTTTCTCTTTTTTTGTAAAATTTGTGAATGGGTTTGTTATATAATTTTTGGATTTTTGTAAATAAAACGGCCATGGCACATTAAAAACCTTATTTTCATTTCTCAAAATGACCGCTCCCTTTCCCATCCACCACACAAAACAACACCTACATCCACAGCTCTCCGCCTGGAACCCATATGGCGGCAGTAAAAGTTTCATCAGAATACCATGATGCCGAACTTTTATCATGGTGTTGCGCACTCAGCAGCAAAAAGTCGGCTTTCATGTCCCTCGCAAACTGCTCAAGCAGATTTTGGGCGGTTGAACTGCGGTGTAAGTTTAGCTGCAGGATGCGGGTCATCGAAGTTCTAATTTTGCCTTGGGTAGGGCTTCCTGGAAAACCCGGCATTTTCCTGATCCCAAGACGTGTCCAAAATTATGTCTTGGATCAGGATCCTTGCAAAGAATACAGTTTGCCTCCTTCGTACACTCTTTTCTTTAATGTCCCATTGTAGCATAGCGAACTCCTATCCGGTCCTTTGCATACGTTGATTAATTGTAAAATTTTTTTCCGTGATGATCATAACTTCATTTTCAGAATATATATATATATATATATATATATATATATATATATATATATATATATATATATATATATATATATATATATATATATATATATACAGTCTTCCACAAAATTCAAGGTACAGAGAATCGGTAACTGAAAATTGTATTACTGAATCAATATTTTTATTTGAAAACCAAAAGTTATGAAATGGTAATAATACGAGTTCTGTTGAATTTAAGTTTTCATAAATTTAAAGGGATTCGGCAATAATGATCATTGAAGACATTAATTTTTTGTTGGCAATGTCTCTTTTCTACTCCACAAAAGTCTTGGTACAGTTGCAGAAAATGCCCTGTTATTTGTAAAAAGGGGAATCCCCCAAGTACATATTATCAGAGTGAGTTAACAACCGTAGGCCGCTGTCTTTAATATCGCGTCCGTATTCGTGGTGTATCTTTTATTTAATAAAATTTTTAAAAAATCAGTCGAAAGGAGTTGAGTATTAAGGAGCGTGAAATAATTATTAATCTGCATTCAAATCAGAGCAAATTATATTCTGAAATAGCTGAACTAGTGTTGCGAAGTCGGTCAACCATTCAAAAAGTGGTAAATCGATTTAAGAAGGAAAATAGAGTGGAAAATGTGCCCCGAACAGGTCGTCCATCTAAACTAAGTGCAAAGGACAAGAGGAAAATTTCGCGAATGGTAAAACAAGATCCATTTCTAAGCTGTAGAAAAATCTGCGATGTTCTTGGAATTAATGATAAGAAGGAGGTTAGCGCAGAAACTGTGCATTGAGCTGTCGTAGAAGCTGGATTTTCATCTCGTACGCCTAGAAGAAAACCTCTTGTAAGTTCCATAAACAAACAAAAAAGAATAACATTTGCAAAAGCATATATTGACAAACCAATAACGTTTTGGGATAATGTTTTATTTTCGGATGAGTCTAAATTTTGTATATTTGGTGTAAATGGGCATAAGAGGGTCTGGCGAAAAGTAGGAGAAGCATTTAATCCCAAGAACACTATTAAAACAGTAAAACATGGAGGCGGTGGTGTTATGGTTTGGGGTTGCATGGCTGCTGCTGGAGTTGGAAATCTGACATTCATCGAAAATACTATGGATCAGAACTCTTATTTAGAGATTCTACGAAACAACATGAAACAAAGTGCAGCCAAATTAGGTATGCGAGAAGATTTCTTGTTTCAACAGGACAATGACCCTAAGCACACTGCGCATAAAGTTCGAATGTGGCTATTGTACAATACTCGCATGCTTGCTACACCGCCTCAAAGCCCTGATTTGAACCCTATAGAGCATCTTTGGAATGAGCTTGCGACAAAAATCCGAAAAAGAGTGATATTAAGCAAGGCGCAGCTTAAGGATGTTATATTGGAGGAGTGGGCCAGAATCAGCAGCGAATTTACTAAAAAATTGGTATATTCTATGCCTAAAAGACTGAAGTCAGTAATTCAGATGAAAGGATATCCGACAAAATATTAAGAAAAGTATAATTCAAATAACTATGCAAGACTATAATTACAATTTGTATCATTTTTCTTTAGGTGTACCATGACTTTTGTGGACTTCATTCATTGACTTTCCAACACATCATATGTAATAATATATTAATACGACAGAATTTTCGTTTTGTTTTACATGAATTTAAAGTGTAATGATTATAGTTGAAGTAATACCAAAAAAAATTTTATCACTATAGGTTTTTTAAATAAAAATATCAAACAATTTTCATGATATTTATCACTGTACATTGACTTTTGTGGAAGACTGTATATATATATATATATATATATATATATATATATATATATATATATATATATATATATGTATATATATATATATATACATATAAATATATATATGTGTATAGATATATATATATATATATATATATATATATATATATATATATATATATACATATATATATATATATATATATATATATATACATATATACATATAAATAAATATATATATATATATATATATATATATATATATATATATATATATATATATATACATATATACATATAAATACATAAATAAATATATATATATATATATATATATATATATATATATATATATATATATATATTTAATATATATATATATATATATATATATATATATATATATATATATATATATATATGTATATATATATATATATATATATATATATATATATATATATATATATCTATATATGCAATATATATATAGATATATATATATATATATATATATATATATATATATATATATATATATATATATATATATATATACAATATATATATATATATATATATATATATACAATATATTTATATATATATATATATATATATATATATATATATCTATATGTATACAATATATATATATATATATATATATATATATATATATATATATATATATATACATATATACATATATACATATATATAATATATATATATATATATATATATATATATATATATATATATATCTATATGTATACAATATATATATATATATATATATATATATATATATATATATATATATATATATATATATATATATATATAAGTATATATATATATATATATATATATATATATATATATATATATATATATATAAGTATATATATATATATAATATATATATATACATATATATATATATATATATATATATATATATATATATATATAATATTTATATATATATATATACATATTTATATATATATATATATATATATATATATGTATGCAATATATATATACAATATATGTATATATTGTCGCGTGTTTTGGTTCGCGGCCAATAATTTAATGTTCCGGGAAGGTGAAAACGCAATGTCTTTTAAATTAAATTAAAAGAGTTTATTTAATTTGTCAAAAATGCACAATCACTTCACTAACAATTTAACAACTTTAATTTTCACTATTAAAATTCGACCTTCCACTTGTCCATAAATTTCTATCGCAATTGTCTACTAAAATCATTTCACACTCAAACAATCAATATCGCCTGTTACTTCGCGTATCGCAGTTTTCTATCGCGGTTGTAATGAATGATCCCCCCATTCATTCAGCTCGCCTTTATATAGGGTCTCTAATCATTCAACTCAGTTCTCGTACATTGGCGAGTAAGCGGGAACATTCCAGCATGAATGAATGGGCAGTGACTCACTTTCAGATGTTGATAATGCTTGTTGGGTTCTCGTGGTTACGAGTAAATTCATTTGTTGACTTTCTTAATGATTGTGAAAACAATTGCGACAGCAGCTCGCAGAATTATTTGTACATGTAACACTGCCCCCACCTCAGTTCTTTTCGCCCCGAAAAGATGTGTCGCTATTTGTAGTCAATTCTCCCTGGGTGTAATATGGGGCAAGACGGTCCAGATGCACGATTTTCATTTTAGCTCTCGGCTTACGATGTTCCTGTATTCGGTATACGACGTCGTTGATTCGCTTTGTAACTCGGTATGGTCCCTCCCAATTATGCTGCAACTTTGGAGACCTACCCTTTCGCCGTTGCGGGCTATATAGCCACACCAAGTCATCTTGCTGAAAGCCAGTAGAATTAGCCTTTAGATCATATCTGGTCTTCATGCGGTCAGTAGCTGATTCGAGGTGTTTTCGCACTGCCCGATGTATCTGGTTCAACCGGTGTCTTAGATCACTTGCGTACTCCGAGATCGTTTGGGGTTTCTCAGGGGGTGTTCCGAACTTTACATCGGCTGGCAAACGAATAGTCTTTCCAAAAATGACTTTGGCTGAGGCTTCACCCTTCGATGCATGTTCGGCTTTGGTTCACGTCAACCATCTTGGCGAGGTGTTTATTGAGCGTGCCGTTGAAACGCTCGACCATTCCATCGGATTGGGGATGCAGCGGTGTTGTCCTCGTTTTCCGTATTCCTAGCAGCTCGCACATTTCGCCAAAAACTAGTGACTCAAAGTTTCGGCCTTGATCCGAATGTAGTTCGCAAGGTACGCCGTACCTACTGACCCAATTTAACACTAGCTGTTCGGCTACAGTAGTTGCTTCCTGGTTGGGAATGGGGTAGACCTCGGGCCACTAGCTGAAATAATCGGCTACAACCAGCGTGTACCGATTGCCCCATTCAGATTCAGGAAAGGGTCCTGCGATGCCAACAGCAATCCTTTCAAACGGTACCCCCACGTTATAGGTTTGCATTTGTCCTCTCAGTCGTCGCTTTGGGCCTTTTGTTACATAACCAGTATACCCTATGTATACTGGTATGAACTGGGAGCACATTTGATGTGTATCCAATATACATCATCAAGGCTCCCGGGGAAAGAACTCCTATTAACACCACTTACCTGCTACTCTGTCCATTTTCACTAAATCAATAAGAAGACGAGAGTTACATAATTAAACAGTTTAGTTTTATTTTATATTTTAAATTAATTACTTTTACACTTCTTTAATTATTTTAACATCTTTCCATACTGTGTCTTCACGGACGGAGGACGCCTAGAAGAAAGTAAAGTCAGTTGATGGTGGCTACACAGCGTAAAAACGCATCCAAGCCGAATGAGGTTCGCGGCTCAAGCCTACACCTCACCATCTAACTGATGTGATGATTTCCTGCAATTGTACCGGAACTAGATGCACTTTCTGGCTTCGCTGATCACTTCGCGGTGATATACACTTCGCGTACAGTTCTGTAAACGCTGTTATTACTACTTGCCGTTGCTCGCTCGATCAATTGTCTTTTAAACGATTCATGCGGCCTCAATTCGCCCTAAATTCGCTGAGTAGTTGAAACGTGCGTTCTCGTTGCACGTAAACTTCTTCTTCCGCGCACGTCTCACTACTCGCATGGTGAAGCTTTGCGGCGAATTTGAGAAATGGTTTGAAGTCAGGGTTTAGCACAGTGTCACTCCGCTGGAAACACACCCCGAAGCTTCTCATGTACATGGTCGTTGTCGCCGCTAATGTTATGGCTTATGTAGTATAACACTTGGCGTAGCTTGTCGATATTTCTATAAACACACCCCGAAGCTTCTTATGTACATGGTCGTTGTCGTCGCTAATGTTGTGGCTTATGTAGTATAACACTTGACGTAGCTTGTCGATATTTCCATAAGCACACCCCGAAGCTTCTTATGTACATGGTCGTTGTCGTCGCTAATGTTGTGGTTTATGTAGATCGAATTATGAAGTCTTTACGCTTGCCGTTGGTCGACAAGTACATGCTTTGATGACAATGGGCGTAGCTTGTCCGTATACACTTGGCGGAGCTTAGACGATTGACGACGTTGTATATAGCATAACATTTCCTCCGGCGGATTTGACTGATTTACGTACTTGGAGAGTGAAGTAAATCGTTGTTCCGTTCCAATGATGCGAATTACTTAATGCGTAAGTTGTACTTTGCGCTGCTAAGGCCATTACTATTGTCCGCTGTACTTCTCACTGCCTATTGTCGATTGTTGTTTTGCTGCTGGTTCTTGATTAACATACTTAATTCTACCGTTTAATTTCGTGTATCTTGCACTCCTAATTTACGCTACTTAACATGCTATGGCATAATACAACGTTACAATTGAAAATTACTTCATTTTTGATTTTATATCGTTACGGATTCATGATTTGCTTGCCTGAGTCGCTAATCTGTACGGTTACGTTTTTACTTGATACTAACATAATATGTTAATTATAAATTAATGTTTTGTCTGATATTTAGTATTTCTTTTGATACAGTGAGTTAAGATTTTTTTTTTTTTTTGATTGTTTATCAGTATAATTATTCACAAAGGTTTTTGTTTGATACAACTTTGAGCCCAGCAGGTTCGTGTTTGGTTTGATTCTATACAAACATAAATTAACAACTCAATATTTCATTTGATATACAATAATGGAATTATGTTACGTTCGATTCTAATGTTGAAGAATATACTGAATATTTCTTCCGGTCCCAAATCGTTTTTTCTTGAGAATAAAACTATTGTTTATATAAAACTATTTTTCATTTGAGGGATGCCGGAATTCAATATTACTTTTAATTGGCTTTACTTTATGAGACAGTACATTCCCCTTTAACTTCCATATTTGCTGCCGATTTTTCTTTAAATCAGAATTGTATATTATTGGTTTACCTATTTGTGCGTTACTAGGTTGTAGTACAGTTGTTAGCAAATTAACGTGTTAGCGTTAGTGAGGATGTAGTGTGAACGGTGCAGGTGCAATGGCACTTATTATTTACTTCTTTTCCTTTTCTTTTTTTTTTGGTTTTGTCTTTATATTCATTGCTACTTTCAATTTCTATTCGATTAACGTTCTTTTATATCTACTAATATCATTATTCTTACTGTTTCCTTCTTTTTTACTTTGAATATTTCAGATTTTACTTATTAAATTGTTTACATAATTGTTTCTTATTGCTTTTAACATTACTCTAGTTTTTAATTAATTTTATTTAATACGATTACTAAGCTTTCTTAAAGTTGTACATATTAATTATTGTGCCAATAGTTTAGTGGGAATTTTTTTTTGTTAGTATGTAGGCGGAACGTTATGAATTAATTTTTAATGGGATGGAATGTGTGGATATTTAGTAGGGATAGAACGTCAAGCTTGACGGCATTCTATTCGCTCATACTCGTATGGTTGATAAGATTGTTCACTCCAATCGCTTAATTAGCTTCGGACTTATTTCAGCCGAGCGAAAAACTTTCATTGTGGTGGCGGCGAATGCTACCTTACCAAAGCTTCCGCATGGGTTTCCATCGGGATTGGGAATTTTGTCAGGTACGCTCGCTTACTTGCTTCATATGGTGTGATAATGATTAAGCTTTTGGCTGAACAGTTCGCACGATCATTGAAGTTCGTTATCAGGGAAGAACGTACTGCGCTTATCACCACATATGTGCGAATTGGATCTGGCGGGTCGTCGCAAGAGACCATAGGTAAATTCACTGCTAGTCAATTGTATCTTTCTAAAGGCATTAGCTTCGCTGCCGAAATTATGGCTTTATGCTTAACGTGTGCGAGGTGAAAACAAATCAGTGCACAGCTGTTACTTGATTAGTAGTTGTTAGTTGGTCGGATGTTTATTATAGGATTCTACAAAGTTATAGCATTCTTTGTCTGAAATTCGTTATTTTTCCTTTTTTTTTCGTACCAGCGTCCTGTTTGTTTATATCATTTATTAATATTTCTGTAATATTTTTTTTGTTTTTGCTTATGAATTCTTTTTTTATATTAGTATTTTTTATTTTGAACTCAGCCCTTTATTTTTTTTTTGGTTACTTTTTGGGTTTTTTTTTCTAATTTTTTCTTGTTTCTTATTTTTTCTTATGTTCTGTTTTTCCATTATTTTTTTTCTTGCTATAACTAGACTAGTTGAAAGGAACGGGCGGGATGATGCATGGAGTTTTGGGGTTGGGTACTATGTGAGGGATTGGGTGCTTGCGCTTTTGGGCTACCCTGCAACCCTGGGAATGGGAGTCATGGATTGAAGGTTTATGTGATTGTTTTTGCTCGCCGCTAACGAGCTTTGAAGATATGATTAGCATTGCTTCTGCAATGATGCATGAGATAATTGAATGAAGCCATGTATTGTAGCTTTTACATGCGCTGATTGCTAGGAAGTATGTGACGTATATGATATGTATGTACTTATTCGTGGTTGCCTTGAAGAGCATTTGTTTTTAATTAAGTCGGCTTAATGCATTTCATAGTGGGCATGGCTTTTACTTCATCCATGCTATAAGAGCTTTTGAGGTATATGCATTTAATTATCGTTGCAAATTACATACTTTTTATTCATTTGTAGTTGTAAAAAGAGAGGGTTATTAGAAATGTATTCAGCAGTATGTGTAAATAGATGAGGATTATTTATAAGTTGGAATCTACTATTTATTATGAAGGTTTTTTGTTAAGTATAGAAATATTGTATGAGTTGTGAATGATGATGATCTGTTTCATTAAATTGAAATTAAAAGGAGAGACACTATCACTATATGGGCTTGGGAACATATAGTTTCGACCTTCATTCAAGACCCTATATGTGTTCCGTCTGATTTTACCCTAGTGTGTGTCTACTTAGTTTGGCATAATGCTGTCCTGGACCTTACTGGAAGACAGTACAGTGCCGTGCGAGGTCACTTCATTAGCCGTGAATAAATTTTTGATCTCGATCTTGATTGTTTAAAGCAACTTAAAGACATCTTCTAAGACGCTATTTGATATTGACGCCATATATAAAGTAGAAGGGTGGGAACTGGGTGGGCTTTGAATTGTCTTGCGCTTTCTACAGGGGTTTTATTTGTGACTTTTTTCTAATAGTTAGCAGTTATATAATGCATTCATTGTGCAAGGAAACGTAGTGGCTTGTTTAAAGGGTAAATGGTTGATAGCGTGTTGTAAACCCTTTTGGATCAACAGCTCAGAGGCTACGACTGGATGGTAAATTGATGTCTCTTTTGCATATGACTTAATACTATATGTAGCGTGTCTGCCGAAAGTTGAAATCGGGCAGCTCAGAGGCTATTATGTGTTTCTTTAGGGACTTATAACTAAAAATAGCGTGTCCGCCGACAGTTTACGTCGACGGCTCAGAGGCTGTTGTGTAATCAACTGGTTTTCATTCCAGTGATCGTGCAATTTAGACATCGACAAAGCGTGTCTGCTGATAGTTTTGCCGAGGTTTTACTGACTTGACTGCCACTTTACCCGTTTCCTTTATATTATGAAATGGCACATTTAGTGCTGGATGTAAATTTGGTTTGTGAGTGAATTGCAGTGGAACTTGAAAGAGATAATTGGTTTTGGGGTAAAATCGTTTGGGTTGTTGTAATGTTCTAAAATTCTGCTGTTTCGAATTTCCCATGCTTAAATTGTTTCAGTGTAACTTAGTTTCATGTTTATTTGCGTTGGGAAATTGCCGTTCTCATGCAAATTATTCTTTGTATTTATGTAGCGCAGTTAATTAATTTAGTTTGCTCTTCAATGTTATTGCATTTAAAAATATTGCCCAGATGTCTATCTATTCAATTTGCAGTTAAATGTTTGTTTTTGTTTGCTCTTTTAATTATGCTTCAGTTAATTCGAATGCTAGAGACTTTAATATGCATGTGGGTACGCGTATTGTCCAAGCAGTTGGAGTGATAAGTGGTATCATATTTCGATAACAATGGCACGCGTTTGTTTGCTCGCTATTAAGTTTTCGTTTTGCTTATTTGTGTTTAGTATTTACTTGTAACGTTTTGTGTTTTGCATGTTAGTTTATTGAAACTTTATATCTTCTATAAATTGTACGTTGGGTTTGAATGAGTTAGGAGTTAGCTTGAATGACTTTCAGATAAGAAAGATGAGATTTAAGATATATGAATGAGGAATATAAATTGAAGATTTCCCTGATTATATTATTGAATGTGAATGTTATAATTGACTGTTTGACTGTTTGATTTTAAGACTGATTTAATTTAATGGATAGTATGAGTAGGATTAATATTTTATTCGAATGTTGATATTATGTTTTAGTTATTAAAGTTATCAGTATAATTATTTGTTTCGCATAAAGGCTGTTCTGGGAAGATGACCAGTATAGGTAGCGTTAAACTGATATTATATTTTTGTTATTTAAACGATTAACATGATTATTTTTTTTTAAAGAAACTGGTTTAGTTTGATCAATAATATTATGTTTGGATATTCATACTTTCTTTTTGTTACTTAAATGATTGAAATAATTATTTGATTTTTTTTTCGTTTTAAGAAGGTTGATTTAGTTTTATGCACTGTATTAGTAGCATTATTATGATGTGGGGATATTGATACAATATTTTTGTTTTTTTAAATGATGAAAATTATTAGTTGATTTTTTTTTAGGAAAGCTGATCTAGTTTGATGGACAGTATGAGTAGCAATGGTGTCTTACAGGAGTTGAATGGTTTGAGATATCGGTTGGGTGCATGGATTTTTCAGCCCATTTAAATTTGCTACACAGCGCACTACACTGTGGTCTCTGCAAAACCGATATCCTACCGGCTGCGCCAATTTTGTTACATAACCAGTATACCCTGTGTATACTGGTATGAACTGGGAGCACATTTGATGTGTATCCAATATACATCATCAAGGCTCCCGGGGAAAGAACTCCTATTAACACCACTTACCTGCTACTCTGTCCATTTTCACTAAATCAATAAGAAGACGAGAGTTACATAATTAAACAGTTTAGTTTTATTTTATATTTTAAATTAATTACTTTTACACTTCTTTAATTATTTTAACATCTTTCCATACTGTGTCTTCACGGACGGAGGACGCCTAGAAGAAAGTAAAGTCAGTTGATGGTGGCTACACAGCGTAAAAACGCATCCAAGCCGAATGAGGTTCGCGGCTCAAGCCTACACCTCACCATCTAACTGATGTGTTGATTTCCTGCAATTGCACCGGAACTAGATGCACTTTCTGGCTTCGCTGATCACTTCGCGGCGAAATACACTCGCGTACAGTTCTGTAACCGCTGTTATTACTACTCGCCGTTTCTCGCTCGATCAATTGTCTTTTAAACGATTCATGCGGCCTCAATTCGCCCTAAATTCGCTGAGTAGTTGAAACGTGCGTTCTCGTTCCACGTAAACTTCTTCCTCCGCGCACGTCTCACTACTTGCATGGTGAAGCTTTGCGGCGAATTTGAGAAATGGTTTGAAGTCAGGGTTTAGTACAGTGTCACTCCGCTGGAAACACACCCCGAAGCTTCTCATGTACATGGTCGTTGTCGCCGCTAATGTTATGGCTTATGTAGTATAACACTTGGCGTAGCTTGTCGATATTTCTATAAACACACCCCGAAGCTTCTTATGTACATGGTCGTTGTCGTCGCTAATGTTGTGGCTTATGTAGTATAACACTTGGCGTAGCTTGTCGATATTTCCATAAGCACACCCCGAAGCTTCTTATGTACATGGTCGTTGTCGTCGCTAATGTTGTGGTTTATGTAGGTCGAATTATGAAGTCTTTACGCTTGCCGTTGGTCGACAAGTACATGCTTTGATGACAATGGGCGTAGCTTGTCCGTATACACTTGGCGGAGCTTAGACGATTGACGACGTTGTATATAGCATAACACTTTGACGGAAGCGCAAATTGTGCATCTGCGGCACCAGTCCTCTACGTCTTCTCGAGCGTGGAGCCAGTAGAACCTTTCTAGCAATTTCGCTAAGGCTTTTGGGTAGTAAAGTTTGCATGCTATAGGAGCTGCCATCCGCCGTTTCCCATTTCCGCTTGAGTATGCCACCCTCCACCTGAAGGGAGTTCCATTGTGCCCAATAGCTTTTCAGGGTTGCGCCATGCATTGAAACGTCCTTCCACTCAGGCCGCCCAGTCGTCTCCTTCCATACGAGCAATGGTCCGATGTCTTCATCGGCTAACTGGGCGTTTCGAATCTCCTCCGATGACCAACCTTCATCGAATTCGGCCGTTATCAATCGCAGATCAACGGGCGGTTCCTTTTCCTCAATCCGTCGGCAATGCTTGCAGTTAGCTAGACATGGACGGCGGGATAGGGCGTCAGCATTTCCATGAACTCCGCCCTTCCGATGAAAAATTTCGTAGTCGTATGACTGCAATCTTTCGATCCATCTCGCAACTTGTCCCTAGGGATTTTTGAAGTTGAGCAGCCATCTCAGTGATGCATGGTCCGTTCGGAGAAAAAATTTCTGGCCACATAGGTACTTGTGGAACTGCTTGGTGGCCTCTATTATAGCCAATAGCTCCTTCCTGGTCACACAGTAGTTCCTCTCACTTTTTGAAAGAACTCGACTGTAATACGAGAGGACTCTTTCTTCGCCATCGATCTGCTGGGAGAGTACAGCTCCAATGCCGCCGTTGCTCGCATCGGTGTCAACTACAAACATTTTTCCGGGTTTCGGATATGCCAGCACGGGTGATTCACATAGCTTCTCCTTCAAGGTCTCAAAGGCTACCGGTTAGCTGATGGAGACACTTAGCTATTTTGGCAAAGTCTTTGACGAATCTTCGATAGTAGGTTGCCCGACCCAGAAAACTTCGTAGTTGGCGCTTGTTGTTTAGTGTTGGCCAGCTTTTCACGGCTTCAATTTTCTCAGGGTCTGTTTTGACCCCTTCTGCTGATACGACGTGTCCCAGGTATTTTACTTCAGCTGCGAAAAGGGTACACTTGTCGGGACTAAGTTTCAAATTCGCCAGTCGCAATCGGGAGAAAACCTCTTCTAAGTTCCGCACATGCTCTTCGAACGTTCCCCCGATGACAATGATGTCATCTAGGTACACCAAGCAGGTTTTCCAGGTGAGGCCACGTAGCACGTACTCCATCAAGCGTTCGAAAGTGGCTGGAGCATTGCAAAGCCCAAACGGCATCACCACAAATTGCCACAATAGATATATATATATATATATATATATATATATATATATATATATATATATATATATATCCAATATATATATATATGTATATATATATAAATACATATATATATATATATATATATATATATATATATATATATATATCTATATCTATATATATATATATATATATATATATATATATATATATATATATATATATATATATATATATATATATATATATATCTATATATATATATATCTATATATATATCTATATATATATATATCTATATATATATATCTATATATATGTATATATATATATATATATATATATATATATATATATATATATATCAATATATATGTATATATATATATATATATATATATATATATATATATATATATATATATATATATACAATATATATATATATATATATATATATACAATATATATATATATATATATATATATATATATATATATACAATATATATATATATATATATATATATATATATATATATATATATATATATATACAATATATATATATATATATACAATATATATATATATATATACAATATATATATATATATTTATATATATATATATATATATATATATATATATATATATATATATATATATATATATATATATATATTGTAATGATTTAACATTTTAAGTCCAACGCGGAACCGACCTCTCATCGGTTCTAGACGTTAAGTCTGAGTAGTGCCAACGGATGGTACCAACCGGTCAACCAATCCGTGCACCGTAACCCATTCACGCGGTGGCTGCTTGTCGGCCAGCTAGTTCGGAGAGGATTTCGGTCGCGGGTCTCCGAATGGGTTACGCTCATTTACATAATTCAGCAACCTATACACGCCCGTTTTCAAACGCGTTACAAAAAAAACAAAACCATACGGAGAGGAAACCTATTTTACGTTACTCCGTATTTCTTCATCAACCAGTCAAAAATACAAACGCTAATTTTTATTTCGCGTTCCCGAATTTCCGACGCGGTACCGAAAAGTATACTACTTTAACTCATCCTGACGAAAGCTACTCTAATAAAACGACAAAACAAAAAAGGTACCGCGTACCGCGCACGACGCGAAACCGACCTCAGCGGATTTTTCTAAACCCTACCCTCGCGACGGCATACTTACCCTGCACTTCCTTTCCCGCTGAAAAAAAAAAAGAAGAACCACTGAAAAGGAAAGTCCGTTGGTTGGTGAGCAATTCATTTTAATGTCAAAGCCTGTAGGTTAGCACTATTTTCGTATTTCAAAAATTACAATAATTAACAGGATGCTTTTCAATTGTTTCAACTAATTCAATGGTATTCCAATCATTCTTCAGATTATGTTAATTTTCTCTTAGTTTAAAGGAACAATCAAATTGAAATCATTTAAACGATATCGATGGTTACGTTCTAACACTTACAAGGATAGAGTACCGGGCTGTGATGTTTTTCCTATATTTATGTTTATTATAATAATTAAGAATTACCAAACTATATGAAAAAAATGAAATCATTTAGTTTCAACTACTTATCTCGATCGATTATTATTTATATTATTTATTTTCATTCAATATAAAACCAAACAGTATTCTTACAATATTGTCATAACTTTAAATGCCGATGATAATACTAGTCAAGAACTTTTTTTTTCGTTTAAATTTAATCACAATAGAGTATGTTGCGAAAACAAAAAAAAAATAAAGCAACATATTGATATATCTGAACGTGTAAAGCATAACAAAGGAAAACAAAGAAATTCTATAAAAACGATATTTTAAATCTTTTTCTTATTGACGTACAATTTAAATTTTAAACGAACGATTCTGTTCACTTTCAAATAAAAGACAAAATTTGAAAAATAAATATAAACTACAAGAAAAATATTTATTCTGACTAAGCGATTAATGGTTCTTTAATTTTTACTGAAGAAAATTAATACAGCTAAATTTTGAACATGTTTAATTACCTATTAGAAATCCATAAAACCGATTATGCAAGTTTTAAATTTCGTTTAAGCTATTTATAAGATATTTACTAATTTCGAAAAGAAAATAGTTAAATAATTATGAATTTACGTCTTCTTATTATAATCTAGAATTTTATTAATTCAATTATTTAATTTTAAGTTACGCGCGTATCAATTCATTATGCTAGCTTTTCATAACTTATATTACTTAATGTGTTTCCCTTTAGTGTGCTGCTTAAAGTATAATGAAAGAAAAATTTCATTTGATTTAGTTCTTATTTTCATTGTTTCTGTTTCTATAATTACTTTTTTTATAATTTGCAAAAATTTCGAAAAGTGGTTTCCTTTTTTATTTACTATCTAATGTCAATAGCCCAAACCGTTTACTAAATCGCGATGATAATTTTGATTATTAATTCATTGCAATGTGGGAAGATATAATGTGACGATACGATTTCCCCACTAATAAGATATTCAACCGAAAATGCAGACTTGATTCTGCAGTCGAATCCAACTAGGTTTGCAGATGAAAATCAAGAAGGGTTTCAACCGGACCACAATATCCGTCATTAAGAGATATCACGGCACTACTTCACAACATAATAGAGTGATCAATGTTAACAACACAATGATCCCAATCGAAAGGCGATAGAATAAAGATAGATTTTAGAGCCAATTCAGTTCGATTCAAGTATCCATCAAGCTTTCACTCTAAATTTACTTCAGTGTTGAACAATTTTTGAAAAGCACTTTCCGAACTACGAAAATTCGTAACCACAAATTGAACTAACCCAGTTCCTAAAAAAAACATTCTCAACCTTAAAGACGAGAAAAAATCCAAAACATGACACAACTCAATCAAGAAAACTAGCCAATTCCATTTCTTTTTTATGGCGTTGCAATTACTAACTAAGATTTTCAACCCTATTCTGACTCAACCTATTAAAACCTATCGTTTTTATGACTGCATCGCCAACGTCTTAAGAGTATATGCAACATTGTATTCCGTAAAAATTGTAAGCAACATTCCCTAAAGTTAGACATTAGAGAGCAATTCCATTTTAACCTGTTTCTCTTCATACGATCATCCTCGGAGTGTGTTCATATTTTATATCCTAGCAGCTTATCCTCAACTGACCCAAAACCAATGGTTTCAATGTATTCCCAACAAATACATTCATATTTAATCTCAATCCGATTCACCATACCCGTAATGGGTTTGTAATAGAAAAAAAAGAAACGAAATTGTCTTATTTCATTATACACACACGTCAATGAACTTTGTGCATAACATTCCTTATCTCTTACTAATTGTTTAACTAAAATTTTTGTTATTATATATGATAAAGTAATACGACATTGCCATAGAACATAATTTTTTTGACTTGTTTAAATACGATTCGCGCTGCTTTCTATGAGAAATTTACAGTTACACGTTAAAATCTGCCTTGTGACAATTTTGCTTTGATTGGTCCATGTAACCAATTGACGACAAAGATCAGGGAAAACGACAATCCTTTGTCAGTTGGGTTACGATTACTCTATAATTTATGCTGAACTTTAATACGGTACAAATCTCTTTTACCGTTGTTTAATTTATATGTCCCTGAGATTGGAGTGGATTTGACTGGTATGCAACATACTCACTGTGATATGGCTTTGTAGATCCGGGGTTTACAAGCAAGCATAATGTTTCCAGCTTTTCGAGGTGCCAATTCAGTTTTTCTTCGCGGATGGTGGTTCAATTTTAGGCCGATGCAATTTCGATGGTGTCCTTTTCTTCATAAGTTGATCAGCCTTCCGTACTCCCTTCGAGTTAATATTTTTTTGCCGTGTTAAACGGATTCAAACGAACCAGCTTCTGCGTAACCCGTTTGGATTTCGACATATGGATTTCCTTTGCTGGGGACGTACCTAATGTCATATGGCAGCAATTAGTCTCGGCCCCGTGCGCTGGCTTCACCGCCATTAGTGTGTAAAAGAATGTATGCCAAGGCGCGTCTATATCACCAACGTAGACGTGCGAGCCCCATGCACTATTGTAACCTCGTGGAGCTCCACACCAGTGGCAAATGCTACAATGTTGCATGATGAAATCTTACATTTTGTTTATCTTGGATAGGAAGTCAGGAAACTCACCTCCAGTATGACACAGATCGTTTATTTTCCATCAATATAATCCTGGATACGCAGCTTCTGGTGGCGTACGAACTCACTGTATTTCTAATATTGAAGGTTAGGGGGATTAACCAACCCTATTTGACTCTATTTGGACTAAGCTCTCTGTACACTCTGAAAGTTGTAACCCGAATGACACTTTGAAGGTTATATCCAGAATGACACTTCCAACCAGTTTCCACTTTTCTATCTATTCGATGTTTTGATGGCAACTGTGGGCGGCATTGCCAGATAGATATGCCTCGAAATGTATCGGTGTTTAATTGATATTATTTTTCAAATATTTATATCCACAGATATAAATATTTGAGAAAAAAAAAATATTTTCTGCGCAATGATATCCGCACGAAGGATGAAGTCCGCTTGCACTTCGATGACATACATATCTGGCCGGTTGCCAGGGTTCGGGATCGGAATCACTTCGATTCCCGGGCTAGGCGTCACATTACAATAAATATATATATATATATATATATATATATATATATATATATATATATATATATGTATATATATATATGTAGGGATCCGAATGGAAGGAGCAAATAAAGAAAAGCGCCACTTGTAGGTTTTAAACGTTTTATTAAAACAAATAGGCAGAAACTTCAAGGAATAATTTAAACATATTTTCCGTGACGCGCATCAGCGAGAGACTCCCGTCAAGTCACTTCTCTCTCAAGTACATTTCCAACAGAAAGTAGGTCCATTATGAAACGTCATTGCTAATACAGTCAATCACAAAAATATTCAAATGTTTTATCCGATATCGTTCCTACAGATCGGCCGTCCTGACCTATGCATCGCCCTCGATGCTGCTGTCTTCGAATCCGCGAAACCCGTCAGCAATGGGATCGATCGACGTGGGATAGGGCTTTAGGTTGTCAGCTGAGGTCCCCGTCTCATTCGGCCCTTCGTGCTCGCCGACCTTTTTCACCCGATAACGATCTTTCTTTAGAACGGCGGTTACTTTGTATGGTCCGAGAAACTTGGAATGCACCTTCAAACCAGCTCCGAATTGAGTTCTTCGTATGGCTACTAAGTCTCCGTCTTTATACTTTCGTGCCGCCTTACGCCTCTGGTTGTAATTACGCCTGTTTTCCTGTTGGATTTTCGAAATGTTTTGAAGCGCTTCTTGCCGGAGAGCCGATCGATGGTCCTGGAAACAGTTCATGATTTCCTCGTCAATAGCAGCTCGTAGTTCATCGTTGTTACTTAGATGCATTGTCTGTCCAAACATTACTTCAAAAGGACTCATACCAACACTTCTACTGTAGGCCGCGTTGATCTGCTGCTGAACTTTTTCTACATGTTTATACCATGTCGCAGGATTATCAATGGATAATTTCGTAAGAATCGGTATTACAATTCGATTGATTCGCTCAATCTGACCGTTTCCGCAAGGAACTCCCGTTGTCGTTCGCACATGGTGAATTCCCTCTTGGCGACAGTATTCCTCGAACGCTTTTGATGTGAAAGATGCCCCTCGATCGGAAATTATTCGTCTAGGATTTCCAAAAATAGTGGATTGCCTCTGCAACCTACCAATTACTTCATCGGCGGTAGTTGATTTGGTCGGATACAGCCAAACAAATTTGGAGAAAGCATCAACGATTACAAACAAATGGTTATAGCTCTTGTTCGTCGACGGCATTGGTCCTAGATGGTCAATATGGTATGTCTGCAGCGGTTTATCGCCTTTGTCGATGGTGTTCAAAAATCCTTCCGTCTTGCCTTGCTTTCGTTCCGCAAGAATACAGTTTACGCAGTTTGTTATAAACTTCTCGATTTTTTTGCGCATCTGAGGGAACCAATATTCTTGTAGCACTATATACTCGGTTTTCTTCCAACCAAAATGTCCTTGTTCGTGGCAACGCCTGATAATGTCGTGCTGCATCGTATTTGGTACAACTAACAGAGTCTTTCCGTCCATCTCACGATTTAAAACATTCCCTTTCAACGTGAATTCGAGCGTCTTCTTGTTATTGCCATCTTCCAATATTTTAATCAGCTGTTCGTCGTTACGTTGCTCATTTTTAATCTGTTCCAGAATGATGTTGTCCATTCGCTGAAGAACACATACGTCTGCAGGATATCTGCTTAATGCATCTACTTACTTCATTAATGATCCCGACCGATGCTCCACAATGTAGTCGAACTCTTCCAATAACATTGCCCAACGTGAAACTCGAAGACACAAATCTTTTTTCGCCATCGTTCTTGCGGATGCTTGACAATCCGTCACTATTTTAAATTGTGCGCTCAGCAGATATACACGGAATTTCTTCAATGCTTGCACTATTGCCAGAATTTCCAATTCGTAGCTAGTATATCTTGATTGAGTTGGGGTCGTCTTCCAGCTGGCATAATGAATAGGATGCATCATTCCATCTTCCGAATCTTTCTGCATAAGAATCGCACCTAATCCGTCCTTAGATGCGTCGGTGTGTAGTTCTGTTGGTGCTCCCGTCTTATACAACCTCAAAACTGGGTTTGTTATCAGTGCAGTTTTCAACTGCTCGAACGCGTTCTTTTGCTCCACGCCAAACTCGAAAGAGACTCCATCTTTCAATAAATTGGATATAGGTCGCGCAATTACTGCATAGTTGGCTATGAATTTGCGGAATGCACCCGTCAAACCTAAAAAGCTTCGAACGTCCTTAACGGTTTTAGGCGTTGGGAACATCGAGACTGCTGTCGTTTTCTTCGGTGATGGTCTGATTGTACCATTTTCAAGGATGTACCCTAAGTATTCGACTCGTTTGGCCATGAAATCACACTTACTCCAGTTTATCATGACGCCGAAATCACTCGAGATTTCTAAAACTTTTCTCAGTTTTTCTAGACTTTCTGCTTCACTCCGTGCCGGGATAATAATGTCATCCAAGTAGGTCAAAACGACGCCTTTCGCAATCAATTCCCGATAAATAGTTTTAACATGCCTTTGGAAAACAGCTGGTGAATTACTCAGACCAAAAGGTACTCGAAGAAATTCAAATTGTCCGTCAGGTGTCACAAAGGCTGTGTATTTCACACTCTCCTTCTCTACAGGTACGTGGAAAAATGCGTTTTTCAAATCGAGCGTGGTGAAAACCGTCGAGTCTTGTAATCGGTCTAGCTGGTCTTCTATTAGCGGAAGCGGATATGGGTCGCGAATAATTTTCTTGTTCAACATTCTGTAATCCACGCATAATCTGGCGTCTCCGTTCTTCTTCTCAACCAACACGATGGGAGATGCATATGGCGAAGAGCTATATCGCACGATACCCTCTCTCATCCAATCATTGACTATGTCTGCTACAACCTTCCGTTGTTTGTCCGACAGTCGTCGCGGACCTTGGTGAATCGGAACTTCGTCGTTAAGAACCAAGCGCATCTCGATTCCTGTCTCTTTTATTTTGTTTGGTATATACGCTTCGATGAGATTTTTGACTTCCGCTTTTATAGATGAGTCATTGATATGGCACAGGTCAACTTCACACTCGTCTGGATCTGGGCTGACACTTAAAGTTTTCAAGTGATCGTAAACGCTTTCGTCGTTCGCTCCTTGTTGACTGATGACTTCTTCCGGTTGTTGATTGGCGTTGTCGATTATTATATCCTTCTCATTCTTTGTTGATTGTTGAGCTGCTTCGGAGTTATTTTCGCCTACAATTCTTACAGTAGCACTCCGTTTTTTTATTGTTATTTCTACGAACTCCGATAATTCACCACCAAGCAACAAGTTGTATGGGAAAGTCGAATCCGGCACTACATGAATCGTAAGGGTTAAACGAACACCGTCTACTGTAACCGTTGTGGTAAAATGACCAAGAGTTTGCTGACTGCCACAGCCAATGCCACCAAATCTAACATAATTTTTCTCAAGACATGGAGCGTCTAGTCCGTCATAGATACTACGTTTTATTAAATGGAGATCACTACCCGAATCAAAAACTGCACGAATTGTTCTTTTGCATATTTGTATGTCTTTATAAGTCTTCATATCCGCTAATTTTAACGCATCACATCTAACCTTCGGGATGTTCACTCGCGGGGTTGGACACTTGCTTACAACATGGCCAAAATCACCACATGAGAAGCACTTTGTTCCCTTCCTTTTATCAGGACAGTCTTTACCGAGATGATTGGAATTTCCACAGTTAAAACAGCGTTTGCCAGACTTAGTATCCGGTATATTTTTTTCACGTAACGGATACTTTGATTTTATTCGCGATTTTATAGCCTCGTATTGAATTAATTTTTGTCGTAATTCCTTTATCGAGCTCGCACCATATAAAATTGTTTTATTACGCTCATCGTCTGGAATACCGTCAATGATGTATTGTATCTTGGCCTCCAACTCGATCTCGGCGTGACTCGCGATATCTAAGACACGATAAACATATTCGTTCGAACTTTCACTCGGCAACTTTCGAATTTCAGTCAATTGTTTGTGAATGTCTTTGCTATTAGCTATCTGTCCGAATTCTACACACAGCGAGCTACGTAATTGATCCCATGATTTTGCGGAGCACTCAAAACCGACAAACAATTTCGCTGATCCACGTAACAATTTCTTCGCGTACACTACTCGTTGCATATCATTCCACCCACACATTTCCGCGGTTTCTTGAAAGTTTTTTAACCATCTTTCAATATTTTGGTATTTATCGCCACTAAATGTTTCCAGCGAGTCTTCAACATTGCGATATGAAAACATTGTTTGCCTAAAAGACACCGCACTACATTCAGAGGGCGTTCGGTCAATTTCACTTGCAGCCACTTCCTCTTCCTCGTCGTCCTCGTTCTCTGACATCGTCGCAGCACGTAATCGTTCACGTAAAACTGCCTTTTTTCCGCTGACTGGCAACTCCAAAGTACGCAATCGTTCCCTGATTTCTTCCACAGTCAACGAATCAATATCCATCTTAGCAACGGCCACTGAGCTCCTCAGTCGTTCGCGGAGCACCGCTTTACTTCCCGTTGGTACTTCGCTTTCTTCATCCGGCATATTAAATAATAATCTTCCGAACAATTTACTCTTTGTTTTCGTCTTGATCGCGTCGTCGTCA
>OZ017740.1:225511002-225518502 GCA_963969285.1 Odontomyia ornata | reverse complement strand
GACGTAATTTACTACCTGTCCTAATTACCCATCCGCTAATTACCCACCCGCTGATTACCCATCCGTTAATTACCCATTCGCTAATTACCCATCCTACGACTATATAAAGTCGTTCCCTTCAACACATCCTTTAGACACTGAAGATGCCTCGAAGTAGTCGAGACGCGTCTGCTCACACAACAAAGCAAGGCCCGACGGTTTTTAAAGAAAAATATATAAATATATATAATATACATATATACTTTATATATATGGAATAATATATATATATTGTTACATGCACGAATAATTCTGCGAGCTACTGCTGCAATTGTTTTCACAACCATTAAGAACATCAACAAAATGAATTTACTCGAAACCACGAGAACCCTCCAAGCATGATCAACATCTAAAAATGACGTCACTCCATTCATTAAGCTGCTCGAATATACTAGGTACCTCTCGGCAGAACATTCGCCAATGTACGAGAAATGGGTTGAATGGGTAGAGACCCTATATAAAGGCGAGTTGAATGAATGGGGGGATCATTCATTAGAACCGCGATAGTAAAAACTACGAAAGTGTGAGAAAAGCGATATTGTTCGAGTAATAGAAAAGTGATTTTCGTTGATTGTGAAGTGATTTAGAAGACAATTGCGATAGAAATTTATGGACAAGTGGAAGTTAAACTTTTAATAGTGAAAATTAATATTGTGATTGTGCATTTTTAAGTAATTAAATAAACTCTTAATTTAATTTAAAAGACATTGCGTTTTCACTTTCCCGGAACATTAAAATTATTGGCCGCGAACCATAACACGCGACAATATATATAAATATTTAAATATATATATATATATATATATATATATATATATATATATATATATATATATATATATATATATATATATATGTATATATATATATATATATATATAGATATATATATATATATATATATATATATATATATATATATATATATATATATGTATATATATATATATATATATATATATAGATATATATATAGATATATATATATATATATATATATATATATATATATATATATATATATATATATGTATATATATATATATGTATATATATATATATATATATATATATATATATATATATATATATATATATATATATATATATATATATATATACATATTGTTCCTGCGTAAAATGAAATTAAACAATTAATTTGAGTTCTACAAAACAAATGATGAATTTCTCCAGTTCTCTTTTACATTTTATAGTTTAATTTAGCTAAGGTGTACATAATTATCTTGTTGCGCGTGTGGGAAATTATTGCCATCTCAAGCAAGTTCAATATTCTTTGATTGAACTTTCGATTCAATTGTCGTTGCTAAAATTGATTGAGATGGCAGTAATTTTACATAGGTGAGTGACTTGTGGCGGATGGAAGTATTACTTTACAGAAATAATTGTTATTGATTTTGCTGCTTATGCAGCTACAAATGGACTTTTGGAAAATGAATTGAATGATACAATTTGAATAACAGGTGATTGATCTACTTAACGTTAATTACTTAACATAACCGCCCACCAAGAGCCATCAGGATCTTAAAGTTGATGATCGTTGTACCAGGTGGTGAATGAGGACGGTTGTGATGTGCAGTGTGTTACTTTGGATCTTTTTTGCATGCACCAGTACGTGAGGATGATGATGAGAGCCATGCCGATTGATCCGGTCAACGTGATGGAGATGATCGACATCGTCGCATGCGTTTTAATACGTTTCCAGTGCATTTCGTCAATTCTTGAGTCCAACTCTTCTTGTTCCGTAAGTAAAGATGAAAACGATTCGGAGTGCATAATGACCTGGGAGATGTTGAGCAGCTTGATTTCTGTATGTCGCAATGTTGAGTTTAGTATGGGTAAATTTGGTGAGAGGTATGTAGGAAACGAGCGACCAGTGTGGCTTTGATCAGCTATGAGGATGAATTCTTCAGCTTGAAGTTGGCAGTCTTGGGTGAGCTTGATTATTCCCGTTCCATTGATTTGTAAATCTCGTCTAATACCTTGGCAAACTGTCTGTGCATGGACAGGCTGAGGTGTGATGAATAACCAGGTGTTGACTGATACCATTTGCTGCAAAATTAGTGACGATATCTGGAAGGACGTTTGTGGACATATAGACTGGTCATGAAGGTTGTATAGTTCCTTAATTATGCAGTTACTCTTGGCTCTCATGTCAATTAGGGTTGCACTGGGGAGAAGATATGTCCCAGTCGTCAATTCAGATGCTTTTTCTAGATCGATGGTTGTTATTTCGAAATAGGCTTGATCGTGATAATTGATTCCTAAGATCAAATTGGGAATGCTAAATGCGGTGAATATCGTAGATTTCTGTTGAACAGGAATTGCAGTGGCCTTAATCAGCTCAAATTTTCGGTTGTCTATGATTGGTAAGTATCCGCGTATTTTGATACTGCTTTGACAAGAATCGATTGTCAATCTGTTAGTGGTCGAGTGTACAATTGTGAGATGGGCTGGTAATAAAGCTTGCGTTTTTTGTATTGAGGATTGAAGGTCTGCGAATTTGATGCATTCTAATATTCCTTCCTTTGTATTGATAGCCATTAAAATATTGCTATATTTCCGATCTACTTCGTTTATGAAGTTGATGGCGCGCTGATACGTTCCTAAAAACTGAATGTGTACTTGGTTTGAGTCAACTGAAGAGTACCATTTCTTCGACTCATTTATCTGTTCAAGTCCGGTTCTTAATTGGTTTGAAAATCGTTCAAGCTGCTGATTGATTCTGCTTGCGGTTGTATTCAGTTTCTTTGTTAGTTGCAGTGATATTTTTCCTTGATGGTTGAGGAGGTTTCTAAGTGCCTCTTGATTGTCGTATAAATTTTGAACGTCGGTGATGATCTCGTCATTCACTCCAAAGACTGCTGTGAGCATTTGCCCAAAAATTCCTCGTTTCGTGCGGGTATGTTTAAAACGCAACAAGTTGATCTTATGCCTGGTGTCTTCGATACTGTCTGATATATGGTGAGCTAAGTCCCAGCATTGTACCTTCTCGGTTCTTTGTCTGCCCACAGAACACATAGAATGTAAACTGGTATTCATACTTTCCAAGTTTGTCTCATCTGTTGTTAGATCCGAGAGTGGAATGTCAATATTAACTTGCAACGTGCCTCGAAGTAGATTAGCCCGGCCAACTTGTTCTATGTACATGCCACCATCCAGATTTGTTACGTTAGCGTCTGATACTGCGGGAGATGGAAAAACACCAAGGACACAAAGTGCTGTGAGTAGGATTGTTGGCATGCTTGACGGTTGTTTCTTTGCAGTTTTCCTCCTGGTTTCCGCGTCAGTAGCTTGTTCTGATGGCCGTTTTGTTGCTATCTTTGATGAAGTTTGATCGTTTACGGTTGATAAATTTGGTTCCAATTGTGGTGGTTGGTTTTCAATCTCGTTGAATGGTAATTTACAAATTTTCACAATCGGACGCTTCTTGATGGTTCCATTCAATTTAACCGATACAGTGCGAACTAGCCCATCGGTTCCAGGGTGTGTTGCAACTATTCTTCCTAATGGCCATTGCATTGACGGGATATTGTCGGTTTTCACTAAGACAAGTTCTCCTACCTTTGGGTTATCTTTTCTGTCGAACCATTTGGATCTCTGCTGGAGACGTTGCAGATATCCTTCTGTCCATCTTCGCCAGAAGGAGTTCTTCATTTGCTGAACTAGGTGCCATCTTTTCAATAGGGTACAACTGGCTTCAGAAGGGTCATCTTTTATTTCGAATAGGTTCTCTCCAGTTAAAAAATGACCTGGTGTCAATGCTGCCAAATCATTCGGGTCATCGCTTACTTGCGTTAGTGGACGGGAATTCATACAGGCTTCAATTTGGGCTAAAAGCGTGTTCATCTCTTCAACATTCAAAATTTGATGCCCAATTGTCATTGTTTTTACGCCGGCTTCCCAAAGTCCACCGAAATGTGGACTACTAGGAGGGATGAACTTCCATTGTATACCTTGGTTGGCAATTTCAGAGCAGCATGCTTGAAGAGATGCCTTGTAAACTGCCTGTAGTTGTTTATTGGCTCCTAGGAAGTTAGAGCCACAGTCACTAAATATTGTTCGACATTTTCCACGTCTAGCGATGAATCGCTTGATAGCTGCAATACATGCATTTGTTGTCAAATCAGACACTAGTTCTAGGTGAACGGCCTTGGTTGCCATGCATACGAAAATTGCTATATATGCCTTAGTGGTTTTGGCTCCTCTTCCTCCATTCCATTTGATGGTAATAGGGCCTGCGTAGTCTATTCCCGTCTGTAGAAATGGTTTTTCTAGTTGTACTCTGGGGGCTGGTAAATTTCCCATAAGCTGATTCCTGGGTCTAGCCGTCATTTTGAAACATACCATGCACTCTCGCAAAGCCTTCTTTACCAGGGTTTGTCCTGACAGTATCCAGTATTTGAGTCGTAAAGTGGCCAAAGTTAGTTGGCTACCCCCATGTAACGTTTGTTGATGAGCCTGTCTTATTAAAAGCGTTGCTAGATGACCTTTTGGGATAATTGCTGGATGTTTAGCTGTCTCTCCTATTAGTGCATTGTGAATTCGTCCGCCCACCCTGAGGATTCCTTCACTATCGACCCATGGCGATAAGAATTTGATGCGGCTGTTTGTTTGAACCCTATCATTTTTAGATATATGGAGGAGCTCTTCTCTGAACGGGTACCTTTGCGATATCTTTACGCATGTATTGGTAGCTTCTCTGAGTTCAAGTTCCGACAAGTTTCCTAAACGCTTCATCTTGGGGTGTCTGGTGTTAAAGGCGAACCGATGACATAACGCAACAACCCTCTGGAGTTTATGAAAAGATGAATACGTCGTCAAAATTGTCGGTGGCTCTTCTGTAGTGCTGGTTAATGATGCTAATGTTTCCTCTTCTTCCAAATAACTTGTTGATTGTATTGCTGGGGGCATACGTATAATGGGTGCGCTGAGCCATGTTGGACCATTCCACCATAAGGTTGATGTAATTAGCTCGTTTGGATACATTCCTCTTGATGCGATATCGGCTGGGTTGTCATGAGTGCTGACATGATTCCAGCGTTCAATGGAGCTATGTTGTTGAATGATGCTCACACGATTAGCGACATAAACCTTCCACTTAGCAGCAGGGCTCCTAATCCATGATAGTACGACCGTAGAATCCGTCCAAAAAAATTGGGGAGCGTTGTTCCAATTGTGTGCTTTGACAACTTCCGCCATGAGTTTTGTTAATAAAACTGCTCCATTAAGTTCTAATCTTGGTATCGACTGGACCTTAACTGGAGCTACCTTTGATTTGGCGGCTAGCAGAGTGACTTTTGTTGATGTTGCATTGACAACTCGGATATATACCACAGCAGCGTAAGCGGTGGATGATGAGTCACAAAATCCATGAAGTTCGAATTTGCAAGACGGTCTAAAATCGATCCACCGTTTTATCTTCAAAGCACCTAACGCAGGAAGTTGCTGTCGTAGCTGTACCCAGTCCTTTATTGTGGTGGAATCCAACGGATCATCCCAATCCTTTTCTTCTAACCACAATTTCTGGATTGTTGTTTTTCCTATGATGATACAGGGTTGTATCCACCCAAGCGGGTCGAATAGTTTCGCCACTTCTGCTAATATAATTCGCTTTGTAAAGACTTTCTCATCCTTTGGAGTTGTAATAATGAACGAGAATTCATCTGTCGCTGGATGCCATTGAATACCCAATGTCTTGATGTTCTCTGTTGCCGCAATATTCAAGGGAAGTTGGGTTTCTCTTTCTGATGGTGGAATGCACTCTAACAGTTTCGGGTGGTTAGACGACCATTTTCTTAAGTGAAATCCTCCCTTTTTAAGAAGGTTTCGAAGCTCTGCTTGAAGCTTGAGAAGGTGATCCAGTGTATCAGACCCGGTCAGCACATCGTCGACGTAAAAGTCTGTCACTAACGTCTGGGCTGCATTTCGAAATGATTTAATCTCATCTGCGGCTAGTTGGTGTAGCGTACGTATTGCAAGATATGGTGCGCATGCTGTCCCATACGTCACTGTATTTAGCTGAAAGTGTTGGATGGGGTCACTTTGGTTGAATCGCCATAAAATTCTTTGGAAATGTTGGTCTTTTCCATGGACAAAGATCTGTCGGTACATCTTCTCGATATCAGCTGCAATGACAAATTTGTGTTGCCTCCATCGCATTAAAAGATGTAATAAGTTTCCTTGTATTGCATGACCTGTATGAAGAAGATCATTTAAAGATTTTCCTTTTGAGCCTTTTTGGGAGGCGTTAAACACGACTCTTAATTTGGTGGTGCTGCTACTTTCTTTTACCACTGCGTGATGTGGGAGATAGTATGCTGTTGTCATTTTAACGCGATCTGCTGGTACCCTTGTCATATGACCCAAATCAATGTATTCTTTCATGAAGCTCCGATACTGATCGTAAAGCTCAGGTTTCTGCATCAATCGTTGCTCCAACTGCCTGAATCGTATATATGCAATCCGTTGAGTTTCACCGATGTCTGCAAATGGATCCGTTTTACTCTTGAAAGGGAGACTAACGGAGTATCTGCCTGTTGGCTGTCGGTACACTGTTTGGACGTAATGATCCTCATTCTCGGTTTCTTCATCGGTCAGGTGCTTTATTGCTGGAAGTTCTTCTGTCTCCCAGAACTGACGCAATGTCTCCTCTAGACCTTGGTAGGATATGAATGCTTGAACTGCTGTAGAGGTGTTGCATGGAACTGTTCCAAAGAGCACCCATCCAAGTTTCGTCCTCTGGACACATGGTTGGCCGGGTAGCAGTCCTGGTAACAATAACCTTCCATAAAGATCTGCTCCAATAAGAATGTCTACGGTTGATGGTTCATTAAATCTTGGATCAGCCAAGTCGTGAATCGTTAATCCTTCTGGAATAGTCAGAGGAATTTCTGTACATGGTAAAGGTGTGGTTATTGTTGCGAGGATGAGTGGTGTGAATACAAGTTCCTCTGTTAGTCCGTTATCGAGTTCAATAACAGCACAGAGTTTTGTTTCTCCTCTGGAGGTGACGTTTTCAACCGCTCCAATCCCGTTTATCTTGAGTTTGGAGCTTTTGCGTCTCGCCTGTAACAATTGCACTGCAGACTCACTTATAAAGGATCGCTGTGCTCCGGAATCCAACAATGCTCGAAACGTTAAACAACTTCCGTCAGGACGGCATACTCTTATTAGGGCCGTTGCGAGCAACACGTAGTTTTGCTTGGTGAATACGCCGTGACCTTGAATAGTTTGTGAAGTTGCCCCTTTAGGTTGTAACGGAGGTTCTGCCGGCTGCAGATGCAACAGGGTGTTGTGTTTCTTGCTGCAGATTTTACAACTGTGTGTTGAGGTGCATTTGTTGGCTCTATGTTGTCCAAAACAGTTGAAACAGAGATTGGCCCTTTTAATCACTTCGCGTCGTGTTGGAATTGTAGCTTGTTTAAATGTGTTACACTCAAA
>OZ017740.1:225458502-225506002 GCA_963969285.1 Odontomyia ornata | reverse complement strand
TCACAGTTACAGATCTTGCGATATGATTCCGAAGAAGTTTCAATATGAAGATATCGGCTCTTGTCACTTTAGCGGTTTGATAAATTTTTCTATTCGATATATAGTGCTTCCATTCCGTCTCATGCTTTCTGTACAAACCAGTACATGTACGAAGACATTTCCTTTCGAAAACTCTTAATTTTTGCATAGTACTAGTGCTCTGGTTGTACCAGCTCTGACATCCATATGTCAAAACTGGCCTAACCAGGGTCTTGTAACAAATAACCTTGACCTTTTGATCAATGTATCTGGAATGAAAGAGTCGTTGAAGGGCCATGGCTACTTTTTGTGCCTTACTGAGCATGATTTTGACATGTTCAGTACAGTACAGATACTGATCGAGATGAACACCGAGGTATCGAACACAGGATTTATGTGGAACCCGTTCTGAACTACCCTCGCCAGCCATGATGTGGAAATCCTTCCAATTACGTTTCAGGTCTTGACTGACCCCTTTTGCGTTGTCTGAAACAAGATCTTTTCGCACTTCTGCGCATTGATTTTCATTCGCCAATTGTCAGTGTATAGCTGCACATATTGAACATTTTTTGGAGATTGCTCTGAACTATTGTAGCTTTTCGGTCTGCCGTATAGATGATCAGATCATCAGCAAACGATACCTATGATCGCGTTGGCGAGACGTTAAAATCAAAGCCGTTCAATAGCTTGCGATAGAATTTTCAGAAGAGCTGAGGCGTAGTGACTATTCCCTGCTGTAGACCATTCAAGACCTTAACATATTGCACATTATAGCGACAAGGTGTCTGGGGAACCTGTCCTGAAGAAATTTAAAAACTAGTCTATCTAACCACACCGTTTCGAAGGCTTTCTCCATATCAATGAGACGTGCTCCAACACATTCTCTATCATTTAGTTTCCAACAGATGTCTGAGGTTACTTTCGTTTTTGCATGTATGGTCGAATGCCTGGCACGAAAGCCAAATTGGCAATTCGGCTCAACTCATATTTCTCAATGTGGGCGTTTAATGCTCTGTTGAGTATCACTTCAAACACCTTGCTGATGTTAGGCAGCAAGCTGATTGGGCGATAGCTTTTAGGGCATGAAGATTCTTTTCCTTTCTTCAAGATCGGAAATACCTTAGCCTTTTTCCACTCATTTGGGAAATATGAGTTGTTCAACGTGTTATGTTGTTGAACAATATGCAATAATTCCTAATAGAAACCTCAGGCAAATGTCGGAGGACTACTTTTGGAATACCGTCAGTACCATATGATTTCTTGTTGTTTATCCTGCGAAATATGAGACACAAGTCCCATATGCATTGCATCTGACCCATATATATTGCACCTGTATTCAATTTGGTTCTCTGTTATCCACGATTTCAGGAATATACTTCTTGGATTATTGGTGGTGTTCAGCCAAGATGTCGGCTTGGCGTTCGGGTCACTAGCAAGAATATAATAAGTATGCAGCCTGTTCAATACGAGTATTTTAAACAGGTAATTGAGTTCCTCCTTGAGCTTGAGAACAGTTCCTCCAGTTGCATAGGCAGGGATAACGAAGAGGTTATCCCCACCTGGCAGTGAGATTTTGATAACGGACACTTCAAGACATTCAAAGCGATTGAATTCGACTTTTTCAATATTTTGGAAACAATATCCCTGTGCCACCATCCCTATCGTTTCTTCCGAATTCAAATTTCTGGAATGTCATGGATTGCCATTTATTGAAGTGAGTTTCAGTTAGAAGTATGATGTCCGGCTTTTGCTTAACAATGAATTCAAGGAGATAATCAGTTGACGTTGATCGATATGAGGCGAGACCTATCCATGGGAATATGACTGGATGACAAGTTATTATGAGGCATTTGAAAGACCTAGACGCTGAAAAGCAAAGTTAATTTTTGAATCTTGCTTGTCGATTCTCTCCGATAAAGAATTAAGTTGCTGGTAAATTTTGAGAAGCGAAGTTGGAAGGTATGATATTACAGTGTACTTGTGTTTGCTTTGGAGTAAATATAACTTTTGCATCTTGATATCCGGAGCATCCTCGATATGATGCTGGGTGACCAAAAATACCGCAGATAACGCAGTATAATTTTTCTTTACGCTCCGTCTGGGCCAATTTTCACTCTCGGTAACATGACCGTCTTTGCATTTTTTTTTTTTTTTTTTTTTTTGTGGTAGGGAGGTCAAGGCATTTATGCCCGCCGAGTCTGGCAGTGTGGGACTCCCATGGAGGATACCTTTGGACTACCCACTAAACACCTCCCCTGTCAATCTGAGAACCTAGCCTGGAACCGTTTGACACATTACTTCGGGCCAGGTCTCGTTTTGTTACGCCGTGGGGCGCCTTTAAGCTGGGGAGTCCCTTTCCTAGCGGGAGGGGAGGGGGGAAGAGGAAATGCCAGAAGAGCGATCCCCCAGCCCCAGTGCCTCCGGTTGCTGTGAGTCCCTTTTATATTTTAGTATTGCCCGAGCATAATGTGCCACCTGGTTCCATTTGTCAACCGATTCGAGCATCACTGCAACTATATTATCCGGGGTGAGCTCTCCCGTCTCCCTGTAGAGTTCCCTTCGCAGCCTGGCCCATTTGGTACACGCAAAAAATGTGTGACAGGCATTGTCCTCCTCTCCTGGGCAAAACCGACAATCGGGAGACCGTGACTTGCCGATCTTGTGCAGGTAAGACTGAAAACACCCGTGCCCGCTCAAAAGCTGGGTCAGATAGAAGTCAGTCTCACCATGCCTTCGATTTAGCCACGGTCTCACATCCGGGATGAGGCGCGCAGTCCACCTTCCCTTCGTGCAATTCCTCCAAGACTGCTGCCAATCGTTGAGCGAGCGTTGTCTCTCCTCGCGAACAACCATCTCCCTCGCATCCTCGTTTCGGCGCAGGTAAATAGCGCGGCGCTCTCTAGCAAGGAGGGCGACAGGTATCACGCCTGCAATCACTCTCACCGCCGAGTCGGAGACTGTTGGATACGAAGATGCAATTCTCAGTGCTCCTCTTCTCTGTACCTGTGCCAATCGTTTTCGGTATACCTCCTTGCTGAGAGCGTCGCCCCATACCTCTGCTCCGTACAGTAGCACTGACCCTACAGCACTCATCAAGAGGCGTCTTCTTGATGGGCTGGGTCTCCCTACGTTGGCCATAAGTCGACTCAGGGCCGATATTCCCGAAGCAGCCTTCTCAGCCGTTGCCCTGATTTGCTCAGAGAAACTCATCTTCGAGTCGATCAGTAGCCCCAGGTACTTCACCGCTGGCTTCGATTCGATCTGTATATCTCCAATACTGATCATCCTTACTCTAGGGATTCTCTTTTTTGTCAAGATGACCACTTCGGTTTTCTCCAGTGCTAAACTGAGCCCGCGAGCAGTCATCCAGTCCCTCACTCGGCGCATTAGCATACCTAGCCTAAGTTGCGCTTGTTCAACGGTGCGTCCGGCGACCAGAGCCGCAACATCATACGCATAGCCGACCAAGCGCGACTCATCTGGCATCTCAAGTCTCAGTAGCCCGTCGTAAGACACGTTCCACAGGTCCGGACCAAGGATAGATCCCTGGGCAACACCCGATGTAATTTCCATCCTTCGTTGGCCCTGTGTCGTGTCGTAGAGCAGGCTTCGGTCGCTTGGTGCGACTATATGCCTCTGCCTTTTGGACCGCGTTCACCACCTCTGCAATCGCATCAATGGTAGAACGTCCTGCTCTAAAGCCGTACTGCCGAGGAGATAGGTCCCCAGCAGCACAAATCGCGTCAGTGAGTCTTCCCTTGATGAGTTTCTCTAGCACTTTCCCAGCCGTGTCTAGCATGCATAACGGGCGGTATGCAGACGGCGATTCGGGATTTCCCTTCCCCTTGCTGACCAGCACCAGCCTCGCCACCTTCCATCGTACCGGGAAACCCCCGTACCGTAGGCAAGCGTTGAATGTGCTGAGCAGCAAGTCAGGACAATGGTGATAGACGAGCTGCAAAACCTCAGCTGGAACACCATCTGGACCTGGAGCCTTCCTTGCTTTCAGGGAGAGGACTGCCTCCTCCAGTTCCAGCTGTGTGAAGAGTGGGCACTCGACTGCTGTTTCACCATGGACAGCGGCAACACGGACGGGATGGGCGGGGAAGAGTCCCCGCACTATCGCGTCCATCTTTTCCGCGTCATGCATACAAGGCTTCCGTAGGGCACCAAGTTTCCCCATGACCAGCTTGTAGCCAAGGCCCCACGGATCCCTATTTACATCGTCCACGAGGTCTTGCCAGCATCGGGCCTTGCTCTTGTTAATAAGCCTGCGAAGATATTTCCTGCCGGACCTGTATGCTGCTAGCCTAGTGTCTGCCTCCTCCCGTGTTCGCGCCCGCTGGGCCTCTCGCCGAAGTTTGTGACACTCGTTTCTTTGTTCGGCGATCTCGTTTGACCACCAGTATACTGGAGGCTTACCGTGTCGGGGTCTCCGACGGGGCATGGAAGACTCGCAAGCAGTTATTATGGTACTCATAGTTGAGTTCACCAAGTCCTTGGCTGTAGGCCCTCCACTCCCTGGCGGAGCTCCCAGCAACGGTGCGCCTGCCGTAAGCGCGTCAGTGAACCTCTCGACGTCCATCCTCCCAGTTCTCCATCCGAGGATTGAAGTTTGGGCATATGCACGCAGAGTGGCACCGTCGTGAATCTCAACCGCTATATACTGGTGATCACTAGCCGAGTAGTCCTCTAGTACTCGCCAGTTGTGTACTCTAGGTACTAGGGACTCCGAAGCGAGTGTCACATCGAGTATGGTTCTTACGCAACCCCAGCGGCGGAAAGTAGGGGTGTTACCAGTATTTAGGACAAAAAGCGCTGTTCTGGCCGCCATGTCCAAGATTTGCTTTCCCCTTGGGTCGGATTGTGGCATACCCCATTCAATGGCTCTAGCGTTGAAGTCTCCCCCGACCAGCATGTGGCCCTCTGTGTTCGAGACAGCGTCCTCCAGGGCATCGAGTTTGGTTCGAAGAGATGGCATTTCCTCGTTAGGCGTCAGATAAACACTGAAATATGTTATCCCTGAACACCGCACCCACACAAAACCATCCCCGCGTCCTTGGCCCTGCACCTGAAGGCGGGCGCTGTCTCGAACCCAGATGGCGGAGGTACCAGATTTGTCAGGGTACCACGCTTGCGAGTCCTTGTTATGATGTTGCTCGCTCAGCAACAGGAGGTCAGCTTTCTTATCCCTCGCAAACTGCTCAAGTAGGTCCTGGGCGTTTGTGCTTCGGTGCAAATTGACCTGCAGGATACGGATCATTTGAGTATCAATTTGGCTTTAGTTAGGGCCTCCTTGAAAACCCAGCATCTCCCTGTCCCCGGCTCATGTTTGAGGTCGCCGGGTGCTAGCTTAGCATTTTGCCTCGTTCGTGCACTCCTTCCTTTTGTGCCCCGTTTCACCACATTTGTAGCACAGAGATCTCCTGTCGGGTCCCCTACAGCCATACGCGTATTCGAGGCATCTGAAGCAGCGGATAGGGATCGCTCTTCTCCGTATCCTGCAGATCACCCAACCTATCTTAATTTTGCCCTTCGCCAGGATTTGCTGGGCGTCTTTATCAGCTGGTTCGACAATAGCCATGCGTTGCCCCCTTGTGTTTTCACGTGTCAATCTTGCCTTGACTTCACTTAAGCTGGGGAACTCCCTCCTAATGGCATCCTCTACTTCAGCTTTGTCCGTGACGCAGTCGAGGTCCCTGATTTCCAGGGTGGCTATTGGTTCAAGCGAGGCAACCGTTGCCGCATCTCCAAGAACCTTTTGAACCGCGTCACGGAATGCATCTTTGTTTGTGGCCTCTGGCCCGAATTCCACCAGCAAGCCACCGGTCCGGGTTGGTCGAACTGCTTTGATGGCAGTTTTGGTGTCGTCTGGCTTGACCGCTCCTTTAATTTCACGGAGGACATCTGCGTAGGTTCGTCCCTTAGTGGGTTTAATAAGCAGTGCCTCTCGCAAGGGTTTGCGCCGCGGTTTGCTTTTTGTTTTCTGCGGTATATCGGGGGGTTCCTTGTTCTTTTCGTGGTTGAGCTCTTTGTCTGTTTTTTCTAGGAGTAGCTTTTTGGCCGCTTTTTTCGCTGCCTTGTTTCGCACCACATGAAACTCCTCGCCTGGAGTGTCAACTTCGTTTATAGTCTCGTCCTTCCTCCTTTTCTCACAGTCGCCTTCAATTGGGCTACCGGCCATTCTTTTGCTGCTGCTAGGACCCACTGATGCCTCGAGGGAGAGCGTGTCTTTTTGGTGCTTTCCGGTTGCAAGCCACCTCCGCCTGTAGTGCGTTATGCGGCCAAAAAGCTCCTCCAGTTCAAGAATGCCATTCTTGACACTCTTGCCTATGTTTTTCTGCACTTCGCAGGCAGCCCTCAGTTGTTTGACGATATTCCCCGCTTTCCGAGTAAGCCGCTCCTCTTCGGCGCGGTCAAGGGCGATTGTGTTATTTGGCGCCACCTCTTGGGAGAGGCCCCCGTTTCCTAACCCTATTGCTTCTATCGCTTAGGTCGCGTTTGAAGTGGCGTCGGCCAACGGCAAAACTTCTCCCTCCCCCAGTCTTACACTGGCCTCCGTTGGTGTCGCAGCTTGATCCGGATTGTGTACGTCTTGCACTGGGCGCTCCGGGGTGCGCATAGTCCTTCTACTGCGCCCAAAGGCCGCAATGATGCCAGGTTGCACAACGCACTCTGCCTTCTTTCGTTCGTTAGTCCGTCTGTGGTCTGTCTCCGATGATTTAACCTGTGATGTTGACTTTGACAGTGTTTCTGGGGTTTGCTGCCTCCCCCCGCAATCGGTGACTTGTTTAATCGGTGTTCTTGCCAACAGCGGTTTTTGCCTGAAAGGGTTCTCCGTGCTAGTGTCCTGTTTGCTTGTGGTTTCATTTGTTTGCTCCATTTTATTGGGTCCCCCCTCGGAGCCGCTATCTCCGTTCGTGTGTGTAGTCGCCTTTTTGGTCCCATGGTTATCTTTGCAGAGCAGGGAGGCCATGCGAGGGTTGGCACAAGCCCTTATGGGGACAAGTGCTCAGAGCCAGACCAGCGCTAATCGTCTTTGCATTTGACGCACCGATAGTGCATGGCACAATTGGCAGCCGAATGGCTAAATCCTTGATACCGGTAACACTGGTTGACCTCTCTTTTCTAGAGGCGTTCCTACCTCACCACTCTAAAAGTTAAGTACCTTATTTGTTGGAGGGCGTTGTCTGTGTGGTCTAGTGGTTAGAGCATGAACGCATAAGCCGAAGGTCCTAGGTTCAAATCTCGTTGGGAGCAACGTGATTTAGTTCAGGGGATTTTTCGGACAGACTACGAGTGTTCAAACAGTGGTGATATGTACTGATTTAATCAGATCATATCATAGCTGAGCAGGAACACAGGAGCATGGTACTGATTAAACCAACTTCTGAAAAAATCAATACGGTCATGAAAAATGAGATACTCTAACTATCTCTAAGCGAAGGCCCGAGAGGGGCTGTAGTGCTACAAAGAAGAAGAAGATTTGTTGGTGGGTACTTGGACTGCTCTGATTTGCAATTTGTACCAGGTAAAATGGTAAATTCTTCCTTTCTACGGTCGATCTTCTTGTCGCAAAGGCTTTGACTGAAACAAAATTAATATCTCAATATCTGGTGCAGCTTCTTTGAGCACCTGAAGAAGGTCGACGGTATCGTCTCCGCAGTTCAAACCCTTCAACCAGGAGGTCTGATTCTTCTCACCTTTTGAGACATAGCTGAAATGTGGAACCTCTCCAGAATTTAGCGCATCTTTGGCTAACTTGAAATCAACCAGTGATTTAGTCCTTATAGTTAATTTTTCGGAATTAACTCTTTTGATCTCGAAATAGGCTAGTTTGTTTTCGGCTGCCAAAAGCTGAACCATATCTTTTCCACTTTGTACGAACACGTTGATTGGCGGACCTTTTTCTGTCTTGTTGGAAGCTTTTTCAGAGGAACCAGCAGAACTACGGGCTGGTTTTTCTCCTTATTTTTGTTTTTTAAATACTGAATAAAATTCAAGTCATTATCTTGATTAGAATTACCTTCAATGTTTTCTTCAATTTCCATTTCTTCGGTTAATACCTCCAGCGCTGTAAAAAAGTTTTGACCCACGCTGTTGCCACCAGCGCTTAGAACTTCTTCTGGAATTGCTAGCCTTGCATTTTTCTTCGGCTTTGTTACCTGTTGCCATTGATTTTGCGGCTGCGTCTTTTCAGGCTTCATCCCTTTCTTGAATAGATCCTTGAGGAACTGTATCTCTAACCTTAGCTCATCATTTTCTTTTTGCAATTTGGCGCTTGTCTGGCAATTCCTCTTCCCCTCTCCCTTGCTAGAATAGGTATCCCCCAGCTTGAAGGCGCGTCATGGCGTAACAAAACGAGGCGACTCGAAGTAATGTGTCAAACGGTTCCAGGCTAGGTTCTCAGTTTGACAGGGGAGGTGTTTAGTGGGTAGTCCAGTCGCTTGCGAGCATGGGAGTCTCACACTCTGTGCGTAAATTACATTCACCTCCCAACCACAAAAAAAGGGTCACTCTATATGGGCAAACGCCCCTTAAATACCTTACAAAAGTTTTTGTTTGGCAATATTTATGACAATACCACTTTTGACCTACGTACAAAGCTTCATCACTCTGCGTATATGGAATTGAGGACGGAATAATGGAGAGATAGTCAGACGGACAGAAAAGGTCGAGATTTTAGTCCGATATTGAACAATTGTTTTACAATATCCTGAAAAGAAACTTACATTTCGACATTGCAAATCCATTTACCATGCCCGAGTACACCTGCAAATTTTATCTTTCTTTGAAAATCAATTCGCTACCAATATTGAGGTGAACTGCTGATTGGAAATTCACTAAAATTCCTCAGCTTAAAGGGATCGGTGTGGATGGTCTTTCGCGACAACTGCTACGCTCTATGTTTTTAGAACACTCGCATAACTGCTGATATGTCCATTTATGTCAGTCGTGTTGCTCATTTGGTTGGTTTTCCTCCGCTTTGATCGCTCTTCTGCTAGTCTTAAGGGGTAATTCAGTCCCAGCTTCGTGTTGTCATTTGGTCAGTGGCATTGGGTGCCTGTGCTCCCTGGCCCTTTCATCGACTCAGATGGGTGTGGTTTACGTTTTTCAATTCTCCTGTTTTCGTAAGTTTTGGCGAGCACTTTTTGCCGTAGTCATGCTCATTTCTGTAGTCTTTCTCCTAGCCTCTTCAGGTGAAACTCCCGCTGTTAGATTTCTCAAGTATCATTCCTCAGCACATTTTTCCACATCTAGGACTCTCGGATTTCCTGGAAGTTGAAGTTGTATGTTCCTGTAGGCCTAACCTTGTCTCAGCAATGCCATTCGGCAAGTCGCTGACCGGAAAAATTCTCGGTAGCGGAGCAAGGGTTTGCATCTCCTTGTTGCTTCTCCGGGAATACTAGTTTTCGTTATAGTGACCGCATTTGCAAAAGTTTCTTGGTTACGCTGATCATTTCTCTCTTCACAGAGACGTTCTTCTCCTTAAACGGCGTCCTTCCTTGTCGAAGAAATTTTGTTCGAGGCAATCTATGAAGTGTTGGGGTTACGATCCGCTTTGATTTTATTTTTTCGGCCCATATAATTGTTTAGCTCCCGATTTATATGTCCAGATGTCCGTCACTGTTAGAGTCTATTTCACTGGACAAAGCTGAGTTACTCCCGGAGAAATCTGATCTCAGAGAGGTTCCGTTTGTAGTACTCCGTATTTTGTTTTGGCACCACAGCCCCTTTCGGGCCTTCGCTTTAAGACAGTTAGAGTATCTCATTATCTTGATCGAATGAATTAGTATTCGAGACGGTGATATGATTAGTATCACTTTTTGGCCGTTTGTCCTTGCACCAGACTGCGTTACGTTCTGATTTTAAACCAGCATATATTATAATTTAACGGGGTTATAGTCCATCCGAAGAATCACACGAGACAAATCTTATTGTCACTGTTCAAAGTCTTTTTGCTACTAATTTCGAGTTCAACGCGGAAACTTGAAACAAATAAAGGCATAAAGAATCGTGTTTTTTATATTAAAATGGTAAACTTATCTGATGGCCGTGCGGCTTCACCATAACGTTAATGTGTTCACTGTTTATATTATTGACTACGAATCAATGTTGACAGATGTTCATGACAGCTGATTGTAAAAATTACTGAGGATCACGGTGATGATTTTATCAGAAATGATATATTGTGAATTTCGAAGTTACGATATTCACTGATAGTGAAGGAGAAAGTACCGAATTCACTTGTTTTGGAGATTGCGGTACAGTGAAAAATTGAACACATTGTTCATTAGTTTTTCTAATTTGAAAGTGAGTGGTCGAACGTTGAAATAGCAAAAATTGAAGTTTTGAATTTGAAATATATAAATAGAAAATTAATTTGTTTAACAAATTTGTAATCAAGTTTTAAAAGTTTTAAAGTGAATAGTGATAGTTTTCATTAAATTCATAAAACCATTTATATGCGGAACAGTCACCAACAAGATTGGATCAAGAATTTTGGACTTACGGGATGAATACTCTGACCACTACACTGTGCGGACTACCTTCCTATTACTTGCGACTACCAATTGAGCTACTCAGCATGGGTCGCATAACACTTTACTTTGAGGGGTAGAGGTACTTGGGCACAAGTATTTATGGGGTGCTCTACTTCTTTCTCAAACGGACTTGGGATCGTCTAGGTTGGAGTTAACTAAAAATACAAAAATCTAATTAACAGTAGAAAGACCAACCCCTTCTACTTGATGGCAAAATTACTTTGACTTCACATATAGTATATTTCTGTTTGCCTTCACATGTCATGTTTTTCTACCATAGTTTTCAAAACTGCCGTATTTTCGGAAATAACGACTATTTTAATGATAATCACCTTACATTTCGAAGGACGTCAAGTTGACGTTCGTGGGCTTTGAAGGTATGGCCGAAGCTTAATATTTCTTTAGTTACTAGTGTTTTACATAATTTGATGCTATGAAAAAAAAATTTTACATGCATCTGGTAAATTGCTAAATTAAAATTTTTGTAGATATATGAATTTTGGCCAAATTCAAACTAAAGATAGGAGAAAGATTTTTTTAAGGTAACTTGAAATAACACAAAGGTACCAATATTATCCGTAACTGTTTACATGAAAACCGTACATGATATTCTTCATTGGTATATAACTTTGATTAAGTCACCATTTTAGATCTTTCTATATTTTGATGCTTGTAGATTCTATAGTTTCTAGGAAAAAGCAGTTTTGTCTAATTGATTTTTCATAGTAAGAGCCTCATTTACATATAGACTCTAGCAATTACCCTTGTTCTTTTGTTGATTGTACGTGAAATTACTTAAATTTTATACTTTTTCAGATTGATAACAACACCTCAGATGAAAATGAAATTGATAAGGACATCCTGAATCTTAAAAAAGGTAATGATTTACTACTAGTTTTTAGTAAAATATCAACTTCTTTCAGAGCTTGAGAAGAGTACGCCATCGAAAGTGTTTGCTAAAATATCCGCATCACTGCTTTTGCGTTTGAAGCGAACATCGAAGAATTATCGATATGTCATGAAAATTCTTCAAAATGAAAAGAAAAAGTTAATGGTACGTATTGTCATATATCCCTGATTTGATTTTGGAGACTTTTATTTCTGCTCCTAGAGCTACGTGAAATACAGTTTGTCAAAATCATTTCACCGGATTGGTTTGGTATTTTTAACAAAGACCAATTGATTATCGATTATTACTTGTAATACAGTCAATGTTATTTTAATGGCTGAGGTCTTAGTACGTTGTGCATTCAATAATAATAATGACAGTAACTGTTCATACAACAGCCCATTTCGAATATTGGCTGTGAAAATTCTTTGAGTATCTTAAAATAAAAAATAAAATGTAGCACTATAGCTCCCGTCGGGCCTTCGGTTAGAGACAATAAGAGTATCTCAATATCGTGATCGAATGTGTCGCAGCACTCCACAAGGTGATATAGTCGGTGTGTCCTTCCACCCAGCTGCGACACGTTCTGATTTTAAACCAGCACGTATCATATCTGGACGAACTTATAGTCCGTAAGAATCACCCGAACTAAGTCTCGTTGCCGCCAACGAAAGCTGAACCAGGGACCTTCGGCTTACGGGATGAGTGCTTCATCCACTCCACCACGCGGACCCTAGACCCTAGAGCATCGTGGTTCGTAGTTCGTGATATTTCAGGATCCAGACAAGGATATTTTTGTTAAAATCTTTCTTCATGTGTATATGTGAACATGCCTAACAGGCAAGTTATATCCAAGCTAAATTTCCACAGTGGTTGTCCGGATAAACGATTCGAACAAGCTAAGTGAAAGAACAACTTGTTCTTCACCCGGGCCATCCATAGCTGTACCAGTCTTATGTTGGAAAGGCCGGTTTCTATCGGACTAATGCCGCTATTTCGTCCAAAAAATCATTAATTCACATTTCTACATTTATCTCTTACATAATCTCTGAAAATTTAGTTGGCATCGATTTTAACCTTCTGGCAACCTTTTACACGAACATTTTTGTGCTATTCGTACTTCAAAAATCATCGGGTTGTCGATATATATCAGACCGTCAATTAACCGGACAGATTTAATTCTTGTGTAAATTCTTTCCAAGTTGAAAACTAAAACGAGAATTTGTGGAACTCGAACCTATTCTGCCTGCATATAATTTTACATTATGAACAGGTTGCGGTTAGTCGATGACAAAAAGTTAATTTTAATCAGTTATTAGTCTTAAAACAATTCTTATAAACTGTGCTTTTATTCACATTCTATGTTCTAATTGACACTGAAATTGAGTTTTATTAATTTAATATATATATATATATATATATATATATATATATATATATATATATATATATATATATATATACATATATATATATATATATATATATATATATATATATATATATACGGACACAAATGTGCAAAAAGTGCGTGATGTGTTGAACAGTGATCGTCGTCTGAGCATTCGGGCTATCGCAGATGAGGTTGGAATTGATAAGATGACCGTTCACAACATTATTAAGAACGATCTGGGCATGAGGAAGATCTGCGCGAAGCTGGTACCCAAACACCTGACTGATGAGCAAAAGGAGCGTCGTGTTGCTGTCGCTTCGGACATCCTTCATCGACTGCAAACCGAACCAGAGTTCTTACAGCCCGGATATGGCACCAGCGGAATTCTTTCTGTTCCCCAAGATCAAGACACACCTTCAAGGGACGCGGTTCGGAACTCTGGAAAACGTTCAACGTGCTACGACGAGGGCTCTAGACAGCATTGAGGTTGCCGACTTCCAGGGAGCGTTCGGGGATTTTTTTTGTGGTAGGGAGGTGAAGGCATTTACGCCCGCCGAGTCTGGCAGTGTGGGACTCCATGGAGGATACCCTTGGACTACCCACTAAACACGTCCCCTGTCAATCTGAGAACCTAGCCTGGAACCGTTTGACACATTACTTCGGGCTAAGCCTCATTTCTCTACGCGTTTAGGCGCCACCGGGCTACAGGGATCCCTTTTCCAGCGGAAGGAGGGGAAGGGAAAGGAATTTCTAGAAAAGAGACCCCACCGCCCTGCACGCCTCCAGGCGCTCATAAATTTTCCTTTTTATCTTAAGGACTGCCCGAGCGTAATGTGCCACACAGTTCCATTTGTCAACGGATGTGAGCATCTCTCCAGTGAGTTCATCCGGAGAAAGATCTTCCATTTCTTCGATGAGGTCACCGCGCTGCCTTTCCCACCTCTTGCATACAAAAAATGTGTGGCAGGCATCATCGACCTCTCCAGCACAGAATATGCAGTCAGGAGACCGTGACTTACCAATCTTGTGCAGGTAAGACCGAAAGTATCCATGTCCACTCAGTAGCTGAGTTAGATAGAAGTCAGTCTCACCATACCTTCGATTGAGCTACGGGCTCAGGTCACCAATAAGGCGTGCGGTCCACCTACCTTTTGTATCGCTCACCCAGGACCGTTGCCAATCACTGAGTGAACGTTCTCGTTCTTCGTGGGCGACAGCATCTCTGTCGCATTCGTTCCTCCGCAGGTAGATTCTGCGGCGCTCCTTGGCAAGGAGGGCAATGGGTATCACTCCTGCGATGACCAGCACTGCCGACTCCGAGACGGTCCGATATGCAGATGCAATCCGCAGCGCTCCTCGTCGCTGCACCTGTGCCAAGCGCTTTCGATAAAGCTCTTTATTGAGAGCCTCACACCATATTTCCGATCCGTACAACAGCACAGATTGTACTGCACTCATCAGAAGTCTCCTTCTTGATGAGGTGGGACCCCCTATGTTGGCCATTAGTCGGCTGAGCGCCGAAACACTCGCTGCAGCCTTGTCAGCTATTGCCCTGATTTGCTCGGAGAAACGCATCTTCGAGTCGATCAAAATGCCCAGGTACTTCACTGCTAGTTTAGTCTCAACGAGTGCTTCCCCAATGTTGATCATCCTTACTCTAGGGATTCTCTTCTTTGTCAAGATGACTTCTTCGGTTTTCTCCAAAGCTAGGCTGAACCCGCGAGCAGTCATCCAGTCCCTCACTCGGCGCATTAGCATACCCAGTCTGAGTTGCGCTTGTTCAACAGTGCGTCCCGCAACTAGCGCCGCGACATCATCTGCATAGCCGATCAAGCGCGACTCATCCGGCAGCCCGATTCTCAGTAGCCCGTCGTACGTGATGTTCCACAGGTCTGGGCCAAGGATGGAGCCTTGTGCAACACCCGATGTAACTTCCATCCTCCGCCGACCCTCCTTCGTCTCATAGAGCAGGCTCCGGTCTGTCAGGTAGTTCTTCAAAATCCGCATCAGATATTCTGGAACTTGAAAAGAGTTTCCAGTGCTTCCAGAATATCCGCCCATCTAGCGGAATTGAAGGCGTTTCTGACGTCAAGCGTCACGAGCAACACAACCCTTTTGTTTGACTGGCAGTGAGCCTCCGCTCTTTGGACCGCGCTCACTACTTCCGCTATCGCGTCAATAGTGGAGCGACCTACTCTCAAACCATACTGCCGTGGAGATAGGTCCCCGGCAGAACGGACCGCGTCAGTGAGTCTTCCCTTGATGAGTTTCTCGAGCACTTTCCCAGCCGTGTCTAGCATACATAACGGGCGGTATGCAGACGCCAACTCGGAATTTCCCTTCCCCTTGCTGATCAGTACGAGCCTCGCCACTTTCCAGCGTTCCGGAAATACACCTTCGCAAAGGCAAGCGTTGAACATACTGAGCAACAAGTCAGGACAAAGCTTGTAGACAAGCTGCAAAACCTCAGCAGGAACGCCATCTGGTCCCGGTGCCTTCCTTGCTTTCATGGATAGAATTGCCTGCTCCAGTTCCATCATTGTGAAAGGTGAGCATTCTAATGGTGTTTGTGCATGAGCTGAATCGACACGGACAGGGTGCGTGGGGAATAGTGCCCGTATGATCTCGTCCATCTTCTCTGCTTCATGTAAGCAGGGCTTCCGTTGGGCACCAAGTTTTCGTATGACCAGCTTGTAACCTAGGCCCGACGGATCCCTATTTACATCGTCCACGAGGTCTTGCCAGCATCGGGCCTTGCTCTTGTTAATAAGCCTGCGAAGATATTTCCTGCCGGACCTGTATGCTGCTAGCCTAGTGTCTGCCTCCTCCCGTGTTCGCGCCCGCTGGGCCTCTCGCCGAAGTTTGTGACACTCGCTTCTTTGTTCGGCGATCTCGTTTGACCACCAGTATACTGGAGGCTTACCGTGTCGGGGTCTCCGACGGGGCATGGAAGACACGCAAGCAGTTATGATGGTACTCATAGTTGAGTTCACCAAGTCCTTGGCTGTAGGCCCTCCACTCCCTGGCGGAGCTCCCAGCAACGGTGCGCCTGCCGTAAGCGCGTCAGGAAACCTCTCAACGTCCATCCTCCCAGTTCTCCATCCGAGGATTGAAGTTTGGGCATATGCACGCAGAGTGGCACCGTCGTGAATCTCAACCGCTATATACTGGTGATCACTAGCCGAGTAGTCCTCTAGTACTCGCCAGTTGTGTACTCTAGGTACTAGGGACTCCGAAGCGAGTGTCACATCGAGTATGGTTCTTACGCAACCCCAGCGGCGGAAAGTAGGAGTGTTACCAGTATTTAGGACAAAAAGCGCTGTTCTGGCCGCCATGTCCAAGATTTGCTTTCCCCTTGGGTCGGATTGTGGCATACCCCATTCAATGGCTCTAGCGTTGAAGTCTCCCCCGACCAGCATGTGGCCCTCTGTGTTCGAGACAGCGTCCTCCAGGGCATCGAGTTTGGTTCGAAAAGATGGCATTTCCTCGTTAGGCGTCAGATAAACACTGAAATATGTTATCCCTAAACACCGCACCCACACAAAACCATCTCCGCGTCCATGGCCCTGCACCTGAAGGCGGGCGCTGTCTCGAACCCAGATGGCCGAGGTACCAGATTCGTCAGGGTACCACGCTTGCGAGTCCTTGTTATGATGTTGCAAACTGCTCAAGTAGGTCCGGGTTGGTCGAACTGCTTTGATGGCAGTTTTGGTGTCGTCTGGCTTGACCGCTCCTTTAATTTCACGGAGGACATCTGCGTAGGTTCGGCCCTTAGTGGGTTTAATAAGCAGTGCCTCTCGCAAGGGTTTGCGCCGCGGTTTGCTTTTTGTTTTCTGCGGTATATCGGGGGGTTCCTTGTTCTTTTCGTGGTTGAGCTCTTTGTCTGTTTTTTCTAGGAGTAGCTTTTTGGCCGCTTTTTTCGCTGCCTTGTTTCGCACCACATGAAACTCCTCGCCTGGAGTGTCAACTTCATTTATGGTCTCGTCCTTCCTCCTTTTCAAACGGTCGCCTTCAATTGGGCTACCGACCATTCTTTTGCTGCTGCTAGGACCCACTGATGCCTCGAGGGAGAGCGTGTCTTTTTGGTGCTTTTCGGTTGCAAGCTACCTCCGCCTGTAATGCGTTATGCGGCCAAAAAGCTCCTCCAGTTCAAGAATGCCATTCCTGACACTCTTGCCTATGTTTTTCTGCACTTCGCAGGCAGCCCTCAGTTGTTTGACGATAGTCCCCGCTTTCCGAGTAAGCCGCTCCTCTTCGGCGCGGTCAAGGGCGATTGTGTTATTTGGCGCCACCTCTTGGGAGAGGCCCCCGTTTCCTAGCCCTATTGCTTCTATCGCTTGGGTGACGTTTGAAGTGGCGTCGGCCGACGGCAAAACTTCTCCCTCCCCCAGTCTTACACTGGCCTCTGTTGGTGTCGCAGCTTGATCCGGATTGTGTACGTCTTGCACTGGGCGCTCCGGGGTGCGCATAGTCCTTCTACTGCGCCCAAAGGCCGCAATGATGCCAGGTTGCACAACGCACTCTGCCTTCTTTCGTTCGTTAGTCCGTCTGTCGTCTGTCTCCGATGATTCAACCTGTGATGTTGACTTTGACAGTGTTTCTGGGGTTTGCTGCCTCCCCCCGCAATCGGTGACTTGTTTCATCGGTGTTCTTGCCAACAGCGTTTTTTGCCTGAAAGGGTTCTCCGTGCTAGCGTCCTGTTTGCGAACTTCCATGAAAGTTGTTGCGAATACCGGCGTACCGACTATCTCCCATTCGCAACTTCAACTGCCGCCGTAATATTTCCACCTCCCTTTGGGCACTTCTACCTTTTCCTCTATAAATTTATTTATTTATTTTTTTTTTTTTTTACAGTTTTCCATTTTCCCTTTAATTTTTACTCCCCCATCATCACAATACTACCCTTTTTCCTTATTAACAACTACGAAAAAATAATACCTACTAATAATTTCAATTTTCCCACTAATAACGTTCCATTTATTAATTCCCACTAACAAAATTTCATTCTATTCATTTTCCCTAACAAAACCTAATTCCTTCCTTAACACTAACTAATTCCATTCCCACTAACAAATTTTATTTTTTTTATACTAACAAAAATGAATTCACTGATTCACTAACAAAATTCAATCTCATACCCAAATGCATCGTTGAAGTTGCTTATGAGATGAATGGGAGATCGACCATCCACGGCACCATTGGCTGCGTCGTGAGTCCTCGATCTTGGGTCTGCTGGAACCCTGAGTTCAAGTTCTCCCGGGCTCACGGAAGTATTCTTTTTGGGGTATCGGCAAAATCAATAGTTTTCGTAATGTATATGTGACACTTTACATTCAATCAAGCGATTCTTGGGGATGTAAATTGCCATATATGCAAGTCAATGGATACTATTGTGATTGTCGATACGGGAACAAAAAAATGTGTGGGTAGCGGAATCGAAGTGTAATGAACTTCGATTACGTTACCCAGATGCGGCAGCGGTAATTGAGAAAAGGGATTGGGGAATCTGATTTGGAAAGGTGAAATGCGGGATTAAGTTGTGAGGAATTAGGCAGTCGATATTGGACTTGGATATAAAAGGGATTGTGTTTGGCTGTGCGGGATTGTTAATTCGAGGAGAAAAGATTCGGTTTTTTTTGAAGTTTGAAAAGAAGAATAGGAGAAAGTGCTTTGGATAGTGTCTAAATAAAGATTAATTTTGATTTGGTGAAAAGTGGGGTTTGAATTGGATTTAATTACGAACGTGGGAATTAAATAGAAAAATTAGTAAAATTTTGTTTGTGGCATATGCGGGTGACATTAAGTGCGGATTTTAAAGAAAGAAAAACTTAGTCAAGTGGAGTGAACCGAGAATAAGAATAATCAGGCATAATTCAAAACCAAAAAAATTGTGTGGAAAATAAAATCAAAACTTGTATTGCGGATTAGAATTTTAATTGTTGGATAAGGCAGTTAAAAGTGAAATAGGAAAGTGTCGTAATTTGATTTATTAAAACAAAAAAAAAAAAAGAAAAAAAAAACACAGAGGGAAGTTTCCATGCAATCCTTTATTTGATCTATAAAGTGGTGAAAATATTCAATTTTTTTTTTGCATTTGGAGATAAACTGTTGGATGAAATTGAAAAGATAATGGATTAGCGAAGAGAGAGAGTAATCAGCGTCTTGTGAAAAGTGGCCGTTCTGTGATTTCATTTTTGGACTTGTGTTAACAATAATTTTTAAATTGAAACTTGAGTTTCAGGTGCCCCGAATTCCTTTCTTTTGTTCTTCGCCGAGTGCTCGGAGTTCAACAAGGAAAGCGTGAGTAATTATTTGGATTTGTTTTTTTCTTATATACTGTTAGTTTATGTTATTAAATTAATATTTTTTTTCCTTTTATTAAATTGTATCTAACGGATTTTGCTTGTATAAATTTTAATGAGGGGTTAAAAATTTGTGAATTTTACCTGTAAAATTCTTTCTTACTTTTTGTGAATTAAATGAAACGGCCATGTCTCGTTAAGACAACAAACTTTCATTTCTCAATATGACCTTCCCTTTCCCGTCCTTTTCCCTATGTGCTAGTATTGTGCCCTCTGCACGAGCAGAAGGTGTCCCGAAAGACCCACGACACGACTGAGCGCTAGCCGGCCTCAGTATGCCACCCCGGGCTACACACCCCTCTGCTAATTCTTAATGTCTGCAACTGCGGTGACTTCCGTGGTTGCTACAAAGTATTGACGGAATTTGCTGATGAGTTCCAGTCTCCTAAGGCGGGTTTCCTCTACTGTATCTGTCAGGTTCTGATATGCTGTCAGTTCTTGGGAATCTTGCAAGATCTGGGTTTTAGTTGCTCAATTAGTCGCCTGTAACGACTCAAGCTTACTTATTTGTGCTTTTAATATTTTTTCGCTTCATAAAGTGACTCTGCTGGGTTTACTTGCAGGCGCAGAATGGTAAAAATGTCCTCCGCACTGAAGGGTTTTTCGGTCATGTATTAGTTTTGGGGTGACTTTTTAGGGTTTTGTAAAATAATTTTACAAGACCCTACTAAAATCGCGCCTGTTTGTCCGTCTGTCCGTCTGTGTGTCGCAGCACTTTTTCTCGCAAACCGTATAAGCTACAAACATCAAATTTTGTACCTATGTGTAAAGTAGTGTCCTCTTCAAAGTTTGACTACAAAAAAAAAATTACAACGTGCTTAAGGGAGGTCTCCCCATATAGGGGAGTGGCCTCTGAAAAAAAATTTCATCAAAGGTAGCCGGCATGGATATCAAATGAAAGGTCGTAATGAGAACATTTTAAAACAGTTCTTAAACTGGTATTTTTCCTGCAGGGGCCCACAGAAATGGAGATAGATGTTTATAAGTACAACAACAACAAATATCTTAGAAGTCAAAATTCACTCAACTTTGTTAAAAATAGTATAATCTTCGACTTTAACATTTTCGCCAAGAAAATCGTATGGATACCCTTAAATTCTATGAAAACCAATATTTGAGAGTTTTACGTAAGCCCTAATACTCTGTAAGTTTGATGAAAATTGAATCATATTCACGGAAGTTATAGTCATTTGAAATTTCTTCAATTACAACAACAATTCTGGTATTTCACGGACTTTCCGTTGAACCAGATACTGCAGTTTCGATTTGATCTTCTGGAAATTCTCAAATAAGATCATAACATAAATATTTTTGTGAATTCATGATTTGAGTGATTTTTGCTAGTTTGCAACAAAATGGCGACCGTTGAAAGCAATGGATTTTCTTATAAACGTTCACGTCTCTTTGATATGTTTCTTGCCTTCATTCGTTGGTGGTGACTGCATTTCGTACGTTGGCTACAAAACCCTTCTGACATGAGCGTAGGTCTGTTTACCCAACTTGTTTAATATTCGAATGAAGTGCATGTATTATTTTCACTGAACGTTTTTGTTTTGTTTAAAGCTGTCACTATTAACTTAAAATTTGTCACTGATATTTAGAGACACTTCCCATTCAACCTTCTGAGTGTGCAGTGAGTTTAGTGAGTGATTGTGAAGGAAAGTTAACCTATAAAATCTAACTAAGAACCACAATTTGAGTAAAACAAAATCTTTTCACTTTTGCGATTATAAATAAATTCTAATAGGGTTGGTAAATCCCCCAAACAATTAAGATTTGAGTACAGTGAGATATAATTAATCACTTAAAGTAGAGCCAAGTAAAATCAAAACCAGTTCCTTAGAGTTCGTACGTTACAGGTAAGAGTTTTTACTTATTAATGTTATAATGGAAGAACAATCAAATAAAAAGGAGGTACCCTCGACCCTGGGGAAAGGAAGGAGACTGCTTTGAGAAAAATCAATGAGGAAATAGATGCCAAAAGAATAAAAAGAAACATCAAAGGCGACAAACGTGTAAGGTCAATAGCCTCAATACAAATACTAACGGTAGTTTCAACGAAGCAATGGACACATCTGAAACGGAAAAAACCAGTGAAGTTGCTAACGGTAAACTGTCTAGCACTCCTAAAAACATCGAAAAAACAACAGTAACAGAAACCACGCAAACCATATCCACGCCAATGGAAGACATCAAAAACTTCATGGCGGATACTTTAAACAATACAGCTAAACCTAAAAACACCATTAAGCAGATGCTGAAAGAACATGTGGATACCTTAAAGGAAAGTGAAAAGCAAACAGCGGAATCAACGAAAACCGAACATAACATCAATAAATATGACAATAATGACACGAGGAAAAAATTCTTTGTTCTAATGGACCTTTCCAACGAAAAGGCTAACGAAAAAATGAGACTCACCCCAATGGCCTTCTACTCGATGAATAAAAGTATGAACATCAAAAACATCAAGGACATCAAGCAAGTAGGATACAATAGGTTAAAACTGACGTTCAACAAACCCGAGGAAGCCAATGAGGTAATCATGAACGAAATCATTAAAAACTTTGGTGTGAGAGCGTTCATACCGAACAATTTCATTATGAGACATGGGATAATAAAGAGAGTACTATTAAAGATCTCAGAAGAGGAAATAGCTATAAACGGAATTCAAAGCAACTCACACGGGATGCAACAAAAAAACATAAAGATCGTCAATGTATACAGAATAAAAAGGAGAGATCCAACAAATAGAGAGAACTTCATTCCAACCCAAACAGTTAAGGTATCATTTTCGGGACAGGAACTTCCTGATGAAATAAGGCTGGACTACCTAAACACACCAGTAGACCCAAACAATGCACAAAGTGTCTCAGGCTAGGTCATACTCAATACTTCTGTAAGGAGTTTCAAGGTGACAACAGAAGATGCGCAAAATGTGGAGACAAAGAATGTTTCGATAAGGAATGTAAAGTCACTAAATGCTTTTTATGTGGAGACATAAACCACAGTGCTATGGATAAAAAATGCCCCAAATGGATCAATTATGACATGGAGGTTCAAGTCTGTTCCATAAGAAAGACAACGAATCCATGGACTCAGCGTTCCTACTTCTTACAAAATCAAAATCATCAAACAATAGAAACTCTAACAACGTAATAAATAAATTGATGCTAACCAAACCTTACACAAAAACAACAAGGACACGCAACACAAGAACAACCGACCATACAACAAACTTCCCAATGAGTAGTCATCTACTGCTACAATCAAACAACACGCTAATGGAGAAAAACACCCTAGCAGAAAGCATCTTCAAATCAGCAAATCAAGTCACACCAATAGAGAAACTAATCAACCTACTAAACAACAACTGTAAAAACCAAACCAACACCAAATACTTACAAATAAAATCAAACTTAATCAAGGAAACAATACAAACACTTACAAACCACTGTCAGAAAAGACTTAATACAAACAACCTACAATATACAGACTGGCTGACAGATAACAACACTTAAAAACATGATTGATTACAAAAATATAAAATTTCTCCAATATAACATCCAAAGCATAACCAAAAATAAAGATACACTAGAGTACATTATGTACAAAAACAAAATAGACATTGCACTTCTACAGGAAACACTTCTAACAAAAAAATCACCCATCGTAAGAATCAAAAACCACCAACTAATTAGCAAAATAAGAACAGAAAAAGAAGGAGGGGGAGTCTCCATAGTAATAAATAATAAAATAAAATTTAAAGAAATACCTCTCAACAACATAGACATTGAGGCAATAGTAATCACCACAACTAATCTAAGACCAAATATTAACATCTGCGCGTGGTGCTTTCCCCCTGACCTAAGCAGCTCAACTTTCAAAGAACAAATCCATCAAATTATAAAAGTGGTTAACAACAAAAACCTCTTCATAATTGGAGGAGACTTCAATGCAAGGCACAAAGACTGGGGAGACAAAACAAATAATGCAAAAGGAAACATCCTTAAATCCATGTTAAACAAATATAAATTAGCACCCCTCCACACAGGCACGTTCACCTTCTTTAGGAAAACCAATCAACAGACCACACAAATGTCAGCCCTAGACATCACCCTAACAAACAATTTAAACTACTGGAATGAATGGAACACAAAAAAATACAAAATAGGCAAGAGTGAGCACGTCCCCATTGAATTCACACTGCAAGTTGAAAATTGGAACAAAAAGAAAAGACGAATACCAAACAGAAATAAAATCATGGAGGGCATCAACACGATCAATTTCACTAACGATCTTGAAGAAAATATGAAGAAAATCAATGAGCCAATCAAAAGCAACCAGATAAGCGCGAAGAAAATCAAACACAGTCCAAAACCATGGTGGTCAAAAGAGATAAACATCCTATGGAGGGAAAAAACGAAAGCCTGGACAAATTTCCGAAAAATGAAAAGCAACGAAAACGAAGCAAAGTTTCTAGAGATACAAAATAAATGGAGAGACACTGTAACTAAAGCAAAAAGAGAACTGTGGAATCAAAAAATCAATGACATAAACCAAAGTGGAGATATAAAACAATTTTGGAATTTGGTCAGTGCAATCAAGAACAACAACAACATCAACCCGAGATCGCAATGGGACACCGAAAACAATAAAGACTTCCTCCAAATAATTAAAAATAAACATCAAGCGCTAAATACCAACTGGACTCCTTATATACTCAACAACATAGAACCAGCTGAACCCTTTGAAATACACGAACTGCTCATAATACTAGATAAACGTAAAAAAAGGATCATCTCCGGGCCTGGATGCAATTGATTACAATATTCTAAACTCCCTAAATCATTACAATAAATCAGCATTACCTAATTCTATAAACGACAGCTTTAAAAATAATAAAATACATAATGAACTAAGAGACATCAAAATCGTACCTATCCCCAAGAAAAACAAACCATTGCACAAAATAGAAAGTTATAGACCTATCTCTCTCATAAGCATCCCGCTGAAAATAATTAACTGGCTTATAAAAAATAGGATTGCTTGTGACATTGAATACCAAAACACCCTGAGCAATTTCTGTTTTGCTTATAGAAGAGGAAAGTCGGCAATCTCATGCATAAACACGGTAATACACCTCCTCACCAAAAACAAGAAAGCAAAAAACATCATGATCAATAACTGTGATATTTCTAGTGCGTATAAGAGAGTAAATATTCCGGAACTCTTCAAAATCATGTCCAACTTCAACATCAAGAATGATTGTATCTAGTGGATCTTAAACTTCCTGATCTACAGGAAATTACATCTAGGCAAGGATTCGACCGAAATTAACAATGGACTACCGCAAAGGGACGTGCTAAGTCCGCTCCTCTTTAATCTCTACACATCTAGTCTCCATGAAATCACTGACAGCCAAACTAAACTCATTCAATTTGCGGATGACTTTCTAATCATAAGCAAAGGAAAAAACAGACCCAACAATCTCAACAACCTACAAACAAAATTCAACAAGTTCACAGAACTATTTAACAGGCTAAACCTCCCATTGAACTTGGAAAAATCACAAGCCATAGAATTCTACACAAACAAAACCCACCCCAACAAAATAAAATATGGTAACAACCAACTAGATTGGGTAAAAAATTTCATCTTCCTAGGCAGAAACTTTAATAATCAAAATCACTTCAATGAATTTTACAGCAAGTCTCTAAGTAAAGCAAATAAAACAATCAACATAGCTTTCAAGATCAGCTCCCCCAAACATGGCCTTACCCCCAAAAAGGCATTAGACACCTTCAAGTCTCTAATAAGACCGGTAATAGAAAGCAATCTAACAAACATTGTTCATGCTCCAAATAACTTTCTAAACAAAATAGACAGTCTGAAAGCCAAAGCCATAAAACGATGTCTCGGGGTACCTACAACCTCGCCAAATATACTAGCGCTTGCTCTAGCTAAAGAATTACCAGCCAGACTAAGAGCTGAGCAACTCCTCGCCAAAGAAATAGGAAAAAACCTATACCGCCAAGACTTCAAAGAAATGATATCGGAGAACCAAAAAAACTCGGACTATGCCACAGTTTACAAAAAACATGTCGACATCTACAACAACACCTGTTTGGGTTCTGCACTACCAAACCCACACAACATAAAATTTCAAACTAATAGTTTCATGCACAACATCACCAACAACTACAAGAAAATAAACTACGAAAGTTTCAACAAGTCGATTGAAGTAGTACTACAAAACCTCACGGGTAACCAAGCTAAAATATATTTCACGGATGCGGCAAAAAAACAGACTAGGCACTGGTTTTGCCATACACTGCTATAACTCCAAAAATACACTAAAATACTGCCTGAACACAGACTCTACAGCAGCAAATGCAGAACTAAAAGCAGTCCAGGAAGCTATAAACAACGCGGATGCTGAACCCACCAACACCATAGCCATTTTCACCGGCTCCAAAAACACAATAAACGAGATCATAAACAACACAAACCACAAACTCATCACAGAAAAAATCAGAAAAACAATCAACAATAGACCTAACTCACTACTACTGTTATACTGGATACCGAAAGTGGAACAATTTCACAGCTTCGAATTGGTTGACAAAGCAGCTAAACTGGCCACAATCGAAGGCGAAGAGGTCGACTCATTTCTGGAATGGGACGACTCTATCAAAAAGATTAATGACTCCATTAACATAGAATGGCATGAATACTACCGAAAAAACATCAAAAACTTAGCGTACAGCCCTTGGCTTCAAACGGACCTTATTTTCAGAAACAAACCATGGTCCACGATTTGACACCAAGCAGCAACACGCAAAAGCAAATAAACAGAATTCTACTCAACCGAGCCTACAATCACAAAAGATTAAAAAAAGCAAAAATAGTTCCATCCCAAGGATGTAAGTGGTGCGACATAATAGACGATCTTGAACATAGAATTCTAAACTGTGAACACTTGGAAACTCTAAGGAATAAGTATGAAACCTTCAAAATAACTATCCAATAGCAAAATTTTTTAATAAAAACAATGAGAAAGCACTAACTCAATTAATTGCCTTTCTTGAAGAAGCAAACTTAGAACTTTAACATGCGAATAGTCCTCTCAATTCTCAGAACTAACTTTTAACTTTCCAAAAAAGCACTCAATCCAATAATCTACTAACCATTCCAAACGAATACTAACACAGTAAAATCACAAAAACAATAAAGAAAAACTGGAAAAAAGCACTATATTACCATAAGTCTCTAGAGGACATTAATCGATACATCGGTGGCTTGTGCGCTCAAGCCATAGCCAATACACACCTAACGTAGGTTAGGTAGAAGGAAAAAAATATATATTTAGAGATAACTTTTTGCTTGTTTAATTCTTTTAAAGTCTCACTTTGTTCAAGGTTTATGTCTGCATGCCAATGTAAGACCAATTTTTGTATATATATATATATATATATATATATATATATATATATATATATATATATATATATATATATATATATATATATATATATATATATATATATATACACTTACTCAAAAAAGTCTGCGTACATCTCATTAGTACTAACTGAATTATGTTGGAATCGTATGAATCAATAATGTGATCTTGATTTAATCATTTCTATAAAAGAGCCTAAACTGCAAGAAATGTATTGAAGAAGGTTTGTTTAAAAAATTCCCAAAATTATCGAACATATAGTAATTTCAATACTTGGAAGTCTGTGAGCAGCCCCAAAAAAGTCTGCGTACACATCACAAAATTTGGGGATTCCCCGAAATATGCAATGTTGATGCCTTCATTTTTTCATTGTTCTGCGTGACAGTACTTCATTGGAAAATTGTCTGTGTGTTTTGCGTGAATAAAAGACTATTCTTTAATATGGAAGTAAAAAATAAGGAAATCAGTGTTAGTGAACGTAAAGTCATAGTAAAATTGCGTGAAAACGGGAAAAGTTTTCGTGAAATCGCAAAATTAGTTGGGAGAACCCATTCCTTGGTCCAAAGAGTTGTTGCTAATTACAAAGAAAGCGGTTTGATTATTTCACGGCATCGGTCAGGACGTCCTCCCAAACTTACAGCACGTGAACGTAGGAGTATTATTAATGCTGTGAAACAAAATCCCCGATTAACCGCGTTCCAAATTGCGCAGGATATAAGAAAGGAATACAATAAAACAATAAGCGATGAAACAGTGCGCATAATTCTCAGAAAAGGCGGTTACCATGGTCGAGTCGCACGTAAAAAGCCGTTCATATCGGAACGGAATCGTCGAAAGAGAGTGGAATTCGCCAAAAATTATGTGAATATGCGAAAAGAATTTCGGGAAAGCGTTCTTTTTTCGGACGAAAGTAAGTTTTTTATATTTGGGATAAAAGGACGCAAATTAGTATGGAGAAAACGCTCGACAGAATTCAACAAAGAAAATTTGATTCCCACTGTACAGCATGGTGGCGGCGGTGTGATGGTTTGGGGGTGTATGGCAGCCAGTGGAGTGGGGCAACTCGTTTTCATAGAATCTACAATGGATAAATACGGGTACCTTAATATTTAAAAAAATAATATTAGGCAAAGTGCCGAGAAATTGCGGCTGGGGAACGCATTTTTCTTTCAGCACGATAATGACCCCAAGCATACAGCTGAAATAAATAGGCTTTGGTTGGCCTACAACGTCCCAAAACTCTTAGGTACACCTCCTCAATCACCAGACTTAAACCCAATTGAGCATTTGTGGAATTTACTTGAAAGAAAAATTCGAGAGCATGACATAACTAGCAAAGAGTCATTAAAAAATGTTATTTTGAACGAGTGGAACAAAATAACGGGCGGAGAAACATCAAAACTTGTTCAATCCATGCAAAATAGGCTAAACGAAGTCATTTATAGGAAAGGCTATGCTACTAGATATTAAAGCTCAAAATTTGAAAGCTAATATAGTGGTTTTCAAATAAAATGAATAAATTTTTTCAGGTGTACGCAGACTTTTTTGGATGGATTTTCATGACTTTTTGGAAGAAACTTTTTTATTTTGGTTATTCTAAACAGCGAACGAGTGATCAGTTACATATTTATGTACCATATAGTTTAATGAATATAATAAAGAAAAGATTTTAAGTTATAAACAAATGGCAAAGGTTTTTATATTGATATATTTATATATAAATATATCAATATATATATATATATATATATATATATATATATATATATATATATATATATATATATATATATATATATATATATATATATATATAAAGGTTGCTGCATCTACGGTGATGATCGAAGATGCGTTCACTTCATGGGCGCGGTTTCCCCGGCTCGGCCACGACCGTTTTAAGCGGCCTGGCCAAGCACGCAAGGTAAACCTCGGTCGGGATTAGTTTTGGTCCTGCTCCGGGTGTCGCAGCGATTACATCATCAAGAGCAAAACGGGATCTGTCGATATCACAGGCCGCTCGTGGGGCGCGCTGATCGGTCGTCGATGCTAATTGATGTGGGTGGCAATGCAATGATGTTGGCGTTCGTCCGCTCAAATTGCCGGGAACTAGCCTGGTCGGTCGTTTGGCCGCTGATTGCTGGTCGTGTGACCGCTAATTAATGCGAGTTGGTTGTCTGGTAATGCGTGCTGGCTGCTGGTGGCAATGTAGAGTAAACTGCGATAGCTTGCACGTTCCCAGGCAAAATACCTTAGGATGCTACTGCTCGAGCAATTTCCTTGATGCTTAAAGGATGTAGTGCTTCAAATTGCCTTAAACTAGCCTAGTCGTGCTGGCCGGCTGATGTTGCGTGCTGGTCATGTTGACACTGATGATGCGTAGTGGTCCTCTGGCCACTGATAATTGTCGCGGGTGACTGCTTGGATCCGGGCTGGAAAAATCTCTTGAGTTTTGTCTGTCTCGGGCGAAAGGCCTTAAGAAAATTCTGCTTGGGCAGGGGCTTTGAACAGGACAGGTGTAGTATGAAGAGTAACTTTCTTGTTGATGGCAATAGATATGTATGTAAAAATATTCCTTACCTTAAGGTTACCTTTTTCGACGATCAATCGAATTTCTTATTGGATGCATTTACCTTTTTGCTTCGTCAACCAAAATAACAATTGTAAATAGTAATTGTAGTCAAGAATGGCCACACCAGCCGTTGTTGACTACAATCAATAAAACAATAAAACTAATGAAAGTGCATACTGTACAAAAAACTTTTTCATGCTGTAGTTAATGTTCATTCAGAGTTCAAACATTTTTGCTTACAAGTTAGGCAAATTCGCGGCTGAAAGTGGGTAATTATATTGATAGGAGGAATGACCGGGTGAATGGACATTGACTACTGTTGCGAACCCTGTTCAATTGTTGAACAACAATCAAAATTAACAATAAATTGGGGTAATGAATTGTTTGAGAAATATTTACACTGTCATCTCTCGGTGACTAGCAAGAATGCTTAAGCTTTTCCATTAGTGGTTTTGTATATGTGTCCTTTTGATTTACACCACCTTCGTGGATTGGTCAATGCCAAAGCAACTGGACGAGCACGAAGTATATGGCTCGCTCACGTATACACTTACTCCTCATGCTTTTGCGCATGATGCGGTGTACTTACGAGATTAAATGTGCGGAGCGTTAGCAATGCTCGAGACATTGGCCGAGCCCAATGCATAGAGCTCATATGAAGTCACCACAATAATCATAATTGGGCAGTTTCACTTCTAATTTCTACCTATGCAATATAAACATAGTACTAGAAGTAGATCTACCCTGGAATAAGATTTATTCAAAGAGTGATTCCGTTAACCTATTACTTTAGAAAGTGATCTCGAATATCTAAGTATTTCCAGTGGGGTGTCTACTAATAATTATGAAATATTGAGTGTACGCCCATCAAATCGATTTTGTGAAGAATTAAGTAAATTAACGTATACGGATCTGGATTTAACGCATAATAATTTCATGGAAAATCTCTCTCTGATGCCGTTAAGGATTTACTGAAATTTAATGGCTATCCTCCACGATATTAACTTAAATTTGAGGAAATTAACTCCATGATCTTGGTCTTGACACCTGCCTATAACAAAGTGATTCTTCACACTATTCGTAACAAAATTTAGAGTCCTGCTAATGAAGTGCTAAATATTTATGTCACATCACTGGACTGAGACGAAATAAAGATGAAGCTCATTTCCCACTACAATAATAAAAGAAATGAAATGTCGTTGATAAGACAGCTACACAATCTCAATCAACAGGTTAAACAGTCGAAACGTTCTATAGTGAGATAGATAGAAACTCTAGCAACGATGACTAGCCAGATCCAGCTTCATGGGACTAACGCAAATGCGTTTACCGCCAAACGTGAAATAAACTCCGAAATGTGTCTCAAGGCATTTCTGGTAGAATTTCAAGAGCCTCTTGGGGCAACCATAGTGCCTTGAGACTGGATTCCAATAGCAGTAGCGCTCTCATACTGCATAAAGAAGCAAAATACCTTCTCTATAAGGTATAATAACTCTAATCCTCAGGGCAAAAATCAGGCGGCCCCTGCCCCCACGCAGAAAAATCTGGCGACACAAATGTGGGGTGCACCCACGAATTATCTGAATAACTTCATCCTCTCAGTTTGCCCACAAAAACCGAGTTTCCAGACAGCAAATATTTTTCAACAAAGATTTATTCCGCCTCATAATCTTAACAATAGGTTGTATGCATTCAATCAACAACCGAATATTCAACCAATTAGATCCGTGTTTCCAAAACCAATTCCCATGGACCACGCTCAGGTGTAACTACAACCGCCACGAAAGTGGCCAACAGTCTTAACAAAGAAAAATTTTAAATCCGCATGACAACTTATAGTTGTGAATTTACCATGCAATAATTTTTCCAGACCTACGGGAACACCTATATTTAATTATTATTCAATATTAAAGAAATGTAATCGATGAACAAGTCTAACTACACTAATCTGCCTTTATACCTCTAACCGTCTCCAAATGAATCTTACAATCAAGACCTAGACGAGTATTGCAATTTTACGGACCCTTGCTCTACCTACAATCACCTTAATGGGTAGAATCAGGAAAATTATAGGCCAAAACAATATAATGTAAATGATTATCAAGATTAATCCGAAATTCATGAAATTGATCATGAAAATTTTAATCACCGGCCTCAACACTCAACCGGACTTATAAAAAATAATATGCATGGTTCAAGCCTCCCTTTAACAGAGATATCGTCTTCATTCGGACAAAACCTCAGTAGCCTCATTGATACGGGAGCATCATCATTTATCAATCCCAAATTTGTTTACCCGAAAGATATAGAAGAAACGACACCCATCCTTATAAAAACCGTTCTCAATAAGTATACATTGAATAAACAACTTTAACGAGCTTACACAGCACGGGAAATCAAGATTTTTAGTCTCTAGGTTTCATGATTACTTTGATGGTTTATTGGGACTCGGCACATTGACAGCACGCAATACTAAAGTAGATTTAGCTCAAAGGGTTTGGATAACTAATATCGCAAAATCCTTCTCTCTTTTGAACCCAACCTAACTTCAAATAAACTTGCGATATCCCCCCAAAATGAAAAATTTATCGCCAAACTGCCAGTTGATGTTCGAAGTGGAGACATTGATATCACCAATACCCGAAAGTCTCCTGCGTTACACATTCCCGAAGGTATATACACCGCTTTTAATGGCATAGCTTTATTACCATCATTAAGCACTCCGATACTGAAGTAACCTTTTTATTAGAACAACAGCTTAAAGCTTTTTAATTCCCATTAACCAAATTTATAGAAATCAACAACTTCAACTTCGATTTCGATGGCGAATTTGATATCCTTATATCAGCTGAAGACGTCACTAAATTAATTAGAGTATCTCACCTCATATTTAGGATCCGCCGCAAATACGACGATGTCTTCTACCGCGAAAGACAAGGCCTCAGGTTCACAAAAAAAATCAAACACCATATTATGACAACGGATGATATAACAATATATACAAAATTCTTTCGGTATCCTCATTTGCATAAAGAAAAGCTGAGAAGACAAATCGATGATAAACTAGATCAAAACATCATCAGGCTATGCTATTCGCCTAGGAATTCTCCAGTTTTTTTGTGTTTCGGAGGTGAATGCCATTTACGTACAAAGTGTGGGACTCCCATGCTCGCAAGAAGCCGACTGGCCTATCCACTAAACACCTCCCCTGTCAACTTGAGAATCCAGCCTGGTACCGTTTGACACATTACTTCGGGCCAGGTCTCGTTTTGTTACGCCGTGCGGCACCTTCACGCTGGGGATCCCTTTCCTAGCGGGAAAAGCAATCCCCCAGCCCCAATACCCCCGGCTGCAGTGAGTCCCTTTTATATTTCAGCACTGCCCGAGCATAATGTGCTACCTGATTCCATTTGTCAACCGATTCTAACATCACCGCGACTATATTATCCGGGGTGATATCTCTCGTCTCCCTGTAGAGGTTTCCTCGCAGCCTGACCGATTTTGTGCACGCAAAAAATGTATGGCAGGCATTGTCCTCCTCTCCTGGGCAAACCGACAATCGGGGGACCGTGACTTACCAATCTTGTGCAGGTAAGACTGAAAACAACAATGCCCGCCCAAAAGCTGGGTCAGATAGAAGTCAGTCTCACCATGCCTTCGATTTGGCCACGGTCTCACACCAGGGATGAGGCGCGCAGTCCACCTTCCCTTCGTGCAATTCACCCAAGACTGCTGCCAATCGTTGAGCGAGCGCTGTCTCTCCTCGCGGACAACGATCACCCTCTCCTCCTCGTTTCGGCGCAAGTAAATAGCGCGGCGCTCTCTAGCAAGGAGGGCGACAGGTATCACGCCTACAATAACTCTCACCGCCGAAACAGAGACTGTCGGATACGAAGATGCAATCCTCAGTGCTCCTCTTCTCTGTACCTGTGCCAAGCGTTTTCGGTATACCTCCTTACTGAGAGCGTCGCGCCATACCTTTGCTCCGTACAGTAGCACTGAGCTTACAGCACTCATCAAGAGGCGTCTTCTTGATGGGCTGGGTCCCCCTACGTTGGCCATAAGTCTACTCAGAGCCGATATTCCCGAAGAAGCCTTCTCAGCCGTTGCCCTGATTTGCTCAGAGAAACTCATCTTCGAGTCGATCAGTAGCCCCAGTTACTTCACCGCTGGCTTCGATTCGATCTGTAAGTCTCCAATACTGATCATCCTTACTCTAGGGATTCTCTTTTTTGTCAAGATGACCACTTCGGTTTTCTCCAGTGCTAAACTGAGCCCGCGAGCAGTCATCCATTCCCTCACTCAGCGCATTAGCATACCTAGCCTAAGTTTCGCCTGTTCAACGGTGCGTTCAGCGACCAGAGCCGCAACATCATCTGCATAGCCGATCAAGCGCGATTCATCTGGCATCTCAAATCTCAGTAGCCCGTCGTATGACACGTTCCACAGGTCTGTACCAAGGATAGATCCCTGGGCAACACCCGATGTAATTTCCATCCTTCGTTGGCCCTGTGTCGTGTCGTAGAGCAGGCTTCGGTCCTTTAGGTAGTTCCTCAAAAGCCGCATTAGATATTCTGGAACTTGAAAAGAGTTTTCCAGCGTGTCCAGAATATCCACCCATCTAGCGGAGTTGAAGGCATTCCTGACGTCGAGTGCCACCAACAGGACGATCCGTCACTTGGTGCGACTATATGCCTCTGCCTTTTGGACCGGGTTCACCACCTCTGCAACTGCATCAATGCTAGAACGTCCTGCTCTAAAGCCGTACTGCCAAGGAGATAGATTCTCAGCAGCACGAATCGCGTCAGTGAGTCTTCCCTTGATGAGTTTCTCTAGCACTTTCCTGGCCGTGTCTAGCATGCATAACGGGCGGTATGCAGACGGCGACTCGGGATTTCCCTTCCCGTAGCAGATCAGCACGAGCCTCGCCACCTTCCATCGTACCGGGAAAACCCCGTCTCGTAGGCAAGCGTTGAATGTACTGAGCAGCAAGTCAGGACAATGGTGATAGACGAGCCGCAACACCTCAGCCGGAACACCATCTGGACCTGGAGCCTCCCTCGCTTTCAATGAGAGGACTGCCTCCTCCATTTCCGGCTGTGTGAAGAGTGGACACTCGACTGCTGTTTCACCATGGACAGCGTCAACACGGACGGGATGGGCGGGAAAGAGTGCCCCCACTATCTCGTCCATCTTTTCCGCATCAAGCTTCCGCATAACTAGCTTGTAGCCAAGTCCCCACGGATCCTTGTTCACATTGCCCACTAGATCTTGCCAGCAGCGAGCCTTGCTGTTGTTGAGCAAGTTGCGAAGGCATTTTGTGGCCGACTTATATGCTGTTACGCGGTTGCTTGCCTCGTCACGGTTCCGCGCAAGTTGAGCCTCACGTCGAAGCTTGTGACACTCCCTTCACTTTTCAGCGATTTCAGTTGACCACCAATACACTGGGGGTATGCCGTGCCGGTGTTGTCGACGGGGCATAGAAGTATTGCAAGCAGTCGTGCTGATGCTCATAGTTGAGTTCATCTTGTCTTGAGGTGCCAGTTCTTCCGTCGCCTCCGGATCTTCCTGCAGCGTGCACCTGCTGTGAGAACCTCGACGAACCTCTCGACGTCCATCCTTCCGATGTTCCATCCAATGGTAGAAAGCCGAGAGCACGGACGTCGGGAGACAACATCGCTTATCTCAAGCAGAATGCACTAATGATCACTGGTTGAGTAGGCCTCTAATACACTCCAATTGTGTATCCTCCGTACTAAGGACTCCGAGGCGAATGTCACGTCCGGTATGGTTCCTTCACAGCCAATACGGCGGAAAGTCGGCGTATTTCCGGAGTTTAGTTCGACGAGCGCCGTCCTGGCCACCATTCGTTTTCCCCGCGGATCTGTTTGAGGCATGCCCCATTCGATTGCTTTCGCGTTGAAGTCTCCCCCAATGAGCACTTTACCCTCTGCGTTCGAGACAGCGTCATCCAAAGCAGTAAGCTTGGCTTGGAAAGATGATATCGATTCGTTAGGCGTTAGGTACACACTAAAGATGGTGGTCCCTGTACACCGAGCCCACACAAAACCATCCCCACGTCCACCGTTGTCCGCCTGGAAATCACTATTTCGAACCCAGATGGTGGCACTACCAGTTTCATCAGGATACCATGATGCCGAACTTTTATCATGGTGTTGCTCACTCAGCAGCAAGAAGTCGGCTTTCATGTCCCTCGCAAACTGCTCAAGCAGATTTTGGGCGGTTGAACTGCGGTGTAGGTTTAGCTGCAGGATGCGAGTCGTTTTAGTTCTGATTTTGCCTTGGCTAGGACTACCTGGAAAACCTGGCATGTTCCTGATCCCAAGACGTGTCCAAAATCATGTCTTGGATCAACGTCCTTGCAAAGAATGCAATGTGCCACCTTCGTACACTCTTTTCTTTTTTGTCCAATTCCACCGCATTTATAACATAGGGAACTTCATAGCCAAGGCATTTATAGCATTGAAGGGCGCTGATTTGTGCTGTATCCTGCAGATGATCGACCCTATTCTAACTTTGCTCTCCCTTGGAAATTGTTCGGTGTCCTTTTCGGTCAAGTAAACTATGGCCATGCGTTGTCCCCTTTGGTTTTCTGGTGTCAGGACTTGATCTTTCTCACGGTAGGGAACTCCCTTTTGATAGCCTCTTCTACCTCTGCCAAATCCGTAACGCAGTCAATGTCTCTTATTTCGATTATTATTTCTTTACTGCTTCGCAGAATGCTTCCCTATTCTCGGCCTCCGTTCACATTCGACCAATATGTAGCCTGACCGCGTTGGTCGTACTGCTTTAATGGCAGTGTTAGTGTCTTCGGGCCTTACATTTCCCCTGATGTCCCGCAGCACCTCCGTGTAGGATCGACCATCTTGGGGTTTTACGAGCAGTGCCTGCTGCCGGGGTCTTCGTCGGGGCTTCTGTCACTCCTGTTTTGCATCGGGTCTTTTTTCTTGTTTGGCGTCCTTGCGAACTTTACTTTCTGGAACTTTTTGAAGGAGTTTCTTTGCGGCTTTGTTCGCTCCTTTTGTAAGCACTGTCTGGAACCCGTGATGGGGTGCTCCACGCCCATCAAGTGCCTCTTCCTTCCTTCTTTTTTCCCGATCTCCTTCGATTGGGCTGGAAGCCATTCTTTTATTAATTTTCAATTGTGGAGCTGTCCTCACGTGCTCTCTAGATTTCGCCCCAGCGCTTGTTTAGCCTTTTGCTCTTCTTCGGCCTTCTGGTCCTCTCCGGCCTATAACCAGCTCCTCCTTTAATGCCCTATGCGGTCTAGGAGCTCCTCTAGTTCAAGGAGCCCAATCCTTACTGCTTTTTGGGGAGTCGCATGCAGATTGTATTCATTTTAGAACATCTCCAGCTTTTCGGAGTAGTCTTTCTTCTTCATGTCAATGCGCGGCAATTGTACTTTTCGGCCATCGTCCTTGGGAGAGGTTATCGGCTTGTGTTTCCGAACACAGTATTTCCGCCACCTTTTTGACAGTGGCGATGAAATCCCACATCGTCGCTTTATTTGCCTGGCCGCACGTTTCTTTTTCTGCCGTAATATCCTCGTTGACTTTAAGATGGTTCTTTACTAATTCGGGATTTACGACCCTTGCGTCAAGCGCTTCGGTAGCGATCGCAGCAGTGACCATCGAATTCTCGATGTTCTTTATATTTTCCTCGATTGCTCGAACATCTAGCGCGTCTTGCAGAATTTCCCGCTTTTCCTTCATAGGGCGCTCTGGCGGTCTCATATTTGTTTTGCTGCGCCCGAACGCCGCAGGAATCTTAGTCTGAACCAGATTGTCTGTTAATCTCCGTTTTTCTTCCATCTTCACTGTCGTTATATTAATCTTCGTTTTTGCCGTCGTTAGTAACGCTCTCGATGTGCTGTTAACATCGTTGCTGGTATCGCTGGTTGCGTCGTCGTTATTGTTATTTTTGCTTTCTCTTATTGAGTTTGTTTATATCTTTTTTATGTGTTTTTGGTTGCTCCAGTTTAATTGCGTCCCCCTTCGGAGCCGCTATCTCCGTTCGTGTGTGTAGTCGCCTTTTTGGTCCCATTGTTATCTTTGCAGAGCAGGGAGGCCATGCGAGGGTTGCCACAAACCCTTATGAGGACAGGTGCTCAACCGAACCTACACCACCAACCCAATGGTGCGAACTTCGAACGTACTCCGAGGCCTGCCAAGGTTTTACCGGGACGTAGACGGTATGATAGTTGAATTGGAGCCGTTCACACACGAGTGTCATCTCGGTGCTACTGTTCAAAGCAACTAGGTCCAAACCATCACATCAACTCGAAGATGAGTTTCTCTGAGCAAATCAGGGCAACGGCTGAGAAGGCTGCTTCGGGAATATCGGCCCTGAGTCGACTTATGGCCAACGTAGGGGGACCCAGCCCATCAAGAAGACGCCTCTTGATGAGTGCTTTAGGGTCAGTGCTACTGTACGGAGCAGAGGTATGGGGCGACACTCTCAGCAAGGAGGTATACCGAAAACGATTGGCACAGGTACAGAGAAGAGGAGCCCTGAGAATTGCATCTTCGTATCCAACAGTCTCCGACTCGGCGGTGAGAGTGATTGCAGGCGTCACCCTGCTTGCTATTGTCTCAACAATGAGTCTATACCTACAGTTTCAAGGAAGGAGCAACCGGCAAGGACAACAATTGCCTTCGCTTCTAATGAAAGAAACCACCATAGTTTCTCTAAGAGTCGCTCTTCTTAAGGAGGGAGGAGTTATGTCTGCAACTATTTGATTATGAATAACAAGATTCGACTGTATTTAATTACTGTATTTAATTACATTATGGGTTCCGTGGCGCTTAAAAGTCGGGTTTTCAATTATAGGATTTATTTTCCATTGCCCCCTTAAATAGCCTCAATGCCCGAAACTTTTTTTTGAGCTTTCTCCTACTCATCTGAAAGTCTTTAGCACCCCTAAGGGGTACATGGTAAATGTCCGCGAATAGATCAAGCTCACATTTAGGGAAATTATCAGACACACTAGAAATACTTGTTCACTGAATGAAAATCACACGAATTAGGTAGTTTTCGAGTCGATTAACAGGTGTTGTAAGATTTTCAATATAGTTAGTGAACACTATTCTCCATCTATCCCTAAATTTACCAACGAACGTCCATTAAGCAGTGGCTTGAAATAAGTTTTCTTTATGTATGTTTTTATTGTAGTTTATATTTTTATCATTCTACGAATTTTATGTATGTTAACTGATGTACAGTATTTGTAACTGTCTTGCTTGGCTTGATAAATAAATAAATGCATCAGTTACTATCAGACGAAGACAAGCTTAATATTCCCAAAATTAGCTAGTGCATTTACAACCGTTAGAAATGACCATAATTGATACTATAAGAAAAGAAAAAGTTGTACCTATCAGGAAGAACAATTTTACATGTCGCTTAAATCCAAAAATTTATACGTGATGCGTTAAATATAGGAATCGATTGTGTTAAAATTGATTTTTGTTGTTTGTTTTTGTGCTAGGGAGGCGAAGGCTGTTTACGGCCCGAGGGTGAGGCTTCTAATCTTACAATGTTCTGGACTACTCACCAAACACCTCCCCTTTCAACTGGGAATCAGGGCAGGCCTATTCCATATTTTGCAGTTAAAAAATATGTGGTAGGTGCTGTTTACGATTATGTGGTACAAACAAAAACATGAACGCCCACTGACTGAAATGCACAAGGGCGCCCAGCAATGGATTTTTAACATACATATGCAAAGAGAAATACAAACTATCAAACTTCCTTAAGAAATACAAATTACAAACAACATTCAAAACTAACAACAAGATTGGAAACAAACTGAAACCAAAACTGAAAGATGCATCGATATACGAGAAAAGCGGCATATATAAACTAACATGAAAGGACTGCTATATGGTATACATAGGAAGGAAAACACGGAAACTAACGGCAAGATACAAAGAGCAGTTAAGATCTTTCTTGTACAAGAAGGCAATCTCCAAATGCGCGGCGCACCTATAAGACCACACACACGAGCCTGATGCTATGACAAATTCTATGACATTGTTACACAAACAAAGCAAAGCACCAAGACTTAACATCCTAAAAAAGGCTTGATATATATAAACATAGAAAGGCCGACGGTAAAATTATCAATGTGCACCTTTTACAAATTCCAACGCAATTTTCTCAGTACTAAAACACACCTTTCGACGAAAACGGAAGCGAAACGAACCAGGACAAACGGACATCTAACAACCCAAAAGGCTAAAACCAAATATCCCTCTACTTGGCTTAATCTAGAGCCTACTTGCTTAACCCAACCTACACTTCTATAAAATCATTCCCGTCCACACATCCTTTAAACACTGAAGATGACTCGAAAGAGTCAAAATGCATCTGTGCACTTATTAATAGGGCAAAGTCCGATGGCTTTTCAAGAAGGAAAAGATATGATTTCTTAGTCATAAGATATCCCGAAATTAAGAAAGTATTATTCGACGCGTACAATTAGAATGGCCAGTTTTTGTGTCTATCTATGAACGTGTAGCAGAGAAACAGTACTCCATAGACTTGTAATATGTTATGGAAATGAATCGAAAGAATGGTGAGTTAAGAAAAAAAAAATTAATAGAAACTAATGAGCTGAATACGCCCATGTTGAAGCCAGCATCACAATAATATGCTCACTAAAATTGTTTATTGTTTTCTAAAGAAGAGATGTTATTTTCTTATTTTTGTATGGTTGAAAGGTGAGTGCCATTTATACAATGAGTGTGGGGCTCCCAATCTCGCGAGCGGCTGGACTAAGCTTAATCTGAAAACTTAGTCTTGAACCGTTGGACATATTACTTTGGGCCAGGTCTCTTGTAGCTGCGCCGTGAGGCGCCTTTAAGCTGGGGGATCCCTTTTCTATCGGAAGGGGAGAGAGGAACAGGAATTGCCAGGCAAGCGACTCCCCAGCCACATCGTCCCCGACTAATCTGACTCCCTTTTATCTTTTACGACTGCCCGGATATAATGTGGCTCATGGTTCCATTTTTCAACCGATTCAAGCATCACCGCGACTATACTATCCGAAGTGAGCTTTCGAGTTTCCCTGTAGAGGCATCGTCTTCCACTCCTAGGCAACACTAATAATTGGGGGATAGTGACTTACCATCTTGTGGAGGTAAGACTGAAAACGCCCATGCCCGCTCAAAAGTTGGGCCAAATAGAAGACACTCTTACCATGCCTACCATTTAGCCACGGTTACAGATCCGGGATGGGACATGCAGTCCACCTTCACCTTGCGCAATTCTCCCAAGACTGCTGCCAATTGTTGAGTGAGCGCTTTTTCTCCTCGCGGAGAACCGTTCCCCTCGCGTCCTCACTTCAACACAAGTAAATAGCGCGGCACTCTCTAGCAAGGAGGGCAACAGTTATCACGCCTGCAGTAGCTCTCACCGCCAAATCAGAAACTGTCGGGTATGATCCTCAGTGGTCCTCTTCTCTGTACCTGTGCCAAATGTTTCGGTATACCTCCTTACTGAGAGCGTCGCCCCATACCTCTGCTCCGTACAGTAGCATTGACCCCACAGTGCTGACCCTACAGCATTCATCAAGAGGCGTCTTCTTGACGGGTTCGGTCCCCCTAGGTTGGCCATAAGTTGACTTGGAGCCGATACACCCGAAGCAGCCTTCTGAGCCGTTGCCCTGATTTGCTCAGAGAAACTCATCTTCGAGTCGATCAGTAGGTAGCAGTAGGTTTTTCACCGCTGACTTCGATTCAATTAGTATGTATCCAATACTAATCATCCTTACTGTAGAAATTCTCTTTGATGTCTGGATGACCACTTCGATTTTCGCCAGTGCTAGACTGAACCCACAAGCAGTCATCCAGTCTCTCACTCGACGCATGAGGAGACTTAGCCTAAGATGCGCTTGTTCAACGGTGCGTCCAGTGCCTAGAGCCGCAACATCATCTGCATAGCGCAACTCATCTGGCATCTCCAGTCTCAGTAGTCCGTCGTATGACACGTTCCACAGGTGTGGACCAAAGATAGATCCCTGGGTAACACCCAATGTAACTTCGATCCTTTGTTGTCCCAGCAGCACAAATCGTGTTGATGAGTTTCTCGAGTACTTTTCCAGCCATGCCTTGCATGCATAACAGCGGTATGCACTCCGCGATGCGGAATTCCCCTTCCCCCTTCTGATCAGCACGAGCTTCGCCACCTTCCATCGTACCGGAAAAGCCCGCCCCGTAGGCAAGTGTTGAATGCGCTGAGCAGCAAGTCATGAAAATGATCAACTGGAACAACATCTGGGCCCCGAGCCTTCCTTGCTTTCAATGAAAGGACTGCCTCTTCCAGTTTCCGCTTTGTGAAGAGTGGACACACGATTGCTTTTTCACCGTGGGCAGTGTCTCCTGGCCGACTTTGATGCTACTATCCGCTTGCATACCTCGTGACGGTTGCGTGTCCGTTGAGCCTCACGCTGAAGCTTGTGACACTCCCTTCGTTTTTCAGCGACTTTAGTCGACTGGGTATAGAAGCGCTGCGAGCAGGAGTGATGATGCTTATAATTGAATTCACCACGTCTTGAGCTGCCAATTCTTCTATCCGCTGCGAATCACCCTGTAGCGCAGCGTCTGTCGTGAGTGGCTCGACGAACTTCTCGACATCCATCCTTCCGATGTTTCACGCAATTGTAGAAGGTCAAGAGTACGGATATCGGGAGACAACATCACAAATCTCAAGTAAAATGTACTAATGATCATAGGCTGAGTAGTCCTCTAATACTCTCCAATTGTGTATCCTCCGTACTAAGGACTCCGAGGCGAATGTCTCGTTCAGTATGGTTCCTTCACGGTCAAGACGGCGGAAAGTTGGCGTATTTCCGGTGTTTAGTACGACGAGCGCCGTCCTAGCAGCCATTTTTAGGATTCGTTTTTCCGGTAAATCTATTAAAGGCATGCTCGATTCGATTGCTTGAGCGTTGTTCTCCCCCGAACGAGAACGTTGCCATCAGATAACGGCTGTTCCAGCTTCGTCAGGATACCCTGATGAAGAAAAGAAGATTCATTAGAGTACACATTAAGTTATGTGTTAAAATGGGACCAAGTTCGGGAGAAAAGACCGTCCGAGTGCGTCAATATTATCAAAAAATTATTGATATCCAACGAGTACCAAGTTCCAGAGAAGTTCCTTTAGGCATAATACAAGGAATGTGCAACGTTCTTCAGTTTATTTAAATAAAATTGTTACTCACATCGATACGGATTTCTAACATGACACGATTTAGTGGTTAATAGATTACGTTCCGAATATTTAGCTCCTCTAATCAGACCTTGACTACTGCATCTTGCCATATAAATTTAATGTCATTTGATTCAAAATTCCAATTGTCGATAGCAAATTTTTACAACGTGAGATATTGGTGTGAGTAATAAATGTTTTTAAATAAACCGAAAAAATGTCGCACATTCCTTATATTATGCTTAAAGGAACTGCTATGGAACTTGGTACTCGTCAGATCTCAATTCTTTTGTTTTGACACCACTCCAAGCGTCGTTTCTACCAAACTTAACCCCTTTTTCACATTATGTTTTTGTTGTGATCGGATTTACATTTCTGTAACATGATGTGTACTTTAATGATTCTTCTTTCGACAACAACAAACGATTTTAGTGAACATGTTGTGTTTATTATTGTGGTACAATGTAATTCAAACATATTCATCCAGTTAGATTCAACATGGGTGTATTAGGCTCATTAGTTTCTATTATTTTTTTTTCTAAGCTAACCAGCCTTTCGATTCATTTCCATAACATATTACAAATCTATGGAGTACTGTTGCTCTGCGACATGTTCATAGATAGACACAGAAACTGCGTCTATCTAAAAACGTAATTAATTTTTTTCCTAAACTATCCATTCTTTCGACTCATTTCCATAACATATGTATTTCAAATCTATGGAGTAATGTTGCTTTTCTACACATGAAGGATGGGTTAAGCAAGTAGGCCCAAGGTTAGGTCAAGTAGAGGAATAATTGGATTTTGTCTTTTGGGTGGTTAGATTTCCGTTTGTTCTAGTCCATTTCACTTCCGTTTTCGTCGAAGGGTGTAATTTGTAATAAGTTGCTCTTGATAATTTTACCGTCGGCCCCTCTAGGATGTCAAGTCTCGGTGCTTTGCTTTGCACAGAAACTGGGCATTCTAATTGTACGCGTCGAATAATACTTTCTTAATTTCGAGATATCTTATGACTAAGAAATCATATCTTTTCCTTCTTGAAAAGCCGTCGGACTTTGCCCTATTAATAAGTGCACAGATGCATTTTGACTCTTTCGAGTCATCTTCAGTGTTTAAAGGATGTGTGGACGGGAATGATTTTATAGAAGTGTAGGTTGGGTTAAGCAAGTAGGCTCTAGATTAAGCCAAGTAGAGGGATATTTGGTTTTAGCCTTTTGGGTTGTTAGATGTCCGTTTGTCCTGGTTCGTTTCGCTTCCGTTTTCGTCGAAAGGTGTGTTTTAGTACTGAGAAAATTGCGTTGGAATTTGTAAAAGGTGCACATTGATAATTTTACCGTCGGCCCTTCTATGTTTATATATATCAAGCCTTTTTTAGGATGTTAAGTCTTGGTGCTTTGCTTTGTTTGTGTAACAATGTCATAGAATTTGTCATAGCATCAGGCTCGTGTGTGTGGTCTTATAGGTGCGCCGCGCATTTGGAGATTGCCTTGTTGTACAAGAAAGATCCTAAGTACTCTTTGTGTCTTGTCGTTAGTTTCCGTGTTTTCCTTCCTATGTATACCATATAGCAGTCCTTTCATGTTAGTTTATATATGCCGCTTTTCTCGTATATCGATGCATCTTTCAGTTTTGGTTTCAGTTTGTTTCCAATCTTGTTGTTAGTTTTGAATGTTGTTTGTAATTTGTATTTCTTAAGGAAATTTGTAGTTTGTATTTCTCTTTGCATACTCGTATGTATGTTAAAAATCCATTGTTGGGCGCCCTTGTGCGTTTCTGTCAGTGGGCGCCATTGATCTGTACAGTGCTTGTTTAAATTGTGCGGGGTGGTTAGATGTTACGTGTATTTTATGATCTGTTGTCGTTGGTTTTCTGCATGCTTTGTAGTCTAATCGTGTTTGTTCACGTGTCACGGTTAGGTCCATATAGTTGAGTTGTTCGTTTGTTTCTTTTTCTATAGTGAAATTCATATTCGGATGTATTTAATTCAGATGTGTAAGCAGCTCATCTTGTTCTTTTCATGTGAGTAAATAATGATGAAACAGTCATCCACATATCTTTCGTAAAATATCGCATTAAACCTTTCGACAATTTTGGATATAAATCGCATCTTCCTTATTCATATGTATACTCGAAATGGAATATCCATAATCGAACTTGCTCGATACCCCTGCTGCAGTTCGACAAAAGCTCGTCTTGTTTTTCAAGGCGTTGAAGGCAGTTCTGCACACGTTTGCCGTGTGTCCCTTTCAAACGCTGCACTCTGCCTGCTACACAACTGAGGAACTATGACGTACATGGTGTAACGAATTCCTTGAGTGCAGTCTCGTTCGTTTTTCACTCCACCGAGAGCGTAGGAATCACCGTCGCTTTTGGCGTATAATACATTTTTATTGAGGTAGTGCCGCAGCAGGTTTATTTTTTCGTAATTTCTTGTACCCTTTTCCTTTATTTCACTTTGCTTTTGTAATTTAGTATCCAGACGTCATTTTGGATCCTACTTCTTCGCGAAATATATTTCATAGTCTTAACTTAAGCTCTAACGCATTAACTTTTACAAAACCACATCAATATATAATAATATATATATACACTGTGAGCGTCAAAAGAAAGTAAACAGCAACTTTTCATGTTTAAATTGTTACATTACAAAGCTATTATTGACTTGCGATAAAAAGTAATATTAATGAGTTTACTACTAAACCATTTAGAGATTGATTACTAGTAAACATGAAATCAAAACAAGTGGCAACATTGCACAAATCTCACCAAAGTGGAAATGCATCAGATTTTACGCATCAAAAAAAGTAAACAGTGGTAACACTCACTTCGCTTCTTTTATATTTTGGGGAGGAACCTTAACTTTTGGTGACAAATTTGTGCTGTTCGCGTGCTATACTTCACCAATAGTCGTTTTAAGTGCATTTATTCTAATTAATATTAAAAATAAAGACGTAAAAGAAAATAGTTTCACTATGGGAAAGCAAACATCGCCTGATACTCGGAAAATTATAATAGACTTAAAAGAAAAACCTAAATCCTTGCGTGAAATTGGCGAAATCGTGGGCAGAAACTCCTGCATAGTAAAAAAATTATTGATAAGTATGCCAAACATCATCTCGTTGAAGATTAACCGTGATCTGGATGCCCAAAGCGGCTTAGTTGTACTGAAGTTAGAGCTGTAGTAAGAGAAGTAAGGGCATATCCAGCCTCAAGTGCAGTTAAATTGTCAGAAGATATAACGCAGGCATCAGACAAACCGTTAAGTGTGAGTACAGTCAGGAGAGCGCTTCATAAAAATGGTCTACATGGAAGACTACCACGGAAAAAGCCATACATATCCAAGGCGAATCAGATCAAGCGTATGGATTGCTAAAAAATACAAAAACAAGGCTCCATCTTTTTGGGAAAACGTATTATGTACAGATGAGAGCAAATTCGAAATTTTCGGCGCGAAAAGGCCCCCAAAAATATAGCGTGCTAAGAATGAAGCCTTCAAAGAAAAGTGTGTTTCCAACACTGTTAAGTACGGTGGCGATTCAGTTATGGTCTGGGGGTGTATGGCGGCAACTGGTGTTGGTAATCTTGTTTGTATTGACTCCACAATGGACAAAATGGATTATTTAGCCATTTTGAGGGACAATATTGCTCCTAGCGTCGAAAAATAATCTTTCAACAGGACAACGATCCAAAGCATAAGTTCAAAATTGTGAAAGAGTGGCTGTGTACCGGACTCCTAAGACAGTTGATCATCCGCCGCAGTCCCCAGATCTTAACCCGATCGAGCATCTGTGGGAACACCTTGACAGAAAAGTGAGACAAAGGGTCATTTCAAGCAAAGCCGACTTAAAGAAAGTTATAAAGGAAGAATGGAGCCAAATCTCTCCCGAGGTTACAAAAAAACTTGTCGCGTCGATGCCTAGAAGACTAAATGAGGGTCTTAAGTCCAAAGCACAACAAACGAATTATTGAAAAATTAAAAAAAATCGACTTTTTCTATTTGAGTTCTGTTATGTTTTGTTTGCTGTTTACTTTTTTTTGACGCGTGAAATTTGGTCTTTTTTCGGTTAAAGTGAATTTATCTTTGTTGTGTATTACTTTTGTTTAATGTTTATGTTGTGTTCAGTTCTTATTAAATAAGTCTTTGATTCCTTATACTTATTTTTGATTTTGTGTTGATAACTTTGTTTTAATAAAATTCTTAATACAAGTATCAAAGGTGTTTACTTTCTTTTGACGCTCACTGTATATGTCTATATCTGTATATGTATGTTATATATATATATATATATATATATATATATATATATATATATATTTATATATATATATATATATATATATATATGTATATATATACACTTGCCAGAAAAAGTATCCGTACAAGTAAGATAACAAAGTTATCGTAGTAATAAAAAGGATATGTCCACTTAATTTGAATGCTTTCTTTTATAATATCAAAAAATCTATACTTCCGCATGATTCCCAGTATGTTTCATACAAAATACTATTTAAAAAGACTTGAAACTCAAACATAATCAATTTACGGCGACACAATAGACCAGAAAAATATCCATAAGAACAAACCGAGGGATTCCCCGTGTTATGCGATGACATATGCAGATGCATTTTAATGTTTTTAGGTCCGATAATAGTTCTACTTTAAATTGGGGTAGGTTTAAAAGTGAGTGCAATTTTTTTCAATTTTTTATGCACTAGAATACATGATCACGACCAAAACTAGCGAAATCAGTGCTGAGGAGAGGAAGATTATGCTGAAACTTAAGAGTGAAGGGAAAACTTACCTAGAAATCGGTCTTATAGTAGGCAGAACTGACTCCCCTGTTCAGTACGTGGTGAAAACATTTACTACAACTGGTTCGATTATGTCAAAGCCTCGGTGTGGTCGACCGTCCATACTAACTGAACGCGAAAAAGGAAACGTTTTGCAGACAGTTAAAAATAATTCCCGAGTAACTGCTTCCCAAATTGTTACAAATATAAAATAAAACTCTTTTGGCAAGGTTCTCCATG
>OZ017740.1:225448502-225453502 GCA_963969285.1 Odontomyia ornata | reverse complement strand
TGCTAAGACCCGGCCAAGCACTCAATTTGGCTTTGTACTGTCAGCAATTAACCAGATTGCCACAAGCAATTCAAAAAACCCGGCCAGAAGTGATCAATAGAAAGGGCGGTGTGTTCCATCATGACAATGCCAGACCACACACATTTTTGATGAATCGGCAAAAATTGGCCGAGCTTGGCTGGAAGGTTTTGATGTATCCACCGTATAGTCCAGACCTTGCACCATCAGGCTACCATTTGTTTCGTTTTCTGCAATACTTCCTTAATGAAAAAAAATTCACTTCAAAAATGGACTGTGAAAATCACTTGGCCAAGCTTTTCGCCGATAACCCACAGAAGTTCTACACAGATGGAATAATGGCTCCACCCAGAAAACGGCAAAACGTCATAGATAATAATAGACAATATGTACTTAAATAAAATCCATTTTAAATAAAAGAAATATTTAATCGAAACGACAAAAAAGGCTCAATACTTTTTGGACTTAGCAATATATACACAATATACATTATATATATGTCTATATATATATATATATATATATATATATATATATATATATATATATATATCTTTATATATATATATATATATATATATATATATATATATATATATATATATATATATATATATATATATATATAAGTTTCAAATTTGGGAAACTTAGGATTTGCGTGAGAGTCGGAGTTGAATAAATCGACTCGAGTTGTTGCAGTAAAATAACTGTAATTAAATATTATTTACGGTTACATATTAACACTATTTACATTATTGATAACATATCGATTATCACAATACCTGAAACAACAACAAGTTGGATTTAACTAAGTGTTTGATTAACAATAGTAATTGTGAAGCAAAAGTAATAACAATTTATGATCACGAAAAATGTGGCTGCCTAGCATGGCTGCCTAGCGACGTCTGTCTCGCGACATCTGTCTCCCTGACCACAACCGATGCGAAGTTTGTAATGAGCGTCACTCAACCGTCTGGCCGAAGGTAACTTGACCGAACGGACAGGCGGCAAAGTTTGAAAAGAGGTTTCAAACTTACATCCCCCCCCTCAAGAACGAAGAAGGAATTTCGGATTAATGGAAAGGGATGAGCTTGCTTGCGTGAAAAAGATTTGATCCTTTTTTCCTGAGACCGCTATCGACCTCATATATTACCTCAGAAATTTTCCTTTTTATTCTGAATGGCCCTTCTCTGATTGGATCCGTTTTTTTCCTGTTTAATTTGTTTCCGTTGTTTATGTAAATGAGATCATTTTCGTTGCATTCATGTTTGTTTGTTTTCTCGTCGTAATACCTCTTGTTTTGCTCGTGAATCTTTTTCGATTGCTCGAATGCCTTTCTTCTATTTTCATCTAAATTTTCGGCATTGTTCTCGTTTAGTTCATCAGGTAGTATTGATTCTTCTTTTCCAGTTAGTAGGTAAGAGGGTGTAAAACCAGTGGAACTGTGTATAGTATTATTATATTCGTGCACGCATTCTTGTGCAACAGCTGGCCAGGAGCGTGTTTTGTTCTCGTAGATTTTACATCGTATTCTGTTGACTAGTGTTTGATTTGTCCTTTCATTTAATCCGTTTGAAAAGGCACAATCTACTGCTGTAAAGATGAGTCTTATATTTTCTGATTTTAAGTATTTTTTGAAATCATTCGAATTGATACCTGCATATTGATCAGATATAAGCGTGTCGATCTTGTTAGTATTTTTTGTTGATTTAACTAGTTTAATAAAATTGTCGGCTGTTTGGGTTGACGATGTTGTGATAAATGCGTATCTTGTGAAGTGATCTGTTAATAAATGCAGATATTTTTTTGTGCTTTTGTTTCCCGCAAAACCACCGACTGTGTCCAATGAGACTATTTCAAATGGCTTTGAGGCTGGACCCAGCTGGGATAACGGAACCTTGTAGTTTGCAATTCTAGTTTTATTCTTGATACATGTTTCACAAGCACGACAAAATATTTTTATGTGTTTGTGCATATTTTTAAAATAAAATTTTGTTGTTATTGTCAAGATCATTTGTTTTACTCCCACATGACCTCGTATTTCATGAACTTTTTTTTATTAGTTGTTTACCAAATGCTTCAGATAATCAAATTTTCTCTTTATTGTTTAGTGATCTGTAGATGATACCGTTCTTCTTTTCACATTTGTTATCTAAATGGAAATTTTTTTGATCATTGATTATTTCGTTTATTTCCAAAAAGTTCACGATTTTTACTGCTGAGCTTTCGAAGTTATCTTCTTCTTCTTCTAGGACAGGGTTGCGAGATAAGCAATCCGCTTCCAAGTTTTCTTTACCTGGGTTGTAAAGGATTTCACATTTGAATTGTGAGATGTAAGTAAGGATATTTCTTAGTTCTGGGACGCTACAATTGTTTATGTTAAAGTCCTCTAAGGGTTTGTGATCGGTGAAAACGGTGAATTTTTGACCAATTAAATAGTACTGCCAATACAATATTGCTTCTTTTATTGCGAGACATTCGATAAATATTGCTTGTTTTTCTTTTTGTATATTGTTCAATCTGCGTGAGAAATAGAATACTGGTTTTAGTTTTTCATCTTCCTGACGTTGTTTTTAACACTGCACCGACTCCTTGAATGCTTGCGTCCGTAAAGATGTAGGTTGGTAACGCTGGATCAAAGATCGAAAGTATTGGTTCCGAACACAAGTGTTCTTTCACCGCCTCGAAATTTTTTTGACATGATGGAGACCAATCAAACTGCACATTTTTCCGGAGCAAGTTATGAAAAGGTTCCAGTACGATACTTGAGTTCGGGATATATTGGAGGTAGAAATTTAATTTTCCCAAGAGTTGTCTGATATTTTTCCTTGTTTGTGGAACAGGGAAATTTTTGATTGCGACTACGTTGTCATTTAGAGGTTTAATACTGTTGTATCCTATTTTATGTCCTAAATATGACACTTCACGTTTTGCAAAAATAGATTTTGAGACATTTAATTTAAAACCGTAGGAGCGCAATGGTTTTAGTACCAGTTCAGTATGCTGCATATGATCCTCATAATTATTTGAATATATTAGGATATCATCTATGTAATTTACAGTGAATGAATCCAAGCTATTTTTCCTTAAAATACTTGATAATGTCCTTTGGAAAATTGCTGGAGCGGATTTTAAACCGAAAGGTAAACAGTTCCACTGCCAGTGCCCGTGGTGAGTTACAAAAGCAGTTTTATATTTATCCTTGTCGCGAAGTGGGATCGACCAAAACGCCGAATTCATGTCCAACTTTGTGAAGTAATTGCAATTTCTTGCGCACAATTTTAGTTCATCAATGCGTGGGAAAGGGTGACTTTCCGGCACGACTATTTCATTCAGTTCTCGATAATCAATACATAATCGGGATCTTTTATTATCGTCTTTTTTAAAAGCCAATGTAACCGGAGCAGCGTACGGACTACTCGATTCTTCAATTAGACCCGATTTCAATAATTCTTTAATTTGTTTTTCTATTTCTGCTTTGTCTTGCAGAGAACATCCGTAAGGTCTTTTTGCTACATATTTGTTTTCAGTGAGTCTTATTACGGCTTCATAATCGTTGACTTTACCAATATCGAATTTTTCTTTTGCAAAGACATCTTTATAAATACTCAAGATTTCTTTTAGTACAAGATCAGACTTAATTTCGTCCATCTCATTATTTCTACATTCAAAATTTCCTTTTACTATATCTATCTCGGCTGCTTTTTCCAAATTTTGACTTATTTTTAGGTTTTCGTCTTGGCATAACCTAAATTTTTTTATGCAGTCTAGACCTAATAAGACATCATCTTCAAATGATTTACTTTTGATGATGAAAAACAGACAGTCTTCTTTTATATTGAAAATAGTAACTGGTAGGACGACACTTCCTTCAGTATTTGAGTTGCCCGAAATTGTTTTCAATTGTTTATTCCCACTTATTTTTTTATTTACACACAATTTTCTCCAATAGTTGTAATTTATCAATGAGACATTAGCTCCGGAATCGTAGAGACCGATGGCTGGACTATCATTGATTAGAATTTTTAGTTTTATAAGTGGGATCGTTATTAGTTTTTTGGATTTTCAAGGAGCGAAATTGCATCTTGCGCTTCGATATTATTTGCGACTTTGATTTTATTGTTTTTGTTTTTGCTCTGGTGTGCTATTTTCGCACGACATACTTCTTCCGAGTGACGTCTGCCTGGAAAGCCCATTTTATCGCAGTACCCACAGGTTTTTTGTTCACTTAAATTTTCATTAAAGATTTTATTATTCTTTTTCTGAACTTCATCCGGCTTTTTTACAGAATTCAAAGCGGCTTTGTTTCTGGAAGGATCTATTTGCCTAAGCTTCGACATTAAATCGTCAACTTTGGTCAAGTCTTTCGTTCTAAACGCGTTTTTATATAATTAGGAAGATCTATTACGATTAAATTTATTTGTGATCTTACCGATAAATCAGGATCAACATCAATCAAAAGATTCCTTTTCTTTAATGCATAATCTAAAACCGAACCGCCCAAATATTTATAAGTGTATGCGAAGGTGATTTCTGACCACGACTTTGAACCGAACGTGTCAACAAAAGAAGCTTTCCAAAATTCCCACGCGTGCGAGAGTTTATTTATTTTTAAAAACACCGCGTACCACTCCAGTGCGACATTCTCTAAACACAAACGCAATATTTCAGAATATTTCACCTCTTGTACACCGAGTCTTTCACATTCTTGTTCGAAAGTATTTAACCATGATTCCGCGTCCACATCATTCCCGTCAAACTTATTCAGCACTAAATTTTTTGCAATGGAATGCATTGATTTATCGGCGGGTGGGATGGGAGGTGAAGGAGAATGAAGAGATGTAGATTTGAAAACCTCTAAATAGAACTCATTAAAAACTACGTTACCCTCCTCGTCCAGGTATTCCTCCAGCAGCTCGCCTTCCTTCAAGGTTATATTGACCTTTCGATATTTGTTGCGAGTAGTCAAGCTCTTGACTACC
>OZ017740.1:225423552-225438552 GCA_963969285.1 Odontomyia ornata | reverse complement strand
AGAAAAATATCCCCGTGAATGGGGAAATATTAAAAGCGAAGGCCAAATATTTTTTCGATAAAACATACCCAAACATCATTCATTCAATGCTAGTCCAGGATGGATGCAAAAATTTAAAATACGGTCTGGAATAAGGCTTTTGAATATTTGCGGAGAAAAATTATCTTCGCAGCCTGACTTAGTGGAACCTTTTCGGCAGAAGTTGAAGCATATAATGCAGCAGCGAGATTTGCATAATGAGCAGATATATAATGCTGATGAGACGGGATTCTACTGGAAGTTGCTCCCCGATAAAACTTGTGTCACATAACGAAAGGAATGCTCTCGGAAGAAAGCTTTGTAAAGAACGAGTAACTTTTTTGGCATGCACTAATGCAACAGGTTCTCACAAATTGAAGCCTCCAATGATTGGCAAAGCTAAAAATCCACGTTCGTTCAAAAATTTTGATATCCTGTGGAATACAAACATTCCAAGTCTGCGTGGATGAACACAACCATATTTTTGAATTGGTTTCAAAACTCTTTTGTTCCGCACGTAACATGAAAATCTTCAAGAATTTTATTCCGGTTTTTTATACATTACATACACTTTCAGGTAAGGCAACATTTACGAAACGCTAATTTTCCGCCAAATGCCTTGTTACCATTGGATAACGCTCCTAGCCATCCTCCAGTTGAAGAGCTACGTAGTGATGATGGTAACATCATTGCAATGTATTTGCCTCCCAACGTTACAGCTCTTATCCAACCGATGGATCAGAATGTAATCAGGCTGACGAAGTTGTATTACAGAGCAAGCCTACTGTCTATGATAGTCGCCAATCCAAAATTAAGCGTACATGAGCATCTTAAAGCTGTTACTTTAAAGGATGCTGCAATATATTTGGCAGCAGCTTGGGATAAGATTACGCCTCGTACGGTTGTGCAATGTTGGCGTAAAATTTTACTTGCCCACGACAGCAAAGATGAATTTGATTCGGAAGATGACTTACCGCTGTCAACTTTCATGGAGCAAGCGCATGACAAAGAGATGAACGTGATTCTCCAATTTAAAATCTTGCAGAATGGATTGAATCCTAGTGTAAATTAAAAACGTTTTTTTTTATAAACAAAGCTAAGTTTCATTTTTAGGAGCAGTCATCATTTGGTGATGTGCTTTCATTGAACAATGAAGTTCACTGTGATGCGCTCGATGGCGATGAAACACTGTAGTGAATTAGGGTGTTCAAAAAGGTCCGTAAAGGACTGCAGCGATGGTCTGCTGCCTCTGCAGAGGAAGGTGTCGGTTTCTGCCGAGAATGCCCTCGTCTGGAGACGCGTGAATGCGCTGGCAGGCTAGCATTGCGGTGTCGTGGGGCGGGCTCGTTTCCCCAGCACGAGGACCCACTACAAAAAATTTCGCATTCACGAATTGGACTGCGGATCAAAAGACGACAGGAGTCGCAAAAATTGTAGATAACCTCACCGAAGGAATTATTACTTGTTACGAGAACAAGTGAAACCTGACAAGAAAGGCTAACTTGGGGTGACCTCGTCTTTACCCAAATAAATTCAGGGCCCACAAATGAAAGAGGGGCAACCGGGTGGTGGTGGAGCCCCTTCATACCCACCCAACCGGAATAAATCCATTGTTAACTTGTTGAAGTGGCCAGGTATTCCTCTTCTGAGTGGAAAACTCATACAACTTGAATTATATGAACTTTCCCATCAGAAGGGGAGTACCCGGTGACCAATTTATGTCATAGAATTATACAATTGAATTGCATAACTCTATGCCATAAAGAGGCACTTTGCTTGGGCCACTCAACCCATGAAGTCACCTGAAACAAAGGAAGGAATTAATTTGTACCCGGCGGCTGGCTCATATTTTGGGGTGGAAGCCTGCCACCGTACCGGGTCCTATACCCGATTGAAAAAAAACCGGAAGGGAAAGACCGATTCTTTTAGCTCAATTCATCATTTTTTTATTCTTTTTTTTCTTCAATTATAGCAAATAATAATAATAAATACATAGAGTATACCATCTTAAAATAAATTTATCTCTAAATCTCACTGTGGCGATACCGATGTTGGCAATTAATAGGGACTACATGGTATCTCTGTTTTATCTTAATTCTGATTTTATATCATTTAGAGATTTTTATAATAATTATTATTTAGCAATAGTTATTTGATTTATACAACAAATTTCCCGGTTTTGAAATAGTTTACTCGGTTTTAATTTGATTTCTCATCAGTAATTTTGCACTTAATAATATTTACTAATCAATACAATCTAGTAGCCTTAGCAGCATGTTTCTGTTTCTTTTCCTTCTCTTTTGTTGTTTATATTAATGTGAATCAATATATGAAAATAATATTATATTAACAAAACGTCGAAATACTTTTAACATAATTGTTTTATTTCAATGATTTTTATAGTTATGTGTTGAGTAAATTGTATTTTTATGAATAATAAATCACCACTATGCATGTTAGTTCAAATTAACCGAGTATAATTTCTGTATCAAACTCAAAAAATTCAATGTTGAGCCGTCCCTAAATTGAAGGTTGTTCAATGAAAACCAAAAACAAAATTGAATGTTGATGTCAGATATATGGTGGAATTCGAAAAATTGTTCGAAGCATATTTTAAATAAAATGCCAAATGCGGAACATTTCATAATCGTATCTATTGATTGTTTTACAAGCGCACAAATTTAAAATACCCTTCCGAATTAAGTGGGCAAGCTGCTCTATTAAAGAAATTTTTATTTCCTTGGATTTAATGCTCTGTTGATAATTTCAACAAACATAACCAGTCTGGGTTCAGTATCAAAAAAAAATACGACCAAAATCCAATGTTTCAGAATGATGCGCGATTTGATTTGGATTTAATTATGCTAATACGTTGAATCGCGTTGAATTCTAAGCTAAATACATACAAACGATAGTTTGCATACACATGATGAAAGTGTTAATAGCTTATAGGTTGTGAAGTGTTTTTGACAATTATATTAAGTATGTCAATTACTGTAGATTCAAAAGTGAAACAGAATCAAAAAAAAAATATGCAGAGATGGTTGAAGCCAAAAAAAACAGACTTGCTTTGATGGCTTCATAGTTGGGAAAGAATAAAGATCAATCAACAAAAAACTCTTCTCTCAAAAGGAATCTGTGTAACATAAAACACTCAAGAAAAGTCTGATAACTTTAAATGTAATTGAGTAAATTTCTATTGTTTCTCTATATACCAATGCAATAGTGTTTTAATGTATTATTCGTGACGTGTTGCGATATTCAAAAATCTGAATATGCCGAATTAAAGCAATTTTCCCATTTGAATTTATAAAAAATTATTTTTTTTTAAATATAAATATTAATATATATAATATTATAATAATATTAAATAATTTTTATAAATAATGAATATATATAATAAAAAAATAAATTAAAAGGGTACTTACAATACCTTTCCCTCGACGACGAGCGCTCGTTGACGAAGTGGGGTGAGCAAGTCCTGGAATTTATTTTAAGCGTATTATTGTACCGGTTGTAACTTATGAGTCAAGACTTCTTTCTTTTGGTAGTGAAGATTCGCGTTCGTATATCAAATATTAGTACACGAGTATTAAGGCATAAAATATATCCTAAGGGTGTATAAAATCATATAAAAATTCAGCTATCAAAGTGTAAATACATGTAGACTACTTTGAATATCACAACCGTATGGTCTTCGAACGTGGTACTTATTCTACTGCTTCATATTCCATCGATAAATTGCTTTTTTTCACTTTGATGTTTAATATGGTTCAGTGGTCAGTTGGCAATTGTGCAGGGTGGTAGTTGATAGGACTAGACATGGGAATCTCAGGAACACTTCATTTGCCAATTTCTTCACATATACGCACTCATCTCCTCGAATTAATCACATTTGACATATGCAGTGACTTAACGCCGTGCCTTTCAAAACGACGAATCGATCTAGGGAGCAGGTCGAAGTAGCTTCAATTTTGCCCGGAACGGCACATGTTATCCCTTTGATTACGTTTAATATTGCCTCTTGCGAACCGAAAATCGATTGGCTAATGATCGCATTCAATTCTTGTTTCAAAAATAAACACACGAACCGCGCAGCATCCAAGGACTCATTTATATTTTGGTCTCTTTCTCAAATATCTTTTAGCTTTATCACCATCACTATCACTATCTGATTTAATAATCATTTATATTTTCAATTAAATTAATCCGAGAGCGATTTTAACTAGAATTTATATAAGTTGCAGCACGAAGGTGTTTATCTGAAAAAGAGGCGACAGCGGAAAATGTGGATTTCTGAAAATTGACACGAAGCAAGATCCGCTCGGTTGGAAGGCAGCCTTGACTCCCTCCAAAAAGTTGATCACACTGCAACCATGTGGTCAGAATTCGGTACACTCAACGGCAATGTCCACAGCGCTTACACATATCGCTGAAGAGTTACGAACAAGCTGCGAAATTGCCGACGACCTTGAAATCCCAGAGTTTGACGTTTAGGCGAGGAGAAATTCATAAATAGTTTAGTTTCTCTAGGCACATGCACGAATGGTTTAAAATTACTTTCACACTTCACCGTGTTCCGTATAAGACAACGCACAATTTATGTTTGCTAGCATTAAAAATATACTTTATAAAATATTCGAAATAATTCCACTCGAGTGAAATATTCCAAACTGACAGATAAACTACAGTATCCGAAAATCTGTACTTCGGCACCTTCTCATCTTTCATAACCTTTCACGACTTGACAATCGGTCGGGTCTCGTCCAATCCAGCTTGCCCGTCTTCGTTCCACGCGACGGCGACCAGCGACTACATCCGACGGCGACCCATTGCACCGTGATAGAAGATCTGCGATGGGGAATAGATTTCTTTGCCTTTTTCGCCAACCGTATTCTCAAAACCAAATCACACACGACATTCCTTATACGTCTCGATCGCACGAAATCCAAACCACTCGCCGCTCTGCACAAATTGAATAGAAGTTGTGGTTCCTTCAATATCGCATAGAATTGCTTTCGCTGCAATTGTTTGCGGCATATCAATAGAAATGTGTACTTTTCTAATATTAACTAGCACTGTATGAAGATAATACTCATGTTAATGAATTTTGAAAATTATGTTCAACTTACATCCACCACGATTTTATTTATTTTCCTAATGAAACTCCCTCGCCAATCATCCAAACATACTCCTCAAATGACCACTGCAAGCACACAAATCACTTCCACCAGATCTCTGTTGGCACTTGATCGAATCAAATGCAGTCTTTTCCACGGAGCGGTTTATGGGAAAATGTCCATTGAAAAATGTTCGCGACACACGGAATAACCTCGCTCGTACCATGTGGAAATAGAAGTGCCATCTATGGGTGAACCCGCGGTGGTGATAATGCACACTCGTTTCGGTTGTTTTTAAAATTCTAAGTCGTCTTTTGTAGATTCGCTTAAGTTATCAATTGAAAGCAATTTTCGTTTATAATGATTAGGCGTAATTAAGTGGGAAAAATCGGAAGAATTAGACAAATTTTAAGGGGTTTAAATGATACAATGATTTTAGCGTTCATATAATTTAAAAGGTTAACCGTTTCGTTCTAAGCATTTGTATCCCGCGTTACACCGCAATTCGTTAAATTATATTCAAAAGATATTGTAATAAAATCACTACACATTAAAATATTAAACAGTTTTAGAATTTTGTTTCCCGGGAGTTAAGTACAAAAGACATTTTCTGGACCTATTTGCCATGCAAAGAAAAAAAAAAACGAATGTTGCGATGGGGAAGGTGACTGAATCGACTGAATCCTTGTTAAATTGCGTTCGTGCTGTGTGCCTGTGTCAGCGCTGCTTTTAGAGCCATAGCTCCTAGATTACTACAACACATTCTGAAGACGGTTCAAGCGAGCACTGTTTAAACGTTCATCAACAAAAGATACATCACTGTGAAGCAGTTGAATGTTTGAATAAAATTCTATATTGGGCCGATGAAAATAGCGTTGATATGCAAGACATTTCGTGTCTTCGTAAACTGAGAGAGAAAGCTGTACTGAACACCTTGGGCCAAACAAAACAGACTAAAATTACACATTACTTTTCGCAATAATAAATTAAACGAATAACATTTGTTAAACTGCCAACCAGAATAATGAATTTTACCCTAAATTTGTGTTTTTTTTATTTTATAAGATGATTAAACTACCAGATCATTCTAACAACGCATTTTTGCATATCAACTATTGCTAAACTCTTCGACAAATGCTCTATCCAGTTATATGAATTTCGCATTTATATGAATTGTCCTTGCATTAATTAGTTCATATAAACGAGAGTCTACTGTATATATATAAATATATATATCTATATATATATATATATATATATATATATATATATACATATATATATATATATATATATATATATATATATATATATATATATATATATATATGCATATATATATATATATATATATATATATATATATATATATATAAATATAAATATATATACATATATAAATATATATATATATATATATATATATATATATATATATATATACATATATACATACATATATATACACACATCTATACATATATATATATATATATATATATATATATATATATATATATATATATACATATATATATATATATATATATATATATATATATATATATATATATATATATGTATATATATATATATATATTTATATATATATATATATATATATATATATACATATATATACATATATATATATACATATATATATATATATATATATATATATATATATATATATATATATATATATATATATATATCCTGAAGCCAGCCTGTTCTCGTGGCTGTTCTGCATCTAGGGCTGACTGTATTCTGTTATTGATGATTTTGGTGAATACTTTATAGAACACAGGGAGAAGACTTATCGGTCTATAGTTTCTAATGTCTTCTCTACTGCCCTTCTTGTGGATCAGAATTATGTTGGCGCTGTTCCACTGGTCAGGAATTTGTCTGGTTCTGATGCACTTTGTGAATACGTTGGCCAGAATATTCCATGTTTTTCTGCCCGCATATTTCAGTAATTCCGCTGTGATGCCGTCATTGCCGGCTGCTTTACCATTTTTCATTTGTTTCAGCGCCAGTTCCACTTCATCAATGAGAACTTCTGGTACCTCTTCCTCAAGTGCTGCTGTTGTAGTTGCTGCTCTCTGGCTTGCTTCGGGGGCTTTATAGAGATCTTGATAGAAGCTGGTGATAATCTCTAATATTCTTTTCCTGTCGGTTATTCTTTCGTTTTCGTGTTGCATAGCAATCACCTGTTTTCTACCAATCAGTAATGCTCGTTTTGCCTTCTTGAGGCTTTTTTTGTTACTCTCGATAGCACTCTCTACTAGTTTCTCGTTATAGTTCCTCACATCTTCTGTTATTTTCTTTCTAATTGTTTTGCAGGTTTCAGTGTACTCAATCCTTTGGATGTTCGAGGATAGCTTCATTTCCCTGCGTTTTCTAAGTAGAGCCTTTGTTTCATTTGAGAGCTTGTGGTGTTTATTATCGACGCTTGGTCCACCTACTTCTTTGGCGCATTTCAGGATTGCGTCTGCGAGAAACATTGCGTCCTTATTGCGCATTTCGGAGTCTAGCATTTCTTGGTAGAGATCGGCGTTGTCGCTGATGTTGTCTATGTTAATACCTGATTTTGCTGGTTATCTAACTAATCTAAGCCTTTCAGTTTTTAGGCCAAGGGTAATCTTTGCTCTAGCCAGACGATGATGACAGGCTGGCTTCAGGAGTGGCTTCAGCACTATAGACCATATCCATACACTAAGAGAGATCATGAGCAAAGCGAAAGAGTATGAACTCCCTCTCGCCCTGGCATACATTGACTTCGAGAAAGCCTTCGACTCAATATATCCCGACGCCATAATAAGAGCGCTTATAAGCCAAGGTATTGAGAAACCATATGTAGAAAGACTAGCCAACATCTACAAGAACGCCAAAGCGAAGGTTAAAGTGTTCGAGGATACACCAGAGTTTCCCACACAAAGAGGTGTTAGACAGGGGGATACTATATCACCAAGACTCTTCAACGCCACCCTGGAGGAAATCTTTCGAGGCCTAGAATGGGATAATAAAGGCTTAATCATAGATGGAGAACGGCTAAATAACCTACGATTTGCTGATGACATAGTCCTCATCGCCCAAACCCAGGATGAACTACAAACGCTACTCAAAGACTTAAGTGCAGCTAGTGAGACAGCAGGACTGAGAATGAACCTCAATAAAACAAAGGTTATGTACAATGAATTCATAACGAGAGGCCAGGATAAAATATCAATTAATAACACTGATTTAGAAGTGGTAGACGAATATGTGTATCTAGGCCAAGCAATAAGCAACTCTGGATCGCTACTACCCGAAATAAACAGACGAATTAAAGTAGCGTGGAGTGCGTTTGGAAAAAACTCCATAATCTTCAAGTCAAAAATGAAAGTCCACCTGAAAAAGAAAGCCTTTGATGAATGCATTCTGCCAGTCATGACCTATGGTTGTGAAACATGGACTCTGACCACAGACACCATAAGAAAACTTCAGGTTGCCCAAAGGGCAATGGAAAGATACATGTTGGGTATCACAAGAAGAGACAGAAAAAGACTAACCTGGATAAGAGCAAAAACACAGGTAACGGATGTGATCAATAGAATCAGAAGTCTCAAATGGCGATGGGCTGGACATTTGGCAAGAATATCAGAAAATAGATGGACCACAAAAGTTATGAATTGGTACCCAAGGGGAGTCAAAAGACCAAGACGGCGCCCGAAACTTAGGTGGGACCATGACATAAGAAAGCTAGCTGGCATTACCTGGACACGTATAGCTAAAAACAGACAAAAGTGGAGGGAAATGAGAAGCCAATACGTAGGGGAGGCTACACCATGATCCGTATACATGGTTGATAAGCTGACAATGATGATGATGATATATATATATGTATATATATACATATATATATACATACATATATATATTAATACATATATATATATATATATATATATATATATATATATATATATATATATATACGTATATATATATACTCGTATATACATATATACATATATATTTATATATATACATATATATATATATATATATATATATATATATATATATATATATGTACATATATATATATATACATATATATATATATATATATATATATATATATATATATATATATATATATATATAAATATATATATACATATATATATATATATATATATATATATATATATATATATATATATATATATATATATTTATACATATATATATAAATATATATACTCGTATATATATATATATATATATATATATATATATATATATATATTTATACATATATATATAAATATATATACTCGTATATATATATATATATATATATATATATATATATATATATATATATATATATATATATGTATATATATATATATCTATATATATGTATATATATATGTATATATATATATATATATATATATATATATATATATATATATATATATATATATGCATATATATATATATATTTTATTTTTATTTTTATTTTATTTTTATTTTATTTTATTTATTGGAGAAAAAACAGTAACAGTTTATGTATATAAAAATAATTCATATGTTTTCGTTTGAGTTTAACAAGTACAAACTGTAACCTAAGGCATTTCTCACAGAAAAATAAATGTGTAAATTCAAACTCTTAGCAATATAAAAAACAAATATATACAAATAAGCATGACGAGAGAAAAATTGAAAGCGAAAAAAGAAATAAGAAATTTCAAGCATTATAAAACTTAGAATTAAAAACTAAAATGAAATGAAGTGTGCTAATACTACTACTACTACAAAAAAAAAAAAAAAAAATCATATCAAGTTGGCATTTAAAACATATTTTAGATCACGCTTAAAGCATTGCTTACTTTTATCATCAAATAAATCGACCAAATCACCAATATTATTATAAGTATTGCACATTCTATAAAGGGGCGCTCTCTGACCTGAGTTCGTCTGGCAAGTAGGCAAAGCGAATAAGTATCTAGATCTGGAATTGACACGTGGTACACGGAAATTAATTTGAGATAATAGATCAGGACAATCGTAATCAGATACACAAATGTTTCGTAGCGTCATCACATCGAGGAGAATTCGTCTTTCTTCTAATGTCGCCAGCTTCAAAAACGTCAAACGCTCCAAGTAAGTTTGTTGCGTATATTTTAATCTGTAGAATAACCATTTTGAAAATTTGCGCTGAAGAATTTCTATATGATTTTTATATAAATCATAGTGCGGGTTCCAAACTGCAGAAGCGTATTCCAAATGTGACCGAACCAGAGTTTCGAAGAGAATGACATAGGTGTGTGGATTTTTAAAGCATTTTGTTACCCTAAACATGAAACCTAGCATTTGGTACGCTTTATTACAGATCATTTCAACGTGGGCGTCAAATATTAATTTAGAATCAAAGATTACACCTAAGTCCCGAATATTTGAGACTCTACTAAGACTTTGGTTGCCAAGTGAATAGTCAAAATTAATTTGTCTAATTTTCCTAGAGAACGTTATAACCTTGCATTTATCTGTGGCAAGAGATAGTTTATTCAGTGTGCAGTAAAGCGCAAATCTATTAAGATCTTCTTGAAGCAATAAACAATCTCTACGACTGCGTATAAGTTTGTATATCTTCATATCATCTGCGTACAAGAGAACTTTAGAGTGCTGGAAGCATTTATCTATGTCATGGATAAACATGGTAAAGAGCAATGGTCCAAGGATGGATCCCTGTGGAACTCCTGAAGATATAGCGCAATAGCCCAGTCATATTAGGTAAAAAAAGGGGTCAACCTCGGAATGAAAGATAATAAGCTGCAAATTGGTATGAACCTTTGTTTTGTCATTCTAAATGTTGTCTCAAAAGTCACAATCGTTATCGTGTTCGCGTCTCAAGATATTCAAGGTCAAAGGTCACAAAAATCGGTTTTTCGCGAATATCTGGCTTCCTATCGGTTAAATGAGATTTGCATTTATTATAAAAGTTGTAGGCTATAAAATTCCCTACAACTTTTGTTTAAACTTTTTTTTCATACGACCAACCGTTTTGAAGGTAGAGCGCGAAGAGTGCACATCGTACAGTCATATACGGCCTAATGCAAGGCCAAGCGTGAGTTATGGTTATCAGTACGTTATAAAGTCAATTATTTACTTGGAAATTATAATTATTAAACAATGCCTATTATTTATGTACTAACTATTAATTATTTATATTTAATTAAAGTAAGTAACTTGATTATTTATATATAATTATTCATATTTAACTATTTAAGTATCACTGTATCCAAGTAATCCCGATGAAGAAAATACATATGATCCCGATATTCTGGAAGGTTTGGAGATGAACATGACAGATAATGAGGATGATGACAATGAATCGAACATTTTTGAGCGACAAGAAGAAGAAGACGACGAACAAGAAGAAGATAATTAGCTTCCATTTCCAATTTCATTACAATTAAAATCAACAAAGATACTTTTGATATTTGAACTCACATTTTGATAAATGTATATTATGCCGTATTTAATAATAAATAAAAATATGTGTAAAATATATACTCTTACTATCATTTTAACTTAAAATAAAACTAAAATATATAATCCAGAATTAATAATATTTTATACTTAAATAGTTAAATATGAATAATTATATATAAATAATCAAGTTACTTACTTTAATTAAATATAAATAATTAATAGTTAGTACATAAATAATAGGCATTGTTTAATAATTATAATTTCCAAGTAAATAATTGACTTTATAACGTACCGATAACCATAACTCACGCTTGACAATATCGTGGTGCAAAAGCCGAATATGAATAATTATATATAAATAATCAAGTTACTTACTTTAATTAAATATAAATAATTAATAGTTAGTACATAAATAATAGGCATTGTTTAATAATTATAATTTCCAAGTAAATAATTGACTTTATAACGTACTGATAACCATAACTCACGCTTGACCTTGCATTAGGCCGTATATGACTGTACGATGTGCACTCTTCGCGCTCTACCTTCAAAACGGTTGGTCGTATGAAAAAAAAGTTTAAACAAAAGTTGTAGGGAATTTTATAGCCTACAACTTTTATAATAAATGCAAATCTCATTTAACCGATAGGAAGCCAGATATTCGCGAAAAACCGATTTTTGTGACCTTTGACCTTGAATATCTTGAGACGCGAACACGATAACGATTGTGACTTTTGAGACAACATTTAGAATGACAAAACAAAGGTTCATACCAATTTGCAGCTTATTATCTTTCATTCCGAGGTGAAAGCCCTAATATGACTGGGCTACAAGGTGAAGATGAAAATCCATTGAGAACCACTGATTGATGTCTAGATTCAAGATATGAAGAAAACCATCGGAGGAGATTTCCCTTTACCCCATTAAAATATAGCTTTCTGAGAAGAACTAAATGATCTACTTTATCAAAAGCTTTGCAAAAATCAGTATAAATACTATCTACAGAAAGCCTCAGATCCACAGCCTTAAATAAAAAGTTCGCATATGTTATTAAATTTGTAGTTGTAGATCGTGCTCTAATGAATCCATGCTGTTCAATAGGGATAACACTTTTAATCAATGGATAAAGCTTGTCATGTACTAATTTTTCAAATAATTTGGCAATAGATGATAGAATTGATATAGGCCTGTAATTTTTTACATCGTCTTTGGCACCAGTCTTATGTATTGGTGTGATATTAGCGGTTTTCTAGAAATGCGGAACAAAGCCTTCAGAGAGACTTTTGTTGAATATTATGGTGAGAGGTACGTATAGCTCATTGGCAGTAATTTTCAGGAAGTATGGTGAGATTCTATCTGGGCCAGCACCTTTATTGACATCAATACTTTCCAATCCGAGTTTTACATCCATTTGAGAAAGAGTCAAGTCTGATACGCAGATATTATGAGCGTTCAAATCGTTGACGAAATTTTTAGTGTCATATGAGTTTTGGTCTGAAGGAACAAAAACTGATAGAAAGTAAGATGAAAACATATCACAAATAATCGTAGGATTGCTTGAAGTTTGATCCTCAAATCTCATGGTTGAAGGGTAGCCTACTTTGTCACTTTTAAAATTGTGAGTAAACTTCCAAAAAGATTTAATATTATTACGAACAGAGTTCTCTACACTCATAATATACAGTTTGTGGCAGCGTTCTAATAATTTTTTGGCGTTTGCCCTAGCCTGGGAGAAATTCTCGTAGTCAGATTTGTTCCCATACGTTTTCCAGCGTTTCCAGAACTTGAGTTTAAGTTTAAGTTCCTTTTTAAGGTCGCTGGAGAACCAACTAGGATACTTATTTGATTTCGCGTTCATATGAGGGACATAAGCATCCAAAATATCATACAATATTGTATAAAAAGTATTTGTTGCATCCTGTGTATTAAGAACCTTAAGAGTATCTTCCCAATCAATGCTTCTAAATGCTTGAAAGATGCCTAAGTAGTCGCCCTTGCGGAAGTTATATTTAGGCAACTTATTACTGCGCAACGACGAGAATCGATGAAAAATTTTGAATTCACACTCGAAAGGTGGATGCTGTGGATCTATGCCGATAAGCGGAAGAGTACTTTGGCTGATATCACATTCTATATTTGTGAACACCAAATCAAGTAGTTTGTTATTAATATTTTTCAACGTGTTGCACTGTTTCAAGTTTAAAAAAGACATTACGCTACTGATGTAGTGCGGCACTTCAAGGATAGTATTCTTGTTTGATTCGAGATGCCAATTTATATTTGGTTGATTGTAGTCACCAATAACAATAAAATCATGATGCGATAAATTTGTGGATATATCATTTAGCTTTTGAAAGTGATTTTCGTAAATAGCCTGGGGTGTCGAGGGAGGAATATAACATGCTATCAAAACTACGCCATTACTTGGTGAGGGTAGAAATAAAACGATTTCTTCTACCGAGTGATTCTCGTAATCATATAACCTGACGCAGGATATCATCTTTTTTATCGCAATTAATACGCCACCCCCATCTTTTTTGTTTGAAGTCATGGACGACCGATCTTTTCGATAAATGATGTATCTATCATCAGTAATTTCACTATCACGTATGCCATCCCTGAGCCAAGTTTCTGTTAAGATAATTACATCAAAGTCAGAATTTAGAATACTTAAACGCAGGTCATAGAGCTTGTTTCGAATGCTGCGACAGTTCTGATAGTAAATACTGATAGTATTCAATCTATTCATTGTGATGGTCTAATATAGATTAAATGAAAATGATGATCTTTTATGATAAAATATTTTTCGTAATTATCTCGATGAGAAAGACAATGGTGCAAGTAAAGCACATATTTGAAAAGAATAAAAACGGTAGTCATTAAATTGCCAACATGATTGTTACATAAAGCTATACGCAAAAACTGCAAACTATAGTGATAATAGTCCAATTTGAAACGAAAACAAAATAATAACATACAAGAACAAAAGGTGTAATTGAGTAAATAAGCATAAGCTAGTCACTTTATCTTTAAAATATCATTCTCATCTTTAATTTTAATCACTTTTGCGGTATCAGTTTTACGAACATAGATATTCAAGTTCCTCACCCACACATACTTGTATCCCATGTTTGAAGCCGCTTTCTTTGCCTTGCTATACAAGATTTTATTCGTTAATGTGAGGTGTTCATTAATATAGAACTTGCGCACGGGCTGTGAACTAATTCCAATTTGGTCGGAGGTGAAATCGCGACGAACCCTGGCTGCATGAATTAGCTCATCACGCAAACAACGTGTCGTCAGTTGTACTATTATATTTTTTGGTCGATCCGATTGTTGAATAGCTGGCGCCACACGATGCACTGCTCGA
>OZ017740.1:225376052-225421052 GCA_963969285.1 Odontomyia ornata | reverse complement strand
CTCCGTGAAATTAAAGGAGCGGTCAAGCCAGACGACACCAAAACTGCCATCAAAGCAGTTCGACCAACTCGGACCGGTGGCCTGCTGGTGGGATTCGGGCCAGAGGCCACAAACAAAGATGCATTCCGTGACGCGGTTCAAAAGGTTCTTGGAGATGCGGCAACCGTTGCCTCGCTCGAACCAATGGCCACCCTGGAAATCAGGGACCTCGACTGCGTCACGGACAAAGCTGAAGTAGAGGATGCCATTAGGAGGGAGTTCCCCAGCTTAGGTGAAGGCAAGGCAAAACTGACACGTGAAAACACAAGGGGGCAACGCATGGCTATTGTCGAACTAGCTGATAAAGACGCCCAGCAAATCCTGGCAAAGGGCAAAATTAAGATAGGTTGGGTGATCTGTAGGATACGGAGAAGAGCGATCCCTATCCGCTGCTTCAGATGCTTCGAATACGGACACACCGCGTATGGCTGTAGGGGACCCGACAGGAGATCTCTGTGCTACAAATGTGGTGAAACGGGGCACAAAAGGAAGGAGTGCACGAACGAGGCAAAATGCATTCTTTGCAAGGATGCTAAGCTAGCACCCGGCGACCTCAAACATGAGCCGGGGACAGGGAGATGCTGGGTTTTCAAGGAGGCCCTAACTAAAGCCAAATCGATACTCAAATGATCCGTATCCTGCAGGACAATTTGCACCGAAGCACAAACGCCCAGGACCTACTTGAGCAGTTTGCGAGGGATAAGAAAGCTGACCTCCTGTTGCTGAGCGAGCAACATCATAACAAGGACTCGCAAGCGTGGTACCCTGACGAATCTGGTACCTCGGCCATCTGGGTTCGAGACAGCGCCCGCCTTCAGGTGCAGGGCCATGGACGCGGGGATGGTTTTGTGTGGGTGCGGTGTTCAGGGATAACATATTTCAGTGTTTATCTGACGCCTAACGAGGCAATGCCATCTTTTCGAACCAAAGTCGATGCCCTGGAGGACGCTCTCGAACACAGAGGGCCACATGCTGGTCGGGGGAGACTTCAACGCTAGAGCCATTGAATGGGGTATGCCACAATCCAACTCAAGGGGAAAGCAAATCTTGGACATGGCGGCCAGAACAGCGCTTTTGGTCCTAAATACTGGTAACACCCCTACTTTCCGCCGCTGGGGTTGCGTAGGAACCATACCCGATGTGACACTCGCTTCGGAGTCCCTGTTACCTAGAGTACACAACTGGCGAGTACTAGAGGACTACTCGGCTAGTGATCACCAGTATATAGCGGTTGAGATTCACGACGGTGCCACTCTGCGTGCATATGCCCAAACTTCAATCCTCGGATAGAGGGCTGGGAGGATGGACGTTGAAAGATTCGCTGACGCGCTTACGGCAGGCGCACCGTTGCTGGGAGCTCCGCCAGGGAGTGGATGGCCTACAGCCAAGGACTTGGTGAACTCAAATATGAGTACCATCATAACTGCTTGCGAGTCTTCCATGCCCCGTCGGAGACCCCGACACGGTAAGCCTCCAGTATACTAGTGGTCAAACGAGATCGCCGAACAAAGAAGCGAGTGTCACAAACTTCGGCGAGAGGCCCAGCGGGTGCGAACACGGGAGGAGGTAGACACTAGGCTAGCAGCATACAGGTCCGGCAGGAAATATCTTCGCAGGCTTATTAGCAAGAGCAAGGCGCGATGCTGGCAAGACCTCGTGGACGATGTAAATAGGGGGTCATGCGAAAACTTGGTGCCCAACGGAAGCCCTGCTCACATGAAGCAGAGAAGATGGACGAGATCGTACGGGCACTATTCCCCACGCACCCTGTCCGTGTCGATTCAGCTCATGCACAAACACCATTAGAATGCTCACCTTTCACAATGATGGAACTGGAGCAGGCAATTCTATCCATGAAAGCAAGGAAGGCACCGGGACCAGATGGCGTTCCTGCTGAGGTTTTGCAGCTTGTCTACAAGCTTTGTCCTGACTTGTTGCTCAGTATGTTCAACGCTTGCCTTTGCGAAGGTGTATTTCCGGAACGCTGGAAAGTGGCGAGGCTCGTACTGATCAGCAAGGGGAAGGGAAATTCCGAGTTGGCGTCTGCATACCGCCCGTTATGTATGCTAGACACGGCTGGGAAAGTGCTAGAGAAACTCATCAAGGGAAGACTCACTGACGCGGTCCGTTCTGCCGGGGACCTATCTCCACGGCAGTATGGTTTTAGAGTAGGTCGCTCCACTATTGACGCGATAGCGGAAGTAGTGAGCGCGGTCCAAAGAGCGGAGGCTCACTGCCAGTCAAACAAAAAGGTTGTGTTGCTCGTGACGCTTGACGTCAGAAACGCCTTCAATTCCGCTAGATAGGCGGATATTCTGGAAGCACTGGAAAACTCTTTTCAAGTTCCAGAATATCTGATGCGGATTTTGAAGAACTACCTGACAGACCGGAGCCTGCTCTACGAGACGAAGGAGGGTCGGCGGAGGATGGAAGTTACATCGGGTGTTGCACAAGGCTCCATCCTTGGCCCAGACCTGTGGAACATCACGTACGACGGGCTACTGAGAATCGGGCTGCCGGATGAGTCGCGCTTGATCGGCTATGCAGATGATGTCGCGGCGCTAGTTGCGGGACGCACTGTTGAACAAGCGCAACTCAGACTGGGTATGCTAATGCACCGAGTGAGGGACTGGATGACTGCTCGCGGTTTCAGCCTAGCTTTGGAGAAAACCGAAGTAGTCATCTTGACAAAGAAGAGAATCCCTAGAGTAAGGATGATCAACATTGGGGAAGCACTCGTTGAGACTAAACTAGCAGTGAAGTACCTGGGCATTTTGATCGACTCGAAGATGCGTTTCTCCGAGCAAATCAGGGCAATAGCTGACAAGGCTGCAGCGAGTGTTTTGGTTCTCAGCCGACTAATGGCCAACATAGGGGGTCCCACCTCATCAAGAAGGAGACTTCTGATGAGTGCAGTACAATCTGTGCTGTTGTACGGATCAGAAATATGGTGTGAGGCTCTCAACAAGGAGCTTTATCGAAAGCGCTTGGCACAGGTGCAGCGACGAGGAGCGCTGCGGATTGCATCTGCATATCGGACTGTCTCGGAGTCGGCAGTGCTGGTCATCGTAGGAGTGATACCCATTGCCTTCCTTGCCAAGGAGCGCCGCAGAATCTACCTGCGGAGGAACGAATGCGACAGAGATGCTGTCGCCCACGAAGAACGAGAACGTTCACTCAGTGATTGGCAACGGTCCTGGGTGAGCGATACAAAAGGTAGGTGGACCGCACGCCTTATTGGTGACCTGAGGACGTGGCTCAATCGAAGGCATGATGAGAGTGACTTCTATCTAACTCAGCTACTGAGTGGACATGGATACTTTCGGTCTTACCTGCACAAGATTGGTAAGTCACGGTCTCCTGACTACATATTCTGTGCTGGAGAGGTCGATGATTCCTACCACACATTTTTTGTATGCAAGAGGTGGGAAAGGCAGCGCGGTGACCTCATTGAAGAAATGGGAGATCTCTCTCCGGATGAACTCACTGGAGAGATGCTCACATCCGTTGACAAATGGAACTGTGTGGCACATTACGCTCGGGCAGTCCTTAAGATAAAAAGGAAAATTTATGAGCGCCTGGAGGCGTGCAGGGCGGTGGGGCCTCTTTTCTAGAAATCCCTCTCCCTTCCCCTCCTTCCGTTGGGAAAGGGATCCCTGTAGCCCGGTGGCGCCTAAACGCGTAGAGAAATGAGGCTTAGCCCGAAGTAATGTGTCAAACGATTCCAGGCTAGGTTCTCAGATTGACAGGGGAGGTATTTAGTGGGTAGTCCAAGGGTATCCTCCATGGGAGTCCCACACTGCCAAACTCGGCGGGCGTAAATGCCTTCACCTCCCTACCACAAAAAAAAAATTGGCTTGATCTTATTTTTAGTAATGCTTATGACGAAGTAGTGGTCAATCCAACTAGGGATGTGGACAACTTATTCTCTAATAGTCTACACCATAATGCATTCTCTGTTGAATTGCCCAATGCTGATGAAACCTATACTTTCTCATACAATAACTTAATTGTATATGACTTTCATAATGCTGACTAACAGGGCATTAATAATTATTTAAGTACTTACAACTTTAGGTATAAACGATGCGATAGATCGTTTCTATAAGATAATCATTGACGCCGTTGAAAGTTATATACTTAGGATTAAGAAAAAAGACAAATGGTCTGAACTTTGGCTTGATAGGGACCTACGATATTTACGAAACCAAAGAAACAAACTCCATAAAATTATACAAAAAAGATCCAATGTAAGCAATGAATTGAAAAGCAAATATGATCATCTGGCAAAAGAATTTCAATCGAAATCTAGAGAAGCTTATGAATCATATGTAAACACTATTGGAGAGAATATAATCCAGAATCCAAGGAAATTTTTTTGACTTCGTAAATACTAAACGTAAATCAAAGGGGTACCGCAAGTCAATGGTATATGGTGACTTAAGATCATCATCGCCTGCAGATATCTGTGATTTTTTCGCGAGTCATTTTCAATCTATTTATTCTACTATTGGCACCTCGTCCTATACTCCTTCTCCATCCACATGTTCAGCAGCTCTAATTAACGAGATGTTTATTTCTGAAGAAGAAATATTTAAAGCTATTGAAGAGCTTGATTTGAGCAAAGGACCAGGCCCTGATTTGCTTCCTCCCTGGTTTTTGTTCCACTGCAAGGAGAAACTTCTTTTACCACTTTACACTATTTTCAATGTCTCTCTCCTCAGGAATATTCCCAACATACTGGAAATCATCCGATCTGATTCCAATTCACAAATGCAGTGACAAAGGGTCCATTAAAAATTATAGAGGAATTGCTATATTATCGACCTCTCCGAAACTATTTGAAAAAATTATCTGCTCCAAACTATCTCCCATCGTAGAGCCTCACCTTTTTTTTTGTGGTAGGGAGGTGAAGGCATTTACGCCCGCCGAGTCTGGCAGTGTGGGACTCCCATGGAGGATACCCTTGGACTACCCACTAAACTCCTCCCCTGTCAATCTGAGAACCTAGCCTGGAACCGTTTGACACATTACTTCGGGCCAGGTCTCGTTTTGTTACGCCGTGGGGCGCCTTCAAGCTGGGGAGTCCCTTTCCTAGCGGCAGGGGAGAGGGGAAGATGAATTGCCAGAAGAGCGATCCCCCAGCCTCAGTGCCCCCGGCTGCTGTGAGTCCCTTTTATATTTTAGGACTGCCCGAGCATAATGTGCCACCTGGTTCCATTTGTCAACCGATTCGAGCATCACCGCAACTATATTATCCGGGGTGAGCTCTCCCGTCTCCCTGTAGAGTTCCCTTCGCAGCCCGACCCGTTTTGTACACGCAAAAAATGTGTGACAGGCATTGTCCTCCTCTCCTGGGCAAAACCGACAATCGGGAGACCGTGACTTACCGATCTTGTGCAGGTAAGACTGAAAACACCCGTGCCCGCTCAAGAGCTGGGTCAGATAGAAGTCAGTCTCACCATGCCTTCGATTTAGCCACGGTCTCACATCCGGGATGAGGCGCGCAGTCCACCTTCCCTTCGTGCAATTCCCCCAAGACTGCTGCCAATCGTTGGGCGAGCGTTGTCTCTCCTCGCGGACAACCATCTCCCTCGCATCCTCGTTTCGGCGCAGGTAAATAGCGCGGCGCTCTCTAGCAAGGAGGGCGACAGGTATCACGCCTGCAATCACTCTCACCGCCGAGTCGGAGACTGTTGGATACGAAGATGCAATTCTCAGTGCTCCTCTTCTCTGTACCTGTGCCAATCGTTTTCGGTATACCTCCTTGCTGAGAGCGTCGCCCCATACCTCGGCTCCGTACAGTAGCACTGACCCTACAGCACTCATCAAGAGGCGTCTTTTTGATGGGCTGGGTCCCCCTACGTTGGCCATAAGTCGACTCAGGGCCGATATTCCCGAAGCAGCCTTCTCAGCCGTTGCCCTGATTTGCTCAGAGAAACTCATCTTCGAGTCGATCAGTAGCCCCAGGTACTTCACCGCTGGCTTCGATTCGATTTGTATATCTCCAATACTGATCATCCTTACTCTAGGGATTCTCTTTTTTGTCAAGATGACCACTTCGGTTTTATCCAGTGCTAAACTGAACCCGCGAGTAGTCATCCAGTCCCTCACTCGGCGCATTAGCATACCTAGCCTAAGTTGAGCTTGTTCAACGGTGCGTCCGGCGACCAGAGCCGCAACATCATCCGCATAGCCGACCAAGCACGACTCATCTGGCATCTCAAGTCTCAGTAGCCCGTCGTAAGACACGTTCCACAGGTCCGGACCAAGGATAGAGCCCTGGGCAACACCCGATGTAATTTCCATCCTTCGTTGGCCCTGTGTCGTGTCGTAGAGCAGGCTTCGGTCCTTTAGGTAGTTCCTCAAAAGCCGCATTAGATATTCTGGAACTTGAAAAGAGGTTTCCAGCGTGTCCAGAATATCCACCCATCTAGCGGAGTTGAAGGCATTCCTGACGTCGAGTGTCACCAACAGGACGATCCGTCGCTTGGTGCGACGATATGCCTCTGCCTTTTGGACCGCGTTCACCACCTCTGCAATCGCATCAATGGTAGAACGTCCTGCTCTAAAGCCGTACTGCCAAGGAGATAGGTCCCCAGCAGCACGAATCGCGTCAGTGAGTCTTCCCTTGATGAGTTTCTCTAGCCTCACCTTAATAACCAACAGCATGGCTTCCGAAAAAATCACTCGACAACCACTAACCTTACCGTGATGGTGTCTACTACGCTATGTGAAATAGAAAAAGGACACCAAATTGATGCTATATACACCGATTTTAGTAAAGCTTTCGATCGTGTCAACCACAAAATACTGTGTAAGAAGTTGCAGAAATTTGGAATCACTGGCTCATTACTTGATTGGCTCTATTCTTACCTAGAAAACCGAACCCAAATAATCAAATTTCAGGGACATTTGTCTAAAGAAATAAATGCCTATTCTGGAGTTCCTCAAGGGAGTCATCTCGGTCCTCTTCTTTTTAATATATTCATCTCAGATCTGTCAGAAACCTTATCGGATATATCTCACTTATTTCATGCGGATGATCTAAAACTGTATCATGTGATTGCCTCTCATAACGACTCACTATTCCTTCAAAGCAAGATAAACTCTCTGTTTGAATGGTCTTCCATAAACCAGCTTCATTTGAATTTGGAAAAATGTCAGGTGATGACCTTTTCCCGCAAAAATTCAGTCTTCAAAGCTGATTATCACCTGAACAATACAAAACTGGCTAGAGTCGATAGTGTCAAAGACCTTGGTGTCATCCTGGATACAAAGATGCGGTTTAAGTTGCATTACGATGAAATAATTTCCAGAGCTAATAAGATCCTAGTGTAATGATTTTTCTACTTTTCCGATCGAACGCGGAACCGACCTCTCATCGGTTCTAGACGTTAAGTCTGAGTAGTGCCAACGGATGGTACCAACAGGTCAACCAATCCGTGCACCGTAACCCATTCATGCGGTGACTGCTTGTCGGCCAGCTAGTTCGGAGAGGATTTCGGTCGCGGGTCTCCGAATGGATTACGCTCAATTACAATATTTCAGTCACCTGAACTTGCCCGTTTTCCAGCACAAATGACTTTCCCCCTAAGAATTGCTGCTTGACTTCTCAGGATCCGTACTTTTTTTTTTTTTACGTCCACAATATTTGTTTCTGGATGGCCTCCGCTTACTTAGAATTTTCTTACTAGATAATCTATGTTGCAAACTGCATTCGCTCCGCCGGACATAATCCGAGGGCTAATTCGGTGGTAAATTTAGTCGGCTGCCAATGTCTTCTCGGAAGCGGCTATCTGAAATTGATTAGTCTCTGAAGCACTCGCTCACTAAAATTTGTTTCCAAGCGCAATTGCACTCTAGCTACTGACTTATGTAATAACCTTTTCTATTTAGTTATTAACTAAACTAACCTCTTTCCTAATTTTTCTGCTCCGGTGAATGTCACTACCTCACGAATAACGTTTTCCAAAAACTCTTTAAGCACACCACGCGTTTCTTCATAGATTAAACCGGGAATACGTTTCACTCCACCACGTCGCGCCAAACGACGTATAGCTGGTTTTGTAATACCTTGGATATTATCACGAAGAACTTTACGGTGACGTTTAGCGCCTCCATGTGGCTGTCAAAATTTCCGGTTGTCACCTCGGACAAAACATATGTGCGTGGAATGGCACTTCATATGGCGGAAATGTGCTTCTTCAGATGTCGCCAGTGGCATAGTTTTCTCGATGGCCACGGTGGAGGGGCATTTCCAGATGGCTATGTCTCGAAATGTGCCGGGGTTGGATTAATTCTATATTTCGAATATTTATATCCACGGATCTAAATATTTGGACAGAAAAAAAAAAAATATTTTCTGCACAACGATATCCGCACAACAGATGAAGTCCGCTGGCAATTCGAGGACATATCCATCTGGCAGGTTACAAGGGTTCGGGATCGAAATCACTTCGATTCCTGGGCGTAGGCGTCACATTACACATTCCCCCCCCCAAAATCGAAGTAATTACGATCCCGTCTCCTTGGTAAAAGGTCTTGGTTAGGGACGTGGCGGGTCGAAGATCCGTTTCGAAGGATAGGCTACAACCCTGTTCGTGAAGACTCGGCAGTGACTATATAGTAGGAAGTCAGGTGTTATTCGGAGGCCTTCGTCTAGGCAGAGATTTGGGATAAGCCAAGGTTTCTCGTGGGAATTAGTTGCACTTCATCGTCTAAGGTCTTTTGCGTGGTAAATTCCCAGGGTCTTACCAGTCATGTCCGCGATGAGGTACCGGGTGGGGCTTATGACTTGTATGACTCGACACTTCACGAATTTCTTGTCTAGTTTGGCATTGTAATGGCGGGTGGCATCGCTCTGTCGGAAGTTTCGACGATATATTTCGTCGCCGGCCTTAAAGCCAGAAGGATGAGATCGCAAGTTGTACCGCTCCTCTCCCATCCGTCTACTTTCTTCAATCTTCTCCCGCAGTTGATCTCGCAGAAGTTGGAGCTTTTCGTGCGGTTCTAGAACCACGATTGGGTCCTCTAGCGATTTCAGCTGCCGCAATAGCCGGTAAGCGCTCCCATGACAGATCATATACTGGCCGAACACTGCAAAATACGGCGAAATGCCGGTCGTGGCGTGGTACGACGAGCGCAGTGCACTAGTGATGGCGGACAATTTGCGATCCCAGTCCCTCTGATTCGGGTGGACATAGGCGCGAATGGCCGCTATGAGCGTACGATTCAGTCGTTCGGATGCGTTGGCTTGTGGTGAATAGACGGCAGTTCGTTGGTGGATGATGCCGTATTTGGACATTAGGTCTCGGAACTTGCTGGAGGTGAACTGGACCCCATTGTCGGAGACAAGTTTCTCCGGAACTCCAAACATGTGAAAGACTCGGTTCTCCAAAAAGCTGATTATTGGTCCAGTGTGCATGTTGCGTAGTGGTTCTATGATAGGGAATTTGGAGAGCTGGTCCAGGACCACGACAGCTCCCGTGTGACCAGAAGCAGATCGAGGGTAAGGACCGATAAGATCAATGTACAAGCGCTGGAACACGCGTTCGGGGACCTCAACCTTACCCATGGGTGGCCGAAGGATGGTGTTGGGCGCTTTAGTGCACTTGCATAGCTCACAAGAGGCTACGTACGCTTTTATCTGTTGTGCCATCTTAGGCCAAAAGAAACAGGTTTTCAACCGCCTAAGTGTACGACCGTATCCGCCGTGCGCACTTGATGGGTGGTCATGAGCCCGCCTGATAAGATCAGTGGTTAATTCTTCGGGCACCCACAACTTCCACTGTTCTTCTTCTTGTATGGGATCTCCGGAGGCGTGTCCCATCCGTTTGTAAATAAATCCATCCGTCAACCGCAGTTCAGGAAGCTGGGGCTGTTGATTCTGGATAGTGTGAATCAGTTGTGTGTAGGTTACTGACTTGAAGGCAGGATGGTCCAGATCGATCAATTGGGGGCTGTCGTCCTCTTGGACCAACTCGGCTCCTTCAGGGGCGAACATTCTGGATAGGGTGTCGGGGACTACGTAGGCGTCACATTACACTAGGTTTCATCAAGCGAAGAACGAAGGAATTTAAGAACATATGGGTGACCAAAACCTTATACCTTTCTTTAGTCCGCCCCATACTGGAATATGGATGTTTCATTTGGAACCCTGTTTTTGATGTGCATATAGACAGAATTGAATCTCTTCAGAAACAGTTTCTGTTATTTGCTCTGAGATGTTTATATGATCCTAAAAACTACCAGACTTAACCATCATATGTACAAAGACTCCAAATTCTAAATATGACATCACTTTCCTCCCGAAGATCAATGATGATTTGCTGCTTCGCTTTCGACGTGCTTAAAGGCACCATTAGCATACCATACATAACTAATAAAATAAAATTGAATGAAACATCACGAACCACTAGGCATTCGTGTATGTTGATAGAAGAGCGGCATCATACTATGTATGCAGACAGCGAGCCAATGAATAGATGTTGCAAAACATTTAAATCATTACTCTCCAACAATCTCCAGAGTCCAATTCAAATCCATTATCCTAAACGCCTTGTCCTCCCTAGTCCAATAAACTTAATCTAATTAAATATTTTGTAATTTTTAACTATAAAATGATTTAAGAGTTTTAAAATTTTTGAGAATTGTTAATAATAATAATAATTATATATATATATATATATATATATATATATATATATATATATATATATATATATATATATATATATATATATATATATATATATATATATATATATGTGTGTATATATGCATATATATACTCGTATATATATATATATATATATATATATATATATATATATATATATATATATATATATATATATATATACTGGGTTATCCATTTCGTAGTTGGGAAAGTAAAACCCTGCCATTTGACATTTGTCAAAAATAAATGTCATGCAAAGCGTGTTTTTTTAGCTGAAGATTTGCCATTTTGAAATATGGATCGTTTAACAGTCAAAAAATGCGTTAAAATTATTAAATTTTATTATAAAAATGGTGACTCTGCTGTTTCAACCTTTAGGGCTTTACGAGCCGATTAAGGTCGACATAATCGACCTACACAGCAAACAATTTCGAACACAGTGAGAAAATTTGAAGAGACTGGATCGGTTATTGATATTGCAAGGCCTGTGCATCATCGCAACATTCGTTCTGCTGAAAATATCGCTGTCGTTGCTCAAAGTGTGGAGAAAGACCCGAATTTGTCGATTCCTCGACATGCTCAACATTTGGGCTTGTCTTACGGCGCATTGTGGCGGATTTTGCATTTGGATTTGCATCTCCATCCATACAAAATCCAACTCACTCAAGAACTTAAGCCACAAGACCATACACAACGCAGAATGTATGCGAATTGGGTGATTGAACAACAAGCCATAGATAACGATTTTTCGAACAAAATTTTCTTTAGTGATGAGGCTCATTTTTCGCTCAGTGGTTACGTAAATAAACAGAATTGCCATATATGGGGCTCTCAAAATCCTCAGGTGATCGCAGAAAGGCCTTTGCATCTGGAAAAAGTGACCGTTTGGTATGCATTATGGTCTAGTGGTGTTATTGGCCCGTATTTTTTTGAAAACGATCAAGGAAGAGCTATTACAGTCAATTCTGACCGCTATGGACGGATGTTAACCGATTATTTTTGGAGAGAAATTGAAGATTACGATCTGGAGAACATGTGGTTCCAACAGGACAGAGCCACAAGCCACACAACACAGGCTAATCGAGCACTTATGCAAGAGAAATTTCCAGGACGCGTTATTTCGAGATTGAGTCATGTCAATTGGCCCGCAAGATCCTGCGACCTAACACCTTTGGATTTCTTTTTATGGGGCTATGCGAAAGATCGTGTTTACGCGAACAACCCTCAAAATCTTGAGCAATTGAAAACCAATATTCGTGAATTTATGGCCGAGATATTGCTGGAAATGTGCCGAAAAGTCATTGAAAATTACCTCAAAAGGATTGAGGTCTGTAAGAGGTCCCGTGAAGGACATTTGAATAATGTTGTGTTTCGCGTATAATGGTTCTATCTTTATATTGAATAAAAAATTTTGTTTCCATCTGAATATTTTATGTGTTGTCTTTAGCTTTACTTTCCCATGCGTAAAATGGATAACCCTATGTATGTATATATATATATATATATATATATATATATATATATATATATATATATATATATAATATATATATATAAATATATATATATATATACATTATATATATATATATATATATATATATATATATATATATATATATATATATATATATATATATATATATATATATATATATATATATATAATATATATATATATATATATATATATATATATATATATATATATATATACATAATATATATATATATATATATATATATATATATATATATATATATATATATATATATATATATACATTATATATATATATATATATATATATATATATATATATATATATATATATATATATATATATATATAAATCTATATATATATATATATATATATATATATATTTATATATATATATATATATATATATATATATATATATATATATATATATATATATATATAGAAGTATATATATAAGCATATAATTTAAATGTGTGAGTAGCAAAACAGAAAAAAGTATCATATGGTAGTGAGAATGCCGATATACGTATTACGAGTATTTGCTTTAGCTTCGATTTTCAAAATGTTGGATCGATTTTCAAAAATGTTGGATCTTTTCATGTGGTTAGGCCTAATGATCTATCTTGATGCTAAATTTTTTCAGATCCTCAACTCCAAAACTGTATGAGCTACATTCCTGAAATTTGACATTTATGTGTCCTAGATAGGCCTTTTAGCGATGCCGCAAGTTTATAGGTTAAATAGTTTTATAATTATATGGAAATCAAAAGTAGCCCTAGATTGTTCGTAAAAATATACAATTTTTTTTTTTGCTTTAGTAGTAGGGAGGTGAATGCCCATTTAAGCACAGAGTGTGGGACTCCCATGCTCGAAAGAAGGCGACTGGACTACCCACAAAACACCTCCCCTGTCAATCTGAGAACCTAGGCTGGGACCGTTTGATGCATTACTTCGGGCCAAGTGTTGTTTTCACCAATCTTTGCCGTTAATAAGAAGGATGGCAGGGTAAGAATTTGCGCCAATTTTCGACGGATTTGAATGACTCGCTTGAACCGAACCAGCACCCACTGCGAACACCCGAAGACATCTCGAAACTGTCCCATTATCGGGTGTTCAGTAAGATTGACCGTTCGGATGCGTTTCTGCAGGTGAAAATCGACGGTGAAGCGAAGAAAATGATGCCGATCAACACACTGTAGCCTCTTCCGAGTAAATCGCGATCAACCTGGCATTAAAACTGCTCCAGGCATTTTCCAGTAACTAGTCGACACAATGATGAGCGTAGCAAAAGGTGAATTCTCTTTCATTAACGACTTTATCGTGGGAGGGGCTAATGAGGCCGACCATCTTGAAAATCTATTTGAAGTATTGAGACGTATTCAAAGCTACGGGTTTCACCACAAGATCGAGAAAAGCTCATTTGGTCAAAAGAAGTTGGAATTCCTGGGGCACATAATTGACGAAAACGGTTTGAGACCGAGTGCAGAGAACATCGAAGTTTTGAATAAGATGCGGGCACCAAAAGCCGTTCAACAATTGCATGGTACTGTAAATTCATTCATCAGTTGAGGGAGCTTCGCGGACCGCTGGACGAGTTGCTGCATAAGGATATCAAGCTCGAGTGGAAACAATCACACCAAGAGATGTTCGCGAAGCTCAAGAGTGTACTTTCCTCGGATCTTGTATTAACCCACTATGACCCAAAGAAGAAAATTATCGTGGCTGCAGACGCATCGAGTTACGGTATGGGTGCGGTTCTTATACATGAAATGCCGGATAGGAATTCTCCTTCTTCGTAGCTCTACAGCCCCTTTCGGGCCTTCGCTTAGAGATAGTTAGAGTATCTCATTATCATGATCTAATGTATCGGCACTCCACAAGGTGATATGATCATTATCACGCTTTGGCCGTGTATTCGTCCACCCACCTGCGATACGTTCTGATTTTTAAACTAGCACGTATCATAACTGAACAGGCTTATAGTCCTTCTGAAGAACCACTAGAACTTAATCTCGTTGACGCCAACGAAACTTGAACCAGAGACCATCAGCTTACGGACTTAGTGCTCTAACCACTACGCCACGCGGACTACGCCTGATAGGACTAAACGCCAGATAATGCATGCGGCGTGAACATTCACAAGCGCCGAAAAGAACTACCCACAAGTTCATCGAGAAGCCTTGGCGTTGTCATTTGCATTATTCAAGTTTCATCGTTATATCTACGGTCGCAAGTTCGAGCTTCAGACCGATCATCAGCCGTTGTTGGCGATTTTCGGTGCACTAATGGTGCTTGCTTACACACTAATGATGCTTGCTTACAATTTCCAAATCAAGCACAGTAATACGAGAAGTTTTGCATATGCAGACTTCATCTCGCGGCTCAGAGAAAAACAAGAGAAGTCTAACGAAGATGTTTTTATCGGTAGGGTGGAGAATTGCTCTATAGCCTGCTATGCGATTGACACAGCACGAATGCTGTCTATAACATTTGGTCTTGTATCCATATCGATTTTTCCAGAACTGGCGAGAGGTATACAAAATGCAATCCACAACGACATCAAAGACAATCGAACAATTGAAGGAAGTCTTTTCGCGACAAGGACTTTGCGATACAAAGGATTCTGATAACGGTTAGCAGCAGCTGGTTTCAGAAAAGTTTGAGAGTTTCTGCAGAGAAAATGATATCGATCATGTCAGAACGGCACCTTTTCATCCCCAATCAATCGGTCAAGTTGAGAAATTTTTCGACTCGCTGAAAACTGGATTAAGAAGCTGTTGGGAGAAGGGAATGCCGATCAGATTTTGCGCAAGTTCTTGCTATGCTATCGTAACACACCATCGGCAGCCCTTGGAATGAAGTCACCCTTTCAGGTCATGACCGGTCGTACTATGAAGACTAAGTTGGATTTATTGAAACCAGAGCATTACCGTTCTTGTAAGTGTAACAGGAATATGGAGCAGCAATTTAATCAGCACCATGGAGCCAAATGGAGAATTCGATGTCGGCGAAAACGTCTTTATCAAAACGTACATCGCCAATAAATGGAAATGGTCACAAGCAACTATTGTGATAAGGTGCGGTGCGGTGAATTACTTGCCGCTTACGGAGGGTCTGTTGGGTGATCGTGAAGTCAATGTCCTTGCAAACCAAATCAAAAAGCGGTTTACTTTCCTCAATAACGGAAGAAACATTTTACTTGATGGTCTTGATATCCCTGTACCGCAAACGCTTAGGGAAGTGGTGACTGGGTTCCCACCGAGTTCAGAACCTCAAGATCTTGCCAACAAATAACTAGTGACCAAGCAGCGGTGCAGGGAGACGAATGTGCTAAAGATTCGCAACCTTGCCGAGGAGTACTACCACAACGCTATTAGGATTATGACATGACGCGACTTGTATATCGGACCGTATAATCGATCTTAACGGGGAGAGATGTTGGCATGGCAACACCGATCATGGCAAAGGAGGACTTGTCATTTGTCATCGAAGAGTGGTAGAGTCAAGTCTAAGATCATGGTTCTTATGTTATAATAGCAAAGGTTAATAAACTATTCTATATATATTTTAACTAGTCTAGTATCATTATCTACTGAAGAGACAGGACTACAACAGAAATGATTGAATAAAGTGTACCGTTCATGCAGAAAATTAGAGATACTGATCATTTTCATCATCCGCCACTAAGAAGTTGGTATATCCATCAAATCCTTGAATATTTGCAAAATAATTGCCAATTTTCGTACGAAAGATAATTAAAATTTAATTTCTAGACATCAATGTATGATATTGTGCTGTTAATATCTACAGAGTCCTTGAAAGGATTACGATTCTGTGTCGATACATTTTGTTCAACAAATTTTGCTTCAAAATCGTTACTCGCGTCGATTAGTTATGCTGAAAAACCGGCGTGAAAGTTGGAAACGTTTTAGTTTTAACGGTAAAAGTCCTTTACCGATAGTTGAGGTAGGCCGTAGACGGTCCCAAGCCCGTTGGAGAAAGGAGGAGGGAACCCCTTGTTCCCCAACCCATAGCTTCCATAATTCCTCATCCTAAACCCCCCAATTTAATGGTAGTAAATGAGCTCGGGGTCGCACATTGGGTTTACTGGTTCTCCAATAATGTAACATCAAATGCCGAGAAATGCTAATAACTGTAAATAGACTTACAGCTCTGCTACTAAATCCTACTTACACTTCCTTTGTGGGGAAGTAAGAGAGAGAAGGCTAATCTTCCGCGCCTGATAACGGAATCGACTTAATAGCCATGCCGCCGGAATGGAGGTTGGGCGAAGAGCTAACTAAACCTTAAAATGTTTCGAAACCTGCTGATGGGCCTTGGAATGGATTGGATTCACGGCAACGACCTCGCAACCGAAAAAAGGACTATGGAATTGGATCCTGGAATGTCGGATCACTCAATTACCCTGGCGCTGTTAAGGACCATTTACAACAGGCCAGTCAATATAAATTAAAAATACTGGCAATCCAGGAAACGAATTGGACTGGAAACGACATTCAAGACATGGGATCGCACACAATATTCAAAAGTGGGAAGCCTACTGGAAAACGAGAATTCGGAGTGACATTCATTGTGGATAGGGAGTTCAAATCACACGTTATTGATTTTAAGGCAGTCAATGAACGGATTCGTATAAAAGTGAAATTCTACAAAATCTGGCTGAAAAACGTTCTACAATCACTCGGAAAGACTAGTCTACTCATTGCCTACAAACGACACAAAAATAATTCTGGGTGACTTCAACGCTCAGGTTGGCAATGAGCTATCTCATCGGGGAACGACTGGAGGATATAGCCTCCACAATGAAACAAATGCCAGCGCCTGATTGACTTTGCATGTAGCAGCAATCTAGCCATACGTTCGACATACTTCCCACATCGACGCATTCATAAAATGACCTGGATATCACCGTATGGCAACACACAAAACCAGATCGATCATGTTCTGATCCAACAGCGATGGGCCTCGAGCATACTTGACGTCCGTACACACCAAAGAGCCAGTGGTAACTCGGATTATTACTTGGTCAAATTAACCTAGGGATGTCGTATGGCAAAGGCGTATTCAGCGCAGACCAGCCCGCTACAATCCGAGCAGCGATGAACTGTCTCCGTCGACCGAATCAAACCAGCGTATCCTCGGTTTCCCCACTAGTCTCCGGCCTTCAGTTCTCCCAACGAATACTTTTTTTGGTATCCGTTGTTCGTCCATACGATTCATGTGGCCAGCCCATTGCAGCTTCCGCAGTCTTAAAGTCATTGCAACCTCTGGTGCATCTAAAATTTCATACAGCTCATGGTTGTATCGAATTCGCCATTGGTCCCTGTCTATCTGTTGTAAATGAAGGTATAGATACATGACGGATTGCAGCGATGGTCTGCTGCCTCAGTAGAAGGGGATGTTAAGATTCGCCGAGATTGGCCTTGTCTGAGGACGCGTGAATGCGCTGGCAGGCTAGCGTTGCGGTGTCGTGGGGCGGGTTCTTTTCCTCAGCACAAGGACCCACTACAAAAGAATTTCACATCCACGAATTTCTGGAGTCAAATAAATGTCGACCGAAGTCGAAAAGGAGGCAACCAACTAAGGGTCGGAAATTGCTGACGTAATGGAAAAACTGGACCTGGGGAATAGAGACGGACTTAAGAGGACTTCGTCGTTACTAACGATCTAATGGCCCACAAATAAGAGTAGGGCATCCAGATGGAGGTGGTGCCCCCTCGCACCCTCCCAACCGGATCAAGATTCAAACGTAGACGTTGCCGTATATTCCCCATTTGGGTGAAAAACTCATACAAAAGCAGAAACCTAACCGATTTATGCTATAGCGTTATGCAATGAGATCACATAACCCTATATCATAAAAGGTCACGCCCGCCTTCTCAACAGGAAGGCCACAGCGTCCAACATTATTACCACTATTCGGTTAGTTTGACTGTGTAATGATTTTTCCGTCTAAGTCACGAAAGAGGAACCGACCTCTCATCGCTTCTAGACGTTAAGTCTCAGTCGTGCCAACGAATGGTAACAACCGGTCAACCGATCCGTGCACCGTAATCCATTTTCGCGGTGGCTGCTTGTCGGCCAGCTAGATCGGAGAGGATTTCGATCGCGGGTCTCAAAATGGATTACGCTCATTTACAATTTTTCAGCCACCATTAAACGCCCGTTTCAAACGCGTCGAAAACACAACCATACGGAGAAGAAACCTATTTTACGTTACTCCGTATTTCTTCATTCATCCAGTCAAAGTACCATTTCTATTTCGCGTTCCCGAATTTTACCGACGCGGTACCGAAAAATATACTACGTTAACGTGAATCCGAAAAAAACTACGCTAAAGAAAAAACAAACCAACAAAGGTACCGCGTACCGCGCGCGACGCGAAACCGGCCTCAGCGGATTTCCTCAAACCCTACCCTCGCGACGGCATACTTACCATGCATTCTACTTCCCGCTGGAAAGAAACGAAGGACCACTGGAAAGGAAAGACTGAGTTAAGTTAGCAATTCATTATACTTTTGTATTCTTTTGCAAACATTCTCCTAAACCTCTGTACAAACATGCTAAATGTGCTTATTTTAACTTAAACAAATTAGGTTGTTATCTAAATTTATATCCGCTTAGAACCTACTGTCTACATATCGATTATTGTTTTCAACCTGAACTATCATAATCAATCGATATATCCAGATATTATAGGTTTCCTTTTTCAACAATCACTTAGCTCGATAACCAGGGTTATATTTTGTTGAACAATTAATAAGAATTATGATAAAAAATGCACATTATAATTTGTGTCCGTAATTCAAAAATTTCCTTTCCGTTTTTGTTAGGAACATGATTTATCTACGACAGTCTCCTTTTTGTATTCATATCAGTATATTACGGGGTTATTAGAAAGTCACCAGTAATTTAATATACGAGTACATACACACGTCGTCCATTGGCCTTGTTTAATGTTAATGCAAGCCTGTTTACTTTTTTAATTTAAAATATATAAGTGACTGTTGATTTTAGCAATCCCTATATTTTCCTTCTTGAACATGAAAGAAGTTTCTTTCAAGGAGATTGCATGCCTGTGCAATTTTACTTAAAGTAAATATTTGTAGACATAAGATTTTTAAAGTAAGTCCAATATAAGTATTATAGTTTAAGATTAAAACGGTAGAGTGAGTCACGTAAATACAATTTGTCTAAATCAAGGCTAGCCTCAAATTTGTGTCTTGTCTGTCATTTTAAGATGATCAGCATTACGGAAAGTAAGCCAATTATTAAAAGAGTAATTTCCACTACCGTCTTAACTAATCATTTTAAACTCATTTAAATCTTTGTTTTTACAATATCAAATTTAAAACATCTTGAAGAAAAAATAATTCAGCCTAATATGGTTTCAACACCTTTCATCGATTTGACCTAATTTGTAGCTAACCAACGTTTTATCCTTTCTTCATTGAAACATACTCCGCATTAGAATTTTTTTTCTTACACTGTGATTATCATTTCAATAAGAGCCGAAGATGTCGAATTTCCAAAGCGATGACTTCATGTTTGTTCAGTTATATTTTATTACGGGCACTATAGCGATAGCAGAGAAAAAGTACAATTTACTTGATAGCTTATGTAACCGATCAAAACTACTCAATTGTATCATACACTTGCTGTGAAATATTGTTCAATGAAAGCAAAAAAATTAACGCCCTGTACTGCTATTATCCATTCTACTTATTAAAAACACTATGTTCATCGTCAACGTATAGATATTTGAGCCTCCAATTCGTTTCGTGTATATTTAATTAATGTATATTTTATAGTCTGCGTTTTTCCTGTATGTATGCCTATACATTTTCCTGCGTGTAGTAACATTTAATTATTTAAAAGAAAATTGATGGCTTGATGGTATCTTTCACGTCTAGTATGTAGCATGGATGTCAAGAAAATAATATGTACTGACAATGCTTACTCACTTCATTAGCGGTCGTTGCCTTTTTTCAGCGCTAAGATTTTAAGCTCAAATTCGACGATTAGCTAGGCTTTGCCTAAAAAAATATTTTCGACAGGGTTCAAGTGCATTACTCGCGTCTTCCTTGCTTCGATAAAAATTTAGCACCAAATCCAAAAACACAACCTCAGCACTGACAAAAGCACCGAGTAGTTATGATGATGCAGATCGTTAGCCACGCACTGTATTGCATTATGCGTTCTCGACGAGGGTGTTTATTGTCGGTCGCTGTTCCATTAATTGCTGGATCTTAGAGGCTGCCGTTCAGTTCGTCAAGAGGCTGAGGCAAGTGTTGTATCGTCTAAATGTAACTAGGATAATTACGTTGTTTATTAAATTACTAATTGCATTCTGGGGTCACCTTGCGGTTAATGATGTATTGGCTTGTGACATCTATCTCGGTTGTAAATTGTCTTCCTGTAACCTGTCCAGCTCGATCTTGATCAAGCATCGAAACACTTTCGGATTCTGGGTGTTTATGATCGAATTATTTCGAATAGTATGGATAAATACCATACAGGTAAAATTCTGATTTTAAATGTGAAATCATTAACTATAACCAAAAAAAAAAAATTAATATATTCACTCAGAACAACTGATCATTAAAATAATAACAAGGCGATGTTAAATAATAACTCACGAGGCATCCGGCGTGCGGCTAATTTATTTAAGTAAAGATGACAATTGCCATTTAAATTGTTCAAAGTATGCTCTCCGTCTGCTTTTAGCTACTTGAAGGTACTCACTACTCCCACACGTTCGTGTTCGCCAGCGGCATCGAATGAGTCATTACAGGGCAGTGTCCACGATGCCTACCAGGCATGGGGAGACTGAAGGAAACGCTGCTTGATCATCTGATGGCTTTAATTATGTCTCGGCCGGAGAGGTCGTGTGACCTGCTTGATGGCCCTTTTCACCGTCGTAGGTCCTTGGCATTGTAGACTCCCAGCTCCTAGCCGAACATGTCCGCAATGAGATACCTGTGGTAAGTCGAACGCAGGGCACAGGTGATGGCGGAAATCCTGCGGTCCCAATCCTTCTGATCCGGTTGGACTTAGGCCCGAATGGCGGCTAGGAGGGTGCGGTTCAGCCGCTCGGACGCATGGGCTTGCGGGGAATAAACGGCAGTCCGCTGATGAGTAATGCCATAATTTTCCATTAGTTCCCGAAATCTAGCCGAGGTGAACTGAACTCCGTTGTCGGAGACCAACTTCTCCGGTACTCCAAATATATGGAAAACGCGATTTTCCAGAAAGCTGACTATTGGGCCAGTGTGCAGGTTTCGAATTGGTTCAACAATCGGAAATTTGGACAATTGGTCCAAGACCACGACAGCTCCCGTATATCTCGAAGTCGAGCGAGGGTACGGACCGATGAGATCTATATACAGGCGCTGGAACACCCGCTCCGGTAGTTTGAATTTTCCCATCGGGGGCCGAAGAACAGAATTGGGCATTTTAGTGCATTTGCACAGCTCACAGGCGGCTACGTACTTTTTCACTTACTGCGCCATCTTAGGCCAAAAGAAGTAAGTCTGCAGCCGCCGAAGCGTACGACCATAACCGCCGTGTGCACTCAATGGGTGGTCATGAGCCCGTTTAATCAATTCGAAGGTCAGTTCTTCGGGCACCCATAACTTCCACTGTTCCTCTTCTTGGAGGGGGTCTCCGGAGGCGTGTCCCATCCGCTTGTATATAAATCCCTCCGTCACCCGTAGTTCTGGCAGCTGCGGTAACTGGTTCCGAATCGTATTCATCAGCTGGGTATAACCTATTGACTTGAAGGCGGGATGGTCCAAGTCGATCCATAGGGGGCTGTCGTCCTCCTGGGCCAACTCTGCTCCTTCAGGGGCGTACATCCTTGATAATGTGTCCGGTATCACGTGCTGACTTCCCTTGCGGTGTCTTATCGTGAAGTCAAACGCCTGTAATTTCAAGGCCCATCTGGCCAAGCGCCCGTGGAGATCCGTTTGGCTCATCAGCCATTTCAGAGACGCATGATCAGTAACGATTTCAAAGGGATGTCCCTCTACATATGCTCAAAAGCGTTTCACTGCCAGCAAAGCCGCCAGGCATTCCTGCTCCGAGACCGTGTAGTTCCGCTGGGCCGGGTTCAGCTTGTGGGACATAAAGGCTATAGGCCTCTCCTCGCCGTCTTGTGCAACCTGGACTAAGACTGCTCCCACCCCATGTTGACTCGCGTCACTATGGATTGAGAACGGTTTGCCAAAGTCCGGGCTGTGCAGTACGGGGGCTGCTGTCAGACTCTTCTTTAGCTCTTCGAAGGCTCGCAAGCTGGGCCCTTACCAGACGAACTTACGTCCCTTACGCAGCATGTCGGTCAAAGGTGTGGTAATGGTGGCATAGTCACGTACGAAACGCTGGTACCATCCGCATAAGCCTAGGAATCGGCGTAACTGCTTGGTGGTCGTGGGTAATGGAAAAGCGTCAATCGCTTGAGTCTTGTCCGGGTCGGTCTTGATATTGCCATGCCCAATGATGTGACCCAAATACTTCACCTCCGTCATCACGAACTGACTCTTCTGTATGTTGATGGTTAACCCTGACCTCCGGATGTGCAAAGCCACTTCCTGAAGCAGGTCGATGTGTTCGTTAAAGGTCTCGGTTATAAGTAGCAAATTATCCAAGTATACGAAAACTTGGTGCCGTAAATGCGGTGGTATCACCTTATCCATAAGGCGCGTCATGTCTGAGGGGCATTGCACAATCCGAATGGCATGGTCACGAATTGATACAGTGGCCGACCTGGGACTGTGAAGGTTGGTTTCTCCTTTGAGTCAGGGTCTAAAGGAATTTGCCAGAAAGCGTCTTTGAGGTCTAAACTCGTGATGTAGTGGGCTTTAGGCAATCGACTCAAAATGCATTCAATCAATCTTGTTCGGCTTGACAACTAAGGTGACCGGGGAAGCCCAGGCGCTCCGCGATTCTTCGATCACGCCTAATGCTAGCATTCGATCAACTTCGGCATATAACAACTTTTCCTTCGCCGGAGATATGGCAAAATGTCTCTGTTTTATGGGTTTAGCATCCCCCACATCTATTGTGTGTAACACCAGCGCCGTCCGCCCGAGACCTTCCTTCTCATGCGATGGAAAAGCCGATATAGCCGAGTCAAGTCGCAGTTGTTGATTCACATCCAGTGTCGTAATAAATGAGTGGTTGGAGTTTCGTCAGGAACAGTGGTGACGGACTCCAGTGTCGTGCCGGAAAACAGTGCCGGGGCCAAGTTAAGTTTTCGAACGAAATCCACCCCTAGGTAAAGATTCTGGGTTAATTGGGGGATAATGTAAAATTCCAGAGGCTTAGTTATTCTTTTAAAGGTGACATCCGTCGTAATTTTCCCCACTACAGAGTGACGAGTTCTGTCCGCCGTGCTTAACCAGGTGGTAAAATGATGGATTTGGTCCGGGTGCATTGTCAGCACCTCCCCTGCAAAATCGGCTGATATGCAATTCACACTGGCTCCCGTATCGACTAAACCTAACAATCGCTTTTGCAGGAGGTGAACTGATGCATATGGTCGAACGTCATCTCTCAATAATTATTCTAAGTGTATTTCCCTCAGCACCTTCCTCGACTGCCTGACCCTTCTCCAGAAGCTCCGCATCCGACGCGTGGCTCGCTTTCTTCGCGGTGGGACAGTTGTACCCAACTCCTCATGGAAGATGCGATGACGAGTAGCCAAATAATTCCGCAGTCTGACGTGGAAGGGCTTAACATACCATGGAACCTTCGCCTCGCTACCGTTCCCCTGCGCGTCCGCCTCGACAAAGGGTGGCGTCGGCTGTGGAACTTCGGGAGAACTGTGTTTGGCGGTGCGAGTCAGCAAAGTTGGGGTCATGTCTGGGGCTTGGTCGTAGCTAGTGATCGGGTCAGTATTGGTTCGTTCGGGTCCTAGGAGTGCCGGCGGGTGGTCGCGGCACTCGCTGGCAAATTTTTTTCGTAACTTGCAATCTGCGCAATCAGGTGCATAAGTGTCTGCCTTCCCACACCGGTAACAGAAGACTGTCGGTTCCGCTGGACATGCATAGAAACGATGCCCCGTCTGCCGGCAGTTCCAACAGGCCGTCGGACTTGTAATCGCTTCAACGAATGGTCGATCAATCATTGCTTGGAACTCGGGCTCCAGGGGTGCTCCGCTCCTCGGTACTGGTACTGGGTCAGCCAGTAGGTGGTCCGCTGCCATTAACTCCGCGGTATGATGATTTCGTGGATTGGGTCCCGTTATGCGAGGTTGTGGACGGAAGGTACCTCGCCGCTCATCCATCTGTTCTTGCCTACGGGCATGGAGGCGTAATCCTTGTATGGTGTTGATGAGAACATGAAGAAGACTGTTCTGAAGCTCTGTAATAATCGAGCAGTTAAAGGGTTAAAGAAAAACTCAAAATGTCCCAGATCAATCGAAACGATCGATTCGGTATGATTGCAGATTGAATTGGAACAATTTCCGATTGACCTAGAACAATTTGCAATCGAACCGGTTTGAGATTGATCTGGTACGACGAAACACTTTTGACAGGGCAGTTGTTATTGAGCAGGAGACGTGTGAGGTAACTCACGTGTGAAAATTAGTGCCGATCGTTTCAATATTTCAGGTAATAATTTCCATAATTACACTAACGCTTACATTACTGCAACACCCTGTACAGGAAGATAGTTGCCCATAATCGGAGCAGTTCGGACCCGATAACGCGCTACAGTCATCTCAACGAAGCTAACCTCAACGGTCTCCTTCTGAAGACCCATTGCAGGAACAGCAAGAGTCCCGCAATTTCTCTCTCAAGGCACGCAGTAGCAGTAGAAGCAAGTACGTAAAAGAGAGAACGGTCCCTGGACTGCACTCGGCCAGAAGCTTTAAAAAGTAAATGGACAGGAGTTTCCTTCCGGACGGAAAATTAGGTGGAAAATTCAAGAGGAAGTGTAAAGTTCTTGCACTGTTTATTGCGATAAAGCGCGCTGCTGTGGGTGAGCGTAGCGTCCACTGTAAAATATTGTGCAAAACGTCACAAACGAGTCGTCCGCTCGATCGTGTGGAAAGCGCTGAAGAAAATCGCCAGTGAGTGTTTAGTGGGGGCGCGACTCCGGTCAGGATTTCGCACAATAGTTTCGACTTGGACTTGAACGGAATTTCAGAGCTATCTGGTTTGTGTTGGCGAAAGTGTCGCAAAGTGTAGAATCCCCCCCAGAGCCAAGTGAACGAGTTCCAATAAGTGTCGGGAACTCAACTTCGAATTACGTTGAGTTGATTCAGGATTTGGTCGTCAGGTTCCCACTAGTTCCGGCTGCTGTTCGTGGTCGTCTCGATTGGCGAGAAGTGCGAAAAGTTAATCCGGGGACGCCTCCTGTGCGACTTGGAGTAGTAATCCAATTTTCTTTCAACTGTTGCAACGATTTTCCGATCTTTTGTCGAATTGCGATTTTCTCGAGGAGCCGAGCAATTGCTACCGTGCGAAAAATAAGAAGTGAACGGAGTCGAGTTGTAATATCGCTCTTCTGAACGACTCACTGCAGAGTTAGGAGTGAAAAATTGTATATTTATCAAAACCGCATTTGAAGATCCGATTGAGATTGGAGTTGAGCTTATTAAAAGGATTTATCAAGAAAATTCTCCTGCCACTAGATACGTACTCAGCTCCTTAATCGATAAATATTTTGTTGCTAGTGCTGGAAGCTTTTCAATTGTTATCAACAAGCGATTCAACAATAAAGTTGATCGAGACTTGTTAATAGGGAAAAATAGCTGAGTTAGTTACTGCTAAAAATTCTGCCTATAAGGTAGATTTGAAAAATCCGGATTTGTGTATTCTAGTAGAAGTGATAAAAGGAATTTGTTGTCTCAGTGTTTTACCAGACTACTACAAATATAAGAAGTACAATTTGATGTTACAGAATCGAAATTTCAGGACCATCTGCATCGTCGTCGAGCGCTCGGAAGACCATGCGGGTGAGTACCCTTTTATTGCATCATATTATTTAAATAGAAAAAAAAAACTTAGAGAAAATATATTTAAAACATATTATTTACATTGAATGAACTAGTATGTCAACAAAACTGATTAATTTTATTTTAGAGAAATTTACACTAGGACGCTTTAATTTTATATTTGTTCAAGAGCTTTATCAGTTTGCCTCGCAGGCTCTCCGTCCGATCGTGCAATCACACTTCCATATTCCTCAGCGACTCTACTATGTTCTTCGTTAACACTCGTTCAAGGCTACCTTCGTCGCTATTAGCAGCTTAAGTCTGCGTCCAGGGCTTGAGTTTTTCCACGCGAACCCTTTTAAGTAAAAACGCAGCGCAGTCTATTATTCATTCGCGAATTGGGTTTTAATAGTTCTCATTCCGTCACGATGAATTCCAACAAAGTACGTGAGTCCAATGTATCCATTTTGCAAAATCTACGCTCTAAGAATTTCGGAGCACTTCACATTTTTTTTTAAACTATCCACGCTCAAAGCTGACCTGGTTTACACTGAATTGTTTCTCTAATTTACATGTGAATATCCTACTTCTGGTACCAACTGTTATGTCGCTCTGCAGTTTTTTTTGGTTTATATTCTAGTGTTGAAAAAAAAGTGCGGTTCTATCGAAATAACACAGACATTTATTTGTTTCTATATCAACCAAATACTATACATTTAATCCGTTTCACGAGCTGATAATGACATTTTTATGTTCTCCTCAATTCATCTGTTCCCACCGATGCTTCTAGAATGAAGTTGATATTACAAACCATGATTCTTACCTCTGAATTACGTAAATTCAGGACTCGGTTAAGCACATACAACAATTTGTTGACTAACGAATCACTTTCTCATAGTAATAAATAATTACACTAACTTAAATCATCAAATATACCATTTTTCTTATTCTCTGCTATCGTTTTTATATATTCTATTGTACAAGTAGTTTTCGTATTTTTTATGCACCGTATTTGAAGATATCTGGTTGGCGCAGCTTATTTGATTTCCGAATTTCGATTGAGTTTACTGTGCATTGAATTTCAATGCAAGACACAATATATGCTCGGTTGAGGCTCCTAAAATTGAAAGAATTTTCAAATCATAGAACTCCGACATGATATGCCTCGAAGTGACGTTTTTCCCACTTAAAGTTATGTGCATTACAAATGGATTACTCTACTACTACTAGTTGCGACAGTTACAGTTGAGCTTTTCAATATAAAAAAGTAAAAAGAAAAAAAATAGATAGAAGATATTCTGATCTCAGTTAAAAATAACATTAAATAAATTTCAATTTCAATAGGAAATGAAGAAGAAAAAAATATTACTGACTAAATTTCAGATATTCTACTTAGGTAAATTCAATTACTTCTGAGAAAATCATGTGTTTTAGAAGTTTAAATTTTTCTATTTGATTAAATCAATTTTTGTCGTAAATTGTACATCGTTTTCTTTAAAATCTTTAAATATCAATTTATAATATTGTGGTATATTTTAGTAAATAAATTCAGCTAATGTGTATTTTATTTTAGCTTTCGATTTGTAATTGCATTCAATTCAGAACTGAAAAAAAACAAATAATAAATTAAAACAATGAATTAACATCATACCCTCCGGTCTTTCCTTTCTCCCGACTCTAACCGGGTATAGGACCCGGTACGGTGGCAGGCTTCCACCTCAAGACATGAGCCAGCCGCCGGGTACTTAAGCAATTCTTCTTTGTTTCAGGTGATATCGCGGGTTGAGTGGCCCAAGCAGAGTGCCTCTTTATGGCATAGCGCTATGCAATCAAATTGTATAATTGTATGGCATAAATTGGTCACCGGGGTACTCCCCTTCTGATGGGGCGTTCATGCAATTCAAGTTGTATGAGTTTTCCACTCAGAAGAGGAATACCTGGCCACTGCAACAAATCATGTATGGATTTATTACGGTTGGGTGGGTGCGAAGGGGCTCCACCATCACCCGTTTGCCCCTCTTTCATTTGTGGGCCATGAGCTTCGTCGGGTAATGACGAGGTTACCCCAAGTCCGCCTTTCTTTTCAGGTTCCACTTGTTCTCGTAACAAGTTCTATCTCCCTCTGTGTAGTTATCTACAATTTTTGCGACTTCGGTCGCCTCATGATCGGCAATCAAATTCGTGAGTGCGAAATTTTTTTGTAGTGGGTCCTCGTGCTGGGAAAATGAACCCGCCCCACGACACCGTAATGCTAGCCTGCCAGCGCATTCACGCGTCTCCAGACGAGGGCATTCTCGGCAGATACCGACACCTTCTTCTGCCGAGGGAGCAGACCATCGCTGCAGTCCTTCACGGACAACTTTGAACATTCTAAAACACTACAGCTCTGAACGCATATTCTCCCTGATAATTTCCACCAGTTCGTCCTCGGGCATGGGTGTTCGTAACCCAGTGCTTAATCGCACTATACTTGTTTAATACTGGCCGAATGGTTCGTGAGCGCCTTGTTTCCGTTTCTTTAGTTGTTCCCGTAGTTCTCTTTCAGTGAAGCCGTCGTCAAATCGGTTGCGGAAGAAAGAATCCCAATTGGGATGTGGCGTCGATTCTTTAAAACTCCAATACCAGTCGACACCATCTCCGCTGAACAGAAGGTGTGCATGCCGGAGGAAAGTCGAGAAGTCACCTCCCAGGGTGCTGGAGACTGGCACCTGAATCCTAAACAGGAACCGGTCCACTAATGTCGTCGAGTTGCAACCTGTGAAGCTAAGGCGCCAACTCTCCATGAAAGGTGTCAATGCGTTCACGGGGGGAATCGTATCCTCGATGGGCCTGCTGTAAGGGACTGACTCGGGGACTGTTGGTACCAACGGAGGTGCGGTGTTGTATCGTGGTCGATACTCGGGAGCTCTGGGATCCATTCCCGAGTTCCTTGGAGGTAGGGTTCAATGTTCAGCCGGTCTAGAGTGGGGCATAGCCACACTGGGATTGGGCTCCCAGCCAAGCGGAGTTCTCATGTGGCTGGGAGGTTGGCTAATCGGGAGGTACTTGAGTCCTCCCTCCGAGTTTCCGATCCTCTCGGACATAACTTGCATTAAGGCCACGAGGGTGTCAATGGAGTGGGTGGAAGGCGTGGTTGTAACCTCGGCCGCGACAACTGCAGCAGGAACTTCTCCGCCCACGGCTCCTTGCAGGTCCAGCAGTGATTGGGGCGGTTCAACATCTTGGGACCCTTTCGCCACTGCTCCACGCGTCGGGACGTGCGTTCCGAGGGCAGCGTCTACGGCGGTCCGCTCTATGGGTCGTCGGCATAGCGGACAAAGCTCGGACGTCAGTAGGAGCTGTTGGACACAGGCACGATGGAACAGGTGTCCGCACTCCAATCGCACGCTGTTTACACCCTCCACTACGTCCTCAAAACAGATCCCGCAGTTAGCGGGTTGGACCGTTTTGGATCGGGTCCAACGTTTGTCGGGGGTCCGTTTTGTCGCCATGTTTGTGCTTACTATGTGTGGCACTGTCTTACTGAAAAAAAAATGTAACTTACTCTAATATGCAAAAAAAAAAACATAAGAATAAATTAGTGGCCAATAGTGGCGAGCTATTTATGTAAAATGGGAGAAAAAAATTTATTTAGTAGACACTTTCCTTCCAGCAGTCGACTCCTCCAAAGGGAAATGAGAGTGAGTGGTAGTCTGCCGAAAAAAGGGTGCTTTCGGCCGATTTAATAGACTTTATCCCCAAACCCACATACATTACAAAAACCGTCTCTAAACTACGTTAAATGACTCGACGAGACAAGTGGTAAAGCTACCGTAACAGCTTTGTACGCGGTCAAAATTCCCCACGCGTGGAAGCATTCTGGGCTCCGCAACTCCAGCATACGCCACCGAACGTTGAACGTAAACCACTCGTCTATCACGCATAAAAAATGAGTAGAATCCTTCCGCGACATAAAGGCAAGGTAGCCTTCTATTTTCTTGAGAGTCCAGGCCGATAGGAGAAACCCATCTGGCTGACAGTTCCATCAAGAAAATAGAAGGTCCTTACAGGGGTCAACCTGGGACAACACATCGGAAAGATTCTGTCGCGAAAAAAAATCAAACAAAGGAGAGCGGAAGCTACAATTCACGTGAAGCGATTGCAAGTGTGTATCACACAACTCCACTGCTCCTGTTTGTGAGGCTCGAGTACCAAAGTACCTTACATCTTCCGCAAAGGACCAAGTCGTTAGAAGACGCGAATCTCTTATCCCCTTAGGATGTTTGGGCCCCACGTTGGGCGCCATTTGTAATGATTTTTCCGTTTAAGTCACGAACGAGAAACCCACCTCTCATCGGTTCTAGACGTTAAGTCTGAGTAGTGCCAACGAATGGTAACAACCGGTCAACCGATCCGTTGCACCGTAATCCATTTTCGCGGTGGCTGCTTGTCGGCCAGCTCGATCGGAGAGGATTTCGATCGCGGGTCGCAAAAAAGATTACGCTCATTTACAATTTTTCAGCCACCATTAAACGCCCGTTTCAAACACGTCGGAAACACAACCATACGGAGAAGAAACCTATTTTACGTTACTCCGTATTTCTTCATTCATCCAGTCAAAGTACCAAACAAATCTAATTTCTATTTCGCGTTCCCAAATTTTACCGACGCGGTACCGAAAAATATACTACGTTAACGTGAATCCGAATAAAAACTACGCTAAAGAAAAAACAAACCAACAAAGGTACCGCGTACCGCGCGCGACGCGAAACCGGCCTCAGCGGATTTTCTCAAACCCTACCCTCGCGACGGCATACTTACCATGCACTCTACTTCCCGCTGGAAAGAAACGAAGGACCACTGGAAAGGAAAGACTGAGTTAAGTTAGCAATTCATTATACTTTTGTATTCTTTTGCAAACATTCTCCTAAACCTCTGTACAAACATGCTAAATGTGCTTATTTTAACTTAAACAAATTAGGTTGTTATCTAAATTTATATCCGCTTAGAACCTACTGTCTACATATCGATTATTGTTTTCAACCTGAACTATCATAATCAATCGATATATCCAGATATTATAGGTTTCCTTTTTCAACAATCACTTAGCTCGATAACCAGGGTTATATTTTGTTGAACAATTAATAAGAATTATGATAAAAAATGCACATTATAATTTGTGTCCGTAATTCAAAAATTTCCTTTCCGTTTTTGTTAGGAACATGATTTATCTACGACAGTCTCCTTTTTGTATTCATATCAGTATATTACGGGGTTATTAGAAAGTCACCAGTAATTTAATATACGAGTACATACACACGTCGTCCATTGGCCTTGTTTAATGTTAATGCAAGCCTGTTTACTTTTTTAATTTAAAATATATAAGTGACTGTTGATTTTAGCAATCCCTATATTTTCCTTCTTGAACATGAAAGAAGTTTCTTTCAAGGAGATTGCATGCCTGTGCAATTTTACTTAAAGTAAATATTTGTAGACATAAGATTTTTAAAGTAAGTCCAATATAAGTATTATAGTTTAAGATTAAAACGGTAGAGTGAGTCACGTAAATACAATTTGTCTAAATCAAGGCTAGCCTCAAATTTGTGTCTTGTCTGTCATTTTAAGATGATCAGCATTACGGAAAGTAAGCCAATTATTAAAAGAGTAATTTCCACTACCGTCTTAACTAATCATTTTAAACTCATTTAAATCTTTGTTTTTACAATATCAAATTTAAAACATCTTGAAGAAAAAATAATTCAGCCTAATATGGTTTCAACACCTTTCATCGATTTGACCTAATTTGTAGCTAACCAACGTTTTATCCTTTCTTCATTGAAACATACTCCGCATTAGAATTTTTTTTCTTACACTGTGATTATCATTTCAATAAGAGCCGAAGATGTCGAATTTCCAAAGCGATGACTTCATGTTTGTTCAGTTATATTTTATTACGGGCACTATAGCGATAGCAGAGAAAAAGTACAATTTACTTGATAGCTTATGTAACCGATCAAAACTACTCAATTGTATCATACACTTGCTGTGAAATATTGTTCAATGGAAGCAAAAAAATTAACGCCCTGTACTGCTATTATCCATTCTACCTATTAAAAACACTATGATCATCGTCAACGTATAGATATTTGAGCCTCCAATTCGTTTCGTGTATATTTAATTAATGTATATTTTATAGTCTGCATTTTTCCTGTATGTATGCCTATACATTTTCCTGCGTGTAGTAACATTTAATTATTTAAAAGAAAATTGATGGCTCGATGGTATCTTTCACGTCTAGTATGTAGCATGGATGTCAAGAAAATAATATGTACTGACAATGCTTACTCACTTCATTAGCGGTCGTTGCCTTTTTTCAGCGCTAAGATTTTAAGCTCAAATTCGACGATTAGCTAGGCTTTGCCTAAAAAAATATTTTCGACAGGGTTCAAGTGCATTACTCGCGTCTTCCTTGCTTCGATAAAAATTTAGCACCAAATCCAAAAACACAACCTCAGCACTGACAAAAGCACCGAGTAGTTATGATGATGCAGATCGTTAGCCACGCACTGTATTGCACTATGCGTTCTCGACGAGGGTGTTTATTGTCGGTCGCTGTTCCATTAATTGCTGGATCTTAGAGGCTGCCGTTCAGTTCGTCAAGAGGCTGAGGCAAGTGTTGTATCGTCTAAATGTAACTAGGATAATTACGTTGTTTATTAAATTACTAATTGCATTCTGGGGTCACCTTGCGGTTTATGATGTATTGACTTGTGACATCTATCTCGGTTGTAAATTGTCTTCCTGTAACCTGGCCAGCTCGATCTTGATCAAGCATCGAAACACTTTCGGATTCTGGGTGTTTATGATCGAATTATTTCGAATAGTATGGATAAATACCATACAGGTAAAATTCTGATTTTAAATGTAAAATCATTAACTATAACCAAAAAAAAATTAATATGATTCACTCAGAACAACTGATCATTAAAATAATAACAAGGCGATGTTAAATAATAACTCACGAGGCATCCGGCGTGCGGCTAATTTATTTAAGTAAAGATGACAATTGCCATTTAAATTGTTCAAAGTATGCTCTCCGTCTGCTTTTAGCTACTTGAAGGTACTCACTACTCCCACACGCCCGCCATTTGGCTGTCGCTTGACTTCGACATCCCACGACAAAACTGACGTGGGATGGGAAGCCGTCACGACGAACATGAGATGGAAAGCCACATGGCGGCAAGGTGTATTGGAAGTGTTCGCCAGCGGCATCGAATGAGTCATTACAGGGCAGTGTCCACGATGCCTACCAGGCATGGGGAGACTGAAGGAAACGCTGCTTGATCATCTGATGGCTTTAATTATGTCTCGGCCGGAGAGGTCGTGTGACCTGCTTGATGGCCCTTTTCACCGTCGTAGGTCCTTGGCATTGTAGACTCCCAGCTCCTAGCCGAACATGTCCGCAATGAGGTATCGCGTGGGACTTAAAACTTTTAAGACTCGACACTTCACGAACTTCTTGTCTAGCTTGGCATTGTAGTGCCGACCTGCTTCACTTTGTCTGAAATTCCGTCGGTAGATTTCGTCGCCTGCCATGAAGCCAGAAGGATGGGATCGCAGGTTATAACGCTCCTCCCCCGCCCGTCTACTGTCTTCAATCCTCTCTCGGATTTGTTCTCGTAGGATTTGGAGTTTCTCGTGCGGCTCCAGAACCACTATTGGGTCTTCCAAACCCTTCAACTGCCGCAATAGCCGGTACGAGTTTCCGTGGCAGACCATATGCTGGCCGAACACGGCAAAGTACGGGGAGATACCTGTGGTGGAGTGGTAAGACGAACGCAGGGCACAGGTGATGGCGGAAATCCTGCGGTCCCAATCCTTCTGATCCGGTTGGACTTAGGCCCGAATGGCGGCTAGGAGGGTGCGGTTCAGCCGCTCGGACGCATGGGCTTGCGGGGAATAAACGGCAGTCCGCTGATGAGTAATGCCATAATTTTCCATTAGTTCCCGAAATCTAGCCGAGGTGAACTGAACTCCGTTGTCGGAGACCAACTTCTCCGGTACTCCAAATATATGGAAAACGCGATTTTCCAGAAAGCTGACTATTGGGCCAGTGTGCAGGTTTCGAATTGGTTCAACAATCGGAAATTTGGACAATTGGTCCAAGACCACGACAGCTCCCGTATATCTCGAAGTCGAGCGAGGGTACGGACCGATGAGATCTATATACAGGCGCTGGAACACCCGCTCCGGTAGTTCGAATTCTCCCATCGGGGGCCGAAGAACAGAATTGGGCATTTTAGTGCATTTGCATAGCTCACAGGCGGCTACGTACTTTTTCACTTGCTGCGCCATCGTAGGCCAAAAGAAGTAAGTCTGCAGCCGCCGAAGCGTACGACCATAACCGCCGTGTGCACTCAATGGTTGGTCATGAGCCCGTTTAATCAATTCGAAGGTCAGTTCTTCGGGCACCCATAACTTCCACTGTTCCTCTTCTTGGAGGGGGTCTCCGGAGGCGTGTCCCATCCGCTTGTATATAAATGTCTCCGTCGCCCATAGTTCTGGCAGCTGCGGTAACTGGTTCCGAATCGTATTCATCAGCTGGGTATAACCTATTGACTTGAAGGCGGGATGGTCCAAGTCGATCCATAGGGGGCTGTCGTCCTCCTGGGCCAACTCTGCTCCTTCAGGGGCGAACATCCTTGATAATGTGTCCGGTACCACGTGCTGACTTCCCTTGCGGTGTCTTATCGTGAAGTCAAACGCCTGTAATTTCAAGGTCCATCCGGCCAAGCGCCCGTGGAGATCCGTTTGGCTCATCAGCCATTTCAGAGACGCATGATCAGTAACAATTTCAAAGGGATGTCCCTCTACATATGCTCAAAAGCGTTTCACTGCCAGGAAAGCCGCCAGGCATTCCTGCTCCGAGACCGTGTAGTTCCGCTGGGCCGGGTTCAGCTTGTGGGACATAAAGGCTATAGGCCTCTCCTCGCCGTCTTGTGCAACCTGGACTAAGACTGCTCCCACCCCATGTTGACTCGCGTCACAATGGATTGAGAACGGTTTGCCAAACGAACTGACTCTTCTGTATGTTGATGGTTAACCCTGCCCTCCGGATGTGCAAAGCCACTTCCTTAAGCAGGTCGATGTGTTCGTTAAAGGTCTCGGTTATAAGTAGCAAATTATCCAAGTATACGAAAACTTGGTGCCGTAAATGCGGTGGTATCACCTTATCCATAAGGCGCGTCATGTCTGAGGGGCATTGCACAATCCGAATGGCATGGTCACAATTTGATACAGTGGCCGACCTGGGGCTGTGAAGGCTGTTTTCTCCTTTGAGTCAGGGTCTAAAGGAATTTGCCAGAAAGCGTCTTTGAGGTCTAAACTCGTGATGTAGTGGGCTTTAGGCAATCGACTCAAAATGCCTTCAATCGACGGTAGAGGGTATGCGTCCTTGACAGTGAAGGCGTTCAAGCGTCTGGCATCTAAGCATAACCAGACCTTGTTCGGCTTGACAACTAAGGTGACCGGGGAAGCCCAGGCGCTCTGCGATTCTTCGATCACGCCTAATGCTAGCATTCGATCAACTTCGGCATATAACAACTTTTCCTTCGCCGGAGATATGGCAAAATGTCTCTGTTTTATGGGTTTAGCATCCCCCACATCTATTGTGTGTAACACCAGCGCCGTCCGCCCGAGACCTTCTTTCTCATGCGATGGAAAAGCCGATATAGCCGAGTCAAGTCGCAGTTGTTGATTCACATCCAGTGCATGTCGTAATAAATGAGTGGTTGGAGTTTCGTCAGGAACAGTGGTGACGGACTCCAGTGTCGTGCCGGAAAACAGTGCCGGGGCCAAGTTAAGTTTTCGAACGACATCCACCCCTAGGTAAAGATTCTGGGTTAATTGGGGGATAATGTAAAATTCCAGAGGCTTAGTTACTCTTTTGAAGGTGACATCCGTCGTAATTTTCCCCACTACAGAGTGACGAGTTCTGTCCGCCGTGCTTAACCAGGTGGTAAAATGATGGATTTGGTCCGGGTGCATTGTCAGCACCTCCCCTGCAAAATCGGCTGATATGCAATTCACACTGGCTCCCGTATCGACTAAACCTAACAATCGCTTTTGCAGGAGGTGAACTGATGCATATGGTCGAACGTCATCTCTCAATAATTATTCTAAGTGTGTGTGTCAATGTATGGTCGATCAATCATTGCTTGGAACTCGGGCTCCAGGGGTGCTCCGCTCCTCGGTATTGGTACTGGGTCAGCCAGTAGGTGGTCCGCTGCCATTAACTCCGCGGTATGATGATTTCGTGGATTGGGTCCCGTTATGCGAGGTTGTGGACGGAAGGTACCTCGCCGCTCATCTAGCTGTTCTTGCCTACGGGCATGGAGGCGTAATCCTTGTATGGCGTTGATGAGAACATGAAGAAGACTGTTCTGAAGCTCCCAACGCATATTCTCCCTGATAATTTCCACCAGTTCATCCTCGGGCATGGGTGTGCTTAATCGCACTATACTTGTGTAATACTGGTCGAATGGTTCGTGAGCGCCTTGTTTCCGTTTCTTTAGTTGTTCCCGTAGTTCTCTTTCAGTGAAGCTGTCGTCAAATCGGTTGCGGAAGGAAGAATCCCAATTGGGATGTGGCGTCGATTCTTTAAAACTCCAATACCAGTCGACACCATCTCCGCTGAACAGAAGGTGTGCATGCCGGAGGAAAGCCGAGAAGTAAGCTCCCAGGGTGCTGGAGACTGGCGCCTGAATCCTAAACAGGAACCGGTCCACTGATGTCGTCGAGTTGCAACCAGTGAAGCTAAGGCGCCAACTCTTCATGATACGCGGCGTCGGGTCTCGGAAAGGTGTCAATGCGTTCGCGAGGGGAATCGCATCGTCGATGGGCCTGCTGTAAGGGACTGACTTGGGGACTGTTGGTACCAACGGAGGTGCGGTGTTGTATCGTGGTCGATACTCGGGAGCTCTGGGATCCATTCCCGAGTTCCTTGGAGGTAGGGTTCAATGATCAGCCGGTCTAGAGTGGGGCATAGCCACACTGGGATTGGGCTCCCAGCCAAGCGGAGTTCTCACGTGGCTGGGAGGTTGGCTAATCGGGAGGTACTGGAGTCCTCCCTCCGAGTTTCCGATCCTCTCGGACATAACTTGCATTAAGGCCACGAGTGTGTCAATGGAGTGGGTGGAAGGCGTGGTTGTAACCTCGGCCGCGACAACTGCAGCAGGAACTTCTCCGCCCACGGCTCCTTGCAGGTCCAGCAGTGATTGGGGCGGTTCAACATCTTGGGACCCTTTCGCCACTGCTCCACGTGTCGGGACGTGCGTTCCGAGGGGAGCGTCCACGGCGGTCCGCTCTATGGGTCGTCGGCATAGCGGACAAAGCTCGGACGTCAGTAGGAGCTGTTGGACACAGGCACGATGGAACAGGTGTCCGCACTCCAATCGCACGCTGTTTCCACCCTCCACTACGTCCTCAAAACAGATCCCGCAGTTAGCGGGTTGGACCGTTTTGGATCGGGTCCAACGTTTGTCGGGGGTCCGCTTTGTCGCCATGTTTGTGCTTACTATGTGTGTGGCACTGTCTTACTGAAAAAAAAATGTAACTTACTCTAATATGCAAAAAAAACTTAAGAATAAATCAGTGGCCGATAGTGGCGAGCTATTTATGTAAAATGGGAGAAAAAAATTTATTTAGTAGACACTTTCCTTCCAGCAGTCGACTCCTCCAAAGGGAAATGAGAGTGAGTGGTAGTCTGCCGAAAAAAAGGTGCTTTCGGCCGATTTAATAGAATTTATCCCCAAACCCACATACATTACAAAAACCGTCTCTAAACTACGTTAAATGACTCGACGAGACAAGTGGTAAAGCTACCGTAACAGCTTTGTACGCGGTCAAAATTCCCGACGCGTGGAAGCATTCCGGGCTCCGCAACTCCAGCATACGCCACCGAACGTTGAACGTAAACCACTCGTCTATCACGCATAAAAAATGAGTAGAATCCTTCCGCGACATAAAGGCAAGGTAGCCTTCTATTTTCCTGAGAGTCCAGGCCGATAGGAGAAACCCATCTGGCTGACAGTTCCATCAAGAAAATAGAAGGTCCTTACAGGGGTCAACCTGGGACAACACATCGGAAAGATTCTGTCGCGAAAAAAAATCAAACAAAGGAGAGCGGAAGCTACAATTCACGTGAAGCGATTGCAAGTGTGTATCACACAACTCCACTGCTCCTGTTTGTGAGGCTCGAGTACCAAGGTACCATACATCCTCCGCAAAGGACCAACTCGTCAGAAGACGCGAATCTTTTATCCCCTTAGGATGTTTGGGCCCCACGTTGGGCGCCATTTGTAATGATTTTCCCGTCTAAGTCACAAACGAGAAACCGACCTCTCATCGGTTCTAGACGTTAAGTCTAAGTCGTGCCAACGAATGGTACCAACCGGTCAAGCGATCCGTGCACCGTAATCCATTTTCGCGGTGGCTGCTTGTCGGCCAGCTAGATCGGAGAGGATTTCGATCGCGGGTCGCAAAAAAGATTACGCTCATTTACAATTTTTCAGCCACCATTAAACGCCCGTTTCAAACGCGTCGGAAACACAACCATACGGGGAAGAAACCTATTTTACGTTACTCCGTATTTCTTCATTCATCCAGTCAAAGTACCATTTCTATTTCGCGTTCCCAAATTTTACCGACGTGGTACCGAAAAATATACTACGTTAACGTGAATCCGAATAAAAACTACGCTAAAGAAAAAACAAACCAACAAAGGTACCGCGTACCGCGCGCGACGCGAAACCGGCCTCAGCGGATTTTCTCAAACCCTACCCTCGCGACGGCATACTTACCATGCACTCTACTTCCCGCTGGAAAGAAACGAAGGACCACTGGAAAGGAAAGACTGAGTTAAGTTAGCAATTCATTATACTTTTGTATTCTTTTGCAAACATTCTCCTAAACCTCTGTACAAACATGCTAAATGTGCTTATTTTAACTTAAACAAATTAGGTTGTTATCTAAATTTATATCCGCTTAGAACCTACTGTCTACATATCGATTATTGTTTTCAACCTGAACTATCATAATCAATCGATATATCCAGATATTATAGGTTTCCTTTTTCAACAATCACTTAGCTCGATAACCAGGGTTATATTTTGTTGAACAATTAATAAGAATTATGATAAAAAATGCACATTATAATTTGTGTCCGTAATTCAAAAATTTCCTTTCTTTTTTGTTAGGAACATGATTTATCTACGACAGTCTCCTTTTTGTATTCATATCAGTATATTACGGGGTTATTAGAAAGTCACCAGTAATTTAATATACGAGTACATACAAACGTCGTCCACTGGCCTTGTTTAATGTTAATGCATTGTTGACTGTTGATTTTAGCAATTTTCCTTTTTGAACATGAAAGAAGTTTCTTTCAAGGAGATTGCATGCATGTGCAATTTTACTCAAAGTAAATATTTTTAGACATAAGATTTTTAAAGTAAGTCCAATGTAAGTATTATAGTTTAAGATTAAAACGGTAGAGTGAGTCCCGTAGATACAATTTGTCTAAATCAAGGCTAGCCTCAAATTTGTGTCTTGTCTGTCATTTTAAGATGATCAGCATTACGGAAAGTAAGCCAATTATTAAAAGAGTAATTTCCACTACCGTCTTAACTAATCATTTTAAACTCATTTAAATCTTTGTTTTTTTGTTTGTTGCGTTCGATTCAGTTTACAATATCAAATTTAAAACATCTTGTAGAAAAATTAAATCAGCCTAATATGGTTTCAACACCTTTCATCGATTTGACCTAATTTGTAGCTAACCAACGTTTTATCCTATCTTCATTGAAACTTACTCCGCATTATTTTTTTTTTTCTTACACTGTGATTATCATTTCAATAAGAGCCGAAGATGTCGAATTTCCAAAGCGATAACTTCATTTTTGTTCAGTTATATTTTATTACGGGCACTATAGCGATAGCAGAGAAAAAGTACAATTTACTTGATAGCTTATGTAACCGATCAAAACTACTCAATTGTATCATACACTTGCTGTGAAATATTGTTCAATGGAAGCAAAAAAATTAACGCCCTGTACTGCTATTATCCATTCTACCTATTAAAAACACTATGATCATCGTCAACGTATAGATATTTGAGCCTCCAATTCGTTTCGTGTATATTTAATTAATGTATATTTTATAGTCTGCATTTTTCCTGTATGTATGCCTATACATTTTCCTGCGTGTAGTAACATTTAATTATTTAAAAGAAAATTGATGGCTCGATGGTATCTTTCACGTCTAGTATGTAGCATGGATGTCAAGAAAATAATATGTACTGACAATGCTTACTCACTTCATTAGCGGTCGTTGCCTTTTTTCAGCGCTAAGATTTTAAGCTCAAATTCGACGATTAGCTAGGCTTTGCCTAAAAAAATATTTTCGACAGGGTTCAAGTGCATTACTCGCGTCTTCCTTGCTTCGATAAAAATTTAGCACCAAATCCAAAAACACAACCTCAGCACTGACAAAAGCACCGAGTAGTTATGATGATGCATATCGTTAGCCACGCACTGTATTGCACTATGCGTTCTCGACGAGGGTGTTTACTGTCGGTCGCTGTTCCATTAATTGCTGGATCTTAGAGGCTGCCGTTCAGTTCGTCAAGAGGCTGAGGCAAGTGTTGTATCGTCTAAATGTAACTAGGATAATTACGTTGTTTATTAAATTACTAATTGCATTCTGGGGTCACCTTGCGGTTTATGATGTATTGGCTTGTGACATCTATCTCGGTTGTAAATTGTCTTCCTGCAACCTGGCCGGCTCGATCTTGATCAAGCATCGAAACACTTTCGGATTCTGGGTGTTTATGATCGAATTATTTCGAATAGTATGGATAAATACCATACAGGTAGAATTCTGATTTTAAATGTAAAATCATTAACTATAACCAAAAAAAAATTAATATGATTCACTCAGAACAACTGATCATTAAAATAATAACAAGGCGATGTTAAATAATAACTCACGAGGCATCCGGCGTGCGGCTAATTTATTTAAGTAAAGATGACAATTGCCATTTAAATTGTTCAAAGTATGCTCTCCGTCTGCTTTTAGCTACTTGAAGGTACTCACTACTCCCACACGCCCGCCATGTGGCTGTCGCTTGACTTCGACATCCCACGACAAAACTGACGTGGGATGGGAAGCCGTCACGACGAACATGAGATGGAAAGCCAGATGGCGGCAAGGTGTATTGGTAGTGTTCGCCAGCGACGTCGAATGAGTCATTGCAACTGTTTGTTTTTTTTTCAGTTTATTTGATCGGAAAATTAGTGGATGCGCCCATCCCGTGCGATCTGAGGAACCCCACGACCGGATACGTCCAATTGAAGTAAGCGTCATTCCACCCGCTGAATTCCATTCCGCTCGCCAATCTAGTACACTGTGGGGTGTAGTAGCTTGGCGTTCCTACACTGTGAAGTTAAATCTCACAACGAATATAATTAGAGGGAAACATTCAAATTTAATATAAAGGAAAGTTGATATAGAATTACATTTAATATAAGTGAAATTGATATAATATTATATCTAATAAAATTGAAAATTGATATAAAATTACATTTAACACAAATAATAAGAAGAAAAATTATTACACAAATTACGATTACGAATAAAAAATAATTGCATATATTTTCAAAACTGCCACATAGAATTGAATAGGGCATAGGAAGGTTTTCGAGCAGTTTGCTTGTTTGACTGCTCGATTAATACAGTATGTATAAGTCAAAAACTGTTGTTAAATAATCTATTTCAAAATTATGCTAGACACGCTCTTACTTAACAGACTGTCAGAAAAACGCAAAACAATTCAGAAAGAATTTGAAAAAAAAACAATTAATTATTGCATACAAGGCCAAAAAAAAAATTTACGAAAAATTTCCCGAAAGTTAAGAATGGTCTATACAGAAAAATACAAAACAATTTGGAAAAAATATTTGAAAAATTCATAATCGTATTTAAAAAATTAACAAAAGGGTACTTACCCACATCCTCACGAGCACTCGTTGACGATTTAGGTGACGTTACTGAAATCGAGAAAGCTGATTATGGCAAATTTTCAGTTGCCTTGCAAATTCTTTCTGTTGAGCGTTCATACTTAATTTGGGATGCGTATAACCTTTTAATTTCTTCTGCATAGATCGAACAAACTTTGCTGGGCAATTTGACGTCGGAAGTGAGCGACACTTTACAAAAACTTATTTGGACGTCAACAGCCTAAGCGGTGGAATTTAATGCAGGATCGTTATCGTAAAACCGACACAAATGTTGTACTCTTCATGAGACACGTTCGATATATTTCGTTTATGTTAAATTCAGAATTCATGGTCGCTGGTTACTATGTACAAAAGTGAGCACTAGCAGTTCATATTTTATCGTTCCATTTGTATAAAAGCCGCCACTATCTCCATCTGTTTACATTGCTTCTCCAATGAAACATCCCTAACTATATCCAGTGGCAGGTTACGGGTCTGTTTGAGACCGGTTTTCTTTGTCGGGTCGGGCATTTATGGGACCGCCAATGTATCAATGCATCGTCGGTTCGATTGCTTTTCTTGAAATTTTAATGGAAAGAAAAGGAGCACATTTTGTTGAAGTTTTGTTAATGGGTAGGTAATTTGGGAAAATTGATTCTTTCAAGAGAACACCATCACGGAACTGGTAAAAATCCTATCACAGTAATCCACGACTACGGGGAATTAAGCATTGTAGTGTGATATGTTTGCCGTTTGGAATTGTAATGCATTTGTTTTCTAACAACATCATTTTCACTCGTTATAATGAGTTATCACAAAGAATTTGGAGGCAACCACGAATCCAACTTCGAATGGATTTCACGAGTGGGGTGTCAAGATCCTATATACGGAACGGAAGATAAATGGAGCCGCAAATTCTCACTTTCAAAGGGGTGCTCCTGAACACTTCACACAGTGAACAAATCAATTTTTATTCACACATGTACGTTTTATAAACTTTAAAACAATTTTTGGAATCCAATATAATATAATTTTCCAAATATTCCCGATTTTAAAACGCGGCCAAGGAAATCTGGCAATCGTTTTTCGCGTGTTTCCCGTGGGGCGGTCCAAGTCAAACTCCCCGATTCGTCCCCGAAAACAAACGATCCTCCAACTGAAGATCCTTCAGCTTCTTTTTCGTAACCCTCGTTGCCTTGGGATCGCGGGAAAATTAGCTGCCCTGTAGTAATCGAGCAGTCACACAACCAAACTGCTCGATAACCTTCTTTTCTCCCATCCAAAATTTTAATGGCAAATTTAGAAAAATATTTAATTACTTCCATTCATAATCGTAATTTGTAAAATAGTTTCCTTTCGTATTATTATTATTGAATATACTTTTATATCAATTTTACTTTATATTAAATTTAAACAGTTCCCTTTAATTATATTCTTCATGAGATTTAACTTTTATTATTATTTAGAATCTTTTTCGCTTTTCTTATCTTCAGTTAATTTTTATTGGAAAAAATTTTAAATCACCCAATTAAAATTTTGAACATGGGAACACTGATTTAGTGCACCCAATGGTGTATTGAATTACCGAAGGCAATAGCAGGCGGCTGAGTGAGCAGCTGATGTGATTTACCGTATACACGGGATGAGAAAGAGGAAAGAAAAGTTTTGGAGACGGATCGGGGAGTTTGACTTGGACCGCGCCACGGGGAAGACGCGAAAAACGATTGTGGATTTTCTTGGCCCTGTTTTAAAATCGAGAATATTTGGAAAATTAGATTATATTAGATTCCAAAAATCGTTTTAAAGTTTATAAAACGTACATGTGTGTTGTAAAAATTGATTTGTTGTAAAAATTGATTTGTTTGCTCGTGAAATCCATTCAAAGTTGGATTCGTGGTGGCCTCCAAATTCTTTGTGATAACTCATTATAACGAGTGAAAGTGATGTTGTTAGAAAACAAATGCGGTACAATTCTAACCGGCAAACATATCTCACTACAATGCTTAATTCCCCGTAGTCGTGGATTACTGTGATAGGATTTTTACCAGTTCCGTGATGGTGTTCTCTTGAAAGAATCAATTTTTCCCAAATTACCTACCCATTAACGAAACTTCAACAAAATGTGCTCCTTTTCTTTCCATTAAAATTTCAAGAAAAGCAATCGAACCGATGATGCATTGATACGAGGGCGGTTCCAAAAATACCAGACCCGACAAAGAAAACCGGTCCCAAACAGACCCGTAACCTGCCACAGGATATAGTTAGGGATGTTTCATTGGAGAAGCAACGTAAACAGATGGAGATAGTGGCGGCTTTTATACAAATTGAACGATAAGATATGAGCTGCTAGTGCTCTTTTTTTTCATTTTACCTAGAAATATTAAAAGTGTTTCCCTGAAGAACTTGTAGTAAGTTAAAAACCAGCGACCAGGAATTCTGAATTTAACATAAACGAAATATGTCGAACGTGTCTCATGAAGAATGCAACATTTAAGTCGGTTTTTCGATAACGATCCTGCATTAAATTCCACCGCTTAGGCTGTTGACGTCCAAATAAGTTTTTGTAAAGTGTCCCTCACTTCCGGCGTCAAATTGCCCAGCAAAGTTTGTTCGATCTGCGCAGAAGAAATCAAAAGGTCATAGGCATCCAAAATTAAATATGAACGCTCAACAGACCGAATATGCAAGACAACTGAAAATTTGCCATAATCACCTTTCTCGATTTCAGTAACGTCACCTACATCGTCATCGAGTGCTCGTGAGGATGTGGGTAAGT
>OZ017740.1:225286052-225371052 GCA_963969285.1 Odontomyia ornata | reverse complement strand
TATATATATATATATAAATATATATAACTATTTATATATATATATATATAAATATATATAAATATGTGTATATCTATATATATATATATATATATATATATATATATATATATATATATATATATAAATATGTGTATATATATATATATATATATATATATATATATATATATATATATATATATATATATATATATATATATATATTTATATATATAGTCTATAAAATGTACAAGTGTGTTGCAAACATTCATTTGTTCACTGCGTGAAGTGTTCAGGAGCACCCCTTTGAAAGTGAAAATTTGCGGCTCCATTTGTCTTCCGTTCCGCATGTAGGATCTCGACACCGCACTCGTGAAATCCATTCGATGTTGGATTCGTGGTTGCCTCCGAATTCTTTGTGATAATTCATTATAACGAGTGAAAGTGATATTGTTAGAAAACAAATGCGGTACAATTCTAACCGGCAAACATATTATGCTCCAGCAAATCCTGGCGAAGGGCAAAATTAAGATAGGTTGGGTGATCTGCAGGATACGGAGAAGAGCGATCCCTATCCGCTGCTTCAGATGCCTCGAATACGGACACACCGCGTATGGCTGTAGGGGACACGACAGGAGATCTCTGTGCTACAAATGTGGTGAAACGGGGCACAAAAGGAAGGAGTGCACGAACGAGGCAAAATGCATTCTTTGCAAGGACGCTAAGCTAGCACCCGGCGACCTCAAACATGAGCCGGGGACAGGGAGATGCCGGGTTTTCAAGGAGGCCCTAACTAAAGCCAAATCGATACTCAAATGATCCGTATCCTGCAGGTCAATTTGCACCGAAGCACAAACGCCCAGGACCTACTTGAGCAGTTTGCGAGGGATAAGAAAGCTGACCTCCTGTTGCTGAGCGAGCAACATCATAACAAGGACTCGCAAGCGTGGTACCCTGACAAAACTGGTACCTCGGCCATCTGGGTTCGAGACAGCGCCCGCCTTCAGGTGCAGGGCCATGGACGCGGGGATGGTTTTGTGTGGGTGCGGTGTTCAGGGATAACATATTTCAGTGTTTATCTGACGCCTAACGAGGCAATGCCATATTTTCGAACCAAACTCGATGCCCTGGAGGACGCTGTCTCGAACACAGAGGGCCACATGCTGGTCGGGGGAGACTTCAACGCTAGAGCCATCGAATGGGGTATGCCACAATCCGACCCAAGGGGAAAGCAAATATTGGACATGGCGGCCAGAACAGCGCTTTTTTTCCTAAATACTGGTAACACCCCTACTTTCCGCCGCTGGGGTTGCGTAGGAACCATACCCGATGTGACACTCGCTTCGGAGTCCCTGGTACCTAGAGTACACAACTGGCGAGTACTAGTGATCACCAGTATATAGCTGTTGAGATTCACGACGGTGCCACTCTGCGTGCATATGCCCAAACTTCAATCCTCGGATGGAGGACTGGGAGGATGGACGTCGAGAAGTTCACTGACGCGCTTACGGCAGGCGCACCGTTGCTGGGAGCTCCGCCAGGGAGTGGAGGGCCTACAGCCAAGGACTTGGTGAACTCAACTATGAGTACCATCATAACTGCTTGCGAGTCTTCCATGCCCCGCCGAAGACCCCGACATGGTAAGCCTCCAGTATACTGGTGGTCAAACGAGATCGCCGAACAAAGAAGCGAGTGTCACAAACTTCGGCGAGATGCCCAGCGGGCGCGAACACGGGAGGAGGCAGACACTAGGCTAGCAGCATACAGGTCCGGCAGGAAATATCTTCGCAGGCTTATTAACAAGAGCAAGGCCCGATGCTGGCAAGACCTCGTGGACGATGTAAATAGGGATCCGTGGGGCCTAGGTTACAAGCTGGTCATGGGGAAACTTGGTGCCCTACGGAAGCCTTGTATACATGACGCGGAAAAGATGGACGCGATAGTGCGGGGACTCTTCCCCGCTCATCCCGTCCGTGTTGACGCTGTCCATGGTGAAACAGCAGTCGAGTGCCCACTCTTCACACAGCTGGAACTGGAGGAGGCAGTCCTCTCCCTGAAGGCAAGGAAGGCTCCAGGTCCAGATGGTGTACCAGCTGAGGTGTTGCAGCTCGTCTATCACCATTGTCCTGACTTGCTGCTCAGCACATTCAACGCTTGCCTACGGGACGGGGTTTTCCCGGTACGATGGAAGGTGGCGAGGCTCGTGCTGGTCAGCAAGGGGAAGGGAAATCCCGAATCGCCGTCTGCATACCGCCCGTTATGCATGCTAGACACGGCTGGGAAAGTGCTAGAGAAACTCATCAAGGGAAGACTCACTGACGCGATTCGTGCTTCTGGGGACCTATCTCCTCGGCAGTACGGCTTTAGAGCAGGACGTTCTACCATTGATGCGATTGCAGAGGTGGTGAACGCGGTCCAAAAGGCAGAGGCATATAGTCGCACCAAGCGACGGATCGTCCTGTTGGTGACACTCGACGTCAGGAATGCCTTCAACTCCGCTAGATGGGTGGATATTCTGGATACGCTGGAAAACTCTTTTCAAGTTCCAGAATATCTAATGCGGCTTTTGAGGAACTACCTAAAGGACCGAAGCCTGCTCTACGACACGACACAGGGCCAACGAAGGGTGGCGGTTACATCGGGTGTTGCCCAGGGATCTATCCTTGGTCCGGACCTGTGGAACGTGTCTTACGACGGGCTACTGAGACTTGAGATGCCAGATGAGTCGCGCTTGGTCGGCTATGCGGATGATGTTGCGGCTCTGGTCGCCGGACGCACCCTTGAACAAGCGCAACTTAGGCTAGGTATGCTAATGCGCCGAGTGAGGGACTGGATGACTGCTCGCGGGCTCAGTCTAGCACTGGAGAAAACCGAAGTGGTCATCTTGACAAAAAAGAGAATCCCTAGAGTAAGGATGATCAGTATTGGAGATATACAGATCGAATCGCCAGCGGTGAAGCACCTGGGGCTACTGATCGACTCGAAGATGAGTTTCTCTGAGCAAATCAGGGCAACGGCTGAGAAGGCTGCTTCGGGAATATCGGCCCTGAGTCGACTTATGGCCAACGTAGGGGGACCCAGCCCATCAAGAAGACGCCTCTTGATGAGTGCTGTAGGGTCAGTGCTACTGTACGGAGCAGAGGTATGGGGCGACGCTCTCAGCAAGGAGGTATACCGAAAACGATTGGCACAGGTACAGAGAAGAGGAGCACTGAGAATTGCATCTTCGTATCCAACAGTCTCCGACTCGGCGGTGAGAGTGATTGCAGGCGTGATACCTGTCGCCCTCCTTGCTAGAGAGCGCCGCGTTATTTACCTGCGCCGAAACGAGGATGCGAGGGAGATGGTTGTCCGCGAGGAGAGACAACGCTCGCTCAACGATTGGCAGCAGTCTTGGAGGAATTGCACGAAGGGAAGGTGGACTGCGCGCCTCATCCCGGATGTGAGACCGTGGCTAAATCGAAAGCATGGTGAGACTGACTTCTATCTGACCCAGCTTTTGAGCGGGCACGGGTGTTTTCAGTCTTACCTGCACAAGATCGGCAAGTCACGGTCTCCCGATTGTCGGTTTTGCCCAGGAGAGGAGGACAATGCCTGTCACACATTTTTTGCGTGTACGAAATGGGCCAGGCTGCGAAGGGAACTCTACAGGGAGACGGGAGAGCTCACCCCGGATAATATAGTTGCGGTGATGCTCGAATCGGTTGACAAATGGAACCAGGTGGCACATTATGCTCGGGCAGTCCTAAAATATAAAAGGGACTCACAGCAGCCGGAGGCGCTGGGGCTGGGGGATCGCTCTTCTGGCAATTCCTCTTCCCCCCTCCCCTCCCGCTAGGAAAGGGACTCCCCAGCTTGAAGGCGCCCCACGGCGTAACAAAACGAGACCTGGCCCGAAGTAATGTGTCAAACGGTTCCAGGCTAGGTTCTCAGATTGACAGGGGAGGTGTTTAGTGGGTAGTCCAAAGGTATCTTCCATGGGAGTCCCACACTGCCAGACTCGGCGGGCATAAATGCCTTCACCTCCCTACCACAAAAAAAAAAAAAAAAAAAAAAAAAAAACAAAAAAAAAAACATATTATGCTACACTGCTTTAATTCATCCCTTTAAAGCAATTTGCAGTCGGTTTTGTTTTCTAATTTTACTTAAATTTCTCGAGAAAAATGTACCTGTTTCAGAGAGTACTTCATATATCCACATATATATACATATATATATATATATATATATATATATATATATATATATATATATATATACATATATATATATATATATATATATATATATATACATATATATATATATATATATATATATATATATATACATATATATATATATATATATATATATATATACATATATATATATATATATATATATATATATATACATATATATATATATATATATATATATATACATATATATATATATATATATATATATATATATATATATATATATTCTTGTATAAATAGATAGATAGATATATTTGTATGTATGTATATATATATATATATATATATATATATATATATATATATATATATATATATATATACATATATATATACATATATATATATATACATATATATATATATACATATATATATATATACATATATATATATATATATATATATATAGTTATGTATATAGTATATTTACTTACATATATATATATATATATATATATATATATATATATAAACATACATATATATATATATATATATATATATATATAAATATATATATATATATATATATATATATATATATAAATATATATATATATATATATATATATATATATATAAATATATATATATATATATATATATATATATATATATATATATATACATATAAATATATATATATATATATACATATAAATATATATATATATATATATATATATATATATATATATATATATATATATATATATATATATATATATATATATATATATATATATATATATATATATATATATATATATATATATATAGTCAATAATTTTGTTTATTTGATATCCGCAGGCCAATCCTCTTTTTTCTTTAAAAGCCGTCAGGCCTTGCTTAGTTGTGTGAGCAGACGCGTTTCGACTACTTTGAGTCATCTTCAGTGTCTAAAGGATGTGTTGAAGGGAGCGACTTTATATAGTCGTAGGATGGGTAATTAGCGAATAGGTAATTAGCGGATGGGTAATTAGTGGATGGGTAATTAGCGGATGGGTAATTAGTGGATGGGTAATGAGGTCAGGAAGTAAATTACTCAATTATACCAGGTAGGGGGATATTATGTTTTTGTTTTTTTTGTTTGTTGGCTGTCCGTTTGTTCTGTTTCATCTCGTTTCCGTTTTCGTCTAAGAGTGTGGTCTAGGACTGAGAAAATTGCGTCGGAATTGGTAACAAGTTGTTCGTTGATAATGTCACCGTCTGTCTTTCTATGTTTATAAATTTCAAGCCTTTCTAGGATGTCAAGTCTCGGTCCTTTGTTTTGTTTGTGTAGCAATTTCATAGAGTTTGTCATAGCATCAGGCTCATGTGCGTTGTTTTGTAGGTGCGTCGCATAATTGGAGTCTGCCTTGTTGTATAAGAAAGATCGTAGGTGCTCTTTGTATCTTGTCGTTAGTTTTCGTGTTGTCCTTCCTATATATACCATGTCGCAGTCCTTGCATGTCAGTTTGTATATGCCGCTGCCTTCGTATATCGATGTGTCATTCAGTTTTGGCTTCAGTTTGTTTCCAATGTTGTTGTTCGTTTTGAATGCAGTTTGCAATTTGTATTTCCTAAGGAAGTTTGATAGTTTGTATGTCTCTTTGCCTACGTATGTTAACGATACCCACTGTTGGTCGTTCTTATGAGTTTCCGTCGGTTGGCGTTCCTGTTTTTGTTTGTACTGTGTGACTAGTTTGTCAATGTCGCATTGTTTGTATCCGTTATTATTAGCTATTCTGTAAATGTTGTTTAGTTCGTTGGAGTAGTTAGTAGGAGTCATGGGGATGGAGTGAAGCCTCTGCACCATTGATCTGTACGCTGCTAGCTTGTGTTGCGCGGGGTGGTTAGATGTTTCATGTATGGTATGATCAGTTGTGGTTGGTTTTCTGTATATTTTGTAGTCCAATCGTGTTTGTTCACGTGTCACAGTTAGGTCCATATAGTTGAGTTGTCCGTTTGTTTCTTTTTCCATAGTGAACTTTATATTCGGGTGAATTTCATTCATATAGGCAAGTAGTTCGTCTTGTTTATTTTCTTGTGAGTCAATAACAATGAAACAGTCATCCACATATCGTCTGTAAAATATTACATTGAATCTTTTGACAACTTTGGGTATAAAGACTTCTTCCAAAGATTGTAAGAATATTTCTGACATTATTGAGGACATTGGATGTCCCATACCCAGACCGTCTTTGGCAATGTATGTGTTGCTATTGAACTTAAAATAGTTCTGTTTGATTGTGGTCTTTATGAGATTGAGTATTTGATCTGTGAATCGTCGGCTGTTGTTGAATGAAAGTTTTTCTTTTAGTATGGCCAGTGTTTCATCGACAGGGATAGACGTATAGAGGTTGGTGATGTCTAATGATAAAAGTTGACAATTTTCAGTCAATTTTAAAGAAGTGGTAGAATTTGCTAGCTCACGGCTGTTCTTTAATGCGTATTTGTCGTCAAGGTGCACGACATCAGCCATTATCGTTGCCAAGTACCGTGCTATTGGTATGACCACACCAGCGAACAGAACTTTCTATCCACGGACTGTAAACCTATCAGATACGCCTTTTACGACACAAGAAATGGAGCTGTTAAATAAGGGACTGAAACACAACTTACATAATACAAACCGCAACAAAGACCTAGAACAACTAGTAATCGACACTGAACTAGCCATTAACAAACTGCCGCAGGAACAACAGACACATGCAAGGCATACTGCAGTAGACATACTACAAAAAATACGCACTAGCATAAACAAAACGGATTTCCACGAAGACCATAAGATATTAAGACACATTCAGACAAAGCTAACGGATAACCTACTAACAGTGACGAAGGCTGACAAAGGACATACAACGGTGATCCTAAAAACAACGGACTATGTACAAAAAACAATAGACTTCATTAACGCCAACGGCTACAAACTGGTAAACAAAGACCCCACCAATAGGTTCCAAGCGGACTTACGTACTGCCATTATACAATCCCCACTAATTATTCCTCCTAATACTAAGCAACGCTATATAAACCCAAATCCATACACACCACCCCTTAAAGCACAACCTAAGCTCCACAAACCCAATATTCCTATCCGTCCTGTTGTCAACTACCGCCCAGCTCCTGCATACCAATTAGCACGGTACTTGGCAACGATAATGGCTGATGTCGTGCACCTTGACGACAAATACGCATTAAAGAACAGCCGCGAGCTAGCAAATTCTACCACTTCTTTAAAATTGACTGAAAATTGTCAACTTTTATCATTAGACATCACCAACCTCTATACGTCTATCCCTGTCGATGAAACACTGGCCATACTAAAAGAAAAACTTTCATTCAACAACAGCCGACGATTCACAGATCAAATACTCAATCTCATAAAGACCACAATCAAACAGAACTATTTTAAGTTCAATAGCAACACATACATTGCCAAAGACGGTCTGGGTATGGGACATCCAATGTCCTCAATAATGTCAGAAATATTCTTACAATCTTTGGAAGAAGTCTTTATACCCAAAGTTGTCAAAAGATTCAATGTAATATTTTACAGACGATATGTGGATGACTGTTTCATTGTTATTGACTCACAAGAAAATAAACAAGACGAACTACTTGCCTATATGAATGAAATTCACCCGAATATAAAGTTCACTATGGAAAAAGAAACAAACGGACAACTCAACTATATGGACCTAACTGTGACACGTGAACAAACACGATTGGACTACAAAATATACAGAAAACCAACCACAACTGATCATACCATACATGAAACATCTAACCACCCCGCGCAACACAAGCTAGCAGCGTACAGATCAATGGTGCAGAGGCTTCACTCCATCCCCATGACTCCTACTAACTACTCCAACGAACTAAACAACATTTACAGAATAGCTAATAATAACGGATACAAACAATGCGACATTGACAAACTAGTCACACAGTACAAACAAAAACAGGAACGCCAACCGACGGAAACTCATAAGAACGACCAACAGTGGGTATCGTTAACATACGTAGGCAAAGAGACATACAAACTATCAAACTTCCTTAGGAAATACAAATTGCAAACTGCATTCAAAACGAACAACAACATTGGAAACAAACTGAAGCCAAAACTGAATGACACATCGATATACGAAGGCAGCGGCATATACAAACTGACATGCAAGGACTGCGACATGGTATATATAGGAAGGACAACACGAAAACTAACGACAAGATACAAAGAGCACCTACGATCTTTCTTATACAACAAGGCAGACTCCAATTATGCGACGCACCTACAAAACAACGCACATGAGCCTGATGCTATGACAAACTCTATGAAATTGCTACACAAACAAAACAAAGGACCGAGACTTGACATCCTAGAAAGGCTTGAAATTTATAAACATAGAAAGACAGACGGTGACATTATCAACGAACAACTTGTTACCAATTCCGACGCAATTTTCTCAGTCCTAGACCACACTCTTAGACGAAAACGGAAACGAGATGAAACAGAACAAACGGACAGCCAACAAACAAAAAAACAAAAACATAATATCCCCCTACCTGGTATAATTGAGTAATTTACTTCCTGACCTCATTACCCATCCACTAATTACCCATCCGCTAATTACCCATCCACTAATTACCCATCCGCTAATTACCTATTCGCTAATTACCCATCCTACGACTATATAAAGTCGCTCCCTTCAACACATCCTTTAGACACTGAAGATGACTCAAAGTAGTCGAAACGCGTCTGCTCACACAACTAAGCAAGGCCCGACGGCTTTTAAAGAAAAAAAAAAAAAAAAATATATATATATATATATATATATATATATATATATAAATATATATATATATATATATATATATATATATATATATATAAATATATATATATATATATATATATATATATATATATATATATATATATATATATATATATATATATATATATATATATATATATATATATATATATATATATATATATATATATATATATATATATACAGACCTTAATCCGTGAGACCAATAAGCGTCCTCATATTACCACTTCTTCGCTGAAGACTGCTATTAATGCCGTTGTGGTCAATATGAACAAGAAGCATTTGATTCGGGCATGTAATCGTTTCCGGAGCCGGATCGAAGAGGTTATTGCTGCTAATGGCGAATTTATTGAAAAACTTTATAGCCACATATTAATACAGGGTGGGCCATAAGGGTGTGGGTGGGCCATAAGGGTGTTGACGGTTTAAATATTCGATTTAAAAAAAACTACGAAACATAACACAAATATATTTGTATTGTTAAAAAGTAGAAGCATAGAAATTTTTAAGACTTAAAAATAATGTTGTCCAATGTTTCGTAGTTTTTTTTAAATCAAATATTTAAACCGCCAACACCCTTATGGCCCACCCACACCCTTATGGCCCACCCTGTATAATGTTGTAGAAAAAAAAGAAATCCTGAAATTTCATTAAATTTTGTTAAAAATACAAGCTAATTAATTTTACTCTCAAGTTGTCCTCAAATACCGTACGCACCCTAAATATATATATATGTATATATATATATATATATATATATGTTTGTATGTATATATATATGTATGTATATATATATATATATATATATATATATATATATATATATATATATATATATATATATATATATATGTATGTATATATATATGTATATATATATATATTTATATATATATATATATATATATATATATATATATATATATATATATATATATATATATATAGATATATATATATATGTATATATGTACATATATATATATATATATATATATATATATATATATATATATATGTATATATATATATATATATATATATATATATATATATATATATATATATATATATATATATATATATATATATATACATATATATATATATATATATATATATATATATATATATATATATATATCCTAGTTATAAAACCTTACAAAATTTGTACAATTTTCAGTAATCCTAAATATTTTCCGCTCTGCGTTCGAATTTTCTATACCAGGAGGTTCGCCAGGTTCTCTTTGAAACTTTGCACGTCTCGCTGGTCGTTAACAACATCCACGTTTCTTCTTCTATTGTTGTTACTATTATTACTATTGTTGCTCCTTTCATTACGTCTATGGCGTCTGTTATTATCAGAGTTATTATTTTTACTACGGCAACGATTATTTCTATCATTTTTATTTTGATTATTGTAACTGCTATCGTTACCGTGGTTATTGTTGCTATGGTTACTCTACTCTGATAATGGGAATAATAATCCCATTATCATCCCTATTCTGATTGTTATTCCTTCTATTACCGCTAATATCATTATTATTCCTATTGTGGTTGTTGTATATTTTACCCTTCGTATTTGAATTACCGCTTAAGGGCATTACACTATTAGTGGCCTGTGTCTCCGCGTGCTGTAATTCTTGTGGTAGGGACACGGCTTTGGTAAAACTTTTTGATCTCGACGAAAAAATGGTGCTCCTTACCTGATCATTCAGCCCATTCTTGAAAATTGTTAGTTCATTTGTGTGATCACTTTTTTTTCGGTCGGAGAGGCTCGACTTCGTAACTCTTGGATTTGTAATTGGTTAAGTCCGTCTACCAAGCTTAAGATCTTATACTTAAAAGAGCCCACAGAAAATTTCTTTTGGCAAGTACCGCTTAAAATGGTATGTATTTGAAGTACAGTTCTATTGTTTTTGAATCTGGTTTGTAACTCTGTTTTAAGGGTATGAACAGCAAGGCTCGCTGCTGGCAACATCTAGTGGACAATGTGAACAAGGATACAAGCCAGTTATGTGGAAGCTTGGTGCCCTCCGGGAAGCTTGCATACATGATGCGGAAAAGATGGACGGGAGAGGGCGGACACTCTTCCCCGCCAATCCCGTCCGTGTTGACGCTGTCGATGGTGAAACAGCAGTCGAGTGTCCACTCCTCACACAGTCGGAACTGGAACAGGCAGTCCTTTCGTTGAAAGCGAGGAAGGCTCCAGGTCCAGATGGTGTTCCAGCTGAGGTGTTGCAGCTTGTCTATCACCATTGTCCTGACTTGCTGCTCACCACATCTAACGCTTGCCTGCGCGACGGAGTTTTTCCGGTACGATGGAAGGTGGCGAGGCTCGTGCTGATCAGCAAGGGAAGAGAAGTTCCGGATCGGTGTCTGCATATCGCCCGTTATGCATGCTAGACACGGCTGGGAAAGTACTAGAGAACCTCATCAAGGGAAGACTCACTGACGCAATTCGTGCTGCTGGCGATCTATCTCCTTGGCAGAATGGCAGGATGTTAAACATTGATGCGTTTGCAGAGGTGGTGAGCGCGATCCGGAAAGCAGAGGCATATAGCTGCACTAAGTGACTGATCGTCCTGTTTGCCACACTCGACATCAGAAACGCCTTCAACTCTGCTAGATAGGTTCATATTCTGGATAGGCTGCAAACCCCTTTTCAAGTTCCAGACTATCTAATGCGGCTTTTAAGGGACTACACGAATGACTGAAGCCTGATCTAAGACACGACACAAGGACAACGAAGGATGGCGGTTACATTGGGTGTTGCCCAGGGACCTATCCTTGGTCCGGACCTGTGGGATGTGTCCTACGACGGGCTACTGAGACCCGAGATGCCAAATGAATCGCGCTTGATCAGCTATGCGGATGATGTTGCGGCTCTGGTCGCTGGACGCACTGTCAGAGCATATATACTAACCAGCACCTTCAATCGACGAGCTGTCAAAATGAAAAGAGAGGCAAATAAACGTGTAAAAGATGGATTAAAGTTTACCATGTGTTGGTAAAATTGCAAGCAAATTCAAGTTTTTGTTTACCATACATACGCACTTTTAGTCCAATTCTCTCAACTCCATAAGTACCGTAAGAAATAAAATTTGTTCTAATTGCAGCTGCTATTTAGTAGATATGCTCTGGCAGTGTTGAACAAGGGCAACTTAGGCTAGGTATGCTAATGCGCCGATTTAGAGACTGGATGACTGCTCGAGGGTTCAGTTTAGCACTGGACAAAACCGATTCTTAACAAAAAAAGAATCCCTAGAGTAAGGATGATCAGTATTGGAGACATGCGAATCGAATCAAAGCCAGCGGTGAAGTACCTGGGGCTACTGATCGACTTGAAGATAAGTTTCTCTGAGCAAATCAGTGCAACGGCTGAGAAGGCTGCTTCGGGAGTATCGGCTCTGAGTCGACTTGTGGCCAACGTAGGGGGACCCAGCCCATCAAGAAGACGCCTCTTGATGGATGCTGTAAGGTCAGTGCTACTGTACGGAGCAGAAATATGGAGCGACGCTCTCAGTAAGGAGGTATACCGAAAACGTTTGGCACAGGTACAGAGAAGAGGAGCTCTGAGGATTGCATCTTCGTATCCGACAGTCTCTGACTCGGCTATGAGAGTTATTGCCGGCTGGTTGCCGGTTGCCCGCCTTGCTCGAGAGCGCCACATTATTTACCTGCGCCGAAGCGAGGGAGATGGTTACCCGCGAAAAGAGACAGGGCTCACTCAACGATTGGCAGCAGTCTTGGGTCAATTGCACGAAGAGAAGGTGGACTGCGCGCCTCATCCCGGATGTGAGACCGTGGCTAAATCGAAGGCATGGTGAGACTGACTTCTATCTGACCCAGCTTTTGAGCGGGCATGGGTGTTTTCAGTCTTACCTGCACAAGATTGGTAAGTCACGGTCCCCCGATTGTCGGTTTGCTCAGGAGAGGAGGACAATGCCTGCCATACATTTTTTGCGTGCATAAAATGGGACATGCTGCGAAGGGACCTCAACAGGGAGATGGGAGAGCTCCCTCCGGATAATGTAGTCGCGGTGATGCTCGAATCGGTTGACAAATGGAGCCAGGTGGCATCTTATGCTCGGGCAGTCCTAAAATATAAAAGGGACTCACAGCAGCCGGGGGCGTTGGGACTGGGGGATCGCTTTTCTGGCACTTCCTCTTCCCTTCTCCCCTCCCTGTAGAAGAGGGATCCCCCAGCTTGAAGATGCCTCACGGCGTAACAAAACGAGACCTACCCCATGTAATGTGTCAAACGGTTCCAGGCTGAGTTCTCGGGTTGACAGGGGAGGATTTTAGTGGGTAGTCCAGCTGCCTTTTTGCGAGCATGGGAGTCCCATACTCTGTGCATGAATGGCCTTCACCTCCCAACTACAAAGAAAGGGAATCAAAGGACGTAATGGAAACGTTTGCCAAAGAGAGCGTAACTGTGGCACTGAGTTTCACATTGACAACAAAATCTATCAGACTAGTCTTAGCATTTCAGACCAAGTCGTATAGAGAATTTCCAGGATTTTCAGGAAAGAGTCTAATTCCTTATATTTTCCATCCAAATTAGGGATTGTCTTCATGGCTGTTTTCAAATTAACATCGACCATGTTGAAATATTCTTCCAGTGTCGGTAGGCTACATTGTAAATCCTCGCTTATAGGATCTTCTTGTGTGATGTCTTCTGAAAAACGCTGCTTGCTTTATTGTAGCCAAATTTCCTCTTCTAAGATGGATTATTGTGCCCTGAGCCTTACCTTCAGGTCTAAAACTTCAGAATCTTTTTCACTATAATTTTTTAATACGCTGTTTGCCTTTCCTCTTCTGTCTTTCAATTCCTTCAATTTTGCCTGAAGAGTCTCAAAGATGTACAAACTACTTGCATTTTTTCTCAAATTTGCCAAACCCCTTCATTCTCTGTACTAATAGGCATAGCTTCTCCATGCATCGATACATTACATTCACCATTTGAATATACAACTTTAAATTAATGTTAAACAAATATCAAAGCCTTTTTTTATTTTTATAATCGGCTATCGACTCTCCTATCTAACTCCGTTCAAAAGTTATGCGTGAACATACATAAAAATAAGTTGGGTAGACAGAACAACGCTTGTCTCAGAAGGATTTTTACTTAACATCCGATATGCAGACATACGAGTATAGAATTATATAATTCAAGAAAAACTTTAATGACATGCACAACAAATATATTTTTGCTTTAAAAGTAAAACTTGTGCTACTCCGTTTTAACTGGCCAGCATTTTGTTGCAATATTGTTAAAATTATTGACTAAGCCGAATCTTAAAAGTCTTTTTGTTGCATTGTATATTTCGAGAAAATACAATCAAACGTGTAGTGTCTATTTTGATCGAAAGCCTATGTAGTAGAAAAACCGTGTTTGATTGTTGTAATCGGAGAACATTCAAACGGCAATAACTTCTTTACATTCTATTAAAACTCATTGAGCATAAGGAGCTTTTAAATGACACTTAAATATATACCTTCATCAAATTTAATCATACGAATACAGTTTTACTGGCGAAAATATTTAATTTACAGATCCTATTATTATTAAAGTTGAACGAATTTCAACCATTAAGTTATTTGTTATTGGATCTACCTTCATTATTTTTCCACCGATTATTTTTAAGCTGCTCATTTTCAGCTATTCAGTATTAAGCTCATTTCAGCTTTTCATTAATAAATTCAATCAAGTGTTAACGGCATGTATCTTAAATGTTGAAATTCTTGAAAAAATTACACAATGCAATGCAATATTCTCATTTAAAATGGCCAACATTTTGTTTCACGCTTATGGATATCACTCGTTGAAGAATTTTCAAAGATAATCATCATGAATATAATTCCTGAAACATTCATGCAAATTCTAGCAAACCCGTAGTGTCTGAGATGATTGGAAGTGCATATTGTCCCATAGCCATGTATAGTTGCTATTGTAAAACAGGAAAATTTAAACCCCCTTAATTCTGATAAATACAGGAAAATTTAAGACTCCATAACTCTGTTAAATATGACTCGATCTTTTCGAAATTTAATTAAATGATTAAACTTGTGTATTGACCTTCACACAATGTATTTTATTGAGTTTGACGGTGCCCTTACGACTTTATTCAAAAAAGTGTAAAATTGATGTCATACTATTACTAACAAAGTTGAGTGAATTTCAACTTCTGACGTATTTGTTGTTGTAATGCTCGTAAAAATCTGTTTTTTTCAGATATTTCGGATGAAAGGTTATCAATCGCGAGGGGGATGCACCTAAATTTCGCGTATTCCCCCTTCTCCTGCTTCTCTCGATGCTGATAAAGTAATTTTAAGACCTGTTTTGAAAAGATCTCATTGACATCCCACTTGACCACCTTTGATGAAAAAAATTTGTTTGAGGGTCACTCTTCTATATGAGGGGACCTCCATAAAGCTCTTTAAATTTTTTTTCACCCCAGAACTTTCTAGAAATCATGCCTTCCTACCTTTCTACAAAGTTTCATGGCTGTAGCTTGTATAGTTTCGGAGAAAAACTGCTGTGACATACAGACCGGCGGACGGACAGACAGGTACCGATTTTAATAGCGTTTTGTATTTTAGTACAAAACCCTAAAAAGCAACAAAAAATATACGTGGCGAATTGATAACCCTCTTTCTTTTGTAAGCCGGTTAAAAAAACCAGGTCTATTGAACGGAAATTTTGGAATAATGGTTACATTTCAATGCCATTTTAATAATTATAGTCCAGATCAGCTGTTCATTGGCCACGGATCCTGAAATTAAGTACTAACGATAATTATCATTTTTGTCTTGATATACAATAAGTTGGAAGAAGATACTGTTTATGCCGAGCAATAATCATATTAGTTTAATTAATTTTTTTTCCATGTAAATTTTTTAATTTCAAATTTTGTAAATTTTACCTTCTTTGATGGCCTCTTACTTTTAGAGACCACTGTAAGATTCATTAGCCTGCGCGGATTTGCTGACGCTTGTGGATGCGATGATCAAACAACATAGTCCATGTGCAGGCGCAAGTTTGCTTATCGCATTCGCAGGCGTCAGCAGATTTGCGTGGATGGTTCATATCCATTTGCAAGCGCAAGTTTGCTTATCGCATTCGCAGGCGTCAGCGAATTTGCGTGGATGGTTTATATCCATTTGCAAGCGCAGTTTTTCTTATCGCATTTGCAGGCGTCAGCGGATTTGCGTGGATAGTTCATACCCATTTGCAAGTGCGGGTTCGCTTATCGCAATCGCGGGCGTCAGCAGATTCGCTTGTCAGATGCACTTGCGATGGTTATATCCATTTACAAGCGCAAATTTGTTGACCGCATTCGCGAGCGTCAGCAGATTTGCGTATCGCATGATCTGCTGACACTCGTGAATGAGTTGGAGCAACCCGTCATTAGTCATACAGTTCGGATCATCTTCAAGCTCTCGTTATTATACCCAATTGCAAAGGGATTACTTTTTTTTTGTGTTGTTTTTCAATCAGCTTCAGCTGCATTGCTCGCTCCAGGGATTATTAAAACGGATTTATCAGTGTATAACATATTTAATAAAACATTATTAAGGAAAATTATGCATGAGTGATTTAAAACAAAGGACATACATTCAATTTTAATTATTGGTGTTGAATTTGGATTAAACTTACAACGCAAGTTGCTACACGCGAGTACAAGGATTGCACATAACGGAATTAAAGGACAGGAGGCCAGAACAAAGGAGTTCTGGCGCAAACATTGGAGGCCCCGGCGAGATTCAACTCGTGTGTGCAAACAGTGCAGTGAGGTGCGGTGTCAGTGTCGAGTCGAGTCGTGAGTTCCCCGTGTTGTTACCCGAACCTCCGGAGAATCCACCTTCCTAATGTCCACCACAGAGCGCCTTATGGAGGATCTCCACCGATTAGCGCGGGAGTTAGAGCAAGTGATTGCGAACTATAAAAAGGATTCTCCCAGCAGGAAGCAGGTGGCCGGGTACTATAAGGAGCGACTGCGGCACTAAGAATCGGCTTGGGAATCGTTTGAAGGTGCAGACAGCCACGCCAGATCTCTGCCGGACATCGACCTGTCCCACACGTATTTTGCAAAGGAGGTGTACGAAACAACCAAGCAAAATTACGACCATTTAGGCCAAAACTTGCGCGAGCAGCTGAGCGGGAAGGAGCCGGTTCACACGGTGTTGGAGACATCCAAAGCCCGTCGGGATCAGTCTCAGAAGGTCCGAGTTGCAGAAGCCTCAGCGATGCAGGGTGAGGGCCTTATCCGACTACTACGACGCTACAACGCCATGGCAGATTCACTGAAGCGGATAATCGCTCGCTTGGATCGTCAAGATATGACGCGAGCATGGAACCTGAGCAGGCTGAGGACTCTACAACAGGGATGGCAGCAGCTCGAGGAGGGCTACCAATCTATGTGCGAGCTTCATGAAGACCCTGATACACAGGGATTCGATACTCAACAGCATATCCGTCTGGAAGAACTTCTACAGGATTGGGTGATTCAGTTGGAGAAACGGTTGGATAAATTCGACTCAACATCTCGCTCACCAGCTCCGTTCACGGCTTCGCCCAGCTTGCCGTTACCCAAAATCCAGCTGCCTACCTTCGATGGGGACTACTTGAAATGGCAACAATTCCGTGACTTTTTTTTGAGCATGGTGCACAATCAGCCCATGTCAAATTGTCAGCAGCTTTGGAACTTGAAGTCTAGTCTCCAGGGAGCAGCGGAGCTGTTGCTGCGTAACTTTGCATTGTCAGATGACAGTTACGACTCGGCTTGGACAACGTTAAACGAACGGTTCAATAACCACCGGCTGCTGATATCCACACTCATAATTGATGAATCTCACTCACAATTGATGAATCAGCCGAGCCACGCAAACGATGGACCATCTGTGGGCGCCTTAAGGACCCTGCATGACACCACCCGAGACTGTCTTAAAGGCCTGGAGAACCTGGAGGTGTCCATTAAGGACTGGGACCCGCTGTTACTCTACATACTCGTCCAAAAATTAGACCCAGCTATTCACGTACTTAATGAGCAGTCACTATCCAACCCAAGTCAACTTCTGTTGTTGAGGGATTTCTTGCAGTTCCTGGATATACGCTTTCAGGCTCTCGAAGCTCTCGGCCAAAGGACTAGAAAGCCGGACATCAGTCGCCGGAATCCCGTTAAGTCTACTGTAGCCACCGCAACTGCTTCACAGTGTTTAATGTGCGCTCAGAGTCACCCGCTGTATTATTGCTCGGATTTCCTAAAGCTTGATGCGTCAGGGAGGCTGAATTTCGCTCGCTCGAAGAAACTGTGTGTCAATTGCCTTCGAGAAGGACATCAATCATCCAGCTGTTCGTCCGGGAGTTGTAGAGAATGCTCAAAGAACCACAACACCCTGCTCCATCTGAGTGGGGGCAACAAGCCCAAGCAGGTCAAGACAAACCCCGGGAGCATGGCAAATTCGAAACACTACCCTGAACAGTGGGTGGAATCGGCGTCCTTGGCTTTAGCAACTTTGACCGAGCCCCGACAAAGGGGATGCGTGCTATTGAGCACAGCAGTCGTCAGGTTGTTCACATCCGCCGGTAAGAGCACGGATTGTCGAGTAGTGCTGGATCCGGGCTCACAGATCAACTTGGTGACTGAGCGAATTGTCAGGAAGCTTGGTTTAAAGTCTGCCCCCCACCTGACAATCATCGAAAGGGTGGGTGGTGGCTCCGAGAAGGCACATCACAGGGTTAACCTGAGCCTGAGATCCAGATTATCGGGCTACAGCACGCAGTTGGAGGCCTTCGTCTTGGAGAAAATTATATCTCCTCAACCGTCGCAGAGTCTCGACAAATCGGAATGGCATATCCCTGGAAACATAAGGTTAGCGGCTCCCGAATCCCACCATACGGAGCGCATCGATATGCTACTGAGTGCGGAGCAGTTCTACGAAATGCTTGCCATTGGGCAAATCAAATTGGGTCCTGAACTCCCCGTGCTCCAGAACACGCTGCTCGGGTGGATTGTCGCCGGACGAGTAGTTACACCTCAACCGCTTCCAGTAACATGTGGAGTTCTCACAGAAGAGACTCAGCTGGCTCAGGCTATCAAGCGATTCTGGGAGGTTGAGGAGGTACCGGATCCACAACACAAATTCAACGCACCTGAAAGATCCTGCGAATTACATTTCATTCAGACGACTCAAGGTGAGTCCGATGGTCGTTTTTTGGTGCAGCTTCCCTTCAAGGGAGACCCGGAAAGGCTGGGCGACTCGCAGAATATTGCAATAAGAAGATTCCAGACGATCGAGCGAAAACTGGAGAAGAATCCCGTTTTACGACAGCAGTATGTCGAGTTCATGGACGAGTACGAGCGACTGGGACACATGGAGCAGAACACATGGTCAGCGGGTAAGGAAGCTCATTATTACCTGCCGCACCACTGCGTCCTGAAGCCAGATAGCAGCACCACCAAATTGAGAGTGGTTTTCGATGCGTCCAGCAAGACATCAACCAACGTTTCCTTGAACGACATCCTACATACAGGACCCACGATTCAGGACGAGCTGTTTGCGATCTTGACCCGTTTTTGCCTACCACGCTTTGTATTCACGGCCGATATCGCCAAGATGTATCGGCAAATACTGCTTCAGCATGACGACCGCAAATTTCAGTTGGTGATTTGGACAACGAGTCCAGCCCAGCCTTTGCGATATTACCAACTCAAGACCGTAATGTATGGCACAACGTGTGCCCCGTATATGGCAACCAAATGTCTCCAGGTTCTGGCACAGGCCGAACAAAATCGAGCGCCCTTGGGCAGCAGCGCATTACAGCATGATTGTTACATAGACGACATCATGACAGGGGCAGACAGCTTCATGGAGGCTGTTCAAACACAGGAGGAGTTGCGCCAGATTCTTGCCAGTGCCAGTGCAGGAATGCATTTGCACAAGTGGTGTGCCAGTGCCAATCATCCGCAACTTCTGCAGCAAATCAACATCGAATCGGTGTCCGAAGATTACATCAAGACGTTGGGGATAATCATCAGGTCAGCATCAACTTGGACCTCGCTGAAGTCAAATTCACAAAACGGACGATCGCATCAGACATCGCCCGATTGTTCGATCCATTGGGCATCCTTGCCCCAGTTACCATAACCGCCAAACTATTCCTGCAGGCATTGTGGCGCTTGGAGTTGGACTGGGACGCAGCATTGCCATTCGAAATACACTCACGATGGGCCCAATTTCGCAGCGAGCTCCTATCCTTGCAGACGGTTCGCTTTCCTCGACATGTCATCGGCTGCGAGAGGTCAGTCCAACTACAATTACATACCTTTTGGGACGCCTCGGAGAAGGCATATGGTGCTGTCGTCTACGTCCGCTCAACATCATCGAGCGGGCAAGTCAACGTTCGGCTGCTCTGTGCCAAGTCCAGGGTGGCACCCATCAAGGTGTTGACAGTGCCCCGTTTAGAGCTGTGAACCGCCAAGCTGGGTGCGGAATTAACAAGTCGAGTCAAGAGGGCGCTCAGGCTGCCGGACGTTTTTCACGTCCTTTGGTCCGATTCCGAGGTCATATTGGCGTGGATCAATTTAACCGCGTCATCTTACAGCATATTCGTGGCAAACCGCGTTTCGACCATTCAATTGCTGTCGAGACCAACTCAGTGGGGACATGTGGCGTCCCACAACAATCCAGCAGACATCCTGTTCCGTGGCCTGGCGCCGCCCGAGCTCAACGACTGCAAGCTCTGGTGACAGGGACCATCTTTCTTGACCGGGTCTGGGGCGGACTGGCCGCCTCCGTACAGGGGTACCGAACCCTGTGAAGTTGAGCCGAAATGCAGCAAGATGGCGATCATAACCACCGCCAGCGCACGCAGTCATTTCGTGCACGAGGTTCAACACGTCAATTCTTTCCGAAGACTACAACGAATCATCGCCTACATGCGGCATTTTGTGGATCGGTGCTTGCCAAGCCCCCTCCAACATGCAGCCAAGCAGTCACAAGTCAAGAGCTCGCCCGAGCTACTGCCGTCATCATCAAGTGCATCCAGCAAGATGACCTTTACGAGGGCTTGAGTGAAGTTCGACGCCATCAGCCGGTCACCAAAGGCAGCCCCTGTCGGGACTGTCCCCTTTCCTGGATTCGGACGGAATCCTACGCGTAGGTGGAAGGCTGGAAGCTTCGCAGTTATCTTTCGAGGCTAAACATCCCATGGTGCTGCCGGCAACAAATCCGATTACAAGGTTGCTGATGACAGACATCCATCGCGACAACTGCCATCTTGGTGCGCAGGCATTGCTCGCGATAACGAGACAGCGTTTCTGGCCCATTAGGGGGAAGCAGTTGGCCAGATCGATTGTGCGCCAGTGCGTGCGCTGTGTTCGGGCCAAGCCACGGCTCTTGGAGCAAATAATGGGAAATCTTCCTGGTCCACGAATACAACCAGCACGCCCCTTTATCACATCAGGAGTCGATTTCTGCGGGCCCATGCTGATACATTATCGTGGCAGAGGCGTGCGGCCGCAAAAGGGGTACATTGCTATTTTTTGCTGTTTTGCTACTAAGGCCGTCCATCTCGAACTGGTAAGCAATCTCAGTACCGATGCCTTTCTGGACGCATTGTGGCGTTTCATCGGAAGACGAGGGCGATGCAAGGACTTATACTGCGACAACGCAACCAACTTCGTGGGCGCGCACAACCAATTGCGGGACCTATTCTCATCGCTCTACTCAGTGGAGGCTCAGAAGAAGGTGATCGACTCCTGCTGTGATCGAGAAATGCATTTCCACTTTATTCCACCCCGCGCACCTCACTTTGGCGGTTTATGGGAGGCAGCAGTCAAGTCGGCCAAAAATCTATCACGACGAGGTGCTTCATCGGTAACACTCACCTACGAGGAGTTGCACACGTTGGTGGTTGGAGTGGAGGCCATCCTCAATTCGAGACCTTTGGTGGCGATGTCCGAAGATCCAAACGATTTTGCAGCGCTCACTCCGGGGCACTTTCTCATCGGAGAACCAATTACGGCCATGGTGAGTACTCTGGCCGAGCCGCTTACCTGTGGGCTTCAAGCTAGATGGAAACTGGTCAACAAACTGGAGCGAGTTCTGGCAGCGATGGTCCAGCGAGTACCTGTCCCAACTACAACATCGAGTAAAGTGGCCACGGATACAACCGAACGCGGTTCCGGAGACAATCGTCATCATCAAGAAAGATAACACGCCGCCCATGAAGTGGCCTATGGGACGCATCGTTCAAACGCACGTAGGAGTGGAAGGATACGTCAGAGTGGCTGACGTCAAGACCCCGTCGGGTACGGTGAGGCGACCCATCCATCGTCTCGCCCCGCTATCGATATTGCAGAGCTCTCCCGCTGAAGAAGCAGACCGGAACTCAAAGGCACTTACGTCTGCTGACACCGCCAGTCGAGTAGACGAATCCAGCCATCAGCGGCTCAAGCGTCTTCCGGGAGGAAGGAAGATTTCAGCTGTTTCACTGCTGTTGCTTTGCCTGCTGAGTCCTATCGTGATGACAAGCCCTATCAAGGTGACACCAACTGGCGAACAACCTGGCCTGTATTTCCAGTCACTGGACCGTGCCCTTTTATCTTCGAGCGAGTGGAGGATTCTTGTATACTACGATCTGGCGTCATATTGGTGGGAGTTGGATGTGCTTCGAAATGGTACGAACTCACTGAAGCAGCTGTGCGACCGCGCGCCAAGGCAGGCAGAGTGCTCAACCTTGATCCAGCATTTCCAGCAGTGGAGTGATCAATTTTCGCTTGTAAACCAGATGTTGGGAAGGTGAGCTAAGCGAGGAGCCATAAACATGGTGGGTGGTTTGGCCGGATCCTTGTTTGGCATTCTCGAAGATGACTACGCTAACCAGATGTCCCAAACGATCAAGGCCGTACAGATGGATCGGAACAAGCTACACTCCCTGCTGAGGAATCAAACCTCCATCATTGACTCTACACTCAACATCCTCAGAAAAGAAAAAAAAGATTCGCAGCCATAGAGCAAGAGCTGGCCAAACTCCACAATGAGATCAAAGCTCCTCAGCCAGCGGGAAGTGAGGGACGAATCGCAGGCCTGATCACGACGTTGTCTGTTCATAGGACGTTAACGATTCTCGAGCTTTAACGAATGCAAACCGCCATTCTGAGTGTCATCACGATTACTCAGCAAGGGAAACTCAATCCGCTGCTGCTATCACAAGAGCAGCTAGCTACCACAATGGCTCATGTGAGGAACTATCTGCCAGAAGATCAACGTCTACCGGTGACCCAGGAGAAATTCTTGAAACTTTTCCAATTATCGTCCATCAAGACTAAGGTAAATAACGAGTTCATCCTGCTTGAGCTCAGGATTCTCCTCAACTTACGAAATATACGGAGTGATACCGATGCCATCAGATAAACAGAATCGCCTCATCTCAATACTGCCCAGCTCACCTTACCTTATCATTAGCCCCCATCGGGACGTATATTACCCGGTGAGCGAGGTTGAGTACGCTTCTTGCAGCTGGATGGAGCCAAACATGCACATCTGCAGACAGTCTCATCCGCTGTACCACAGGGAGGCCAACGTAAGCACATGCGAAGTGAACCTGCTCAAGGGATTGCCGTCGCCTCCTGACTGCCACTTGATCGAATTGGCTGGCTTATTTTCCTGGACGAACATCCCGTCCTCCAATGATTGGATCTTCGCCTTTACAGGTGAGACCGTGGCTCACGTGGTATGCAGCGGCAACACCACCACGATGACACTTCACGACTCCGGAGTACTACACTTGGCGCCGGACTGCACTCTCAAATCTGACCCAGTCACAATTCTCTCCTGGAATGACCAGCTGGACGTCCACGATGTTCATCAGTACGCACTAGGATACACAAGTGTCATCGCAGTCATCGCCCTTGTCGTTTTCCTGTGGTGCAGGGCCAAGAATGGAGGAGGCAGGTCACAAGTGAAACACCCAGGGCTCATCCCGTTGCCTAGACGTCACAGTCTACCACACACACTGGAAGAAGTTGAACGGATTGTTCAATGGGGGGGGTGAATATTGATGCCGAGCAATAATCATATTAGTTTAATTAATTTCTTGTCCATGTAAATTTTTAAATTTCAAATTTTGTAAATTTTATCTGTTTTGATGGCCTCATTAGCCTGCACGGATTTGCTGACGCTTGTGGATACGATGATCAAACAACATAGTCCATGTGCAGGCGCAAGTTTGCTTATCGCATTCGCAGGCGTCAGCAGATTTGCGTGGATGGTTCATATCCATTTGCAAGCGCAAGTTTGCTTATCGTTTTCCCAGGCGTCAGCGGATTTGCGTGGTATAAATTTGCAAGCGCAAGTTTTCTCATCGCATTCGCAGGCGTCAGCGAATTTGCGTGGATGGCTCATATCCATTTGCAAGCGCAAGTTTGCTTATCGCATTCGCGGGCGTCAGCAGATTTGCGTATCAGATGCACTTGCGATGGTTATATCCATTTACAAGCGCAAATTTGTTGACCGCATTCGCAAGCGTCAGCAGATTTGCGTATCGCATGATCTGCTGACACTCGTGAATGAGTTATAGTATCCCGTCAACAGTCATACAGTTCGGATCATCTTCAAGCTCTCGTTATTATACCCAATTGCAAAGGGATTATTTTTAACAATAATAAAACGTTCGGCTGATGTGTATGAGACGCCATGGTTAGAATTGTAAAAGACCAAACTGTCTTAATCTGTCACTATATGGACCTAAAGTTGGTGATAAATAAGAGTTAAGGCCCATTCACATGTTTTCACTTGTTATGAATCACACTATACACACACATATATATATATATATATATATATATATATATATATATATATATATATGTGTGTGTGTGTGTGTGTATATGTGTATATATATATATATATATATATATATATATATATATATATATATATATATATATATATATATATATATATATATATATATATATATATATATATGTGTGTGTGTATATGTGTATATATATATATATATATATATATATATATATATATATATATATATATATATATATGTGTGTATGTATATATATATATATATATATATATATATATATATATATATATATATATATATATATATATATATATATATATATATTATTTTTACTCCAATCATTACTTCAATACATTTTATATGCAGTGTTCTTATTGAGTACCTGTCCTCGTAAGATAAGAATCTATAATATTCATCTATACTTAGTGCTAACCGTTTCCTTATTTTCAAGTTCTTTAAAATATATTTATATTATTTCAGTCCAAAAAACAAAACAACTAAAGTGGTCTTAAAACGTTCCTACACATATATATCAATATAATTCTTGTGATGAATATCTTATAACTTATCTGGAAAAAAACTAATCAAATATTAAATATTGAGTGGAAAGCAGATAGCCTGATGTCCTGAAGCCAAAATTTCAGTTTTCTTTTAAAAAGTTGTGGACTGTAGATCGTGTTACGTATGTCAACTGGTAGTTTGTTAAAAAAATACGGCCCGGTGGTTATATAAACTCTATTAACAGTTACATGATACGAATTTTATAGTTACATGATACAGAAAAAAAGCGATGGGTAGCATTTCTAGCCGGTTGCAATATGATATATGTACTATATTTATTCAGTATCACTATGTTATGTTATATATTTTTTATATGCATTAATACCGTTCTTCTTTAAAACAGGAACTGAAAGGATTTGGATTAGGAGCACGTACTGGTACAGGTCGAATTTGGACGCCATTCAAATATTCAAAAAAGGTCGAATCCGTGTAAGCTACCGTAATTTTCAAGGCAGAACGAGTTTTAATTCTCATTTCATGTAGGAATCAAACAGAATCTCAAGAAATAGGGATATATCCTCAACAAGCTGTTGAATCTGGTTCCGAATTAGACGATTCCTTTCTTCAGGAATCTGCTGTGTTGAGAATAAGGTAATTAGTGATTGTTGTTCCATATAATAAAACACAATGTAGAATGATATTTTTATTTACTTCTAACTTAAAATGTGCAAAAATTTTAAATGATCGCTTGATACTTTTTATGAATTTATGCACAACTATATCATGTCTTCGCTGCACTCAAAGTTAGACGAATACTACTGTAGCTTTTAGATCATTTTCAGTTGCTAATTTAAACATAATTAAGTATGGTCAGTCTGACGATCTGTTCGGCCGTTCGAGCACCACAATCTTGGAATTTGTGAGTAGCTCAAAACCGATAATTTTTCCAAATTTTTTGCATATGTATAAACCATTTTCCGGTTTTTGAGGCCCAGAATTATACGTCGCATCGAAAAAATGTTCAAGCCTAAAATTAAATCCATCTAACTTTCCTTCAAATTAAAACTACACCAGTAATACGGGTCGGGTTTAGACCGGTTTTAGTGTGAATAAATAAGATGTTGGTAAACAATACGTATAGTCTGAGCCCTCTCTTGAGGTGATTGTTCTCTTCACATGTATGGTGGCTCGACGCTTTTTGTGACTTGATAAGGGAAGGGTGTATTTTTTTAGGGAGATGGGGGATTGTAATTGAGCGTGAAATGAGAGGCGCGAGGGAATGGCAGGAGAGTGTTTGCTGTAGTGCGAGGGAATGAGTAATAGTTCCACGGTGCTAGTTCAGAGAGTCAAAAATGTGGTAAACTTGTTTTCGGTCTGTTTACAAACAGTCCATGTTTGCTATAGCAATGAGATTATCTTGCAGAATCTGGCTATTACGTTCTCTGTTTATAAGACAAAATATCAGCTGATTCTTATTGCGTTTCCTTTTCACGTCCTTTCTTGCAATTCATCTTTTACAACCATCAAGTAATACAAGCATGCTAACAACATGTGAAATCTTAAGAAATATCTTTCAACCAATATCGCTATCTCGAGATAAGAAAGCGATATACCTATGACATGAATATGAGTAGCGTGGAATCGAAAAATCTATCAATGAAAACTATTCGTTACTGCACATGTATTTTTATTTTTGTTTACATATTACAACGAGAAATGAAATGGAAAGGTAACGATTTGGGTCAATCACCTCCAATTACCAACCATGCGAATAGTGAGAAAGCGTAGGACATGAAATGTCGTGCGTATAAATTAGTTCCATGTACATAGATGCTAAAACGGTTCATTTGTAAAGCGCAATGTAGATAAAAAATGTTGAGGTCGTTGTCATCGTGGTCATTTGGTTCGGATGGATGACGATCATTAATGATGAGTTCGCATGAACACAGTGACGATACCACCATGGTGATGACTATGGGACACAATGTTGAGAGATCTAAAGCGATATCAGAAAGGTTTGTATGTGCATGATATGCAGAATGATAAGAAAACGAATTAGATAGCATGCAGAAAGCGATGAGTAGTTGATATAGGTTGAATTGGTAGGTCGTCGTCGAATTTTTTTTATGGAATGGTGATTTCTGTAATGGATGTGACGATTTTTAGTTAATTGAGTCATTATTGACGTATTGGATGTTTCCGTGTTGTTCTTTTTTTGTGGGAAGAGTTAGTTGGTTAATTGAGTCATTATTGACGTAATTGAGTCATTATTGACGTATTTGATGTTTTTCTTTTTTGTGGGAAGAGTTGATAAGTCGCTGGTTGATGAATTTTGGGGCTATGTGATTAAAAAAAAGCAATTGTTTTCTGAATAAGAATTTTATTTCTGAATATTGTAATTTTACAATAAATAAAGTTTTTCATGATTTTATGAATTATCTAATTTTTTACAGATATTAAAAACTTCACAGGATGTAAGTATAATTCCTAGACTGCCAAGGATGGTTCCGTATATAGGCCAAATTTTTACATTTTTCTTGGCAACCTTTGGCTTCACAGCTTTTTTGAATAAACCGCATTCGTCTACTCCCTGCGCGTATAAACATTTTGGGGATAATCACAGGTGTTTTAAGTAAGTTTAGGAAATTAAAACAAGAATACATAAACTAAAATTTTAATTTTTCACGTATCAGAATATCTTTATTTTTCTACAAAAATTAACTTTAAAAACCCCCCGTGTTTTATCCTTGCTATTGTATCATAGGTGAGTAAGTGATCCTTCATTTTGTTCAGGTTGGTGAGCTGCTTCTCAGAAATCTAGAAATCCGTACGTTGTCTTCATCCCTTTGAAGTGTGGGATTCTGTACTCACCCACCTCCAGTGAGTCCCAGCGTGCCATCTCACCCTGTGTTCCGGCAGCGATTTAATTTAATTCAGCATTCTGTGAAAAGAAACAAACAAAATTATTTTTGTAAGGAGTAGAGAATGTATCAGGAATAGAAATGCTTACCAATCTCAGATGGGTGACTGTACTTTTCTGATGGTTGCCTAGGACTTGCTCGCCTTATTGATACATCTGTGACACACATACACTGACCGTTTTATACCTGGCGATCATAGTAGAAATTATTATCTTGGGTTGTTATTGTGAAATAACCTTGGGAAAAATAGAGGTGTAATAACCTTAGAACGGTTACTTGTCTGTAATTTACAATTACTGGGTTTTGATTATTAGCTAGCATGATCTCATATGCTATCGTGCATAAACGTTATGGTTGGGCGAAAGAAAAAAGGATAAATTTTTAAAAAGTCTTCTTTTTAGTCTTTCAGATTAACGAGAAGGAAATCCGGCTTCAACAGTCGTTTGGTTGAAATTTTCTCCCAAGGTGAATTTAGAGGAGTAGAAGAAGAGTACACGGTGGAGGCCAGACCTAAGGTTTCAGCTGTGGTATCAGTATTGTCGACACAGTCTTTTACATAATAAAAGGCCGGGAGTAATCAAAGACATTGGAGAAAAAGGACCAGGCAGAAGATTTCGTGGGGGTCAGGTGTCTGTAGCAGATCATTCTAACAATTCCTTGGCAGGGAAAAATATCTGTGAAGAAAACAGACATCACGAACTGCAGAAAAAGGTAAAAAGCTCTTCAAGACATCCGTGGGAGGGGAATATAGGCCTTAAAATCAGATGTTGGGAGTTACAGACAGACTGTACGTCCAAATTAGTAGCTGTCAGTTTCAGTTTATACTATCTTGGTATTTATATTTTTAGCAAATCAGTGTGGATATTTTTAGTATTTATATTATATAGAATATCTTTGAGTAGCTAAAGAAATGGATGTAAGGCAAATCGTCGAAAGTTGTGTTTAAAGATTTGAAAAACTCAGATTCCATCATTTTCAGGGTTTCTGTCAGAAATGATTTCCGGAAGAAAATATACCTACACTACTCCGAGCGACTTAAACATTTCTATGTGATTAAATCACTGAAAGCCTTTTTCTATGAAAACTATGATTGTGTTCATTGCGATAGGATGTACAATCATCGCCATTAATAGGAGATGCAATGTTCTTATTGTGACTGCCTTGTAAATTTGTTGACGAGATGGTTTTTGTGAAAATCGCAATCGCACTTTTAGAGGTGTAGATTGTCGTACTAGTCACTATAAGAATAAGATTGGGGATAAAAGTATATGCGATGCATTTTTAAGTATGTACTTTATGCAATAAATTTCTGAATTTCACTAGAAGGGATAAAAGTACAAATGAATATGATGAATATCAGTATCAGATTTGTTCAAAAGTTGTTCCAGTGGATCACTGTTGTTACAGAAAACCAAACAGGGGTCGGATGAGCGACAATTTCTTGCCAATATTCTTTGATTGCGAGAGCACTCAGAACACGCCTTCGATGACAGTGAATCTTATCCACACGTTGTGAACTTCATTGCTGCCCAACAAGTTTGCGAAAATTGCTAAACTAACCTTGATATGAAAGATGATTGCAATCTTTGTTGTAGAAGAGAGCATATCTGTCCTCCTCTCCCGGGCAAAACCGACAATCGGGGGACCGTGACTTACCAGTGTGGTGCAGGTAAGACTGAAAACACCCATGCTCGCTCAAAAGCTGGGTCAGATACATAAAAGTCAGTCTCACCATGCCTTCAATTTAGCCACGGTCTCACATCCGGGATGAAGCGCGCAGTCCACCTTCCCTTCGTGCAATTCACCCAAGACTGCTGCCAATCGTTGAGCAAGCACTGTCTCACCTCGCGGACAACCATCTCCCTCGCATCCTCGTTTCGGTGCAGGTAAATAGCGCGGCGCTCTCTAGCAAGGAGAGCGACAGGTATCACGCCTGAAATAACTCTCACCGCCGAGTCAGAGACTGTCGGATACGAATATGCAATCCTCAGTGCTCCTTTTCTCTGTACCTGTGCCAAACTTTTTCGGTTTACCTCCTTGCTGAGAGCGTCGCCCCATACCTCTGCTCCGTACAGTAGCACTGACTCTACAGCACTCATCAAGAGGCGTCTTCTTGATGGGCTGGGTCCCCCTACGTTGGCCATAAGTCGACTCAGAGCCGATACTCCTGAAGCGGAATTCTCAGCCGTTGCCCTGATTTGCACAGCGAAACTCATCTTCGAGTCGATCAGTAGCCCCAGGTACTTCACCCATGGCTTCGATCCGATTCGTAAGTCGCCAATACTGATCATCGTTACTCAAGGGATCCTCTTTTGTTTTCAAGATGACCACTTCGGTTTTCTCCAGTGCTAAACTGAGCCCGCGAGCAGTCATCCACTCCTTCACTCGGCGCATTAGCATACCTAAACTAAGTTGCGCCTATTCAACGGTGCCTCCAGCGACCAGAGCCGCAACATCATCCGCATAGCCAACCAAACAAAACTCATCTGGTATCTCCAGTCTCAGTAGCCCGTCGTAAGACACGTTCCATAGGTCCCGACCAAGAATAGATTCCTGGGCAACACCCGATGTAATTTCCATCCTTCATTGGCCCTGTGTCGTATCGTAGAGCAGACTTCGGTCCTTTAGGTAGTTCCTCAAAAGCCGCATTAGATATTCTGGAACTTGAAAAGGGTTTTCCAGCGTATCCAAAATATCCACCCATCTAGCGGAGTTGAAGGCGTGCCTGACGTCGAGTGTCACTAACAGGACGATCCGTCGCTCGGTGCGACTATATGCTTCTGCCTTTTGGACCGCGCTCACCACCTCTGCAATCGCATCAATGGTAGAACGTCCTGCTCTAAAGCCGTACTGCCGAGGAGATAGGTCCCCAGCAGCACGAATCGCCACAGTGAGTCTTCCCTTGAGCACTTTCCCAGCCGTCTCTAGCACTTTCTCAGCCGTGTCTAGCATGCATAACGGGCGGTATGCAGACGGCGATTCGGGATTTCCCTTCCCCTTGCTGATCAGCACGAGCCTCGCCACCTTCCATCGTATCGGGGAAACCCTGTCCCGAAGGTAAGCGTTGAATGTGCTGACCAGCAATTCAGGACAATGGTGAAAAACAAGCTGCAACACCTCAGCCAGAACACCATCTGGACCTGGAGCCGTCCTCGCTATCAACGAAAGGACTGCCTCTACCAGTTCCGTCTGTGTGAGGGGTAGACACTTGTAATGATTGTTTTAAAATTTACTTGCGATCGCGGAACCGACCTCTCATCGGTTCTAGACGTTAAGTCTGAGTAGTGCCAACGGATGGTACCAACCGGTCAACCAATCCGTGCACCGTAACCCATTCACGCGGTGGCTGCTTGTCGGCCAGCTAGATCGGAAAGGATTTCGGTCGCGGGTCTCCGAATGGGTTACGCTCATTTATATATTTCAGCCACCTATACACGCCCGTTTTCAAACGCGTTACAAAACCAAACCATACGGAGAGGAAACCTATTGTACGTTACTCCGTATTTCTTCATTTATCAGTTAAAGAACAAAATCTAATTTTTACTTCGCGTTCCCGAAATTCCGACGCGGTACCGACAAGTATGCTACGTTAACTCAACCCGACGAAAGCTACGTTAAAGAAAAATCAAAAACAACTAAGGTACCGCGTACCGCGCGCGACGCGAAACCGACCTCAGCGAATTTTTTTGCAAACCCTACCCTCGCGACGGCATACTTACCCTGCACCTCACTTCCCGCTGAAAAGCAGAACTACTGGAAAGGAAAGTCGTGTTTTAATTAGCAATTCATGTTATATAAATGTTTATTCATAAATATAAATATGATATTAAGAATTCTAAATTATTAATGTAGTTTATTTTAAATTTATGATCTTTATATACAACTTGTACTGATTTGTTTGCATCTATTTTATTTATGTAATACCTTTAAGTTTAATTTTATGGAAGATTCTTATGGTGAGTGAAGTGATTTTTTGTAGGGCGTGAAAAGATGAAAGCTCAAAATTAAAAATGTTTAATCAGAAAAAAGAGAAACAATTGTTAAAGCATATGGAAATGTTCATAGTGACAATTGGAATTTAATTATTTATTAATTTTTATATGATTGCTTATTGTTTCTTTTTCCAAAATTATCAAAGAGCAGTCTTGCCGTTTAGATAGTCGAGACGATTAAATTAACTAGGTTGGATAGATTTTTCAGACCTATTTTTCTTTCTACATTAATTAATCAGGCCGATTTGTTTCCAAAGTACAATAGGGTTGTGATCAGTATAGTTTCATTCACATGATTACAACGGTGCGGGAAGCAAATGGGGAAGAGTTACTATTCTAAATGGAAGGTATATTTCGGGAAGGTTCCTTGAAGTTAATATTTGAAGTTTTTTTGTTAATCAGATTTTATTAATTTACAACAAGTGTAAATATACATTTCAAATGAGTATGATTCAAATGTTTGAATGATTTATTTTATAGTTCAATAAACTGGATACGTTATGACAGACTGGAAAAGATATCACAAGGAGTGAAAGGTGCCAGGGGAAAGATTTAGTAAATTAAATTATAATTTAAAATATTTACTGGGTATTTCATGGGTTATTTGTGTTTTACGTAATTGAATGTAAGAAATAAATAATTCACTTAAACTCATGACAAAATATTAGGAAAACTTTTCTTGCTTTGTGCAATTAGTTACAACCTTTATAAATGCTAATCAACGCTTCCTTTGTCAATACCTTGTCTACTACTGTTTCATTATATCAATAAGTTTTCTTACTTTCTTTTGACAAGTAACATTTTCACTCATTTCTAAGAACAGCGGAACCTTGCTTTCAATCAAACAGAACGTTCTCTACATTCTTGCACCCTATATCAAAGGAGTTGGCGAAATGCAGTCGAATTTGATGAATTCTTTTCTTAGATTAGACCTACTTGGGGAACTCTTTTAAGGTCAAAACAGCCCACCTTACCGTTGCTGAGGTTTATGCTAAAAATTCCAGTGCTTACGATTTTCGATCAATTCTAAAGGGTCGCAGCTAGACGATTGACTTCCAACAATAGGTGCGGCGGCAGAAATTTCGATGAGGATATAATTTTTGTAGTTTCAGTTTCCGCACCTTTGAATATTAGACTGAAGATTGTAGTTGCAGGGATCCATTTTAAAATTAATTATTCGAATCTCGCAAAATTTTGAATGGTCCAGCCATTTCAGACGATTTTCTCTCCCAAATTATGTTTACGCCACTTGTATCAAATGTTGTCACATCTAACTACCGGGTATTGTTTGAAGGTTTCCGACTGCTTCAATAAATTAATTATTTCAGCCATACGCTGCGCTGCATTCATTCCCCTATTTTCTGCGGCGATTTTTCTTCATTCTTTCCTGTGTTTTCCCTGAACCCATCCAAGAATGTGTTGCAACGTTATTCTTTCTATTTCATTCGTAAACTTCATTGCTAAATTAGCATTGGAAATGTTGATTATTCTTCGCACAGAAAGTGTACTTTAGCCTCCAATTTTTTTTACCTTCGGCAATTCATCATCAAAAGAAAGCACTCCTTCCTAGTAAAAATGATTAGGTTTTGTTCGAGGATCTGTTTCGAATATTTCTCAACACGTTTTACTGATTTCTTTTCAGATTTTTCTTTTTTAAAGATCCATACATTAGCCTCAATTAAACTGTTTTTCTCTTCTTGATTTTAATCTTAAATTATTAATCCTAAACACTTTGAACTGATATATTTCCCCACGTAGAAAAACGACGCATCCAATCAATACTGAATACGCTCGTCTAGAAACTTCTGTGTTATATTGTAGTATTAATTATGTGTAGTTTACTTTTTTCCTTAAAATCGAGGTATTGCAAAAGCTTCCTATAGCTAGAATGCATCTACGCGCCGGTCACCTGCGCTCCTTACTTGGATTTATTCGTTTTTTAAAACTAACCTGCAACAGCCGGTTGCCGAGCGTGTATCCATTAAGAGCACGTATCGCCATTGCAGCTTCATCAACATTTGTCATCGACAAGAATCCGTATCCTTTTTTGTTTTGCACTCTAGTTTCCAACGCTGTTTTTGAGCGGATTGAAACGGTTTTCGGGACGAATCGACCGTGGAGCAAGTTCTGAGTACTAACACGACCAGCTGTTAGCGCTACAAAATCGAAATATACAAATATCCGAAAATTTAAAGAACTTCGTGATTATACCTACATGCGACCACTTCGGATTTGTGCACCGTTCGTTCTGTTTGATCCTTCGCTGTCGGTTAAAACTCCTTAAAATTCCTGCTGCGTGGCGGCCACTTCAAGATAACCTCCTTCTGCGTCGCGGCCACTACTTCCACACTTCAATTCCATGTGGCTGTCAAATTCTGTTGGCATCCGACGACAAAATAGACGTGGGATGTGCACTGGTCGCAACCAACGTAGAATGACAAGCCACCTAGCAGCGAAGTGTGTTGGTAGTGGGCACCAGCGGCGTCGCATGATTCATTACACACTCGACTGCTGTTTCACCATGGACAGCGTCAACACGGACAGGATGGAAGAGTGCCCGGACTATCTCGTCCATCTTTTCCGGATCAAGTATGCAATGTTTCCGTAGGGCACCAAGCTTTCGTATAACTAGCTTGGATGTCTTTCTTTACTGCGTCACAGAATGCTACCTTATTGTCGGCCTCTGCTCCGAATTCAACCAGTATGTGGCCCGACCGCGTTGGTCGTACTGCTTTAATGGGACTGTTGGTGTCTTCGGGCCTCACGTTTCCCCTGATGTCCCGCAGCACCTCCGCGTAGGATCGACCATCTTGGGGCTTCACGAGCAGTGCCTGCTGCTGTGAACTTCCCGTTAACGGTTAGCTTTGAGAACAAAAAAAAATCGGTTCGCCACATTGAATTTATCTCAAAATAGCGCTAATACTTCTTTTCACATTAACGGAAAGTTAAATCAAGCTAAAGAAACTCGGATGAACGAAATTTCATTACTCGGAACCATCAAACATACGATTTAACAATGATCGCGGTCGTCATCGTGAACTAAAAGAAATATGTGTACTTCCCTTGAAAAGTGAATTAAAATGCTTTTAGAAATAACATCATGTTATTTCCTTTAAAATTAGTTTTCTTGGTTCTTGTAAGGAAAAATATGAATAGAAGTTATATAGTAATCAAGTGATTTGTGGCATGGGCGCATAGTTTTTATTTCAATATAGTCAGATGCGTAACCTACAGTTTTACACAGATTATTTTCAGGTTTTTTTGGTGCATGATAATGACGTCACTAAAAAAATTTTTAATATGCCGGGCTATATGTATGAGGTCCGTGGTTTGCGTAGTGTAGGGGTTAAAGTACTCATCCCGTAAGCCAAAGATTCATGGTTCTTTCACGGTGGCGGCAACGAAATTTAGTTCAAGTAATTCTTCGGACGGACTATAAGCTCGTTCAGTTGTGATACGTACTAATTTAAAAAAATCAGAATATATCGCAACTGGATGGACGGACACACGGCCAAAGCATGATACTGACCATATCACCTTGTGGAGTGCCGGCCCATTCGCTCATGATAATGAGATGCTCTATCTCTAAGCTAAGGCCCGAAATAGGTTCTAGCGCTAATGCGCCTAATGAGAGACTGGATGACTGCTCGCCCCGCGAATGTAGCAACACCAATCTGATACCCTAAGCCCCGCATCATGGAGAGTTGGCGACTCAGCTTCATCGGCTTTAACTCGACGACACCTGTGGACCGGTTCCTGTTTCGAATTCAGCTCTAGTCACCAGTACGCTGGAAAGCAACTTCTCGGCTTTCCTTAGACACGCACACCTCTTGTTCAGCCCAGCCCAGCGGAACTACATGGATCCGGAGCAGGAACGCCTGGCGGCTGTCCTGACGGTGAAACGCTTTCGAGCATATGAGGAGGGACATCCCTATGAAATCGTCACGGACCATGCGTCTCTGAAATGGCTGATGAGCCAAACTGATCTCCACGGCCGTTTTGCCAGATGGGCCCTGAAATTACAGGCATTTGACTTCACGATTCGACACCGAAAAGGAAGCCAACACGTGGTACCGGACACATTATCAAGGATGTTCGCCCCTGAAGGAGCCGAGTTGGCCCAGGAGGACGACAGCTTCCTATTGATCGACCTGGACCATCCCGCTTTCAAGTCAATAGGTTACACCCAGCTGATGAATACTATTCGGAGCCAGTTACCACAGCTGCCAGAACTGTGGGTGACGGAGGGATTTATATACAAACGGATGGGATACGCATCCGGAGACCCCATTCAAGAAGAGGAACAGTGGAAGTTATGGGTGCCCGAAGAACTGACCTTCGAATTGATTAAACGGGCTCATGACCACCCATTGAGTGCACACGGCGGTTATGGTCGTACGCTTCGGCGGCTGCAGACTTACTTCTTTTGGCCTAAGATGGCGCAGCAAGTGAAAAAGTACGTAGCCGCCTGTGAGCTATGCAAATGGACTAAAACGCCCAATTCTGTTCTTCGGCCCCCGATGGGAAAATTCGAACTACCGGAGCGGGTGTTCCAGCGCCTGTATATAGATCTCATCGGTCCGTACCCTCACTCGACTTCGGGATATACGGGAGCTGTCGTGGTGCTGGACCAATTGTCCAAATTTCCGATTGTTGAACCAATTCGAAACCTGCACACTGGCCCAATAGTCAGCTTTCTGGAAAATCGCGTTTTCCATATATTTGGAGTACCGGAGAAGTTGGTCTCCGACAACGGAGTTCAGTTCACCTCGGCTAGATTTCGGGAACTAATGGAAAATTATGGCATTACTCATCAGCGGACTGCCGTTTATTCCCCGCAAGCCCATGCGTCCGAGCGGCTGAACCGCACCCTCCTAGCCGCCATTCGGGCCTAAGTCCAACCGGATCAGAAGGATTGGGACCGCAGGATTTCCGCCATCACCTGTGCCCTGCGTTCGTCTTACCACTCCACCACAGGTATCTCCCCGTACTTTGCCGTGTTCGGCCAGCATATGGTCTGCCACGGAAACTCGTACCGGCTATTGCGGCAGTTGAAGGGTTTGGAAGACCCAATAGTGGTTCTGGAGCCGCACGAGAAACTCCAAATCCTACGAGAACAAATCCGAGAGAGGATTGAAGACAGTAGACGGGCGGGGGAGGAGCGTTATAACCTGCGATCCCATCCTTCTGGCTTCATGGCAGGCGACGAAATCTACCGACGGAATTTCAGACAAAGTGAAGCAGGTCGGCACTACAATGCCAAGCTAGACAAGAAGTTCGTGAAGTGTCGAGTCTTAAAAGTTTTAAGTCCCACGCGATACCTCATTGCGGACATGTTCGGCAAGGAGCTGGGAGTCTACAATGCCAAGGACCTACGACGGTGAAAAGGGCCATCAAGCAGGTCACACGACCTCTCCGGCCGAGACATAATTAAAGCCATCAGATGATCAAGCAGCGTTTCCTTCAGTCTCCCCATGCCTGGTAGGCATCGTGGACACTGCCCTGTAATGACTCATTCGATGCCGCTGGCGAACACTTCCAATACACCTTGCCGCCATGTGGCTTTCCATCTCATGTTCGTCGTGACGGCTTCCCATCCCACGTCAGTTTTGTCGTGGGATGTCGAAGTCAAGCGACAGCCACATGGCGGGCGTGTGGGAGTAGTGAGTACCTTCAAGTAGCTAAAAGCAGACGGAGAGCATACTTTGAACAATTTAAATGGCAATTGTCATCTTTACTTAAATAAATTAGCCGCACGCCGGATGCCTCGTGAGTTATTATTTAACATCGCCTTGTTATTATTTTAATGATCAGTTGTTCTGAGTGAATCATATTAATTTTTTTTTTGGTTATAGTTAATGATTTTACATTTAAAATCAGAATTTTACCTGTATGGTATTTATCCATACTATTCGAAATAATTCGATCATAAACACCCAGAATCCGAAAGTGTTTCGATGCTTGATCAAGATCGAGCTGGCCAGGTTACAGGAAGACAATTTACAACCGAGATAGATGTCACAAGTCAATACATCATAAACCGCAAGGTGACCCCAGAATGCAATTAGTAATTTAATAAACAACGTAATTATCCTAGTTACATTTAGACGATACAACACTTGCCTCAGCCTCTTGACGAACTGAACGGCAGCCTCTAAGATCCAGCAATTAATGGAACAGCGACCGACAATAAACACCCTCGTCGAGAACGCATAGTGCAATACAGTGCGTGGCTAACGATCTGCATCATCATAACTACTCGGTGCTTTTGTCAGTGCTGAGGTTGTGTTTTTGGATTTGGTGCTAAATTTTTATCGAAGCAAGGAAGACGCGAGTAATGCACTTGAACCCTGTCGAAAATATTTTTTTAGGCAAAGCCTAGCTAATCGTCGAATTTGAGCTTAAAATCTTAGCGCTGAAAAAAGGCAACGACCGCTAATGAAGTGAGTAAGCATTGTCAGTACATATTATTTTCTTGACATCCATGCTACATACTAGACGTGAAAGATACCATCAAGCCATCAATTTTCTTTTAAATAATTAAATGTTACTACACGCAGGAAAATGTATAGGCATACATACAGGAAAAACGCAGACTATAAAATATACATTAATTAAATATACACGAAACGAATTGGAGGCTCAAATATCTATACGTTGACGATGAACATAGTGTTTTTAATAAGTAGAATGGATAATAGCAGTACAGGGCGTTAATTTTTTTGCTTTCATTGAACAATATTTCACAGCAAGTGTATGATACAATTGAGTAGTTTTGATCGGTTACATAAGCTATCAAGTAAATTGTACTTTTTCTCTGCTATCGCTATAGTGCCCGTAATAAAATATAACTGAACAAACATGAAGTTATAGCTTTGGAAATTCGACATCTTCGGCTCTGATTGAAATGGTAATCGCAGTGTAAGAAAAAAAAAATATTATAATGCGGAGTATGTTTCAATGAAGATAGGATAAAACGTTGGTTAGCTACAAATTAGGTCAAATCGATGAAAGGTGTTGAAACCATATTCGGCTGAATTAATTTTTCTTCAAGATGTTTTAAATTTGATATTGTAAACGGAATCGAACGCAACAAACAAAAAAACAAAGATTTAAATGAGTTTAAAATGATTAGTTAAGACGGTAGTGGAAATTACTCTTTTAATAATTGGCTTACTTTCCGTAATGCTGATCATCTTAAAATGACAGACAAGACACAAATTTGAGGCTAGCCTTGATTTAGACAAATTGTATTTACGTGACTCACTCTACCGTTTTAATCTTAAACTATAATACTTATATTGGACTTACTTTAAAAATCTTATGTCTAAAAATATTTACTTTGAGTAAAATTGCACATGCATGCAATCTCCTTGAAAGAAACTTCTTTCATGTTCAAGAAGGAAAATATAGGGATTGCTAAAATCAACAGTCACTTATATATTTTCAATATAAAAAGTAAACAGGCTTGCATTAACATTAAACAAGGCCAGTGGACGACGTGTGTATGTACTCGTATATTAAATTACTGGTGACTTTCTAATAACCCCGTAATATACTGATATGAATACAAAAAGGAGACTGTCGTAGATAAATCATGTTCCTAACAAAAAAGAAAGGAAATTTTTGAATTACGGACATAAATTATAATGTGCATTTTTTATCATAATTCTTATTAATTGTTCAACAAAATATAACCCTGGTTATCGAGCTAAGTGATTGTTGAAAAAGGAAACCTATAATATCTGGATATATCGATTGATTATGATAGTTCAAGTTGAAAACAATAATCAATAAGCGGATATAAATGTAGATAACAACCTAATTTGTTTAAGTTAAAATAAGCACATTTAGCATGTTTGTACAGAGGTTTAGGAGAATATTTGCAAAAGAATACAGAAGTATAATGAATTGCTAACTTAACTCAGTCTTTCCTTTCCAGTAGTCCTTCGTTCCTTTCCAGCGGGAAGTAGAGTGCATGGTAAGTATACCGTCGCGAGGGTAGGGTTTGAGAAAATCCGCTGAGGCCGGTTGCGCGTCGCGCGCGGTACGCGGTACCTTTGTTGGTTTGTTTTTTTTCGGATTCACTTTAACGTAGTATATTTGTCGGTACCGCGTCGGTAAAATTTGGGAACGCGAAATAGAAATTAGATTTGTTTGGTACTTTGACTGGATGAATGAAGAAATACGGAGTAACGTAAAATAGGTTTCTTCTCCGTATGGTTGTGTTTTCGACGTGTTTGAAACGGGCGTTTAATGGTGGCTGAAAAATTGTAAATGAGCGTAATCTATTTTGCGATCCGCGATCGAAATCCTCTCCGATCTAGCTGGCCGACAAGCAGCCAACGCGAAAATGGATTACGGTGCACGGATCGGTTGACCGGTTGGTACCATTCGTTGGCACGACTCAGACTTAACGTCTAGAACTGATGAGGGATCGGTTCCTCGTTCGTGACTTAGACGGAAAAATCATTACAAAAAATCATTACAAATGGCGCCCAACGTGGGGCCCAAACATCCTAAGGGGATAAGAGATTCGCGTCTTCCGACGAGTTGGTCCTTTGCGGAGGATGTATGGTACCTTGGTACTCGAGCCTCACAAACAGGAGCAGTGGAGTTGTGTGATACACACATGCAGTCGCTTCACGTAAATTGTAGCTTCCGCTCTCCTTTTTCGCGACAGAATCCTTCCGATGTGTTGTCCCAGGTTGACCCCTGTAAGGACCTTCTATATTCTTGATGGAACTGTCAGCCAGATGGGTTTCTCCTATCGGCCTGGACTCTCAAGAAAATAGAAGGCTACCTTACCTTTATGTCGCGGAAGGATTCTACTCGTTTTTTATGCGTGATAGACGAGTGGTTTACGTTCAACGTTCGGTGGCGTATGCTGGAGTTGCGGAGCCCGGAATGCTTCCACGCGTGGGGAATTTTGACCGCGTTCAAAGCTGTTACGGTAGCTCTACCACTTGTCTCGTCGAGTCATTTAACGTAGTTTAGAGACGGTTTTTGTAATGTATGTGGGTTTGGGGATAAAGTCTATTAAATCGGCCGAAAGCACCCTTTTTTCGGCAGACTACCACTCACTCTCATTTCCCTTTGGAGGAGTCGACTGCTGGAAAGAAAAGTGTCTACTACATAAATTTTTTTCTCCCATTTTACATAAAAAGCTCGCCACTATCGGCGACTAATTTATTCTTATGTTTTTTTTTTTGCATATTAGAGTAAGTTACATTTTTTTTCAGTAAAACTTAGTGCCACACACATAGTAAGTGTTTGGGGCGAAAAGTGTTGCTTGGAGAATTGCTTCGTTCACTTTGGATGTTTTCTATGTAACTCGAAATGTCTTCGATGGAAAATTCGAAAGGAGTTTTCAATGATTGCGAGACAATTAACAAATCACATAACAATTGAGACTAGCACTGTACTTTATTTTAAATTCTGACGATAGTTCCATCAAAACCGACTTATCTTCTATTCTAACATCAATTTCTAATTCACTCAATTCTTCCTCGAACAAATTCAAATTCCAACTCGAACAAATTCTAAATTCTAACTCGAACAAATTCTAAATTCTAACTCGAACAAATTCTAAATTCTAACTGAACTCTCTCAACTCGTTATCCAACTGCCTTTAATCACTCGAGAGTGCCGCTATTTTTTTCCATTACATGTTACGGTTGATCGTGGTTGCCACTTCTTGTCATTTTCAGGGTTGGTGTCTTCAATCTATATCGATACTTTCAATCGTTTCTCAACATCCTCCCCCCGCTGGAAAGTATTTTCAGGTAAATTTCTGCTTTCTGATCTGGAAATATGATTATTAGTTTGCATGTAATAAGTGTTAGAATATATTATAGTTTATGGCGTTGTTCCCGTTCCGACTCTGGATCTCGAGAATCTGGGTACCAATCGGTACTCAGCGGTATTTCCACCGTGCTGAGAACCTTGAGGCGCAGGAACGGAGGACGTTATAGCGCGTCCTACTCGCTCGGGTTATTTTTTTTTTGTTTCAAATGATTCTTGTGGGGTTTAGAGTGATTTGTAAAGGGAGTGTTTTCAAAATCTTCTTGTGTGTTTTCTTTATGTTTTCTAAATGTTCTTCTGCGTGTTTCTCATCTGTCTGTGTGTTCTGTTACTTCTCTTATGAGTTTTAGTTCGTGATTCGAAGTGGGTTTCTAGGGGTTTGGCGTGTGATTCTAAGTGGGCTTCTAGGGGTTTCTCAGTCATTGCTAATATTTCCTCTTGATCGTGATGGTCATTAATGGGTAGCGGTGCAATTTTTGTAATTGGCCTTTGGAATGACGAATTTTGCGTTTTTACAGTCACGACTCTGACTCTACCATCGACACCAGGTGTGGTTCTTATGATCCTTCCCAGTGGCCATTTGTAAGAGGGGCATCTATCCTCCTTCACTAGCACCAGATCCCCTTCACGTAAATTGGGTGTTGTTTGGAGCCATTTAGGTCGCTGCTGTAAGCGTGAGATGTGCTCCGAGCTCCATTGTTTCCAAAAATGTTTCATAGTCCGTTGAGTGAGTTGTCTTCCGGTACAGCCAGAGGAGCATCACCAATCAAAAAATGTCCTGGTGTTAAAGCTAATAGATCATTAGGATCTTCTGAAAGTGGACATAGTGGTCTAGAATTTAGACAAGCCTCAATCTGCGTCAGCACTGTGTTTAATTCTTCATATGTCATAGTTGTTTCGCCGACTATTCTCTTAAGGTGGTATTTTATAGACTTGACTCCTGCCTCCCACAGACCCCCGAAATGAGGTGCTGCGGGAGGATTGAAATGCCACGTAATGTCGTTGGTGACTAGGTCTTCTGCTACATTTCTATTCCTTTCGATGACATTCTTTAACTCAGAGTTAGCGCCTACGAAGTTGGAGCCTCCGTCACTGTATGCTCGTAGATGCTTGCAAAATCCTCGTCTACTTACAAATCTTTTGAGTGCGGCTAAAAAGGATTCTGTAGTTAAATCTCCCACCAATTCGATATGAATAGCCTTTATCGCTAAGCAAATAAATATAGCGACATAGCCTTTAATCTTCGTAGTTCCTCTGCCCTTTCCATTTTTAATAAAAATACGTCCACAATAATCGACTCCGGTATGAGCGAAGGGTCTAGATATATTCACTCGGGCACTCGGCAAGTTTCTCATTAATTGCGATTGTACTGTAGCCCTATGACGAAAACAAGTAACACAGCGATGAATATGTTGACTCACGACTTGTTTTCCATTAACAATCCAATATTTCGTTCGTATCAAATTTAGCGTCAATTGCGCTCCCCCATGCAACGTCGATAAGTGATATTGTTCTATTATCAGTGCTGTCAAACGACTGTATTTTGGTAGAATAATGGGATGTTTTTTATCAAAACCTATATGCGCATTTTCCAATCGACCTCCGACTCTTAATATACCTTCATGTAAGAATGGGTTGAGGTTTAATATCTTACTATTTTTCTCGATGGGCTTCATTCTTTCCAAAGCTGACATTTCAATGGCAAATGTTGTTCTTTGAGTGTACTTTACCCAAAATAAAAGTGACTTTCTTAATTCATAAGTGGACAAATGTGGTGTATCAGGCTTGATCCTTTTCGCTAAAGCGGCAAATCTGTAACAATATGCCGTCACTCGAATGAGTCTATTCAGAGTAGAGTGAAGTATTGACCACGACGGCAAGCTTTCGAGCTTCAAGTTCTATTGTAGGAATTTCCATTTGCTTCGGGCCACGGGTTTTCCATTGAGTCAACCACCCTGGCCCATTCCACCACAGTGAATGCTTGAGCAAACTCGTTGGATCTACGCCTCTAGTAGCGATATCAGCGGGGTTCTCGGCAGTTGGAACATATTGCCAAATAGCATCTTTTGCTTCGGTGTGTATTTCTGCGGTTCGATTAGCGACGTATACGGACCATTTACTTGGATGACCTTTAATCCACGATAGGACTACCGTTGAATCAGTCCAAAGGTATAGTTTAACCGCTCCGAGATTCAATGACAGTTTAATTTCCTTTATTAGTTTAGCTAGTAAAACCGCTCCACATAATTCTAGTCTGGGTATTGTAATGGGTCTTATTGAGGCGACTTTGGTTTTAGTCATGATCAACGATGATTGTGCTTGTGTTTGCGATGTCGGTACCAGATATACTACTGCGGCATAAGCTTGATTTGATGCCTCACAGAACCAGTGCAATTGAACTTCTTCACTTTTTTCAAACCTTGATTAGACGCGGCACTCGCAAGTTTTCGATATGTATCAAATCCTTTTTTATATGGTCCCATTCGTCGCTGATTTCCTTAGGTAAGATACTATCCCAATCCGTACCGCTCAACCACAGAGCTTGCATTAATATTTTTCCTCGAATAATGATCGGAGCTAGCCATCCCATCGGATCGAACAGTCGCGCTATTTCCGACAATAATGTCCTTTTACTACATACCGGACCATTCGATGTTATTTTAATTTTGTAGCTAAAACTGTCACATGACGGATACCAAACAACGCCTAGCGTTTTGAAACCATGGTCCCAATCTAAATTCAATATTGTATGCTCAGCTTGATCCTTCAGTTCTATATTCTGCAAAATGGAATTATAGTTTGCTATCCATTTCCTCAGTTTGACGCCCGCGGTATTAAGTAAATTTCTCACTGTTGTTTGCTTCTCCATGGCTTCTTCTAAAGTATCTACTCCCGACAAATAGTCATCCATATAAAAATCTTGCATTATCGATGTATAAATCGAAGGATTCGTTTCCTTAACAGGCTCAGCAGCTTGATGTAGACTTCGAATCGCCAAATATGGAGCACAAGTTGTGTTACAACCCTGCGATGCTATGCATGGGTTGTATGCAACATCATCTGTCGTCCCTACACTTACCTATATCCTGTCCCTCTACTTTTTCCTTTACTCCAGTAAAAAGAACTTGAAGGGTTAGTTTAAACCATTTACAATTTATTTATATATTAAAAATATGACATTTCATATATGCTTCATTGCTTCCGGACGGTGGGGATTATCTTGCTGTCTTCCTTGAGATGCTTTTTCTGGTCAGCGATAGTTTAGTGGAGCCGTAACTTAGGACATTGACGGAAATGACGCTGGACACATAGATGGCTGCGCGTGTAGTCCTGGGCTTGACTTCTCCTTAGATTTCCTCGTGGGGATGATCAGCTGCCAGTTTTGAAAGTAGAGGATGGGTTAATTGTTGTCTAGTTTAATTATAAAGCGGCTAGACCCGCATAGGGATTAGGCGGGTAACGCCGGAATAAATTTGAAGTGTTATTACTGCATGTTGTTAAGGCGATTAACGCCGGGATATTTCTAAGTTTTTGGTATCAAAGTTTTTCCAAAGTGACTATGTCCGCATATATTTAAGGCGATTAACGCCGAAATATTTCTAAGTGTTAATTTCCTAGTTATTATAAAGTGACTATGTCCGCATATATTTAAGGCGATTAACGCCGAAATATTTCTAAGTGTTAATTTCCTAGATTCTTCTTTACTGTGATTCTTTATTAAAATCCGTATGCAAGTCCAAGTTTAACCCGATACTTTTCATAACATTTTCATTGACGGTGAACATCTTCTTTACCGTGATTCTTTATTAAAATCCGTATGCAAGTCCAAGTTTAACCCGATACTTTTCATAACATTTTCATTGACGGTGAACATCTTCTTTACCGTGATTCTTTATTAAAATCTTGGCGCAAGTTTCTTACAGAGCAAAATACATTACGAACAAAACAACTATACGTCTCGGGTATTCCATCACTCGTCGTACGGAAAGAGTTTCTAGACGCTTGATTCATGATGAAATTTAACCAAAACAATAACAAATGTGGACATGTGTCCATAGTGGCACGAGCCAATGCTTTTGCTTTTAGTTCCGCCGAGTGTTATTTGAGCTGGGAATCCCCTTCGTGGTGACGTATGTGGTGAATGAATGTTTGGATATTTTAGTGGTCGCTCAAAATGCTTAAATGGACAAATGAAGGCTTTTTAAAATGTTATCGATATTTATTTTTATGGCGTACTCATCTCAATCAGACTTGGGGTGATATTTAGCGGAAGACACTTACAGAGGAACCTTTAGTAAATGCTTTGGCATTTAACTACATGGTAGCTGGAATAGTTCCTTCTGTTCAGCGTGTCTTTTAGGGCGTAACAGTTGTTCCGAAGGTGACAGTTGCTAAGCAGTAGTCCTTAATCGATCCATCCGTATCCCTCCATAAAATGCGCTGATAGTTTGCATCCTCTTCATGAATTCTTATTTGCCGATACATTTTTTCAATATTGGCGGCGAAGGCTTTTACACAAAGTCTCCATCTCAACAAAACATCCGATAATTTGTTTAGAATACAGGGACCAGTCATTAGAACATCGTTCAACGCCCATCCTGACTTTGTTTTCCTCGCCTCATCAAATACTACTCGGACCTTTGTTGTGGAACTATCTTTAATTATCGCATGGTGTGGCAAATAATTCGCGGTGCAGATTTTTCTCCCGTCACTAGTCTCGATTACGTCTTGTGTATCTTTCGCAGGAAACATGTGTCCCAACCTCAAATATTCGTTGATGCAGTCTCTGTACTCAGCCTCTAACTCGGCATCCCTCGCTAATCTCTTTTCTGTAGCTATCAAACTATTCAACGCAATTTGTCGTGATTCACCCAGCTGACATTTGTAATTATTCCTAAAAGGCAATCTTGTTGTAAAACGTCCGTCTGCGCCCCGAGATGTATTTCGCTGATAGAAACTTTCACAACTTTCTTCTTCCATGGTAAAGGCTCTCTGTGTTGAAACTTCTTCTACTTCCCAAAACTTCCGAAGTTGTTTGGTGATTTCATCTTCACGATTCTTTGTAATCGCAAAGCTTCGAATTGTCGTTGTATTTGAATTATTCACTTCTCCCGAAATGATCCAGCCCAACGATGTGTTTTGTGCTATCGGCCCCTCTAGGCCCCGGACTATCCCAGGCCGTAAGATCTTCGAGACCACGTCAGCTCCCAATAGCATATCTACCTTAGCAGTTTTATTGTAATGAGGATCCGCTAGCCGAAGGTTTTGTAAATGTTCAAACGCCGAGACCTTGAACTCGTTTACAGGCAATGGGCTCGTAATTTTCCTGAGCACTAACATTTTCATAGATATACATTCAGTAGATGAAATATTGATTTGACACAATACCTTTCCTCGCAACTGTACACCGTCAAATTGACCAATTCCGGAAATACCAATGTTTGCAGCTTTACTCTTCAATTCTAACTGAGTAGCCGCATTTTCGGAGATAAAACTCGCTTGGGATCCCTGATCAATTAGCGCCCGTAAAACTATTGAATTCCCTTCCAATGACTTCACATTTACGAGAGCTGTAGCCAATACTATGTCCTTGGTTTGAATTTCTGTAGATGGTGTGTAGGCATGTCCATTGAAACTTCGAGTAGTTGACTCGTTGGCTTTCGTCGGTAATTTTGATCTGTCGGGGATGGTTGCTTCTCTGGACGCTTCTCTGTGCAACAACCCGTGATGTCGTCTGCCGCATGTTGCACATGACACTTGGCTCGCACATTGCGACACTATATGCCCTTTGGCTAAACAATTAAGACAAAGCCCATTCTGCTTGATCGTCTTTAATCGATCATCAAAATTTAACTTTACGAAACTTGAACAATGTCTTATGTTGTGATCCTTTCCTTTGCAAAACGCGCAGACTTCCTGTTGCACCAAATGCGATTGCAATTTCGAAGTAAATTGTTTTGCTCTTGTTGAAGGTGCAATCGCTTCTAATGCCCGAAAGCGGTTGTCTAAAAATAATTTCATTTGTTCGAACGACGGCAGTTTTTTATTGACAGTAGTTTGCTGTTCCCATAACTGACGTGTCTGCAGAGGCAGTCGTTGTGTGGTAACATGGACAAGCAATGCATCCCATATATCATCTATAGCAAGATTTTCTATTGCCTTGATGGCTTCAAATGTCGTGTCTAGCAATTTGCGAATCCCAACCGCAGACTCACCCACAGTGCTTGGATCTAACAGCTTCCGGAGTTGCGTGTCAAGCAAAACTCGTTTATTTTCGAAACGATCAACTAAAACTTGCCAGGCAACAGTAAAATTGGTAGCAGTAATCTGGTATGGTTTTAAAAGTGTCGCCGCTGCACCAAATACACAAGCTTTCAAATAGTGCATTTTTTGCACATCTGATAAATTTTGCTCCTTTATCAGCGAACTAAATAAATCCCTGAACGACACCCAGTCTTCATATGCCCCGTGAAACTGCGGTAGCTCAATTTTTGGCAGTTTCATGCCACCATTAACGGGACACTGAGAATCTGCCACCAGCTCGGTCTGTAAAAATTCATTTATTTCGTTGGCTAACGAGAAATACTTCTCTTCCAGTTCACCAAATATATTTTTTTCGAAATAGGGTATTTTGTCCCCTGCCCACAACTTCAGTATCTCCTTGTGAGATTCTTTGGCCGCTAAGTAAGTATCTTCAGCGGATTTAAGACGCCTCTCGACACTGTACACTGATCTTTTCTTTTTTCCTTCTTTCCCATAGTTAACAGTGGAATTGATCATTTGATTTAAGCGTTGCATTTGTACCGCGACTAGCTTATCCATCTTGACATTACTGTTCTAATAACACACCACTCCTGTTTTATTTTTAAAAAAACACACACTCAACCCTTTTTATCTGTTTCAAATATGCCGAATCCGGCTCGACGGACCAATGTTTGGGGCGAAAAGTGTTGCTTGGAGAATTGCTTCGTTCACTTTGGATGTTTTCTATGTAACTCGAAATGTCTTCGATGGAAAATTCGAAAGGAGTTTTCAATGATTGCGAGACAATTAACAAATCACATAACAATTGAGACTAGCACTGTACTTTATTTTAAATTCTGACGATAGTTCCATCAAAACCGACTTATCTTCTATTCTAACATCAATTTCTAATTCACTCAATTCTTCCTCGAACAAATTCAAATTCCAACTCGAACAAATTCTAAATTCTAACTCGAACAAATTCTAAATTCTAACTCGAACAAATTCTAAATTCTAACTGAACTCTCTCAACTCGTTATCCAACTGCCTTTAATCACTCGAGAGTGCCGCTATTTTTTTCCATTACATGTTACGGTTGATCGTGGTTGCCACTTCTTGTCATTTTCAGGGTTGGTGTCTTCAATCGTTTCTATATCGATACTTTCAATCGTTTCTCAACAGTAAGCACAAACATGGCGACAAAGCGGACCCCCGACAAACGTTGGACCCGATCCAAAATGGTCCAACCCGCTAACTTCGGGATCTGTTTTGAGGACGTTGTGGAGGGTGTAAACAGCGTGCGATTGGAGCGCGGACACCTGTTCCACCGTGCCTGTGTCCAACACCTCCTACTGACGTCCGAGCTTTGTCCGCTATGCCGACGACCCATAGAGCGGACCGCCGTAGACGTTCCCCTCGGAACGCACGTCCCGACGCGTGGAGCAGTGGCGAAAGGGTCCCAAGATGTTGAACCGCCCCAATCACTGGTGGACCTGCAAGGAGCCGTGGGCGGAGAAGTTCCTGTTGCAGTTGTCGCGGCCGCGGTTACAACCACGCCTTCCACCCACTCCATTGACACACTCGTGGCCTTAATGCAAGTTATGTCCGAGAGGATCGGAAACTTGGAGGGAAGACTCCAGTACCTCCCGATTAGCCAACCCCCAAGACACGTGAGAACTCCGCTTGGCTGGGAGCCCAATCCCAGTGTGGCTATGCCCCACTCTAGACCGGCTGATCATTGGACCCTACCTCCAAGGAACTCGGGAATGGATCCCAGAGCTCCCGAGTATCGACCACGATACAACACCGCACCTCCGTTGGTACCAACAGTCCCCGAGTCAGTCCCTTACAGCAGGCCCATCGAGGATGCGATTCCCCCCGCGAACGCATTGACACCTTTCCGAGACCCGACTCCTCGTATCATGGAGAGTTGGCGCCTTAGCTTCACTGGTTGCAACTCGACGACATCAGTGGACCGATTCCTGTTTAGGATTCAGGCGCTAGTCTCCAGCATCCTGGGAGGTGACTTCTCGACTTTCCTCCGGCATGCACACCTTCTGTTCAGCGGAGATGCTGCCGACTGGTATTGGAGTTTTAAAGAATCGACGCCACGTCCCAATTGGGATTCTTCCTTCCGCAATCGATTTGACGACGGCTTCACTGAAAGAGAACTACGGGAACAACTAAAGAAACGGAAACAAGGCGCTCACGAACCATTCGACCAGTATTACACAAGTATAGTGCGATTAAGCACTGGGTTACGAACACCCATGCCCGAGGACGAACTGGTGGAAATTATCAGGGAGAATATGCGTTGGGAGCTTCAGAACAGTCTTCTTCATATTCTCATCAACACCATACAAGGATTACGCCTCCATGCCCGTAGGCAAGAACAGCTGGATGAGCGGCGGGGTTGCTTCCATCCACAACCTCGCATAACGGGACCCAATCCACGAAATCATCATACCGCGGAGTTAATGGCAGCGGACCACCTACTGGCTGACCCAGTACCAGTACCGAGGAGCGGAGCACCCCTGGAGCCCGAGTTCCAAGCAATGATTGATCGACCATTCGTTGAAGCAATTACAAGTCCGACGGTCTGTTGGAACTGCCGGCAGACGGGGCATCGTTTCTATGCATGTCCAGCGGAATCGACGGTCTTCTGTTACCGGTGCGGGAAGGCAGACACTTATGCACCTGATTGCGCAGATTGCAAGTTACGAAAATACTTGCCAGCGAGTGCCGCGACCACCCGCCGGCACTCCTAGGACCCGAACGAACCAACACTGACCCGATCACTAGCTACGACCAAGCCCCAGACATGACCCCAACTTTGCTGACTCGCACCGCCAAACACAGTTCTCCCGAAGTTCCACAGCCGACGCCACCCTTTGTCGAGGCGGACGCGCAGGGGAACGGTAGCGAGGCGAAGGTTCCATGGTATGTTAAGCCCTTCCACGTCAGACTGCGGAATTATTTGGCTACTCGTCATCGCATCTTCCATGAGGAGTTGGGTACAACTGTCCCACCGCGAAGGAAGCGAGCCACGCGTCGGATGCGGAGCTTCTGGAGAAGGGTCAGGCAGTCGAGGAAGGTGCGGAGGGAAATACACTTAGACGAATTATTAAGGGATGACGTTCGATCATATGCATCAGTTCACCTCCTGCAAAAGCGATTGTTAGGTTTAGTCGATACGGGAGCCAGTGCGGACCAAATCCATCATATTACCACCTGGTTAAGCACAGCGGACGGAACTCGTCACTCTGTAGTGGGGAAAATTACGACGGATGTCACCTTTAAAAGAGTAACTAAACCTCTGGAATTTTACATTATCCCCCAATTAACCCAGAATCTTTACCTAGGGGTGGATTTCGTTCGAAAACTTAACTTGGCCCCGGCACTGTTTTCCGGCACGACACTGGAGTCCGTCACCACTGTTCCTGACGAAACTCCAACCACTCATTTATTACGACACTGGATGTGAATCAACAACTGCAACTTGACTCGACTATATCGGCTTTTCCAATGCATGAGAAGGAAGGTCTCGGGCGGACGGCGCTGGTGTTACACACAATAGATGTGGGGGATGCTAAATCCATAAAACAGAGACATTTTGCCATATCTCCGGCGAAGGAAAAGTTGTTATATGCCGAAGTTGATCGAATGCTAGCATTAGGCGTGATCGAAGAATCGCGGAGCGCCTGGGCTTCCCCGGTCACCTTAGTTGTCAAGCCGAACAAGGTCCGGTTATGCTTAGATGCCAGACGCTTGAACGCCTTCACTGTCAAGGACGCATACCCTCTATCGTTGATTGAAGGCATTTTGAGTCGATTGCCTAAAGCCCACTACATCACGAGTTTAGACCTCAAGGACGCTTTCTGGCAAATTCCTTTAGACCCTGTCTCAAAGGAGAAAACAGCCTTCACAGTCCCAGGTCGGCCACTGTATCAATTCGTGACCATGCCATTCGGATTGTGCAATGCCCCTCAGACATGACGCGCCTTATGGATAAGGTGATACCACCGCATTTACGGCACCAAGTTTTCGTATACTTGGACGATCTGCTACTTATAACCGAGACCTTTAACGAACACATCGACCTGCTTCAGGAAGTGGCTTTGCACATCCGGAGGTCAGGGTTAACCATCAACATACAGAAGAGTCAGTTCGTGATGACGGAGGTGAAGTATTTGGGTCACATCATTGGGCATGGCAACATCAAGACCGACCCGGACAAGACTCAAGCGATTGACGCTTTTCCATTACCCACGACCACCAAGCAGTTACGCTGATTCCTAGGCTTATGCGGATGGTACCAGCGTTTCGTACGTGACTATGCCACCATTACCACACCTTTGACCGACATGCTACGTAAGGGACGTAAGTTCGTCTGGGAAGGGGCCCAGCTTGCGAGCCTTCGAAGAGCTAAAGAAAAGTCTGACTACAGCTCCCGTACTGCACAGCCCGGACTTTGGCAAACTGTTCTCAATCCATTGTGACGCGAGTCAACATGGGGTGGGAGCAGTCTTAGTCCAGGTTGCACAAGACGGCGAGGAGAGGCCTATAGCCTTTATGTCCCACAAGCTGAACCCGGCCCAGCGGAACTACACGGTCTCGGAGCAGGAATGCCTGGCGGCTTTGCTGGCAGTGAAACGCTTTCGAGCATATGTAGAGGGACATACGTTACTGATCATGCGTCTCTGAAATGGCTGATGAACCAAACGGATCTCCACGGGCGCTTGGTCAGATGGGCCTTGGAATTACAGGCGTTTGACTTCACGATTCGACACCGCAAGGGAAGTCAGCACGTGGTACCGGACACATTATCAAGGATGTTCGCCCCTGAAGGAGCAGAGTTGGCCCAGGAGGACGACAGCCCCCTATGGATCGACTTGGACCATCCCGCCTTCATGTCAATAGGTTATACCCAGCTGATGAATCCGATTCGGAACCAGTTACCGCAGCTGCCAGAACTACGGGTGACGGAGGGATTTATATACAAGCGGATGGGAGACGCCTCCGGAGACCCCCTCCAAGAAGAGGAACAGTGGAAGTTATGGGTGCCCGAAGAACTGACCTTCGAATTGATTAAACGGGCTCATGACCACCCATTGAGTGCACACGGCGGTTATGGTCGTACGCTTCGGCGGCTGCAGACTTACTTCTTTTGGCCTAAGATGGCGCAGTAAGTAAAAAAGTACGTAGCCGCCTGTGAGCTGTGCAAATGCACTAAAACGCCCAATTCTGTTCTTCGGCCCCCGATGGGAAAATTTCGAACTACCGGAGCGGGTGTTCCAGCGCCTGTATATAGATCTCATCGGTCCGTACCCTCGCTCGACTTCAGGATATATGGGAGCTGTCGTGGTGCTGGAGCAATTGTCCAAATTTCTGATTATTGACCCGATTCGGAACATGCATACCGGCCCGATAGTCAGCTTTTTGGAGAATCGCGTTTTCCATATATTTGGAGTACCGGAAAAAGTGGTCTCCGACAATGGAGTTCAGTTCACCTCGGCTAGATTTCGGGATCTAATGGATAAGTATGGTAATACTCACCAGCGGACCGCCGTCTATTCCCCGCAAGCCAATGCGTCCGAGCGGCTGAACCGTACCCTCATAGACGCCACTCGTACCTATGTCCAGCAGGATCAAAAAGATTGGGACCGCAGGATTTCCGCCATCACCTGTGCCCTGCGCTTGTCATACCACACCACCACAGGTATCTCCCCGTACTTTGCCGTGTTCGGCCAGTACATGATCTGCTACGGAAACTCGTACCGGCTATTGCGGCAGTTAAAATGTTTGTAAGACCCAATAGTGGTTCTGGAGCCGCACGAGAAACTCCAAATTCTACGAAAACAACTTCGGGAGAAGATTGAAGATAGTAGACGGGCGGGGGAGGAGCGTTACAACCTGCGATCTCATCCTTCTGGCTTCAAGGCCGACGGAATTTCAGGCAGAGTGAAGCAATCCGGCACTACGTTGCTAAACTTGACAAGAAGTTCGTAAAGTGTGGGGTCCTACAAGTTTTAAGTCCCACGCGATATCTCATTGCAGACATGTCCGGGAAAGAACTGGGAGTCTACCATGCCAAGTACCTACGACGGTGAAGAGTGCCATCAAAAAAGTCCTCGTTTTTTTCTCTCCTTTGTCCCCCGGTATTTCCTTATTAGCATCGCTCGCCTCCACCTGGGCTCAATATCTCACAGCGACCTTTTCTTGCTAGAACGTGCCTCGGGAAGGTTAGCCATCCACCCGTCACACGGCCTCTTCTTCCGCCATACAAGTAAAACCAGCTTATGGCTAAACATCGTGTCCTTCAGTCTCGTCATGCTTGAATGGCATCGTGGACACTGCCCAGTAATTAATCGGCCCTACGCCACTGGCGACTAATACATATGCAAATTACTTCCATATGGCTTCCTATCTAACGTCAGTTTTGATGACTTCCCATCCTACGTCAGTTTTGTCTGGGAGTGTCATGTAATTCTTATTGCGACGCAGAACAGTTCGCGCCTTCTCGACTTCTGTGAAATTTCGCTATCGGAAACGAAGTGAATATATTAGGCGGTGTTAAAGTTACGCGATTTCCACCTGTATCGCTAAGCGAATGAGTTTGCTCATTGTGTTGCAAGTAAGGGTTAGAGACGTTATTATCGAGTTTCCCATATGTGATTTGATTTTTTTGGAGTGCCTCTGCCCTGGTTTTGAATGCGCCACCGCTTTCCTTCTCAGGGGACGAATGTTACTAGCTTCAGTTTCGTTCGTGCCTTCGATAAATTGATTTGGTGAGTCCACTGTAGGCCGGTACCCTGTGGCCAAGACTTGTGTGTGACTCATATTTTTTCCCGGCTTAGTCGCGTGTACAGTAAGTGCAACCATAGTTGCCTATATGTTTAAATAACTGTATTTCCGAACAGGCGAGTGAGGCTGAACTAGTAGGCTTGCTTACTTGTGACTTCACAAAAGAAGGATGGCTTTTCAAAACTGGTCCACGGCCCAGTGATGGATATAAACGGCGCTGCTTTACTCTAGCTGATCGAAAATTAATGTACCATGACGAGCCGTTGGATACATATCCGAAAGGAGAAATACGTCTAGGTCATAATCTGGATGGCTATAGTGTTCGTGTTGGAGGTCCAACTGGGGCGAAAGATCAAAGTTATAGTTTCACATCATTGACACCAGAAGGAGTCTACAATTCATCAGCCAGTAGTGAACAGGATCGTGATGTTTGGATAGCAGTGATTCAAAATGTCTTCAGAGAGACCACTCACGCCGCAAGATAGCTCAAGTGAGAGTCATAACAAAATCTTGTTTTCCTTTCTTGGAAAAAGTAAACTATACATAATTAATACAATATAACACAGGAGTTTCTAGACGAGCATATCCGGTATTGATTGGGCGCGTCGGGTTTCTACGTGGGGAAATATATCAGTTCGAAGTGTTTAGGATTTATAACTTAAGATTAAAATCAAGAACAGAAAAGATAGGTTAATTTAGTCTTAGAAAATCTGAAAGGAAATCAGTAAAATGTGTTGAAAAATATTGGAAACGAATCCTCGAACAAAACCTAATCATTTTTACTACCAAGGAGTGCTTTAAATAGATACTCGTGAATGTTAGGATCAGGATTTTCCAGTTAATTTTTTTTTCTAAAAATAGCCTGTAGCTACAGGAAATTTAAGGGCAGTGCTTTCTTTTGATGATGAACTGCCGACTGTGAAAATAAATTGGAGGCTGACGTACACTTTATGTTCAAAGAATAATCAACATTTTTAATGCTAATTTATAAACAAAAAAAAAATAATTGGAAAGAATTAACTCCGTACATACATTAGAACCAGTAGTCAACAATTCATTTGCCTAAGAAACAATTAATTTTGCGAAGGCATCGAACAAAACATTGTTACCATTGAAGCCGATCATTATAAATACTCTGGGTCAATGGCTGCTACGCCAATGCAAGTTCCATAATTTCTAGTTATATAAACATATTTATACCTTCATTTACACCATTTATGTATTTAAATACACATATCTATATATGATGCATGTATGACTGATTTATTTTTGTGAGATTCTGTTTGGAAATGATATACAAATCGGGATTCCACACGCAGTGCGGTAACAAGGGAATCGCCAGAAGAATTACAAAAAGGCTGTTAGCTTTCTCATTTAATTGCTTGATGAAAAAAACATTGCACCTGATAAGTTTTCGAAAATTCAGCATTTTGACTGACTGCTTATTTTCCACGCGCTCTTTTACAAATTAAACATCGCATTGTAATTTATTTTAGCAATGATTTTATATGAATTTTAGCAGATTCAGAAAAATGCTTCAAATTTTTTGTTTATTTCATTACAAGTTAGACGATTTCCAGAGGTAAAATCATTTCGAAAATTATGTTTTCTATCAAGCCTACTCCCGAATTATTCGGCAACTGTGTGAAGAAAATCCATCTCAAGTATGTGCTTTTGTATCAATGTTTGCATGAATTGTGTAGTTTTGGTATCGAGTGCTTGATCTGCAACGTATATATTTCAATTATTCCACTAGAATTAAGGTCGGAACCTCTCGCTTTGATTAATTAAGATCTTAACTACTATCGCCGTGAAAGCAGTGTTTTGTTAACATATTCCACATTAATCTTTGAATATGAGAACGCTATTCATCAACCGGCATTGGGTGTCTGTCATACGCCTTTATATTATTCTTTCTATTTCAATCCTGTAAGTTTCAACAACTTACCCATAGACATAATTTATCGCTGGTCGCAAAACAAGCTTAAATTAAATATTTTGAAATTTGGTTAACTCTTCCCAGTGAGATCGAGCCTCATCTTCATTGAATTTGATAGCGAAATGAGCTTCATTTTAGTTTAATTAGCCCCTTTCGCATTCAACTCAGTAGGTTATTGATTTTAGGTGATCGCATCTACCGATGTTTAGATAGTGTTTATAAAAATTTTGCAAAAAGATTCGAGAAATAAATGAAATCAAATCTATAAAGTTGCCATACGAAAAGAAACGAGGAAAAAGAATAAAACATTAAAGAGTAACAACTTGAAAGAGAAATAAAATAACTTTAAAAAGAAGCATATAACAAGAGAAACAGGAAAAAATGGTACTTAAGAGTAAACATATAAATAGATTAATGTAGTTTCTGCGTAAAATTAAATAAAAAGAAAAATAGAAATCTGCTTAAATAAAATTTATAATACTTATAATACAATCATTTATTACACATTAAGACAACAACAACAAATGAAATATAAATAATGAAACGTTTCTTTTCTTCCCTGTTCATTATAAGGATTAATGGCTCTAATTGCCTTACAAGTCTAGTTATTATTTCCGTTTTTCTATTAAGGCTTATTTTATTCTTTAGTGAAAAGGCATCAACTATTTTTTAAATAGGTGTTGTAATTATTATTGTTTGTTGTACCGATTCATAAGATAAAGCTGAAAATGAATAAAATCATGAATTGCTAGCCTAACTAAGTCTTTCCTTTCCAGCATGCCCTTCTCTTCCACCAGGAGTGATAGCGAACCATAAGTATGCCGTGACGAGAGTAAGGTTGTAGTAATCCGCGGATGGCCGGTGCGCGTCGCGTGCGGTATCCAAGTTTGTTTTGCGCTTTTATTAGCGTAGGGCTTTGGATTTGGATTTTGGATTAACGTAGTACGTTTTACGGTACCACGTCGATAATATTCGGGAACGCGAATTTAAACCTAGTTTTGTTGTTGTCTGAATGAAAGTAGAGTAGGTTTCTTTTCCGTATGGTTGTGTTTTCGACGCGTTTAAAACGAGCATGTGAACCGGTGGCTGAGTTGTTGTATTTCGGACTTAATCTGCTCGCGTAAGACCTGCGACCGAACTCCTCACCGAACTAGCTAGCTAGCCAGTACCCACCTCGGAGTAGACTAAGTTGTGTCCGGACTTGTTGACCTGTAGGGTACAGTCCGTTGTCACGTCCAAAGACTTCACGTCTAGAACCGATGAGAAGTCAGTTCCGATTTCGTTCGAGCGTTTTGAACAGCGAAGCATTACAGGTCCAGATGGTGTTCCCGCTGAGGTGTTGTGGCTTGTTTATCAACATTGTCCTGAGTTGCTGCTCAGCACATTCAACGCATGCCTTCGGGACGAGGTTTTCCCAATACGATGATCAGCAAGGGGAAGGGAAATCCCGAATCGACGTCTGCATACCGCCCGTTATGCATGCTAGACACGGCTGGGAAAGTGCTAGAAAAACTCATCAAGGGAAGACTCACTGACGCGATTCGGGCTGCTGGGGACCTATCTCCTCGCCGGAATTTTCACAACACACGACATCTGTTCAGTTTACCCAATTTAGCTAATTATAGCTTGGGTCAACCTTGCAGCTCCTCTGTTGCAGAGTTGCAGTCTTCACAGCATCTGTTGGGTCTACACAATTTAGCTAACTATAGTTTGGGCGAGGGCTCAGCCTTGTAGCTTCTCTGCTCCATTTAGTCATTGCAAAAGCTCTTCTGTTGCAGAGTTGCTGTCTTCATAAAACAAGCATCTGTTAGGTCTACACAATTTAGCTAATTAAAGCTTGGGGGACGGCTCAGCCTTGTGGCTTCTCTGCTCCGTTTTGTCATTGTCAAAGGCAGCATAAGCAGTGCATGTCACGTACAAAACTTGCACTCACTCAAGGCCTCTCTACAAGTTGGACTGCAACAGATTACCATCGACATATATCAGGCTCACTACTATGTCCTCTGTATACCACTGTGCCAACGACAAAAAATAAACGTTTGCGAGCTGGAAGGTAGGTAAAGCATACGCAACAGGTGTGCAAGCTCAAACAATTAGCACACCAGGCCGCGAAATCCACCAAATGGGTGAAATTGTGCGTTTGTTTCTTCTCCAGTAGTGAAATTTATATTTTGGCGTATTACAATCCTTTCGGTAAGTAGTTCATCTTGCTTATTTTTTTGTGAGACAATAACAATGAAACAGTCATCCACATTTTGTTTGTAAAATATCACATTGAATCTTTTGACATTCGGATAAAAAGACTTGTTCCAAAGATTGTAAGATAATTTATGATATTATTGAGGATATTGGATGTTCCATTTCCAAACCGTCCTGTGTTATTACTGAACTTAAAATATTGTAGTTCTGCTTGGTTGTTGTCTTGATGAGATTGAGTAGTTGATATGTGAACCGACGACTGTTTTTGAATCAATGTTTTTCTTTTAACATGGTCGGTGTTTCACCTCCGAGTATAGACGTATAGAGGTTCGTGACGTCTAGTGATAAAAATCGACAAGAACCAGTGAATGTTAAAGAGGTGGTAGAGTTTTCTAGATCGTGGGTGTTCTTTGATGTTTATTTATCAACAAGGTGAATGACATCACCCACTATCGTTACCAAGTACCGTGCTAATTGGTATGCAGGAACTAGGCAATAATTGACAACAGGCTTGATAGGAATATTAGGTTTACGGAGCTAAGGTTAGGCTTTAAGGGGTGGTGTGCAAGGGTTTGGGTTTATGTAGCCGGAGCTTGGTATTAGGAAGAATGATTAGTGGAGATTTTGTTGTAGTAGTTCATACCCGTTGGTGTCAATAGTCTGTTGTTTTTTGTACATAGTCCGTTGTTTTTGGGATCACAATTCTATGGATTTTGTCATTGTTAGTACATTGCCCATAAGTTTTTTTCTGAATGTATCCCAATATTTTATGGCTTTCGTGGCAATTTGTTTTGTTTATGCTAGTGCGTATTTTTTTGTAGTATATCTGCTGCAGTGTATCCTGCGTGTTTCTGTCGTTCCTGCGGAAACTTGTTTGTGACCAGTTCCGTGTCGATCACTAGTTGTTTTAGGTTTTTGTTGCGGTTTGTACTATATAAGTTGTTTTTAAATCCCTTATCAAACAGCTCCATTTGCGGTATCGTAGAAGTCATGTCTGAAAGATTTAGAGGGCTCTGTTCATAAGTGTGGTCATTGTGTTTTGCTTTTTCATTAATTTCTCAAGTTTTTAACCGACTGCCGTAGGAACGTAGGTTATCATTCATCACGTATATATTTTGTTATTGCATTTTTTTATGTATGTTCGCGCATAACTTTTGAACAGAGTTAGAAAGAAGAGTCCTGTTTTCGGCAAATGATACGACTTTCTTTCTGTTAGGTTTCATTTAAAGGACCCGGAAATATAATAACGGTAAAGGACTTCTATGGTTAAAACTAAAAAATTTCCGACTTTCACGACGATTTTTCAGCATAACTGATCGACGCGTGTAAGGATTTTGATTGTAGGGGTTTCAAATGAAGGACAACATATTGAAAATTAATTGTAACCATTGCAAGGACTCTCGATATTAACAGTTCAATATGATGCATTGATGTCGAGAATTTGAATTTTCATGATTTTTCGTTCGAAAACTGCCAATTATTTTGCACACTTCAAGGATTTGATAGAGATACCGAATCCTTTGGTGACGGATGATAAAAATGATCGGTATCCTTAATTTTCCGCACAAACGGTACACTTTAGTCAATCATTTCTACTGAAAAAAATCAATAATTATTTCTAAATGCAGTATAAATACAATTCAACGTGATTTAGAGCAATTTCACGGCGGAAAACTTCAGGATGCTTCTCTTTTCCGCAATCATTCTTCGCTTAGTGATAAATTTATTGAAAGATCCTTTTGACATCCTTACACGTACACGTTACACATAGGATTTATCAAATTCCCCGAAAAATTGATTCTATACTCTTTACATATATATATATATATATATATATATATATATATATATATATATATATATATATATATACATCTATATATATACGTATATATATTATATATATATATATATATATATATATATATATATATATATATATATATCTCTATATATATATATATATATCTATATATATATATATCTATATATATATACGTATATATATATATTTATATATATATATATATATATATATATATATATATATATATATATACATATATAAATACATAAATATATATATATATATATATATATATATATATATATATATATATATATATATATATATATATATATATATATACATATATAAATACATAAATATATATATATATATATATATATATATATATATATATTTATATATATATATATATATATATATATATATATATTTATATATATATATATATATATATATATATATATATATATATAGATATATATACATATATATATGTATATATATATATATATATATAGATATATATACATATATATATGTATATATATATGTATATATACACTGCTCTCGGGGTGCACATTGGGTTTAACTTAAGGCTAATCAATTTTTACACGATCGGGAACTTGAGCGTTCCGATGACGTAACATATAGATATCTATATATATATATATATATATATATATATATATATATATATATATATATATATATATATATATATATATATATATATATATATATATATATATACGAGGGTCATTCAACAAGTACTTAGCCTACAGAAGAAAAACGAAAATTTTGGAAAGGTGACAATTTATTTTTCCACATAATCTCATCAAGCTCGATATACTTGGTCCAGCGATACTCTAACTTTTTCAACCCGTCCAAAAAGTATATTTTCTCGAGGGCTGTAAAATAAGCCTTCGTCACGGCGATGACCTCCTCATTCGACCCAAATCTATTCCCGGCGAGTGATTTTTTCAGGTTTGGAAACAATAAGTAGGCACAGCAGCCCAAATCTGGAGAGTACGGTGGGGCAGCAATTCGTAGCGCAATTCGACCGATTTGGCCATGGCGACGGCAGAGGTGTGAACCGGCGCGTTGTCGTGGTGGAACAGCACTTTTTCTTCGTCAAGCGGGGCGGCTTTTTCTTCAATTCGACGTCAAATTGGCCCAATAAGTCTGCATAGTAGTGCCTCGTGATTCATTTACCCTTTTCGAGGTAATCGATGTGAATCACACCTTATGAATCCCAGAAAACGGTGGCCATTACTTTCCGGCCGATCGAACAGCCTTCGCCTTCTTCGGAGCACGTTCGCCGGGAGAAGTCCACTGTTTCGACTGTTCCTTGGCCTCTGGTGTGTACAAGTGAATCCATGTTTTGTCAATGGTCACGAAACGACGCAAGAACTCCACCGGATTGCGCTGAAACAGCGCCAAAAGTACCGCCGATGTGATCTCACGGTTGCATTTGTTTTCTGGTGTGAGCAAATTCGGCGACCATCGTGCCGACAGCTTTCTCATGCCCAGTTCTTCGTGTAGAATATGATGCACTGTTCCTTCTGCAATGCCCACAATCGGCGGTCTGCCTATACGAGATCGTAGATTTTTTTAACGTTTTCCACCGTAGCAGCCGTTTTCGGGGCACCTGGGCGTGGCTCATCAAAAACCGACGTGCGGCCACGAACAAACTCGTTGAACCAATTCCAAGCGATCTTTGATTTCGCTGCGCGTTTTCCCTTCCAAAACCAAGAACTAATCACTGAACGATATTGTTCTTTCCCCATTTTTGTACAACGAACCGACACGCTCGCTTCCAAAGGCTATCAAAACAAACCTAATGAAGGGAATTGACTGAAACTTTGACAGTAGGCCATTAAAAGAACGTACTGCACATTGGTAAAAATCTTTTGTAATAGCAGCCCCATCGAGCGGTGAGGCTAAGTACTTGTTGAATGACCCTCGTATATATACACACACACACACATATATATATATATATATATATATATATATATATATATATATATATATATATATATATATACATATATATATATATATATATATATATATATATATATATATAGATATATATATATATATATATATATATATATATATATATATATATGTATATCGATAGAGATATATATATATATATATATATATATATATATATATATATATATATATATATATATATATATATACATATATATATATATATATATATATATATATATATATATATATATATATATATATATATATATAGATAGGGTGATTCATAACAAGGGTACACCTGTGAATGGGCCTCAACTCTTATTTATCACCGTTCTCAGGGGGATGCCGGTCGACAAGAGCACTCTTGGAGGCTAGCATTCTTTGGGTTCCGCCCCCACGTACCCGAGGAAATCCCGCAGGGGGAATGCCGGTCGACAAGAGCACATTTGGAGGCTAGCATTCTTTGGGGAGTTCCGCCCCCACGTACCACGTATAACATAAAAATTCGATAGTCACTGCTGCGATCGTTACCGAAGCGACCGATGCAAGGGTCGCAAATCCCGACATTGCTACGAAAAATCCCGACATTGCTACGAAAAATCCAGAAATGTGGCGGAAGTACTGCACTCGGAAATGGAACGCGATAACTTCTCCCAAGGACGGTTGCAAGGTATAATTGCAGCCCAGCGATACGAAGAAGAAAGGCTACTCCGAAAAGCGGGAGATGTTCTGAAAAGAATACAATCTGCATGCGACTCCCCAAAAATCAGCGAAGTAGCAAAGGTGGGGCTCCGTGAACTAGAGGAGCTCCTAGATCGTCTAGGGCATTATCGGAGGAGCTGGTTAAGGGCCGAAGACGAACAGAAGGCTAAAGAGGCGAAATTAGGGCCAACGAAGGATGGAAATTACATCGGGTGTTGCCCAGGGATCTCTCCTTGGTCCGGACCTGTGGACCGTGTCTTACGACGGGCTACTGAGACTTGAGATACCAGATGAGTCGCGCTTGGTCGGCTATGCGGATGATTGAGCGGCTCTGGTTGCTGGACGCACCGTTGAACAAGCGCAACTTAGGCTAGGTATGCTAATGCGCCAAGTGAGGGACTGGATGACTGCTCGCGGGCTCAGTTTAGCACTGGAGAAAACCGAAGTGGTCATCTTGACAAAAAAGAGAATCCCTAGAGTAAGGATGATCAGTATTGGAGATATACAAATCGAATCGAAGTCAGCGGTGAAGTACCTGGGGCTACTGATCGACTCGAAGAAGAGTTTCTCTGAGCAAATCAAGGCAACGGCCGAGAAGGCTTCTTCGGGAACATCGGCTCTGAGTCGACTTATGGCCAACGTAGGGGGACCCAGCCCATCAAGAAGACGCCTCTTGATGAGTAATGTAGGGTCAGTGCTACTGTACGAAGCAGAGGTATAGGGCGACGCTCTCAGCAAGGGTATACCGAAAACGTTTGGCACAGGTACAGAGAAGAGGAGCTTTGAGCATTGCATCTTCGTATCCAACAGTCTTTGACTCGGCGGTGAGAGTTATTGCAGGCGTGATACCTGTCGCCCTCCTTGCTAGAGAGCGCCGCGCTATTTACCTGCGCCAAAACGAGGATGCGAGGGAGATGGTTGTCCGCGAGGAGACACAGCGCTCGCTCAACGATTGGCAGCAGTCTTGGGTCAATTGCACGAAGGGAAGGTGGACTGCGCGGATGTGATCTTGGATGTGAAACCGTGGCTAAATCGAAGGCATGGTGAGACTGACTTCTATCCGACCCAGCTTTTGAGCGGGCATGGGTGTTTTCAGTCTTACCTGCATAAGATCGGTAAGTCACGGTCGGTTTTGCCCAGGAGAGGAGGACAATGCCTGTCACACATTTTTTGCGTGTACCAAATGGGTCAGGCTGCGAAGGGAACTCTACAGGGAGACGGGAGGGCTCACCCCAGATAATATAGTTGCGGTGATGCTCGAATCGGTTGACAAATGGAACCAGGTGGCACATTATGCTCGGGCAGTCCTAAAATATAAAAGGGACTCTAACCATAGCGTCATGCACATCAGCCGAACGTTTTATTATTGTTGAAACTTTTTACAAAAATAATGAACTTCAGTGCAAACATCGAATAATCGAATAATTTCACGAAATGGACCCATAAATTGGCCGGCGAGATCGTGTAATTTGACTACTTGTGTAAACCTAATAACGCCGGAAATCATCGAAAATTACAATCATCGTAAAGCAGCACGAGGTGCTTATATGCCCGAAGTAATTTTTCATATTTAATTGTAAGGGACCAAATTTTCATAATAAATAAACATTACTGCTCAATCTTCACAAAAACTATGTTTTTTTGACAAAAATGTGTACACTTTTTATATATATACATATATAATTATATATATGTATATATGGATGAAGGATGAAGGCGGATCTTCCGCGCCTGATAACGGAATCTACGAAATAACCATGTCGCCGGAAAATAGGTTGGGCGACGGGCTAACTCCACGTCCCTGGGAAACCTTGAATTGTTTCGAAACCTGCAAATAGGCCTCGGAATGGATTGGACTCACCGCAACGACCTCGCAAATGAAAAAGGACTATGGCATTGGATTCTGGAATGTCAGATCACTCAATTACCCTGGCGCTATTAAGGCTCTTTTACAACAGGCCAGTCAATATCAATTAAAAATACTGCCAGACCAGGAAACGAATTGGAATGGAAACGACATTCAAGACATGAGATCGCACACAATATTCAAAAGTGGTAAGCCTACTGGAAAACGAGAATTCGGGGTGGCCTTCATTGTGGATAGGGAGTTCAAATCGCACGTATTGATTTTAAGGCAGTCAATGAACGGTTGTGTGCGATCCGTATAAAAGCGAAATTCTTCAAAATCTGGTTGATTAATGTTCAAGCCCCGGCCGAAGAAAAGGACGAAGAAACGAAGGAAACGTTTTACAATCACCTGGAAAAACTGGTCGACTCGTTGCCCATAAACGACACAAAAATAATTCTGGGTGATTTCAACGCTAAGATTAGCAATGAGGTATCTCATCGGGGTACGACTGGAGGATATAGCCTCCACAATGAAACAAATAACAACGGCCCGCGCCTGATTGACTTTGCATGTAGCAGAAATCTAGTGATACTTTCGACTTGCTTCCCACATCGACGCATTCATAAAATGACCTGGGTATCACCGGATGGCAACACACAAAACCAGATTGATCATCTTCTGATCCAACACCGTTGGGTCTCGAGCATACTTAACGTCCGTATATATCGAGGAGCCAATTGTAACTCAGATCATTACTTGATCAAATTAAACTATCGATGTCGTATGTCAAAGGCATATTCAGCGAAGACCAGCTCGCTACAAAAATTTGACATCCCATCTTTTCAGACGCATCATAATAGACGAGCAACGAGCTCTGGACGGAAGTGAAAGCGGCTATCAGGACCATTGCAGAACAGACGATCGGGCATCAAACCCGGCGTAAAAGAAATTATTGGTTCGATGATGAGTGCCAGAATGCGTTAGATAAAAAGAATCAGGCGTACAAAGAATATGTAGGTAGGAAAACCAGGGCGAAGAGCGAACACTACGAAAATCTCAGACGAGTAGCGAATAAGATAATTAGAATTAAGAAAAGAAAATACTATGACGACCAATTGAGAAGTATTGATGCAAGTTTAGCGAGCAACAACACAAGACAAGCATACAAAGTAGTGAAAAGCCTGAAATGTGGTTATCAGCCCAAAACCACGCTCTGTCGTGATGACAGCAGCAATATAATCGCTGATGCAATCAAGATTAAGGAAAGATGGACATCATATTTCAAGAACCTCCTTAATCCTCCGCACAGCTCCAGAACATCGGAGCCTATAGATGTCTGCGGAGAGTTTCCATTGGCCCCACCAACTCTGGATGAAGTTTGGTCCATCATCAAAGCCCAAAAGTGAGATTCAGTGGAGCTCATCAAATATGGTGCCAGTAGTGTTCATCTAGCCGTTCACAAAGTCATCCAGTACATTTGGCAACCAGAAGATATGCCGAAAGAGTGGAGCCAATCAATTATATTCCCTATCCACAAAAAAGGTGACAAGCTACAGTGCGAAAATTACAGAGGGATATCACTACTTTGTACGGCGTACAAAATATTTTCTAAAATCTTAGAAAATAAAATCGGACCATACGCCAACAGTATTATTGGGGAGTATCAAGGTAGTTTTAGGGTAGGTAGATCAACAACAGACCAATTGTTCACAGTCAAGCATGTACTTGAAAAATGCTGGGAGTTCAACATAGACGTACACCAAATTTTCGTTGACTTCAAGCAAGCATACGACAGTATTGATCGTAACATACTGTACCAAATAATGCTTTGCTTTGGCACCCTAGCCAAATAAGTCCGTCTTACCAAAATGACAATGACGTTGACAACCTCCCAAGTCCGCATGATTAACCAACTCACCGATGCCTTTGACACAAATATCGGACTAAAGCAGGGAGATGGGCTGGCCCCATTGCTATTCAATTTGGCTCTGGAGTACGTCATACGGAAGCTACATTACTATACAAGTCGAGCCAAGTAGTAGCCTATGCGGACGACATCAACATTTTGTCACGGTCATTAACAACTGCCAAAGAACTCCTCCTGAAACTCGACAGCGAAGCAAAACTAGTAGGGCTACAAATCAACGAAAATAAAACAAGGCTCATGACGCAGTCGAGGAAAAATACCTCAACTACACAAAATATCACACTTGGCGAGAATGTTAGCGAATTTGTGTATTTAGGCTCCAAAATAACGAAAACGGGCAATGAAAGAGACAAAAAATGCCGAAGAATACAGCTCGCAAATAAAATATTTTATTCTGTATTGACGATCTTGAAGGCGAACTGCATACACAGGAAAACAAAGCTCCAAGTATGCAAATCTGTGATAAGACCTGTGTTATGCTATGGGTGTGAAACATGGACCCTAACCGCAAAAATACCTAACCGCAAAAATATTGAACGCCTTTTAGCGACGGGTCCTGAGACGAATAATCGGAGCGAAGCTTGACGGGGACCAATGGCGAATTCGATACAACCATGAGCTATATCAAATTTTTGATGAACCAGATGTCTCAGGGATTGTAAGACTGCGGAAGCTGCAATGGGCTGGACACATGAATCGTATGGACGAACAACGGATACCCAAGAAGGTATTCGGTGGGAGAACTGAAGGCCGGCGGCCAGTGGGAAAACTAAGGAAACGCTGGTCTGACTCGGTCGACGAAGACAGTTCATCGCTGCTCGAATTTCGGAATTGGAAGACGCGGTCAACGTACCGAGACAGTTGGAGGCGCTGTTTGCAGGAAGCGAAGGTCCGAAAGGGGCTGTAGGGCTAAGAAGAAAAGAAGAAGAAGATATATATACATTATATATATATATATATATATATATATATATATATATATATATATATATATATATATATATATATATATATATATATATATATATATATATGTATATAGGTTTATGCTTTTTACTATAATTGATTCAAAGGTCCATTCCAGTGTGTGATAAGGCTCACAATAAAAAATCCAAAGTCTGACCATCTAAACAAAATGGCGGCCGTTCAAAAGTCGGAAAAGTTGAACAATAAAAACAGGACTTCAGGCTCAGTTCAGGATATCAAAATGGCGACCAGGCAAAGTTTGAAATTCGAAAATTCTTAAAGCTACAATTTATATTGGATTTTTATGAAAGCTAAAATCAAGGTAGACGTTGATGGGAGCTTGTATTAAAATATATCAGAACTAAACTCGATTTCTATGAATGCTGGAGATTTTAGCAGTAGTGGGTTTTGCATTGCAGTCAAAAAAAAATATATTTTAATAAATATGGTACAACGTATTCAAGAAACTGAGTCTTAAAAGATTTGAAATGAAAAAAAAATTACCACTAAAAAGAATGATATAAACAAACTTTTAGCAAAAAAAATAAAACCGACTTCAAAATGTCCTAAGGATCAAATAAAATTTATGGAAGCGGTGCCCAAGCAATTACCCCAATTAAACGAAAAAAATTTCTAACAAAGAAACCATCAAAAAAAGAAACGGGGAAAAACTGATTCCATAAAACTTAAATCATCTTTTCTAGGGCATTTTGAAATCGGTTTTCTTTGTTTCTAAAAGTTTTTTTTTCGTCATGGTCTCATATTTAGTTTTAAGCTTAATATCAATGTTTTGTCTCACGTCATTGTAGAAAGTTTTCAGTTTATGTAAGGTTAGTTAAATGTAAGTGTGAATGTAGTAGTTTTCGGTTGATTTCGTCCTTTTTTATGTAAAGTGTTCTTATTTCATTTTTAATGCGAAGTATTTGTACACTACGTTGTGTGTTTCGTGCTAAAATTGTATTTTGCTATATTATGATTTTTGAAAATACTGGCTTGAAATATATGAGTATAAATATGGGAAGACAGACGGTAACATTATCTACGAATGACTTATTACAAAGCTTAAGGCGATTTTTGCAGTACTAGACCAATCCCGCGGCGAAAATAGAAGCGAGATAAACCAGAATAAACGGACATCGAACAGCCTAGAAAATAAGAACCCAATATCCCTCTACCTGGCCTAACTTAGAGCCTACCAACCTTAACCCTTCCCATACCTATATAAAGTCATTTTGTTTCACACATCCTTTAGACACTGAAGATGACTCAAATGAGGTGTTACAATACCAGTACACCCTAGCATTATGGCACGCACTAGGAGCTTGATATGATGTATATCCTATATACATATCAAGGCTCCCGGGGAGAGAGAGATATCACTCACTAACACTTACCGGCTACTTTATACTTGACAACCAGATCAGTAAAAAGGTGTTCGTTTATTTAATGACTTTATTTTTTTTCCTTTTCTGTTAAATTATATAATTACACGTTCAGTTGAATAAATGATATTCATACAATGTTTTAATACTGAATTCTACTGCTAATTAATCACATTTTTACACAACAAGATAGTGAGGACTTATGTCTGTATATAAATAAATTTAGACTTAACATCTGGGGACTTATTTCTACTTTAGTTATTTTTGTTATTTGAAGGAAATGAAATATATGATATTACTTGATATCATATTTGAAAAAAAAAACAATTAATTAAAGCTCTAACTGCAGGCCCCCGGCGTAATTGCCTTAGGACGCTAATACTCGGGCTAACGCCTTGGATATGCAGTCAGATTGATAAATCAATCAATTATTAGTTCAACTGCAGGCCTCGGGCGTAACTGCCTTGGAGCGCTAATACTCAGACAGATGCCTTGAGTACGCAGTTGAACGTATTCTAATTCGTTTATTCCGGGCTAAGTGCCTTGGGATAGAATAAGCTCGGGCGCACGCCTTGAGCCAGCGAATGGAGAAATACTTCTCGATTTTCTTGCTTCTATAATTTTCTTTTATAGCATAATCATGCTAACTTAGTTGCTTACCAACTAAAATAATGAAGACAATTTAAACTAGTACATGATCCAAAGTTCAAACGTAATGTTTTTTACCGCCATCTCTCTGTGACTGGTGCAACAGAAAAGCTCAAGCATTCGCTCTATTTGCCTAATTGCAAATACGTGTAACCAATTTGTTCCACTCAGGCGGTACGTTCGATTGTGAAGTCTTGTGTGTATATGTTTAATACTTAATACGAGTAAAGGTACACACCCACTTCTGCTAATACATGATAGATGCCGCGCCCACAGATGCTTGATTACAATTCGCAGCTTTTCGCATATGTTGACATTCACAGTACACAGAGAGCAACGACAGAACATGGACCGAGTAGTATTTGCACTACGGCTCCCATAACATTGCCTCCCCGGCGAAAAGAAAAGTTCACGACTGGCTTGAAGAGCCTTGTCGTGAAAGATGTTCATTTTTGCTTCATTGTTTTAATTGGTAAACTTGGAATTTTGATTTAAAAATTACTACTTTAAACAGTTTTAATAGGTTTTTTTTTCTTTGCTTATCGTTTTATATAAAGTCATATTATGCTCCTTTCAACATTCATTTCTGATTACAATATTTGTTTTTTCTTATTGAAACATAATGACGTAGTTTTTTCATAATTTTAGTTTTGAGTTACTTTGCTTTGAATATTTTAACTAATTGTTTTCTTAGCCTAGGCATTTTCATTTGATTTTGTTTTGCTCTATTTACAAACTAGAATTTAATGCTTATAAGGATATAATCAATTTTTGTTTTATGATGAATTATAATTAATTTCAAAATTATATACTGTTTTGCTTATTTATCTTCCTACAATATGTGAATGTTCTTTACTTTAATGAATTTACTGCATTATACTTTTGCATTGCTGTAATTTATGTAGCAATATAGTAATTAGTTTTCCTCTTCTCTTTTTTTTCTTTATTTTCTTGTTTTGCTCTACTTACATATTAGAATGTTAATACACATAAAGATATAATCAATTTTCGTTTTATATTTCTTTGATATTTTGAACCTCTTGGTAATTTAATTGCATAATTGATCACTTCATTTTACTTACTTTATTTCAAAATTATATTACATATTTTTACATTTTCTATATTGTAACTTTTGGTTTACATGTTCATGATTTGATCTCTTACAAGTAATTACAATATTTTTTAAAATCTTGTCTTACACTAATTACAGTATTATTGAGATATTTTAATTGATAGTAATATTATTGTTTATAAAATTTTGCCATTATTTGGCTTTCTAAGTGTAATTCATTACAATATTATAATTTTCCTCGTTTGATTGTATTTTTAAGCGACTTGGAAAGGAAAGAAGGTTATCAATTCATCACGTTTATTTATTTATTTCTTTTTGTTTTTTTTTGCTACCTAAGTCTCGGTCAGTGATTGTCATAGAACAGCCATATCATATATTGTGCGAAAATCAGTGGCCGCGGTTATACGAGCCGGTGCTCTTGGCAATTGACGGCAGGAGTACACAGAGATTCAAGTTATTATCGGTAACTAAATTTTGCTGTGTTCAGTAAACCTATATTGGAATTCTAAGACCAAGTTAATTTCCTAGCTTAATAGGGAAATTTTGCCTTGGGTCTCATTTGAGATTTTATAAACATTGTGCATGTGCTCCGAATAACGGAATTTTTAAGCTTTCGCAGAGCAACTGTGCGAACAGTTTGATCGTGCTCGCGAGAGATCCAATAATAGAGTGGATTCACGCGCACTTTTCAGGGAAATCAAGAACTGCAAGCAACTGAAGACAACCTCGCTGGTCTAACAAACACAACGAGAAAAACTCTTGGAAATTATCTTAAAATCAGCCATTTAGTGTGAACAATCGCCTTGGTCAAATAAAGTGAGACAAAAGAGCACATTTGTTTCTACAGAGACTCTAGTGATACCCTTTTCAATGGGTATTGTGCCACGATACATTCTCTTGAATAAACCTACAAGAATTCCATTCTGGGGATACGATCTCATCTCTGTTCTCTTCTTGGCTAGACTAATAATTAAACAGGCAAGCAGTTCAATAAAATATCAAGACCACATGAACTCACAACAAACGAACTTGCTGATAATCAACACCGTGCCAACGTTCCAAGGTAGACTTCTCTTGCTGGACACATGGTAGGGCAGCCTGCGACAACCGAACCAGGCTGGCGATATTTTATCCTTGTTAGCTTATTTCACCCCAGCCATATGAAGATCTGCGAGGCCAACAGTACTTTCCATGCTTCTCATGGTGGTCTTTTTAATTCAAAGTTTTTCCGTGTCAAAGCTCGCAATTACCGAAGATATGATTCACTGTGGGCAAGATACGAGTATCGTTCCCGAGTTCGGTATCTGTACGTGCCGGAAGTATTTTAAAAGTGTTAAACGGTTTATTTTATATTACGTTTGATTTTACCGCCACTGGGTTGGGGGCCATTTAATTAACAACTACAAAAATTAATATCCACAATAACCTGAAATTTCCAATTGAAATTATTGGATAAATATCTGGATATAAATCGAAACTGACAAAATCGAAAAGAGAAACCCTTCCCCATAAGATATCGTCAAAAAAGCACCTTTAAAACAAATAGATTAACCTTTTTCATTTCCTCTTCACAAACAGAAAACTATTGTTCCTTGTTTTGAAGCGTATAGTTTAAAAGCGAGAAATTGGAAATTTCAAATAAAATAATTGCAGGTTTTTGCATTTCAACCAACCCAAAATTAATGGCTCGATCAATTCTAAATTGTAAAAATTCTTTTATTACACAAAACTATCCATATAACATTTAGTCTTCAGAATGAACTAATACAAGTCGAGCGTAGGTGAGGATAAAATTCGATGAAACTACCGGAATTACAAACAAATAATCCCATGACCAACAGAACGAACATTTTATTCTCCATCCATTTTATACAAGTTAACATTATAACAATATTCTTCTTCTTCTTAGCACTACAGCCCCTTTCGGGCTTTCGCTTCCTGCAAACAGTGCCTCCAACTGTCTCGGTCCGTTGACCGCGTCTTCCAATCCGAGCAGCGATGAACTGTCTTCGTCGACCGAGTCAGACCAGCGTTTCCTCAGTTTCCCCACTGGCCGCCGGCCTTCAGTTCTCCCACCGAATACCTTCTTGGGTATCCGTTGTTCGTCCATACGATTCATGTGTCCAGCCCATTGCAGCTTCCATAGTCTTACAATCCTTGAGGCCTCCCGGGTTCGTCAAAAATTGGATACAGCTCATGGTTGTATCGAATTCGCCATTGGTCCCCGTCAAGCTTCGCTCCGATTATTTGCCTCAGGACCCGTCGCTCAAAGGCGTTCAATATACAGGTATTTGCGGATACTTGGGTTAGGGTCCATGTTTCACACCCATAGAAAAGCACAGGTCTTATCACAGATTTGTATGCTTGGAGCTTTGTTCTCCTGTGTTATTAGCTGGTCTTCAATATCGTCAATACAGAATAAAATATTTTATTTGCGAGCTGTATTCTTCGGCATTTTTTGTCTCTTTCATTACCCGTTTTCGTTATTTTGGAGCCTAAATACACAAATTCGCTAACATTCTCGCCAAGTGTGATATTTTGTGTAGTTGAGGTATTTTTCCTCGACTGCGTCATGAGCCTTGTTTTATTTTCGTTGATTTGTAGCCCTACTAGTTTTGCTTCGCTGTCGAGTTTCAGGAGGAGTTCTTTGGCAGTTGTTAATGACCGTGACAAAATGTTGATGTCGTCCGCATAGGCTACTACTTGGCTCGACTTGTATAGTAATGTACCTCGCGTATCGGCATGTAGCTTCCGTATGACGTACTCCAGAGCCAAATTGAATAGCAATGGGGCGAGCCCATCTCCCTGCTTTAGTCCAATATTTGTATCAAAGGCATCGGTGAGTTGGTTATTGATGCAGGCTTGGGAGGCTGTCAACGTCATTGTCATTTTGGTAAGACGCACTAATTTGGCTGGGGTGCCAAAGCAAAGCATTATTTGGTACAGTATGTTACGATAAATACTGTCGTATACTTGCTTGAAGTCAACGAAAATTTGGTGTACGTCTATGTTGAACTCCCAGCATTTTTCAAGTACATGCTTTACTGTGAACAATTGGTCTGTTGTTGATCTGCCTGCCCTAAAACCACCTTGATACTCCCCAACAATACTGTTGGCGTATGATCCGATTTTATTTTCTAAGATTTTAGAAAATATTTTGTACGCCGTACAAAGTAGTGATATCCCTCTGTAATTTTCGCACTGTAGCTTGTCACCTTTTTTGTGGATAGGGAATATAATTGATTGGCTCCACTCTTTCGGCATATCTTCTGGTTGCCAAATGTACTGGATGACTTTGTGAACGGCTTGATGAACACTACTGCCACCATATTTGATGAGCTCCACTGGAATCTCATCGATGCCCGGCGCTTTATTATTCTTTTGGGCTTTGATGGTGGAACAAACTTCATCCAGAGTTGGTGGGGCCAATGAAAGCTCTCCGCTGGCATCTATAGACTCCGATGTTCTGGAGCTGTGCGGAGGATTAAGGAGGTTCTTGGAATATGATGTCCATCTTTCCTTAATCTTGGTTTCATCAGCTATTATATTGCCGCTTTCATCACGACAGAGCGTGGTTTTGGGCTGATAACCACGTTTCAGGCTTTTCACTACTTTGTATGCTTGTCTTGTGTTGTTGCTCGCTAAACTTATATCTATACTTCTCAACTGGTCGTCATAGTATTTTCTTTTCTTAATTCTAATTATCTTATTCGCTACTCGTCTGAGATTTTCATAGTGTTCCCTCTTTGTCCTGCTTTTCCTACCTACATATTCTTTGTACGCCTGATTCTTTTTATTTAACGCATTCTGGCACGCAGCATCGAACCAGTCATTTCTTTTACGCCGGGGTTGATGCCCAATCGTCTGTTCTGCCAAGGTCCTGATAGCCGCTTTCACTTCCACCCAGAGTTTGTTGCTCGTCTTTAACGATGGGTCTGATAAGATGGGAGCCAGCTGGTTCTCGAGGGTCTCCGTGAAACGTTTGGCTACGGACGCCGTTTGGAGCCCTTCAATGTCAAATTTTTGTAGCGTGCTGGTCTTCGCTGAATATGCCTTTGACATACGCGCCAATTTATGGGTCCATTTCGTGAAATTATTCGATTATTCGATGTTTGCACTGGCGATTCATTATTTTGGTAAAAAGTTTTAACAATTATAAAACGTTCGGCTGATGTGCATGACGCCATGGTTAGAATTGCAAAAGACCAAACTGTCCTAATCTGTCAATATATGGAGCTGAAAATGGTGATTTTTTTTTTGTGGTAGGGAGGTGGATGCTATTTATGCACAAAGTTTGGGACTCCCATGCGTGACTGGACTACCCACTAAACACCTCCCCTGTCAACCAGAGAACCTAGCCTGGAACCGTTTGACACATTACTTCGGGCCAGGTCTCGTTTTGTTACGCCGTGAGGCGCTCTATAGCTGGAGAGTCCCTTTCCTTGCGGGAGGGGAGAGGGGAAGAGGAAATGCCAGAAGAGCGATCCCCATGCCCCAGCGCCCCCGGCTGCTGTGAGTCCCTTTTATATTTTAGGACTCCCCGAGCATAATGTGCCACCTGGTTCCATTTGTCAACCGATTTGAGCATCGCCGCAACTATATTATCCTGAAAACACCCATGCCCGTCTCCCTGTAGAGTTCCCTTCGCAGCCTGACCCATTTGGTACACGCAAAAAATGTGTGACAGGCATTGTCCTCCTCTCCTGGGCAAAACCGACCGTGACTTACCGATCTTATACAGGTAAGACTGAAAACACCCATGCCCGCTCAAAAGCTGGGTCAGATAGAAGTCAGTCTCACCATGCCTTCGATTTAGCCACGCTCTCACATCCGGGATCAGGCGCGCAGTCCACCTTCCCTTCGTGCAATTGACCTAAGACTGCTGCCAATCGTTGAGCGAGCGCTGTGTCTCCTCGCGGACAACCATCTCCCTCGCATCCTCGTTTCGGCGCAGGTAAATAGCGCGGCGCTCTCTAGCAAGGAGGGCGACAGGTATCACGCCTGCAATAACTCTCACCGTCGAGTCAAAGACCGTTGGATACGAAGATGCAATTCTCAATGCTCCTCTTCTATGTACCTGTGCCAAACGTTTTCGGTATACCTCCTTGTTGAGAGCGTCGCCCCATACCTCTGTTCGTACAGTAGCACTGACCCTCCAGCACTCATCAAGAGGCGTCTTCTTGATGGGCTGGGTCCCCCTACGTTGGCCACAAGTCAACTCAGAGCCGATATTCCCGAAGAAGCCTTCTCAGCCGTTGCCCTGATTTGATCAGAGAAACTCATCTTCGAGTCGATCAGTAGCCCCAGGAACTTCACCGCTGACTTCGATTCGATATGTAAGTCGCCAATGCTGATCATCCTTACTCTAGGGATTCTCTTTTTTGTCAAGATGACCACTTCTATACGCCTCTGCTCTTTGGACCGCGTTCACCACCTCTGCAATCGCATCAATGGTAGAACGTCCTGCTCTAAAGCCGTACTGCCGAGGAGATAGGTCCCCAGCAGCACAAATCGCGTCAGTGAGTCTTCCCTTGATGAGTTTCTCTAGCACTTTCCCTGCCGTGTCTAGCATGCATAACGGGCGGTATGCAGACAGCGATTCGGGATTTCCCTTCCCCTTGCTGATCAGCACCAGCCTCGCCACCTTCCATCGTACCGGAAAAATCCCGTCCCGTAGGCAAGCGTTGAATGTGCTGAGCAGCAAGTGAGGAGAATGGTGATAGACGAGACGCAACACCTCAGCCGGAACACCATCTGGACCTGGAGCCTTCTTCGCTTTCAATGAGAGGACTGCCTCCTCCAGTTCCAGCTGTGTGAAGAGTGGGCACTCTACTGCTGTTTCACCATGGACAGCATCAACACGGACGGGATGGGCGGGGAGAGTCCTCGCACTATCACGTCCATCTTTTCCGCGTCATGTATACAAGGCTTCCGTAGGGCACCAAGCTTCCGCATGACCAGTCTGTAGCCAAGGCCCCACGGATCCTTGTTCACATTGTCCACTAGGTCTTGCCAGCAGCGAGCCTTGCTACTGTTGATCAGTTTGCGAAGGCATTTCCTGGCTGACTTATATGCTGCCACCCAGTTGCATGCCTCGTCGCCGTTCCGCGCCCGTTGAGCCTCACGTCGAAGCTTGTGACACTCCCTTTGCTTTTCAGCGCTTTCAGTTGACCACCAGTACACTGGGGGCTTGCCGTGCCGGGGTCTTCGACAGGGCATAAAAGCGCAGCAAGCAGTTGTAATTCTACTCATAGTAGAGTTCACCACATCTTGAGCTGCGCGTTCTTCCGTCCCCTCCGGAGCTCCCTGCAGCGGCTCACCTGCTGTGAGCACCTTGACGAACCTCTCGACGTCCATCCTTCCGATGTTCCATCCAGTTGTAGAAGGCCGAGAGCACGGACGTCGGGAGACAGCATCACTTATCTCAAGCAGAATGCACTGATGATCACTGGCTGAGTAGTTCTCTAATACTTTCCAGTTGTGTATCCTCCGTACTAAGGATTTCGAGGCGAATGTCACGTCCGGTATGGTTCCCTCACAGCCAATACAGCGGAAAGTCGGCGTATTTCCGGAGTTTAGTACGACGAGGGCCGTCCTGGCTGCCATTTTCAGGATTCGTTTTCCCGCGGATCCATCTGAGGCATGCCCTATTCGATTGCTTTAGCGTTGAAGTCTCCCCCAACGAGCACTTTACCCTCTGCATTCAAGACAGCGCCCTCCAAAGCATTAAGCTTGGCTTGGAAAGATGATACAGATTCGTTTGGCGTTAGGTACACACTAAAGAATGTGATCCCTGAGCACCGAACCCACACGAAACCATCCGCCCGTCCACAAATCTCCGCTTGAAAGTCACTGTTCCGAACCCAGATGGCGGCAGTACCAGTTTCTTCAGAATACCATAATGCAGGACTTTTATTATCGTGTTGCTCACTCAGCAGCAAGAAGTCGGCTTTCGTGTCCCTCGCAAACTGCTCAAGCAGATTTTGGGCGGTTGAACTGCGGTGTAGGTTTAGCTGCAGGATGCGGGTCATCGGAGTTCTGATTTTGCCTTGGCTAGGGCTTTCTGGAACCCCCGGCATTTTCCTGATCCCAAGGCGTGTCCAAAATCAGGTTTTGGATCAGCATCCTTGCAAAGAATACAGTGTGCCTCCTTCGTACACTCTTTTCTTTTATGTCCCATTTCACCGCATTTGTAACATAGGGAACTCCTATCGGGTCCTTTGCATACTTGTGTGGTGTGACCATAACCAAGGCATTCGAAACATTGAAGAGGCGTTGCTCTTCGCCATATCCTACAGACAACTCACCCTATTCGTACTTTGCCCTTGTTCAGGAATTGTTCGGCGTCCTTTTCGGTCAAGTCAACTATGGCCATGCGTTGTCCCCTGTTGTTTTCTGGTGTCAGTCTCGCTTTGATCCTTCCCACGCTAGGGAACTCCCTTTTGATGGCCTCTTCTACCTCGGCCAGATCCGTCACGCAGTTAATGTCTCGTATTTCGATCGTTGCCATCGGCTCGAGCGGGGCTATAGTTGCGCTTTTGCCAAGGACTTTCTTCACTGCGTCACAGAATGCTTCTTCATTGCCGGCCTCTGCTCCGAATTCGACCAGTATGTGGCCCGACCGCGTTGGTCGTACTACTTTAATGGTAGTATTGGTGTCTTCGGGCCTTGCATTTCCCCTGATTTCTCGCAGTACCTCCGCGTAGGATAGGCCATCTTGGGACTTTACGAGAAGTGGCTGCTGCCGAGGTCTTCGTCGGGGCTTATGCCTCTCCTGTTTTGCATCAAGTCCTTTTTCTAATTAGGTGTCTGTGCGAACTTTACTTTCTGGCTTTTTTGAAGGAGTTTTTTTGCGGCTTTCGTCGCTCCTTTTGTACGCACTGTCTGGAACCCCTGATCTAGTGCTCCACGCCTTTCAAGTGCCTCTTCCTTCCTTCTTTTATCCTGATCTCCTTCGATTGTGCTAGACGCCATTCTTTTATTGACTTTTAATGGTGGAGCTATCTGCATGTCACCTTTAGATTTCGCCGCAAGAGCCTCTTTAGCCTTCTCTTCGTCTTCGGCCCTTAACCAGCTCCTCCGATAGTGCCCTATGCGATTTAGGAGCTCCTCTAGTTCAAGGAGCCCTTCCTTTGCTGCTTCGCTGATTTTTGGGAAGTCGCATGCAGATTGTATTCTTTTCAGAACATCTCCCGCTTTTCGGAGTAGCCTTTCTTCTTCGTATCGCTGGGCCGCAATCGTACCTTGAAACCATCCTTGGGAGAGGTTGTCGCGTTCCGTTTCCGAGTGCAGTACTTCCGCCACATTTTCGACGTTGGCGGTGCAATCACGCGGTGTCTGGTCGCTCGTTGCTTTTCGTGGCGTAATCTCCTCGTTGGCTTCTGGATTTTTCGTTGCAATGTCGGGATTTGCGACCCTTGCATCGGTCGCTTCGGTAACGATCGCAGCAGTGACTATCGAATTTTTGGTGCTCTTTATGTTATCTTCCGAGGCTCGAACGCCTGAAGCGTCCTGCAGAGTTTCCTGATTTTCCTTAATAGGACGCTCGGGCGTTCGCATTATTTTTTTGCTGCGCCCGAACGCCGCAGGAATCTCAGTCTGTATTCTCAGTTTTTCGTCTGCCTTAACTGTCATTGTGTTATTCTTAGTTTTTGTCGTGGTTAGTACCGCTTTCGATGTACTGTTGACATCGTGGCTGAAACCGCTGATTGCGTCGTCGTTGTCATTATTTGTTTTTTTTCTGGGTATTCGTGGTCTTTTGATTTTGTTTGCTCCAGTTTTGTTGGGTCCCCTTCGGAGCCGCTATCTCCGTTCGTGTGTGTAGTCGCCTTTGTGGTCCCATGGTTATCTTTGCAGAGCAAGGAGGCCATGCGAGGGTTGGCACAAGCCCTTATGGGGACAAGTGCTCAGAGCCAGACCAGCGCTAATCGGGAGTCCGTCTCAACCGAACCTACACCACCAACCCAATGGTGCGAACTTCGAACGTACTCCGAGGCCTGCCAAGGTTTTACCGGGACGGAGACGGTATGATAGTTGAATTGGAGCCGTTCTCACACAAGTTTCACCTCGGCGCTACTGTGCAAAGCAACTAGGTCCAAACCATCACATCCGCCAGCCCAAAGCGTCAATTCCAGTTCGTTGTCCAAAGTGTAGTCCAGATCCAGTCAGAGTCGTTACCTGTCATCCCAGGAGGGAACCTCTCGGCGCCCTCCATATCCTCGGGTCCGTGGGGGCGGCGCTCCCCAAAGAATGCTAGCCTCCAAGAGTGCTCTTGTCGACCGGCATTCCCCCTGCGGGATTTCCTCGGGTACGTGGGGGCGGAACCCCCCAAAGAATGCTAACCTCCAAGAGTGCTCTTGTCGACCGGCATTTCCCCTGAAAATGGTGATAAATAAGAGTTGAGGCCCATTCACATGTGTATCCTTGTTATGAATCACCATATATATATATATATATATATATATAACTATATATATATATATATATATATATATATATATATATATATACATATATATATATATATATATATATATATATATATATATATATATATATATATTTATATCTCTATATATATATATATATATATATATATATATATATATATATATATATATATATATATATATATATGTGTGTGTGTGTATATATACGACGGTCATTCAACAAGTACTTAGCCTCACCGCTCGACGGGGCTGCTATTACAAAAGATTTTTACCAATGTGCACTACATTCTTTTAACAGCCTACTGTCAAAGTTTCAGTCAATTCCCTTCATTAGTTTTGTTTTGATAGTCTTTGGAAGCGACCGTGTCGGTCCGTTGTACAAAAATGGGGAAAGAACAATATCGTTCAGTGATTAATTCTTGTTTTTGGAAGGGAAAACGCGCAGCGAAATCAAAGATCGCTTGGATGCTGTGTACGGTGACTCTTTTCCTTCGATGGCGACCGTCAAGAATTGGTTCAACGAGTTTGTTCGTGGCCGCACGTCGGTTTTTGATGAGCCACGCCCAGGTGCCCCGAAAACGGCTGCTAAGGTGGAAAACGTTAAAAAAATCCACAATCTCGTGTTGGCAGACCGTCGATTGAAGGTTCGTGAGATAGCTGAGACTGTGGGCTTTGCAGAAGGAACAGTGCATCATATTCTACACGAAGAACTGGGCATGAGAAAGCTGTCGGCACGATGGGTGCCGCGTTTGCTCACACCAGAAAACAAACGCAACCGTGAGATCACTTCGGCGGTATGTTTGGCGCTGTTTCAGCGCAATCCGGTGGAGTTCTTGCGTCATTTCGTGACCATTGACAAAACATGGATTCACTGGTACACACCAGAGACCTAGGAACAGTCGAAACAGTGGACTTCACCCGGCGAACGTGCTCCGAAGAAGGCGAAGGCTGTTCGATCGGCCGGAAAGGTGGTAGCCACCGTTTTCTGGGATTCATAAGGTGTGATCCACATCCATTACCTCGAAAAGGGTAAATCAATCACGGGGCACTACTATGCAGACTTATTGGGCCAATTTGACGTCGAATTGAAGAAAAAGCCGCCCCGCTTGACGAAGAAAAAGTGCTGTTCCACCACGACAACGCGCCGGTTCACACCTCCGGCGTTGCCATGGCCAAATCGGTCGAATTGCGCTACGAATTGCTGCCCCACCGTACTCTCCAGATTTGGCCCGCTGTGCCTACTTATTGTTTCCAAACCTGAAAAAATCACTCGCCGGGAATAGATTTGGGTCGAATGAGGAGGTCATCGCCGTGACGAAGGCTTATTTTACAGCCCTCGAGAAAATATACTTTTTGGACGGGTTGAAAAAGTTAGAGTATCGCTGGGCCAAGTATATCGAGCTTGATGAGATTATGTGGAAAAATAAATTGCCACCTTTCCAAAATTTTCGTTTTTCTTCTGTAGGCTAAGTACTTGTTGAATGACCCTCGTATATATATATATATATATATATATATATATATATATATATATATATATATATATATATATATATATATATATGTATATATATAGATATATGTATATATATAAATATATATATATATATATATATATATATATATATTTACATATATATATATATATATATATATATATATATATATATATATATATATATATATATATATATATATATATCTATATTGTTACGTCTCCGGAACGCTCAAGTTCCCGATCGTGTAAAAATTGATTAGCCTTAAGTTAAACCCAATGTGCACCCCGAAAGCAGTGCATATATATATATATATATATATATATATATATATATATATATATATATATATATATATATATATATATATATATATATATATAGATATATATATATATATATATATATATATATATATATATATATATATATGTATATATATATATATGTATATATATATATATATATATACATATATATATATATATATATATATACATATATATATATATATATATATATATATATATATACATATATATATATATATATATATATATATATATATATATATATATATATATATATCTTATATATGTATATATATATATATATATATATATATATATACAATATATATATATATATATAAATATATATATACATATATAAGATATATATATATATATATATATATATATATATATATATATATCGATATATATATATATATATATATCTATATATATAGATATACATATCTATGTTTGTATATATATACGAGTATATATATATATATATACACATACTCAAAAATGTCTGCGTACACCTCCTGGTCGTAGCAAATATATCAATATAAAAACCTTTGCCATTTGTTTATAACTTAAAATCTTTTCTTTATTATATTCATTAAACTATATGGTACATAAATATGTAACTGATCACTCGTTCGCTGTTTAGAATAACCAAAATAAAAAAGTTTCTTCCAAAAAGTCATGAAAATCCATCCAAAAAAGTCTGCGTACACCTAAAAAAATTTATTCATTTTATTTGAGAACCACTATATTAGCTTTCAGATTTTGAACCTTAAAACTAGTAGCATAGCCTTTCCTATAAATGACTTCCTTTAGCCTATTTGGCATGGATTGAACAAGTTTTGATGTTTCTTCGGCCGTTATTTTGTTCCACTCGTTCAAAATAACAGTTTTTAATGAAAACAAGTTGAGTAAGCAGGAGAGTGCTCCTACCAGAAGGTCTTTGTAAACAACCTAGGGTTAGAAATAAGTTTTCTAATGGGGTGAATCGATAATTTGAATTATTCGTCCAATACTTGGATATGAAATCGTTCAAATTTATGCAAAAGATGCACAGTTTCTTTCATAAGCACAGCGCTGCCGACATTTTGACATATGTAGCTTAACTGATTTTTCTGAATGCTCGGCCGATTGAACATATTCAAGTTAATCACTATTCCTTAAATTTTCATGAAAATTGAAAGAAAATAAAAGTGCCTAGGTCAATTTAAATATATATAGGGTTTTCCAATAAGAGGTGTTATTTTGAATAGATCCTGCGATTTAACACCTTGCGACTTCTCCCCTTGGGGTCACGTGAAAAAGAAGGCCTAAGCCAACAGCCCAGCGTAGATTCAAGACCTTAAAGATAAATTCGTGAGGCTATCGAGGACAGAGGGCAACCACTTTGCGGTTTGGTTATGGAAAATTTCATGAATAGGATATGGTCCTGTAAGCGTGTCGTAGTAGTTATTTGCCTGATGTTAGTTTTTGCTAGTAACGGCATATCTTCTTCTTTATAATAAAATAAACATCCGATCATTTATATTTAAAAAAATGCATTATTCTTTTAATATCAAAATAACACCTCTTATTGGAAAACCCTATATCAAACATAAACACGTGTTATTGTTGTTGTAATTCCATACAATTGAAATGGCTATAACTCACTTGATTATAATTCGATTTCAATCAAATTTTGTATACGTGTATAACATATATGTAAGTCTATATAACTGCAAAGATTCACGAAGTTTAAAGGTACCGTTTTGATTTTATGGGCAAAAATGTAAAATCTTCAAATCATACTATTTTTAACAAAGTTGAGTGAATTTCGATTTCTAAGGTATTTGTTGCCCTTGTACTCATAAAGGCCCATGTTCGTGATAATTTTCAGATTTTTCGGCTGAAAGGTGTCCAATCGCGAGGGGGGGGGGGACACAAATTTTGGGTACATTTTGCCTTCCCCTGGACCCCCTAATTCATAAAATGATTTTTTAAGTCAGATTCTAAAAGTTCTAATCAAGACCTTTCATTTGATACCCCACTTGACTACCTTTGATTAAAAAAAAAATTTTAAGGGCCAATTCGTTATTAGGGGGAACCCCCCTT
>OZ017740.1:225273552-225281052 GCA_963969285.1 Odontomyia ornata | reverse complement strand
ATACATATATATATATATATATATAGATAGATATATATATATATATATATATATATATATATATATATATATATATATATATATTTATATATATATTTATATATACATATATATATATATATATATATATATATATATATATATATATATATATATATGTATATATATATATATATATATATATATATATATATATATATATATATATATATATATATTTCTATATATGTTTATATATATATATATATATATATATATATATATATATATATATATATATATATATATATTTATATATGTTTATATATATATATATATATATATATATATATATATATATATATATATATATGTATATATATATACTCGTATATATATGTACATATATATATATATATATATATATATATATATATATATATATATATATATACATGTTTACGTCATCGGAACGCTCAAGTTACCGATCGTGTAAAAATTGATTAGCCTCAGGTTAGGTTTAGTGATCGTGTATATTTTCTTTTGTATATATATATATATATATATATATATATATATATATATATATATATATATATATATATATATATATATATATATAGAATTATCGTGGTTTCATTGTCTATAATTATCGTACTTTATATCATATACAACCATCTTACTTTTATTACGTTATTGCATCGTATCATATATCTTTATAGTATCGCTATCATACCGTTTTATAATCCTTTTCGTATCGTTTTGCATTATTTTTATCTCATGTAATCATAATTACTATACCGTGTATAAATATCTTAAATTATTACCGTACCTTTTTTCTACATTCATAGCTTATCACCACCCTGTATTATAATTATCTCTTGCGTTTATATCATATATTCATTATTTCGTATTATATTATCTTAATAGCATATCCGTTAACTCAATTAGTTATCTCTCCATAATAATATGTAACAATTATCTCCATTTTCTCCTTTTATATTATTTAGACATATCCATTGCCATTGAAATTCAAATAGGATTTCCCGCCTAAATTTTCAATAGTTTCAGGCATCCATCCAAAACTGACGTTAGATAGGAAGCCATATTGTAGCAATTTGCATATGTATTAGTCGGCCTACTATGGATAAGCTTCCGGTAGCTGTCACCCAACCGCGGCATTAGCAAATGCTTATATTTCGTAATATATACTATTTTCCGAATAAAAAACGTGCGGAACGCATTCCGTGCATGCTAAAAATTCACCTTGTGTAGCCCACTGTATTCCTAAACCTTTGAAGACGAGCAAATGAAGTACACGTTTTGCACCTTCGACTGATAGCTCAGCGTTGAGATGTAAACAAACTCCTATAAATTCACTTTGGAAGGCGATAAAAACTAAACGGGTATAAGAACTGAAATAATTTTCACTTCACTGGGAGTGCTATTGTGTTCTCCGCGGGCCATCAGGATTTCACTGTAGAAATCCGCCTCAAAATCGTGCAAAACTTCGAATTTTCGTTGGCACCTCCATAATTCTTCATATATCGCCATGTAAGTTAGCCAGCAAAGTCGGCCTACTAATGGTCATGAGTGTGAAAGTAAGCGCTGCTGCCAAATGGCTTCCTATCTAACGTCAGTTTGGCACCCACCCCATAACATGCAATGACTACACCCCTGGGCAGATTTGTGAGCGCTGCTGACGACGCGGATGGCCTACTAGCAGAAAGAGAAGTTCATTGAAGACACCCGACAAAAGCGCCTATGCGCCGAACTCGAGAAAAGCTGAAATTGGTATTTTTAGTCAGTTTTTGCTCGCGATAGTTAGTCGAATTTTACGCTGTGCGGATTGTTTCTCAATAGCTTGGAGTTTCTTTTGACTAAGTTGCGGTTTGTTTAAGTGCAGGATGTGAGGAGTCTTGAATTTCGGTGAGATGATAATGGCCAGGTCATTCGCTTTGATGTCTACTTTGCGTCCGTATCGATAGTCGTGAGTGTGGATATCGAAATGTGATGTGCCCATCAAAAAACAAAATTATTTTACATTCGAATTGTTATTCTCGGAGTTGAAAGTTTTTTGAAAAGTCCTCAATCAGAACTTCGTTTAAATGAGGCCCATTGATAAAAATTGGCTTATTTTTACTGCTTTGTTCATATGTTGGAGTACTGTTGGCCAAGGAGGGATTCGAAAATGGAGTGAAAATGGTGACGAAGACCAAATCGATCTTGATGAGCTCATGGACGACGAAGAAAATCATATGTACTCGTATATTTTTGGCGAGTGCATTGTTTACGATCAATTGCAATAATTCGCATCTGAATTAATCCAAGATTTGGTGTGGTTCAGAACAGTGCTTCGGATGCCTTTCGCGGTTGCGAGAGAAGTCAGCGCATGCGGCGCAACATATTTTTCGTTTAAGTTTTAAGGAAGATATCTCACAATCAGTGTGAAATATTGAATCATACTTGAGCTGAGTCAGATTTGGAGCGAGGGCAGTTTATTTCGCAATTAAAATTGTCCGGCTAAGCATCTGTAGTCTCATGTTTAATGTCGATGGTAAGCATTCGTCGAATTAGGCACGTCAGTAAATCAATACAAAATTCTATGTTGACTTTCGTGTTCTGGCGCTATACAAACATCATATCGTGCATTATGATCGTTATCGCAACACGTACAATGCCCAGGTAATTATAAATCGAAATGTTCATAGTTCCCCGTTGATTCCGAATGAAAAAAATCGCATTAGGTGAAATGTTCGGTTTATTTAATCTATGCAAATCTATTGTTTACATCCCGCCCCATTTCGAAAAGCATAAGTGCGATCTCATTTTTCGCTTAAGCAGTTAATTGGACTCGTAAACCGTTTTTAAGTATGTTTGATAACTTTATGGACTTATTGCGAAAACGAATGTAAATTGACAATGATCAAGAGCGAGCATCTTTTGAACGCATACGAAATGGACACCACAAATTCATGTTTATGTATAAGGGTTTGATTGTAGGCATTAGTTAGTGTGCTTGAACTTGCATGAAGAGCGTTTTCGATTTTTTTTCGAGTGTAAGCTTTTATTAATATTAATAAATGCTGAAGAATTAAAAAACATAATTATCGAGAGAATTTTTACGAAGACGGCTTCGATGTTTTCCTAAATAATTTCCAATAGAAATATTTTTTTTCACGATCTTATTTCTAAGGATTTTTGTTAAAAAATAAAACAAAAAGAATATTTGTGAATGAATCAAAAATCAAAGTGCACAAAATCACTTTCATGCTTATATTAATTCAAGAATAAAAAACGTTTAGAAAAAAAGAAAACCGACCTCGAAATGCCCTAAAAAGGATGAAATAAATTTTATGAAAGCGGTGCTATATCATATTTTCCCCATTCTTTTGTGATAGTGCAGATGTTGGAAGTATTTATCTTGAAATGGGGAAATTGATTTGGCACCGCTTCCATCAAATTTATTTCATCCTTTTTAGGGCACTTCGAGGTCGGTTTTCTATTTTTCTAAAAGTTTTTTATTTCACCCTTTTTAGTGGCAAATTTTTTCATTTCAAACCTTTGGACAACGAACTGGAAGTGACGCTTTGAGCTGGCGGATGTGATGGTTTGGACCTAGTTGCTTTGCACAGTAACGCCGAGATGAAACTCGTGTGTGAATGGCTTCAATTCAACTATCATACCGTCTCCGTCCCGGTAAAACCCTGGCAGACCTTGGAGTACGTTCGAAGTTCGCACCATTGGGTTGGTGGTATAGGTTCGGTTGAGACGGACTCCCGATTAGCGCTGGTCTGGCTTGGATCACTTGTCCCCATAAGGGCTTGTGCCAACCCTCGCATGGCCTCCTTGCTCTGCAAAGATAACCATGGGACCATAAAGGCGACTACACACACGAACGGAGATAGCGACTCCGAGGGGGGACCCAACAAAATTGGAGCAAACAAAATCAAAAGACCTCGAATACCCAGAAAAAGAAACGAAAAATAATAACGACGACGCAACCAGCGGTTGCAGCCACGATGTCAACAGTACATCGCGAGCGGTACTAACAACGACAAAAACGAAGACTAACACAACGACAGTGAAGACGGACAAAAAACGGAGAATACAGACTGAGATTCCTGCGGCGTTCGGGCGCAGCAAAAAAATAATGCGAACGCCCGAGCGTCCTATTACGGAGAAACGGGAAACTCTGCAGGACACTTCAGGTGTTCGAGCGGTGGGAGATAACATAAAGAGCACCAATTCCACCAATTCGATGGTCACTGCTGCGATCGTTACCGAAGCGACCGATGCAAGTGTAGCAAATCCCGACATTGCAACGAAAAATCCAGAAGCCAACGAGGAGATTACGGCACGAAAAGCAAAGAGTGACCAGACACCGCGTGAATGCACCGCCAAAGTTGAAAACTTGGCGGAAGTACTGCACTCGGAAACGGAACGCGATAACCTATCCCAAGGATGGTTGCAAGGTACAATTGCGGCCCAGCGATACGAAGAAGAAAGGCTACTCCGAAAAGCGGGAGGTGTTCTGAAAAGAATACAAGCTGCATGCGACTCCCCAAAACTCAGCAAAGCAGAAAAGGAAGGGCTCCTTGAACTAGAGGAGCTCCTAGATCGCATAGGGCACTATCGGAGGAGCTGGTTAAGGGCCGAAGACGAACAGAAGGCTAAAGAGGCGCTTGGGGCGAAATCTAAAGGCGACACGCAGATAGCTCCACCATTAAAAGTCAATAAAATAACGGCGTCAAGCCCAATCAAAGGAGATCGGGATAAAAGAAGGAAGGAAGAGGCACTTGAAAGGCGTGGAGCACTAGATCAGGGGTTCCAGACAGTGCGTACAAAAAAAGCGAAGAAAGCCGCAAAAAAACTCCTTCAAAAAAGCCAGAAAGTAAAGTTCGTACGGACGCCCAATTACAAAAAGGACCTGATGCAAAGCAGGAGAGGCAGAAGCCCCGACGAAGACCCCGGTAGCAGGCACTGCTTGTAAAGCCCCATGTTGGCCGATCCTAAGGGGAAACGTAAGGCCCGAAGACACCAATACTACCTTTAAAGTAGTATGACCAACGCGGTCGGGCCACATACTGGTCGAATTCGGAGCAGAGGCCGACAATAAAGATGCATTCAGTGACGCAGTAAAGAAAGTCTTCGGCAGAAGCGCTACTATAGCCCCGCTCGAGCCGATGGCAACGATCGAAATACGAGACATTGACTGCGTGACGGATCTGGCCGAGGTAGAAGAGGCCATCAAAAGGGAGTTCCCTAGCGTGGGAAGGATCAAAGCGAGACTGACACCAGAAAACAACAGGGGACAACGCATGGCCATAGTTGACTTGACCGAAAAGGACGCCGAACAATTCCTGAACAAGGGCAAAGTACGAATAGGGTGGGTTGTCTGTAGGATACGGCGAAGAGCAACGCCTCTTCAATGTTTCAAATGCCTTGGTTATGGTCACACCACACAAGTATGCAAAGGACCCGATAGGAGTTCCCTATGTTACAAATGCGGTGAAATGGGACATAAAAGAAAAGAGTGTACGAAGGAGGCACACTGTATTCTTTGCAAGGATGCTGATCCAAAACCTGATTTTGGTCACGTCTTGGGATCAGGAAAATGCCGGGTCTTCCAGAAAGTCCTAGCCAAGGCAAAATCAGAACTCTGATGACCCCTATCCTGCAGCTAAACCTACACCGCAGTTCAACCGCCCAAAATCTGCTTGAGCAGTTTGCGAGGGACATGAAAGCCGACTTCTTGCTGCTGAGTGAGCAACACCATAATAAAAGTCCTGCATCATGGTACTCTGATGAAACTGGTACTGCCGCTATCTGGGTTCGGAACAGTGACTTTCAAGCGGAGAGTTGTGGACGGGGGGATGGTTTCGTGTGGGTTCGGTGCTCAGGGATCACCTTCTTTAGTGTGTACCTAACGAGTCGATATCATCTTTCCAAGCCAAGCTTAATGCTTTGGAGGGCGCTGTCTTGAATGCAGAGGGTAAAGTGCTTGTTGGGAGCGACTTCAATGCTAAAGCAATCGAATGGGGCATGCCTTACACCGATCTGCGGGGAAAACGAATCCTGGAAATGGCGGCCAGGACGGCCCTCGTCGTACTGAACTCCGGAAGCACGCCGACTTTCCGCTGTATTGGCTGTGAGGGAACCATACCGGACGTGACATTCGCCTCGGAGTCCTTAGTATGGAGGATACACAGTTGGAAAGTATTAGAGGACTACTCAGCCAGTGATCGTCAGTGCATTCTGCTTGAGATAAGTGATGCTGTCTCCCGACGTCCGTGCTCTCGGCCTTCTACAACTGGATGGAACATCGGAAGAATGGACGTCGAGAGGTTCGTCAAGGCTCTCACAGCAGGTGAGCCGCTGCAGGGAGCTTCGGAGGGACGGAAGAACTGGCAGCTCAAGACGTGGTGAACTCTACTATGAGCATAATCACGACTGCTTGCTGCGCGTTTATGCCCTGTCGAAGACCCCGGCACGGCAAGCCCCCAGTGTACTGGTGGTCAACTGAAAGCGCTGAAAAGCAAAGGGAGTGTCACAAGCTTCGACGTGAGGCTCAACGGGCGCGGAACGGTGACGAGGCATGCAAGTGGGTGGCAGCATATAAGTCGGCCAGGAAATGCCTTCGCAAACTGATCAACAGTAGCAAGGCTCGCTGCTGGCAAGACCTAGTGGACAATGTGAACAAGGATCCGTGGGGCCTTGGCTACAGACTGGTCATGGGGAAACTTGGTGCCCTACGGAAGCCTTGTATACATGACGTGGAAAAGATGGACGCGATAGTGCGGGGACTCTTCCCCGCCCATCCCGTCCGTGTTGATGCTGTCCATGGTGAAACAGCAGTAGAGTGCCCACTCTTCACACAGCTGGAACTGGAGGAGGCAGTCCTCTCATTGAAAGCAAGGAAGGCTCCAGGTCCAGATGGTGTTCCAGCTGGGGTGTTGCGGCTCGTCCTCACTTGCTGCTCAGCACAATCAACGCTTACCTACGGGACGGGGTTTTCCCGGTACGATGGAAGGTGGCGAGGCTCGCGAGGGGAAGGGAAATCCCGAATCGCCGTCTGCATACCGCCCGTTATGCATGCTAGACACGGCTGGGAAAGTGCTAGAGAAACTCATCAAGGGAAGACTCACTGACGCGATTCGTGCTGCTTGGGACCTATCTCCTCGGCCCGTTATGCATGCTAGACACGGCTGGCAAAGTGCTAGAGAAACTCATCAAGGGAAAACTCACTGCACGATTCGTGCTGCTGGGGACCTATCTCCTCGGCAGTACGGCTTTAGAGCAGGACGTTCTACCATTGATGCGATTGCAGAGGTGGTGAACGCGGTCCAAAAGGCAGAGGCATATAGTCGCACCAAGCGACGGATCGTCCTGTTGGTGACACTCGACGTCAGGAATGCCTTCAACTTCGCTAGATGGGTGAATATTCTGGACACGCTGGAAAACTCTTTTCAAGTTCCAGAATATCTAATGCGGCTTTTGAGGAACTACTAAAAGGACCGA
>OZ017740.1:225213552-225268552 GCA_963969285.1 Odontomyia ornata | reverse complement strand
CAAAAACAACGGACTATGTACAAAAAACAACAGACTATTGACACCAACGGGTATGAACTACTACAACAAAATCTCCACTAATCATTCTTCCTAATACCAAGCTCCGGCTACATAAACCCAAACCCTTGCACACCACCCCTTAAAGCCTAACCTTAGCTCCGTAAACCTAATATTCCTATCAAGCCTGTTGTCAATTATTGCCTAGTTCCTGCATACCAATTAGCACGGTACTTGGTAACGATAGTGGGTGATGTCATTCACCTTGTTGATAAATAAACATCAAAGAACACCCACGATCTAGAAAACTCTACCACCTCTTTAACATTCACTGGTTCTTGTCGATTTTTATCACGTCACGAACCTCTATACGTCTATACTCGGAGGTGAAACACCGACCATGTTAAAAGAAAAACATTGATTCAAAAACAGTCGTCGGTTCACATATCAACTACTCAATCTCATCAAGACAACAACCAAGCAGAACTACAATATTTTAAGTTCAGTAATAACACAGGACGGTTTGGAAATGGAACATCCAATATCCTCAATAATATCATAAATTATCTTACAATCTTTGGAACAAGTCTTTTTATCCGAATGTCAAAAGATTCAATGTGATATTTTACAAACAAAATGTGGATGACTGTTTCATTGTTATTGTCTCACAAAAAAATAAGCAAGATGAACTACTTACCGAAAGGATTGTAATACGCCAAAATATAAATTTCACTACTGGAGAAGAAACAAACGTACAATTTCACCCATTTGGTGGATTTCGCGGCCTGGTGTGCTAATTGTTTGAGCTTGCACACCTGTTGCGTATGCTTTACCTACCTTCCAGCTCGCAAACGTTTATTTTTTGTCGTTGGCACAGTGGTATACAGAGGACATAGTTAGTGAGCCTGATATATGTCGATGGTAATCTGTTGCAGTCCAACTTGTAGAGAGGCCTTGAGTGAGTGCAAGTTTTGTATGTGACATGCACTGCTTATGCTGCCTTTGACAATGACAAAACGGAGCAGAGAAGCCACAAGGCTGAGCCGTCTCCCAAGCTTTAATTAGCTAAATTGTGTAGACCTAACAGATGCTTGTTTTATGAAGACAGCAACTCTGCAACAGAAGAGCTTTTGCAATGACTAAATGGAGCAGAGAAGCTACAAGGCTGAGCCCTCGCCCAAACTATAGTTAGCTAAATTGTGTAGACCCAACAGATGCTGTGAAGACTGCAACTCTGCAACAGAGGAGCCGCAAAGTTGCCCCAAGCTATAATAAGCTAAACTGGGTAAACTGAACAGATGCCGTGTGTTGAGAAAATTCCGGCTCTGAAAAAAGGGAGACAAATAGCTGGTTTTATACGCGAGCTATAATTAGATAAACTGAGTAAACTAAACATACTGTGCGTCGTGAAGGCTGCAACCCCGTAAAACATGAGCCACAAGGCTGGTTCTTTTACTAAGCTATAATCAGCTAAACTGAGGAAACTAAACAGATGGTGGATGTTTCGATCAAAAGAAAACTGGATCAAAGGAGGCTTATCGTTATGCCCAAGCTATGGTTAGCTCTATTGGGGTTGTTGTAATCCGCTATTAGGGAGCCACAAGGCTTACTCTTATGCTCAAACTATAACTAGCTAAATAGCGCTTGGCGTTATCCGCTTCTAAAGGAGCCACATAGCTCATCTTCATCCCTAGCGCTAAGTAAACTGGGCTTTGGTTGTTGAGTTATTAAAACTGAATGGTTTTTTGCCAATGTGATTTATATAGGTACTGTTAATTTGCTGTACTTAGCAATTCATTATTGATGACTTCCAAAGAACAATTCTATCGACCCTAAGAATTAATATTGCTGACTCTACAGTGGGTTGCCAAATTATTAGGGACAGTCACAATTTTTCGCAATTTGTTCCGTTAGGCGAACTTTACTGCAGTTCTAAGTAGTGTAAGCTATGCAGAAATGAGTTTAGGGTGATTGTCATGTTTCTATGCTTCAAGTCATGTGTGGGTGATGGGTGTTAAGCAGTACCTGTGTGTTCTAAAAATAGTTTAGTGCCGGGAGCGACGCAGATTGCTATACACGTGAAATAGTGAATAACGGATTCGAGAATTGTGATCGAATATTTTTACTGAAAAATAATTGAAATGTGAGTATAATAATATTGCTATTGTTATAGCTAATTAATAACATAATTTTCATTGCAATAAATATTTATTTTCAATTTTTTTCGGTGTCTAGCATGGGTCGTGGATGCGATTTGTCTCCTCGAAAAAAACGGAGGTTAAAACCCTACTCCAGAACACAAAATATTCCCAAAGGAAGATAGCAGAAATTGCTGGAATTTCTAAAACGGCGGTGAATAAAATTAAGATTAATTTGGACAAAAATCAACCACTTTCACCAAAAAGAAAAGGCCATAGTGGGAGAAAAAGAATCACATCACCGCGATCTGACAGGAAGATACGGGACATCTGTCTGCGAAATCGGAAAAAAAGTGCTGGACTCTTAACCCAGTTGGCTCAAGAGTCAGGTATACCAGTTTCAAAGAGAACTGTGCAGCGAAGATTGGCAGAAGAAGGTTTGACAGGTCATCGTCCTGTCAAAAAACCTCGGTTAACAGAAGCGATGAAGAAGAAACGTCTTGCTTGGGCTCGTGAACACCGTCAGAAGACTGTCGAGGACTGGAATAAGGTCAGTTTTTGTTTTAAGTGGAATTTGAAAGCATTTCAAATAATATTTTTCAGACTGATAAATAGTTTTCTTTTTTTTTCAGGTGTGTTTCTCAGATGAGTCAACATTTGAGATTTTGGCCGACAAGAGCAGTTTTGTCAGACGACGCCCAAGTGAAAGATACCATCCTGACTGCATCGTGGAGAGGGTAAAACATCCCGTCAAAATAATGGTGTGGTCTGTTATAAGTGCTAAAGGGGTTGGACGCCTCTACATAGTCCAGGGTAACATGAGACAAGATCAATACAAGGAAGTTCTGCAAACTCGCCTGTTACCGCAACTGCAGGAATGGTTCCCTGATGGTGAAGATTTCATTTTTATGCATGATTCAGCACCATGTCATAAAGCTAGAAGCGTTACCAAGTTTTTGGCAGAGCACCGCATTCCAGTTTTACCTTGGCCTGGTAATTCTCCTGCCATGAACCCCATTGAGAACCTGTGGCAGATTACCAAGGCCGAAATTGCCAAAGAAATGATCACCACGAAAGTAAAACTAATCGAAAGGTTAATAAAAGTTTGGCATCACAACCCCAAAATAAAAGAAAGTGCCAAGAAATGCATAGAAAGCATGCCCAGGCGAATAAAGGCGCTCATTGAGGCAAAAGGAAATGTCACTAAATACTGACAATAATAAAGTCACATTTCCTTTTGCTTCTTTATTTAAAATTTCTGAAGTTATGTGTGTTTTTATTACTCTTAAGTTTGTTAAATTTAGTTTGTGAACATCTGTATAGTATTAATAAAATATATTTTAAACTAAGAATAGTGTTTATCTAATTGATTTTGGCCTAGTACATCATGAAAACGATTTTTTTGTGACTGTCCCTAATAATTTGGCAACCCACTGTAATTGAAATCAAATCAACTTTGCTGATCGGTATTTTCTTGCCTGCCGATATGTTGAGACCCAAAAAAGATGTTTTTGTACATTCGAGATTGGACCGAATTAAGGTTTAAGGAAGTAAAAGTTGCATAGGAAGTCTTAAATTGGCTTCATTTATCTGTTTGAGGAATAAGTAATCATAACCAAGACACAATCCACAGCCGAACAAACCGCCCCAAAATTCAAACTCATGCAATTACCTCTCTCTCGTTCTTTTTCCCAGGATCGTAATGAAATCGCAATTCTAGTTCCCCCTTTTTCTTTCTTGCTTCCAGCGTGGCCGCATTGCTTCTACAAAAAGATAAAAGAGTTTCACAGCAGCCGGGGACGTTGGGGCTGTGGGATCGCTTGTCTGGCAATTCCTCTACCCCTCTCCTCTCCCGCTAGAGGAGGCATTCCCTAGCTTGAAGGCGCTTTATGGCGTAATTAAACGAGAGAGGGGAGGCGTTTAGTGGGTAGTCCAGTCGGAGCATATAGACTAACAAGCAAGTTCACCAGCTGATCGGCTAAATTAAAAGAGAGGGAAAATGTTTGGATGAAACAACCGATCAACTTGCACCAGATAGAGAGCGCGTTTATCATCATTTGTTTCTATTTAAGATAAAACGTGAAAACTCTATCTACCTGGGACTAAGCTTTCATGCGGAAAACCGATTTGCCGTTGTGTTTGCATGTACGTACACTTAATGAAAGGGGAATCTTTCGCCCATCTTATCAAAATGAAGGCTCGTCGTCTTGCATTCCATTCAAGAACCTAGGCAGGGCAATATTTGCTGATTCAATCTCTTTCGTACATTTCCCCATGAAAGCGTTTGCGAACGCTAATACATACTCAAATCGATCTTTAAAGGTTGCATGCCGTTAGGTTGGGAATTAGTTCTATGTGAACTCGCTAGTTAGTTCATACGCTCTGGTGTAGTCGCTCGTGAGCATGGAAGTCCCACACCCAGTGCGTAAATGGCATTCACTTCCCAACCACGAAGAAAAACACTTCTACAAAATGAATGTCAGTAACGCTCCATCGCTGGTCGTCTTCTGTCCGCGGTCAAAGTTGTTAGGCTGTCTGGCTTTAAGGGAAAGTTGAGCGCTCTACTATATTGATTATTAGCTTGATTGGTAGAATCCAGTACATTATGAGCTTGATTGGTAGAATATATAAATATAATAAATGATCTATGAAAATAATTTCATAATAAAAAAAAATTATTTCATATAAAGTACATGATTAATCGTCTTTTTTATTCTTTGGATCTTTGAAATTGTTCAATTATATCGAATATATCTTATGGGCTTTAAAGAGGTTCAATCAATTTTTAGTTTGATTACTATAAAAGAGATCTTAATTGCCTTCAAAAATTTAAATCAGAAACAGTTGAAAATGCCATTTACATCAGATTGAATTTCTGGAGTATCTCCTGGGATTGAAAGCATTAACAAGTATGTCTGTATAATGGATGAGCACTAAAAGAGAGGAAAAGTAGAAGCTGTGACGTGAACAATTTATAAAAAATTTTTAACCCAACGCGGTCGAAAAGAAACGAGCCAAAATTATATTTACATGTAGAAGCCAGAGTTGCAATACTACTGTCATTGGAATGGGTAAAAACAATTAGACAGTTCAGTGCGTTTGTAGTCGGTTACAATTGAATTTTTTTTATTTGCTTCTGTTCAATTTGTTTTTAAAAATAAGAAGCTTGGCGAAAATTATTCTTGATACGTTACTCGTAAACTAAATTATACCCACTTACTTTACATCGCCGCTTGTTTATTTTTATATGATATGTGAATACCACTAATTTTTCACGTTGTAATTACTTTTCAATTTTAGGAATGATCTAGAAGATTTAAATAATGGCAATTCCGAAAAGTCCCGCAGCGTATTTATGGAGATCTTGGTTGCAAGCTGGTATGCAATTTTAGCGAACACCGATTTGCTTTGCTACATAGCCGCAGTTTTAAATCAGGTATGTAACATAATAAAAAAAAATTCAAATTTAATCTGATGATGTAAAAAATGTTTATTGATCATCTACTAGGTGGTATCTGCAAGTCTTCTGTCTTTACCAATTCCATTGATGATATTCTTATGGGGAACATTATCTATTCCTCGTCCAACTAAAACATTTTGGATTACGCTAATCGCATACACTCAGACGGTTGTGCTGATAAAATGCGTATTTCAGTTTAAAATGATTTGGTTCAATCAGTCAAACGAAATATTAACCACAGCGAAAATAATTGGAATTCAATTTGTAGATGGGACCGCAGGCTATGATTTGTTTTTACTCCTGATGTTGTTTTTTCATCGGTAAGTAGCCCTGTATACTACTTTAAAGTAGAACAAAATAATGTTGCAATTATTTATTGGGATAGATTATTATTCCCAGAGATAAACTTGATTTAACCCATATGGTCTCTCGACAAGGGGAAAATAAGATGCATATATCAAATAAGATCGTTTTTTTTTTGCAAAAGTCACTGTTACAAGGTCAACCAAATCACCCATTAAAACGTATAATTTATTACAAACACAAATTCACTTCCTACATATTGTCTTAATCAACTTTGTTTTGCTTGTGTTTGCACCTTTCAAATCATCAATGATCATTCGCCACAAGTATAAAAATTACCTCAAATAATTCTCAACTTCTTCAATTTCACTCGGTCATAATTTTAACGCAAAATCTCACCTAGTCTAGACTAATGACCTAATTGCATATTTGGTTTCAATTCAAATTCCATTACTGTTTGTTTCACGGGAATATTAATTGTTGACAGTAAAAATATTCCCACACATCCATGTTGTCACCAGCAACATAATATTAAGAAACTCAATCTTTTCTTTCAGTTAGAAAATTTTCCGCCCGATGTGTGGGAAAATAAATTTCTACATACGAGTATATAAGTAGAATAAAAATTTGTTGAATAAAGCTAATTGGTTGTTATCTATAAAATACAGCCTTTAGTTCAATTTTCAATTGTTGAGTTGATTTGGTGTTACACCAAATCAAGAATAGTCTAATTATTTTCTTTTTATAGGTTCGCGATGGATATTACACCTTGAAGCTGATTAGGTATTACACCTAATGAGCATTTGAATTGTGATAGGTGTTTCACCATCGCAAACATTTCAAGCTTTCATTAATTTCCCTAATGAGACCTAATTGACCCATTGCGCATTTAAATTGTGATACGTGTTTCACCATCGCAAAGTAGCTTCCTTATTTTCAACAGTCACGTTATAATTTAAATAAAATTTTTTACATTTTGCAGATTAACATAAAAATATTAATATTTTGTATCATAATGTTATTGAGGCTAGTGTTAACAAAAATAAGGCTTATAAAAAATACAAAAAGAATGCTGGAGATCACGCACTTAAATATAACCATAAAAGAAGCTAAATTTTCATATTACTCCAGAGGATTGGAAAAAGCGGCGGCCAACTCGCACAAAATATGGAAAATTATAAATGAAGTAAACGATAATTCATCATCCTGGATCGTGTGTTCAAATGCATGGAGTCTAATAATGCAGCCCGCCCAAGTGGAACAGCAAACTCGCTAAACCACTTTTTTTCAACAATTGGTGAAAAAATTACTAAAGAGCTTTTCATATCATAAATAGCCCATCCAAGACCATCTTTCATATTCATCAAACGACTAAAAGAGAAGTATTAAATATAATCGAAGATTTGAAACAAATCCAAAACCATGTATTGACAACATCAACACACATGAAATTATTCTACTCAAATAGGACGTAGCTGAACTACTGGGAAATTTTATAAATGAGCATATTAGAAATGGAACATTTCCGGACGAAGAGAAACCGGCAAAATAATTCCAATATTCAAAAGAGGAGATCATCTGGACCCGAATAATTACCACCCTGTTGCACTTTTGACAGCTTTTAGTAAAATATTCGAAAAACGTGTAAATAATCACTTAAAATCATTCTTAATGGACAATTCTATCATAAATCCGAAGCAGTTTGGCTTCCAGACGAACAAGAGTACTTTCGATGCGTTACTTTCTGTCTCACCTTACATCAATGAAAGTCTTGATAAAGGAGATTATGTCATTGTAATTTTTGTGGACCTGAAGAAAGCTTTTGATACGGTTGATCATGACCTGTTTCTTCAAAAACTTGAATCGTATGGTATTCAAGACAAACCCAAACAACTTTTTAAAAGTTATTTGGAAGGAAGATTCCAAAGAACATCAGTTAATAATGTCTTGAGCAATCTTGCACCAATGAATTCGGAGGTTCCTCAAGGATCCATACTTGGTACAACCTTGTTTTTGCAATATACTAACAATTTGAATATATGTAAACTGAAAGGTCACCAGACATTACATGCTGATGATACTGTACTTTTTCATTCAGGAGATGATAAAGTTGTCATGGAAAATATCGCCAACGAGGATCTAGATAAATATCGTTCATGCCTTATAGACTATAATCTTGCATTGAATACTACAAAGACAAGATACATTATTTTTAAACAGTAGAATAAGGAAGACATAGCGGCGAAAAATTGCAAGGAGTGTTTGAAATTAAATATCTCGGTCTTACCATAGATCATCGTTTCACATAGTTGCCACACATAAATATTTTTAGGAGACAACTGGCACCAAAGATCTTGAAGATATGGAGATTTTCCAATGCATATAAAGAAACTTGTATTAAATGCATTTGAACCGACAAAGCTACATTATTCGGGGGTCATTTGGAGTCAATCATCAAAGTAAAACCATCATATTATATCCAGGATGCTAACTAAGGGGAAATCCTGGCTGACAGGAATATCCCGCAGGGGGACTGGCCGACATGAATACTCTTGGAGGCTAGCATTCTTTGGGAATTTTCACCCCACGTACCCTAGGAAATCCCCACAGGGAGAATGCCGGTCGACAAGAATGCCCTTGGAGGCTAACATTCTTTGGGGGGTGCTGTCCCAACAGACCAGTGCCCTCCTGGGATGACAGGTAACGACCCTGACTGGATCTGGACTACGCTTTGGATAACGAAATGGAATTTATGCTTTGGGCTGGTGGATATGATGGTTTGGACCTAGTTGCTTTGCACGGTAGTGCCGAGGTGAAACTTGTGCGTGAACGGCTCCAATTCAACTATCATACTCCCGTCCCGGTAAAACCTTGGCAGGCCTCGGAGTACGTTCGAAGCTCGCACCATTGGGTTGGTGGCGTAGGTTCGGTTGAGACGGACTCCCGATTCGCGCTGGTCTGGCTTGGATCACTTGTCCTCATAAGGGCTTGTGCCAACCCTCGCATTGCCTCCCTGCTCTGCAAAGATAACCATGGGACCAAAAAGGCAACTACACATACGAACGGAGAAAGCGGCTCCGAGGGGGGACCCAATAAAACTGGGGCAACCGGAAACCATAAAAAAAAAATAAAAAAAGACAAAAAAGAAAGCAAAAATAAAAACAACGACGCAACCAGCGGCTGCAGCCACGATGTTAACAGTACATCGGGAGCGGCACTGAAGATGACCAAAAGGCCGATTAATACTATGACAGTGAAGACGGATGAAAAACGGAGATTAACAGACAGTCTTGTCCAGGCTGAAATTCCTGCGGCGTTCGGGTGCAGAAAAAAAAATACTGCGAACGCCTGAGCGTCCTATTAAGGAAAAGTGGGAAACTCTGCGGGACGAGGGTCGTAAGTCTCGATACAAAACGAACCATCTTGAAGTCCACGGAGAGATTACGGCAGGAAAGGACAGAATTGACCAGACAAATAATGCAACGTTGTGTGATTGCATCGCCAACGTCGAAAATATGGTCGAAGTACTGTACTCGGAAACGGAAGCCGGTAATCTCTCCCAAGAAATATGGTCGTAGAGTACAGTTGCCGATCAGCGACATGGAGAAGAAAGGCTATTCCGAAAAGCGGGAGGTGTTCTGAAAAGAACACAATCAACATGCGACTCACCAAAAATCAAAAAAACAGTAAAGATTGGGCTCCTTGAACTAGAGGAGCTCCTAAACCGCATAGGGCATTATCGGAGGAGCTGGTTAAAGGCCGAAGGGGATCAAAAGGCCGAAGAAGAGCAGAAGGCTAAAGAAGCGCTGGGGGCTATATATCTAAAGGGCACGCGCAGACAGCTCCGCCATCAATAATCAATAAAAGGATGGCGTCTAGCACAATCGAAAGAGATCGGGATAAAAGAAGAAAGGAAGAGGCACTTGATGTGCGCGGAACGCCAGAGCAGGGGTTCCAGATAGTGCTGACAAAAGAAGCGACGAAAGCCGCAAAGAAGCTCATTCAAAAAGTGCCAGAAAAAAGACCTGATGCGAAACAGGAGAGACAGAAGCCTCGACGAAGACCCCGGTAGCAGAGACTGCTTGTAAAACCCCAAGATGGTCGATCCTACGCGGAATTGCTGCGGGATATCAGGAAAAACGTAAGGCCCGAAGTCACCAACACTGCCATTAAAGTAGTACAGCCAATGCGCTCGGGCCACATACTGGTCCAATTCGGAGCAGGGGTCGACAATAAAGAAGCATTCTGCGACGAAGTAAAGAAAGTCCTCGGCAAAAGCGCAACTATAGCCTTGCTCGAGCCGATGGCAACGATCGAAATACGAGACATTGACTGCGTCACGGACCTGGCCGAGGTAGAAAAGGCCATCAAAAGGGAGTTCCCTAGCGTGGGCAGGACCAAAGCGAGGCTGACACCAGAAAACAACAGGGGACAACGCATGGTCATAATTGACTTGACCGAAAAGGACGCCGAACAATTTCTGAATAAGGGCAAAATAAGATTAGAGCGGGTTGCCTGTAGGATACGGCGAAGATCAACGTCTCTTCAATGTTTCAAATGCCTTGGTTATGGTCAAACCGCACAGGTATGTAAAGGACCCGATAGGAGTTCCCTATGTTACAAATGCGGAGAAATGCGACATAAAACGAAAGAGTGTACGAAGGAGGCACACTGTATTCTTTGCTAGGATGCCGATCCAAGACCTGATTTCGGACACGTCTTGGAATCAAGAAAATGCCGGGTTTTCCAGGGAGCCCTGGCCAAGGCAAAATCAGAACTCCGATGACCCCTATCCTGCAGCTAAACCTACACCGCAGTTCAACTGCCCAAAATCTGCTTGAGCAGTTTGCGAGGGACATGAAAGCCGACTTCTTGCTGCTGAGTGAGCAACACCATAATAAAAGTTCGGCATCAGGGTATCCTGATAAAACTTGTACTGGGTTCGAAATAGTGATTTCCAAGCGGAGAGCTTTGGACGGGGGGATGGTTTTGTGTGGGTGCTCAGGGACCACCTTCTTTAGTGTATACCTAACACCGAACGAATCGACTTCATCTTTTCAAGCCAAGCTTAATGCTTTGGAGGGCGCTGTCTCGAACCCAGAGGGCAGCGTGCTCGTTGGGGGAGACTTCAACGCTAAAGCAATCGAGTGGGGCATGCCTCAGACGGATCCGTAGGGAAAACGAATCCTGGAAATGGCGGCCAGGATGACGCTCGTCGTACTACTTACCGGAAATACGCCGACCTGCCGCCGTATCGGCTGTGAGGGAACCATACCGGACGTGACATTCGCCTCGGAGTCCTTACTACGGAGGATACAAAACTGGAAAGTATTAGAGGACTACTCAGCCAGTGATCATCAGTGCATTCTGCTTGAGGTAAGTGATGTCGTCTCCGGGCGTCCGTGCTTTCGGCTTTCTACAATTGGATGGAACATCGGAAGGATGGACGTCAAGACTGGCAGCTGTGGTGAACTCAACTATGAGCATCATCACGACTGCTTGCAACGCTTCTTTGCCCCGTTGGAAACCCCGGCACGGCAAGCCCCCAGTGTACTGATGGTCAACTGAAATCGCTGAAAAACATAGGGAGTGTCACAAGCTCTGACGTGAGGCTCAACGGGCGCGGAACCGCGACGAGGAATAAAACCAGCTGGAAGCATATAAGTGGGCCAGAAGAGGCCATCGTAAATTGATTAACAACAGCAAGGCTCCCTGCTGGCAATATGTAGAGGGTAATATGAACAAGGATCCGTGGGGCCTTGGCTACCAGCTAGTTATGCGGAAGCTTGGTGCCCTATGGAAACCTTGTATACATGACGCGGAAAAGATGAACGAGATAGTGCGGGCACTCTTCCCTGCCCATCCCGTCCATATTGACATTGTTCATGGTAAAATAGCCTCTTCACACAGCTGAAACTGGAGAAGACAGTCCTTTTATTGAAAGCGAGGAACGCTTCAGGTCCAGATGGCGTTCCAGCTGAGGTGTTGCAGCTTGTCTATCATCATTGTCCTGACTTGCTGCTCAGCACATTCAACGCTCGTCTACGGAACGGGATTTTCCCGGTACGATGGAAGATGGCGAGGCTCTTGCTGATCAACAAGGGGAAGAGGAATCCCGGATCGCCATCTGCATACCGCCCGTTATGCATGCTAGACACGGCTGGGAAAGTGCTAGAGAAACTCATCAAGGGAAGACTCACTGACGCGATTTGTGCTGCTGGTGACCCATCTCGTCGGCATATGTCGTTCTTATTTACGTGAGCACTTGCCTTTTGTTGGCCTAATCTCACGGTCACCATTATTCTGCGATTGGTTTAAGTCCCAATCATTCGCCCCCAAGTTCGGTACCAGTTCACATTGAGCGAACTCTCAACTTTCATACTGGTAGATCCGAGACCTAGCTATATCTGACGCTATAAGGTTAACGCCAACCTTTGTTTGCAACACTAGCCACCACGATACTCCCCGGAGGGCCGCAACCAATCAGCTGACCATCTTGGAGATGGAGGCTCATCAGCTGCCCGTGGTACCTGAATATACCTCTAGGGTTGAGGTTCGCAGCAATGAGTTGATCTTGTTATCGAACAATCACAAAGCCACTATGTTTCGGATCCAGTTCCAATCCTAGTATTTTTACTAAGCGATTCGGGTACCCCGGGAACGCCAGTCCCCATCGGCTTCACTGGAATCGGAGACGACAACCCAAGAATAGCCGTTGTACCCCTCCATCTCGTCGGCAGTACGGCTTTAGAGCAGGACGCTCTACCATTGATGTGATCGCAGAGGTGGTCAGCGCGATCCGAAAGGCAGAGGTTAAAGTCGCGCCAAGCGACGGATCGTCCTGTTGGTGACACTCGAGGTCAGGAACGCCTTCAACTCCGCTAGATGAGTCGACATTCTAGATAAGGTGGAAAACTCTTTTCATGTTCGAGAATATCTAATGCGGCTTCTGGAGGACTACCAGAAGGACCGAAGCCTGCTCTACGACACGACACAAGGCCAACGAAGGATGTAAGTCACATCGGATGTTGCCCGGGGATCTATCCTTGGTCCGGACCTGTGGAACGTGTCTTCGATTGGCTACTGAAACGAGATTGGAGATGCGAGATGAGTCTTGTTTGGTTGGCTATGCGGAGCGCACCATTGAACAAGCGCAACTTAGGCTCCGTATGCTAATGCGCCGAGTAAGAGACTGGATGACTGCTCGAGGGTTCTGTTTAGCACTGGAGAAAACTGAAGTGGTCATCTTGAAAAAATAGAGAATCCCTAGAGTAAGGATGATCAGTATTGGAGACATATAAATCGAATCGAAGCCAGCGGTGAAGTACCTGGGGCTACTGATCAACTCGAAGATGAGTTTCTCTAAGCAAATCGGGGCAACGGGTGAAAAGGCTGCTTCAGGAGTATCGGCTCTGAATCGACTTATGGCCAATGTATGGGGACCCACCCCATCAAAAAGACGCCTCTTTTTTTTGTGGTAGGGAGGTGAATGCTATTTATGCAAAGAGTGTGGGACTCCCATGCGCGACTGGACTACCCACTAAACACCTCCCCTGTCAACCTGAGAACCCATTCTGGAACCGTTTGACACATTACTTTGGGGCCAGGTCTCGTTTTGTTACGCCGTGGGGCGCCTTCAAGCTGAGGAGTCCCTTTCCTAGCGGGAGGGGAGAGGGGAAGAGGAAATGCCAGAAGAGCGATCCCCCAGCCCCAGCGCCTCCGGCTGCTGTGAGTCCCTTTTATATTTTAGGACTGCCCAAGCATAATGTGCCACCTGGTTCCATTTGTCAACCGATTCGAGCATCACCGCAACTATATTATCCGGGGTGAGCTCTCCCGTCTCCCTGTAGATTTCCCTTCGCAGCCTGACCCATTTTGCACACGCAAAAAATGTGTGACACGCATTGTCCTCCTCTCCTGGGCAAAACCGACAATCGGGAGACCGTGACTTATCAATCTTCTGCAGGTAAGACTGAAAACACCCGTGCCCGCTCAAAAGCTGGGTCAGATAGAAGTCTGTCTAACCATGCCTTCAATTTAGCCACAGTCTCACATCCGGGATGAAGCGCGCAGTCCACCTTCCCTCCGTGCAATTGACCCAAGACTGCTGCCAATCGTTGAGCGAGCGCTGTCTCTCCTCGCGGAACACCATCTCCCTCGCATACTCGTATCAGCACCGGTAAATAGCGCGGCGCTCTCTAGCAAGGAGGGTGACAGGTATCACGCCTGCAATCACTCTCACCGCCGAGTCGGAGACTGTTGGATACGAAGATACAATTCTCAATGCTCCCCTTCTCTGTACCTGTGCCAAACGTTTTCGGTATACCTCCTTGCTGAGAGCGTCGCCCCATACCTCTGCTCCGTACAGTAGCACTGACCCTACAGCACTCATCAAGAGGCGTCTTCTTGATAGGCTGGGTCCCCCTACGTAAGCCATAAGTCGACTCAGAACCGATATTCCCGAAGAAGCTTCTCAGCCGTTGCCCTGATTTGCTCAGAGAAACTCATCATCGAGTGGATCAATAGCCCCAGGTACTTCACCGCTGACTTCGAATTGATTCGTGTGTCTCCAATACTGATCATCCTTACTCTAGGGATTCTCGTTTTTGTCAAGATGACCACTTCGGTTTTCTCCAGTGCTAAAATCAGCCCGCGAGCAGTCACCCTGTCCCTCACTCGGCGCATTAGCATACCTAGCCTAAGTTGCACTTGTTCGACGGTGCCTCCAGTGACCAGAGCCGCAACATCATCCGCATAGCCGACCAAGCGAGACTCATCTCACATCTCAAGTCTCAGTAGCCCGTCGTAAGACACGTTCCACAGGTCCGGACCAAGGATAGATCCCTGGGCAACACCCGATGTAATTTCCATCCTTCGTTGGCCCTGTGTCGTGTCGTAGAGCAGGCTTCGGTCCTTTAGGTAGTTCCTCAAAAGCCGCACTAGATATTCTGAAACTTGAAAAGAGTTTTCCAGCGTGTCCAGAATATCCACCCATCTAGCGGATTTGAAGGCATTCCTGTGTCACCAACAGGACGATCCGTCGCTTGGTGCGACTATATGCCTCTGCCTTTTGAACTGCGTTCACCACCTCTGCAATCGCATGAATGGTAGAACATCCTGCTCTAAAGCCGTACTGCCGAGGAGATAGGTCCCCAGCAGCATGAATCGCGTCAGTGAGTCTTCCCTTGATGAGTTTCTCTAGCACTTTCCCAGCCGTGTCTAGCATGCATAACGGGCGGTATGCAGACGGCGATCCGGGATTTCCCTTCCCCTTGCTACTCAGCTTGAGCCTCGCCACCTTCCATCGTACCGGGAAAACCCCGTCGCGTAGGCAAGCGGTGAATGTGCTGAGCAGGAAGTCAGGACAATGGTGATAGACTAGCCGCAACATCTCAGCCGGAACACCATCTGGACCTGGAGCCTTCCTCGCTTTCAAGGAGAGGACTGCCTCCTCCAGTTCCAGCTGTGTGAAGAGTGGGCACTCTACTGCTGTTTCACCATGGACAGCGTCAACACGGACGGGATGGGCGGGGAAGAGTCCCCGCACTATCGCGTCCATCTTTTCCACGTCATGTATACAAGGCTTCCGTAGGGCACCAAGTTACCCCATGACCAGCTTGTAGCCAAGACCCCACGGATCCTTGTTCACATTGTCCACTAGGTCTTGCCAGCAGCGAGCCTTGCTACTGTTGATCAGTTTGCGAAGGCATTTCCTGGCCGACTAATATGCTGCCATCTGGTTGCATGCCTCGTCACGGTTCCGCGCCCGTTGAGCCTCGCGTCGAAGCTTGTGACACTCCCTTCACTTTTCAGCGATTTCAGTTGACCACCAGTACACTGGGGGCTTGCCGTGCCGGGGTCTTCGACGGGGCATAGAAACGCAGCAAGCAGTCGTGATGATGCTCATAGTAGAGTTCACCACGTCTTGAGCTCCCAGTTCTTCCGTCCCCTCCGAAGCTCCTTGCAGCGGCTCACCTGCTGTGAGAACCTTGACGAACCTCTCGACGTCCATCCGTCCCATGTTCCATCCAGTTGTAGAAGGCCGAGAGCACGGACGTCGGGAGACAGCATCACTTAGCTCAAGTAGAATGCACTGATGATCACTGGCTGAGTAGTCCTCTAATACTTTCCAACTGTGTATCCTCCGTAGTAAGGACTCCGAGGCGAATGTCACGTCCGATATGGTTCCTTCACAGCCAATATGGCGGAAAGTCGGCGTGTTTCCGGAGTTTAGTACGACGAGCGCTGTCCTGGCTGCCATTTCCAGGATTCGTTTTCCCCGCGGATCCGTCTGAGGCATGCCCCATTCGATTGCTTTAGCATTGGAGTCGCCCCCAACGAGCACGTTGCCCTCTACGTTCGAGACAGCGCCCTCCAAAGCATTAAGCTTGGCTTGGAAAGATGATATCGATTCGTTAGGCGTTAGGTACACACTAAAGAAGGTGATCCCTGAGCACCGAACCCACACGAAACCATCCGCCCGTCCACAAATCTCCGCTTGAAAGTCACTGTTCCGAACCCAGATAGCGGCAGTACCAGTTTCATCAGAGTACCATGATGCAGGACTTTTATTATGGTGTTGCTCACTCAGCAGCAAGAAGTCGGCTTTCATGTCCCTCGCAAACTGCTCAAGCAGATTTTGGGCGGTTGAACTGCGGTGGAGGTTTAGCTGCAGGATAGGGGTCATCGGAGTTCTGATTTTGCATTGGCTAGGGCTTTCTGGAACACCCGGTATTTTCCTGATCCCAAGACGTGACCAAAATCAGGTTTTGGATCAGCATCCTTGCAAAGAATACAGTTTGCCTCCTTCGTACACTCTTTCGTTTTATGTCCCATTTCACCGCATTTGTAACATAGGAAACTCTTATCGGGTCCTTTGCATACTTGTGTGGTGTGACCATAACCAAGGCATTCGAAACATTGAAGAGGCGTTGCTCTTCGCCGTATCCCACCCTATTCGTACTTTGCGCTTGTTCAGGAATTGTTCGGCGTCCTTTTCGGTCAAGTCAACTATGGCCATGCGTTGTCCCCTGTTGTTTTCTGGTGTCAGTCTCGCTTTGATCCTTCCCATGCTAGGGAATTCCCTTTTGATGGCCTCTTCTGCCTCGGCCAGATCCGTCACGCAGTCAATGGCTCGTATTTCGATCGTTGCCATCGGCTCGAGCGGGGCTATAGTTGCGCTTTTGCCGCCGAGGACTTTCTTCACTGCGTCACAGAATGCTTCTTCATTGCCGGCCTCTGCTCCGAATTCGACCAGAATGTGGCCCGACCGCGTTGGTCGTACTACTTTAATGGTAGTGTTGGTGTCTTCGGGCCTTACGTTTCCCGTGATGTCCCGCAGTACCTCCGCGTAGGATAGGCCATCTTGGGGCTTTACGAGCGGTACCTGCTGCCGGGGTCTTCGTCGGGGCTTGTGTCTCTTGTTTTGCATCAAGTCCTTTTTGTAATTGGGCGTCCGTACGAACTTTACTTTCTGGCTTTCTTTGAAGGAGTTTTTTTGCGGCTTTCGTCGCTCCTTTTGTAAGCACTGTCTGGAACTCCTGATCTGGTGCTCCACGCCCATCAAGTGCCTCTTCCTTCCTTCTTTTATCCCGCCCTCCTTCGATTGTGCTAGACGCCATTCTTTTATTGACTTTTAATGATGGAGCTATCTGCATGTCACCTTTAGATTTCGCCTCTTTAGCCTTCTGTTCGTCTTCGGCCCTTATCCAGCCCCTCCGATAGTGCCCTATGCGATCTAGGAGCTCCTCTAGTTCAAGGAGTCCTGCCTTTACTGCTTTGCTGATTTTTGGGAAGTCGCATGCAGCTTGTATTCTTTTCAGAACATCTCCCGCTTTTCGGAGTAGTCTTTCTTCTTCGTATCGCTGGGCCGCAATTGTACCTTGCAACCATCCTTGGGAGAGGTTATCGTGTTCCGTTTCCGAGTCCAGTACTTCCGCCACATGTTCAACGTTGGCGGTGCATTCACGCGGTGTCTGGTCACTCTTTGCTTTTCGTGGCGTAATCTCCTCGTTGGCTTCTGGATTTTTCGTTGCAATGTCGGGATTTACGACCCTTGCATCGGTCGCTTCGGTAACGATCGCAGCAGTGACCATCGAATTGGTGGAATTGGTGCTCTTTATGTTATCTCCCACCGCTCGAACACCTGAAGTGTCCTACAGAGTTTCCCGCTTTTCCTTAATACGACGCCGGGGCGTTCGCATCATTTTTTTTGCTGCGCCCGAACGCCGCAGGAATCTCAGGCTGAACCAGACTATCTGCTATTCTCCGTTTTTTGTCCGTCTTCACTGTCGTTGTGTTAGTCTTCGTTCTTGTCGTGGTTAGTACCGCTCGCGATGTACTGTTGACATCGTGGCTGCAACCGCTGGTTACGGCGTCGTTAGTATTTTTCGTTTCTTTGTCTGGGTATTTGTGGTCTTTTGATTTTGTTTGCTCTAGTTTTGTTGGGTCCCCCTCGGAGCCGCTATCTGCGTTCGTGTGTGTAGTCGCCTTTTTGGCCCCATGGTTATCTTTGCAGAGCAAGGAGGCCATGCGAGGGTTGGCACAAGCCCTTATGGGGACAAGTGCTCAGAGCCAGACCAGCGCTAATCGGGAGTCCGTCTCAACCGAACCTACACCACCAACCCAATGGTGCGAACTTCGAACGTACTCCGAGGCCTGCCAAGGTTTTACCGGGAAGGAGACGGTAGGATAGTTGAATTAGAGCCGTTCACACACGAGTTTCACCTCGGCGCTACTGTGCAAAGCAACTAGGTCCAAACCATCACATCCGCCAGCCCAAAGCGTCAATTCCAGTTCGTTGTCCAAAGCGTAGTCCAGATCCAATCAGAGTCGTTACCTATCATCCCAGGAGGGAACCTCACGGCGCCTCCCATATCCTCCGGTCCGTGGGGGCGGTGCTCTCCAAAGGATGCTAGCTTCCAAGAGTGCTCTTGTCGACCGGCATTCTCCCTGCGGGAATTTCCTTGGGTACGTGGGGGCGGAACTCCCCGAAGAATGCTAGCCTCCAAGAGTGCTCTTGTCGACCGGCATTCCCCCTGCGGGGAAGAAGATGCCTCTTGATGAGTGCTGTAGGGTCAGTGCTACTGTGTGGGGCAGAGGTATGGGGCGACGCTCTCAGAAAGGAGGTATACCGAAAACGTTTGGCACAGATACAGAGAAGAGGAGCACTGAGGATTGCATCTTCGTATCCGGCAGTCTCTGGTTCGGCGGTGAAAGTCATTGCAGGCATGATATCTGTCGGCCTCCTTGCTAGAAAGCGCCGCTCTATTTATCTGCGTCGAAAAGAGGATGCGAGGGAGATGGTTGTCCGCGAGGAGAGACAGCGCTCACTCAGCGATTGGCGGCAGTGTTGGGTGAATTGCACGGAGGGAAGGTGGATTGCGCGCCTCATCCCGGATGTGGGACTGTGGCTAAATCGAAGGCATGGTGAGACTGACTTCTATCTGACCCAGCTTTTGAGCGGGCATGGGTATTTTCAGTCTTACCTGCACAAGATCGGTAAGTCATGGTCCTCCAATTGTCGGTTTTACACAGGAGAGGAAGACAATGCCTGCCACACATTTTTTGCGTGCATAAAATGGGACAGGCTGCGGAGGGACCTCTAAAGAGAGACGGGAGAGCTCACCTCGGATAATATAGTTGCGGTGATGCTCGAATCGGTTAACAAATGGAACCAGGTGGCACATTGTGCTCGGGCAATCCTAAAAGATAAAAGGGACTCACAGCAGCCGGGGGTGCTGGGGCTGGGGGATCGCTTTTCTGGCACTTCCTCTCCCCCTCCCCCCTCCCGCTAGAAGAGGGATCCCCAGTTTGAAGTCGTCGCACGGCGTAACAAAACGAGACCTGGCCCGAAGTAATGTGTCAAACGGTTCCAGGCTGGGTTCTCAGTTTGACAGGGGTAGTCCAGTCGTCTTTTGCGAGCATGGGAGTCTTACACTCTGCATAAATGGGCATTCACCTCCCTACCACAAAAAAAGCAAAGGATTCTAACTAAAGCCTATAAAAGTATTCGAAACCTTCCCAGGTCTCCCTCCTACAAAACTTGTGTATCAACGGACCAATGCAATCTCTTCTCAGAGAAAGCTAGGTTTATCGTCAAATATTTAAATTCCAGTGAATTGGGAAAAACCCCGTTTATAAAATTTTCACAAATAAATCCATATAATTCAAGGAATGCGAACAATTTTACAATACCTTACGCCAGATCTGATGGACTAAGGAACTATGCAATGAATGATGTTCTGCGTATATACAACAATCTTCCAGAAAAAGTGAAAAACGCAAACTCATTATTGATTTTTAAGAAAGGCTTAAGGAACATCTAATAAATTCAAATTAATGATAAGTCCAGAGGATTGAAAATGCAGAGGGCATTAATACCCTATCGGCGAAATACTTGAAGACATCTAGCTTTCATAAACTCAGAGTATCTCTGAGAACTTTTCACGAATCGAACTAGACTAGCAAGAAAGGAGTACTTCACAGCATTTTGTGTGCCCCCTTATACCGGTGTTTTAGCATTGCCTGGAGGTACCCGTAGTAATCGACAACGTGTGAAGTGCAGATCGCACGAGCGTTGTGCGGCGATGAAAGAGTGACGGAGAGAGTTGTAGGGAATGCAGGTATTTAAAAAAATATATTTACATCGTAAAGCAAGTCGATTTAGTATGCAAATTCTTCATGTAGTAAAGTCGTCGTTGTTGTTGTAGCACTTCATCCCCTTTCAAGCGCTGGCATTTTGCAGCACTTTTATGTACAGTTGCCCATTGGTTCTATATGGCCAATATACTATATGTTAACTTCGATTGTTTATTTTCAAGACTTTTAACTCTCCAAGGAATACATACGGTTTATGGGCAAGTTCAGACGCGGCAGTTTTCTTAGAGAAGAACGCAACGTCGAAATAATGAAAAGAAGATGCATGAGCTCTGAATATGTTCTAATGACCTAGCCGCATGCAAATTTTTTTGTCTCAAAGCAATCATCCATCTATAGATATCTCAAGCGGAAGGAGATTGGAAATGCATTCTTGGTCTCAGGATGAAATCGGTTACGATGAACATCTCATGTAAAATATGGTGCTCGTGTTCGTTCACCTGTCGACGGCCGACGGATTTACGTACAACAAAAAAAATGTGTATCATATAGAAAATGGGCATGGGTGCAATGTTGGACTTTGTGTTCCTCAGACAAGGGTGAGCTAAACTGAATGTTGAAAGAGGTCGCAATCCTGTTTGCGACTACGTCTACCCTGGCCCATAGACCTTAATTCATTAACGATCAGCCCAAGACGTCAATTCAATTCCATTATTCGTCTTAGCCCACATTTTGTATCAGCCTCTTAACCCACAAGGTAAATTATCGTTATCCAGGGTGTGCAACGAAGAGGCGGTCTACATTACACCCTATAACTTTTAAACTGGAATAGAAATGCAAACAGAAGCATTTATCAGTTTTCCAATAAATCAAGAAGAAAGCCTTTTTTTTTTATTTTAACGATATATGCTCTTTACCATTGTTGAATTTCCAAATCTTTCAAATGAAACTTAATAGTTGTAGACGTAACCCATAGTTAAGTGCGAATCGAATTCATTTGTTCTGTTTCAAAAGTAATGTGTGTCAAAAATTGAACGAATTTACAAAAAAAAAAAAACCAAATATGAATAGGAAACTGATAACCTGTTCTCAATTGCAAATCGGTGAATGTTTGTATTTCTTACAGTCCCAGAGGTGGTGTTCAAATTTTGGTGTAGATTTTATTTAGTTCGCTCGGAAGATGTAGCATGAATATTACAATATAATAATAAACTCTCGAGTGCAGTCCGGTACCCCTGGAACAGAGCCGAGCAAATTGTAAACAACGTATAATTTTGTCCCCATGATGACTCACTTCCGTACATTTTTAATGTTGAAAATATGATAAGCTGACACTGTAGCCTTTTTCTTGAGACAAGATCGCTCAGCCGGCCAAAAGAAAAAGATGTAGCAAAATTGGAAATACTTTTCAAATGGCAGAAAAAAAATGGAAAAATGCCAACAAAATAAAATCCTGTAGGCTAGTCCCATGAAAAAAGGACTATAGTAGTGAATCCTGGAATGTCATATCACTGAACTACCCTGGCGCTGTTAAAAACCTTTTACAACAGGCCAGTCATGTAAATTAAACATACTGGCAATCCAGGAAATGAATTGGATTGGAAGTGATATTCAAGATATGAGATTGCACATAATATGCAAAAGTGTAAAGTCTACCGGAAAGCGAGAATTCCGAGTGGCCTTCATCGTGGATAGAGAGTTGAAATCGCACGTTATTGTTTTTGAGGCAGTCAATGAACGGGTGGGTGCGATCCATATAAAAGCGAAATTCTTCGAAATTTGGTTGATTAACGTACACATCCCGCCCGAAGAAAAGGACGGAGAAACGAAGGAAACGTTCGGTGATCACCTGGAAAAACTAGTCGACTCGTTGCCTACAAATTACACAAAAATAATTCTGGGTGACTTCAACGCTAAGGTTCGGAATGAGCTATCTCATCGGGGAACAACTGGAGGATATAGCCTCCACGATGAAACAAATGACAACGGCCAGAGCCTGATAGACTTTGCATGTAGCAGACATCTAATCATACGTTCGACTTGTTTCCCACATCGACGCATATATAAAATGAACCAGATCGATCATTTTATGATCCAACAACGTTGGTCCTCGAGCATACTTAACGTCCGCATATACCGAAGAGCCAATTGTGACTCGGATCATTACTCGATCAAACTAACATATCGACGTCGTATGTCAAAGGTGTATTCGGCGAAGACCAGCCCTCTATCAAAATTTGACATCGAAAGGCTCTAAACGGCGCCTGTGGCAAAAAATTTCACGGAGACACTCGACAACCAGCTAGCTTCCATGCCATTAGGCACATCGCTGAAAACAAGCGTGAAAGTGGCAGAACAGACGGTCAGACATCAAGCCCGCAAAATAAATGATTGGTTTGATGATGAATGCCAGGATGCGTCAGATAAGAAGAGTCAGGCGTACGAAAAGTATTCAGATCAAGCAAATTATGAAAATGTTTGGAGCAGCGAAGAAGAAGAAGGAAAGAAAATACTATGACGACCAATTGAGAAATTATGAAAGTCTCGCGAGCAACAACGCAAGGCTGCCAGCCCAAGATTACATTTGCAGGATTCTTAATGCTTGCCATATTGATTGGTTACTTTCTCTCCCATATTTTTGTATTCAAGTATATAATTCTCTATGAATGTTCGATGCTCAGGAAAGATGTCAGGATATTCATTCAAGAAGTATTCGAGAATCATTTTGAAGGTCTTAACTGCTTGATTGTTGATCACGTTTTAATCATATAATGCTTCTAGTTTAGTTTATATAAGAGGGAAGCAGCAAAATGAGGTCTTTTTATTGATGAACTGTATCTGTCCCCCAATTTGACTTTCTTCTTCACAGGAAATATGTCTTGTTTCATGGTCTAGTTTGAAAGGACAAATAAGTGGTAGCTTATTGCTTTTTTCACATATTGCGCCCATTATAACAATATCTCCTTCTAGAAAAAACGCTCCATTCAGCACAGTTACACATGAAACTTGAACATACTTACCAAATGTTTCAAACTTAATATGTTGCGATGGCTTGAATTTGTAATGTCTGTTGAAATTTACAGGGATAGGTTCTCCATTTCTTAAACGCGGCAATAATGACACGACCTCCTTGACCGTTAAATAACTCGAAATATCAATCATTAACAATTATGTCTTTCATTCGAAAATAAATCCATGAATGTTGACAAATACAGTATAACATATGGCTTCGAATCACATCCACCCAAAACAATAGGACACGTTCTTTTGTTGAGATCTCTTAAATGAATGTAGTATTCCATCTACGCTTGTTTATACACGCTTTTTTGTTAAGAGTCACATTTATTGTTGATAAACTTCTATGGTACATTTTTGTTGTTTTTAAAAATTGTTGAGCATTGTCCATCCAGTATTCATACGATCGTTTTGTTTAATCTTAGTCTATTTTTTCCTACTTATTGCTTCAATGTTTGAGTTGTAAGAGGGTTGTATGAAAATAGCTTATCATAAAAGAGCAAGCAATACGCAGAAGTATTCTCCGTAATATTCTTCGATGTACGGAATTCCACTCGAACATCCACTGGGCCTGTTTTAATTGACTCATTTTGTCGTGAACTGTCAATTATGACTAGGGGTGCCATTGATTTGAACTGCACCCTGCTTATGATTGGCTGTGGTATCTTTTTGTAATAGGATGATTGAAATTTACAGTACATATCTTAAAGTAGTGCAAACTGATTTTTATCGAAATTGGTGTTTAAATCATGATATGGATAGATTTCTGAGTTCAGATGAACTTTAAAATCGGTCAAGCTACATGTATCAAACCTTGACGCATCCTTTGATCCATCATTTTTCCGTGCAGTTTGAAAAGCGAATATTACATAGCGAGGTTTTTCCAATTGATTTGATGTTTTATCTGACCATTCATGATGAGTTGTTTGTGGAACTGATGGCAGTTCATACAAATCCCATGGCCTAAATAATATATTCAAAAAACTGGTTGTCTGTGTGATTTTCAGTAGGCTTAGTTTGTCTTGATCGAATACAGTAACATGAGGCATATACTACTGCAGCTTATCAATTTTCATTGAACACAATGATTCGGTCATGTAAAGTTGTAAATTAACATCAATTCTTGATCGAATTAGAACTAGCTCATTTTTTTAAGTCCTCTGCGAATCCTAGGGGCATTTTCAGTGGAATACAGAAATTAAAAGTTGCATCCGAGTTTACGCTCAAATTTCGAGCATTCATACAAGCAAACTGCTCGAAAACCTTCCCATCTCCTACCCAAAATTGTAGTCACAGCAGCAAGTAATCAACTCATCAGTCTCAAATGTCCCGACAACACCACAAGAACAAACAACGACGGCAATCACGAGCGAAACTGGCTAGTTGTTAAAACACAGAAGAGTAGAAAAAAAGAATAATAATTGATTTAATCATCGCGCTCCAGCAATTCTTTTTTTTCAATCATTTTGCATAACTAATAATCCAGCAGAAAACCTTTAATTGTAAAGAATTTCGTTCAAAAATGGATAGAAAAAATAATACATATTTAAGAATTTACCCAAAATATACCTAATCCAAAAATCGCCCAGACCATAACGCAATCACACATAAGCCAAGCAACAAACCGTATTCAAATCAGCCCCAAACATACAACAGCCACAAATTAGTCATCAAGTAGCGCAGCAAACATTTGAGCATAAAAACTTGCGGCAAGTGCACCTGATAGCACCACAAGAATTTTTGCCACGAAAGATAACACTTCAAACGAATGTCCAACAGTTGCAGCAACATCAATTGCAGCAGCAACATCAAATGCAGCAGCAACATCAAATGCACCAGGAACAACAAATGCAACAGGAATGATCTGTTCCAAATGAGGGGAGTCTGCTTGAGATCATGAGACCGTGTGGACGCGGCGAGAAAAGAAGGATTTGACGGGAGATCTGAAAAAACCGTAAGCACGGCGGACGGGTCGTGAGCCATTCGTTTCACGGATGATAATTCTGGTCTTTCGTTAACAGCGTGAAAAATAAAAATCACGCCGAGAGTGACGGGTTCGTGACGGAATTTACGTCGGGAGGATCGCGAAGTGCAAGATCGAAAACCACCGGTTTTGCGTTATTCGAGCTCGAGGGTGTCTCAAACCCAACGATCGCCCGTTAGCATTCCGCTGCTCGGAAAACGTGAAAAGCCAGCGCAGCGCATCCGACGATTGTGTTCTTTGTGATTGCGTTAATCTCGTCGTCCAATACGTAAATCCGCGACTACCCACCATATGTGCACAGTCCGTGGAACGTGATCCGATCGAAAAATCGACGCCGGATAAACAAGTGACGAGTCGCGCAAAACTCGGCGGCTGCGCTAAAACCAAACCCATTCAATTAGTTGCAAAACGGCATCGGGGGCCCAGAAGTCAACACGACATGCAATTTTCAGAAGTCGTCATTCACCTCCCAATCATGAGTGCGTGATTCAGTATAGTCCTCAGTTTTAGTAGAGGGTGGGCATTTCCGTCGCGTTCTTGGCTGTTCAAAAGTATTTGGTACTCGAAATTGTTTATTGCGATCATGAAAATTAAATTGCTGCGAAAAGGAAAACCTTGAATTGCCCCACCAAACAACTTGATGCTATCTCCACTTGACTTACCATAAACAATTGCATTCGACGTCTCATTCCAACGCAAACAAACTTATGTATGGATGGCTTTCAACCGAGATGTAAGAGTGAGCAGGAACAATATTGCTTATGGCTATATTCCGGCACGCTGGAAACGAAACAGGCAACTTAATAATTGAGCGAATTATACAGGGTGCGTCAGCAAAATCCGGAAAGAAAATGCAGTTTATAATAATATTTATTTATAAACTAACATTTATTACAAAAGTTATTATATTTTACGAGTAATTCTAGATATTCTCCTTAAATTTATAACTCAATGTAACCCCCGCTTACTTCAATCACCGCTTCAATTTTCCACCTGAATCGTAAGAACGACTTCTTTAAATGGTCTCCTTGTAAATTGATGAATGCTGCTTCAATAGCGGCCTGTAGGGATGCCACATTAGGATGTCTGAACTTGTAAGTAACATTAAGCATAATGTCATATGACCACAAACTACTGTATCAAATTGCTGATACTTCATATAGTTATATCTAATATTTCGTCCAAGATACTTTATGATCTCCATCGAAGACTAAATATTTCCAAAGCTATCAAGGTATTCAATATTTTTGATCTTTTTGCTGTATGCTACACAATGTGTTCCCGGTACTGAAGAGTTTTCTAGATTCACTATTTGACATTCATATTTTCTTGGTTTTCTCGATAAAGCGTCACGCATAACAAAAAATACTGAAGAAGGAGGAACTCTTACCTCGGAAATATATATTTGTTTAGCATTAAATTTACAATATTTGCGTTTTTCTGGAAAAGTTGGAGGAACATTTATTTGGAGAATCTCCTCTAAAATGTTTAATGTCTTTTCGGCAGAATTTATTCAGGTCCAGTTCATTTAATGGTACGTTGGATAACTTCTCTATAAGTTTTTTGCAGGTTTCAGGAAAAGTCCAAGTCCTTTTTTGTATGGTTTCAAATAAACACCATGGCCGATTGCTATTTTTTCCATTTTTTTATTATGTCGAATAGCTTCTTCCAATTTTTTCCTAGCATTTTGTGCCGTATTAATAGCGTTTGCAACTGCACATCCAATAGCAGCGAGTATTGGGATTATAGGTAGCACTCCTCCAGTTTTCGGGATAGGTATGACCCGGGGAATCTTGGTGGGCTTCTTACGATTTTTCAGAACATCTTTTGCTGCATTATTAGCGATTCTTATTGCATCTGCAGTGTTTTGAGCGTTGGATTGCTTCAATTTATGATGGGTTCGTCTCACAACATGTTTGAAAGATGGAGCTTTATTATCTTTTACGACTTTCGTCTTGTCATTCTCTGTTTTTTGTTGTTTTTCTTCTGACGTTCAAGGTCCATCCCTAATTTGGCCTTCGCATTCATTAAACTGGTAACGAGCCATGCACTTACACGCTCACCTAAACGTGCATCCCTTGATTTAACTCGGTTCCAGAATTTTGCAGCTAAGATGCGGTCAGCAATATTCCGATTTTCTGTATCTTTGTGTTTAGAATAGGCTGTATCAAGATCTTTGCAGGCCTTATCCAGGATCACCTCGTTCTAAACGGTCTCTTAATTTTGTACTAGGCCCACAATATTGATAGCCGGGAATATGTAGTTCAAACGAGAGATAGCTTATAACAGAATTAATTGCACCAGCTCCTTTTACTGACACTGGTAAATTAGCGACTTCATAGTTCAACATACTGTTTTTATACCTTTTGACTTGTTCATGCTTCAAGCAATATGCTTCAAGCAAATAACTTATATAAATGATGGCAATGTTCTTTAAGCTATGGTTTTTATTGTTAAAATGGTAGTCAGTTTAAAAATGCGATTCATCAAACAACGCACATCTTTCCAATTACAAATTTTTCTAGTGCTGAGCACAACAGAGAAGGAAAACATGGATTTCTACTGCCAAGCAGCATCCGGTCACTCATTGTTGGTCCATCAAACTGTGGGAAAACTGATTTAATGCTAACATTGATCACACATCGAAACGGTTTAAAGTTTGAAAATATTTATATATACTCAAAATCCCTACTACAGCCAAAATATCAATATTTAAACCAAGTTCTAGGACGGATCAAAAACATAGGATATTATACGTTCTCTAATAATCTAGAGATCACTCCATCAGATAATGTAAAATGGAAGTCTCTGTTTATATTTGATAACATAGCGTGCGAGCAACAAAACAATATTTTAGTATGGGTAGGCATCATGACGTTGATTGCTTTTATTTGTATCAAACTTTTACCCGGATTCCAAAACATTTGATATGAGACAATGCCAACTTTATTATCATCTTTAAGCATGCAACGAATGTTGGCGGAATGATTATGGTTTCCTAGTAATTGATAAAAATAGTAGAATAGACCGAGGGAGATACTGTAAAGGATTCCATACGTTCATTAAGCTATAAATTAAAGCAGTATTAAATATTTCTCACTAGTCAATCTCCAACATTGAACTTTAACAGACAAATTTATCAGTTAAATGAATAGCTAAACAGACAGGACATCAGCTCAAAAGACAGCTAAACAAACACATACAGCTAATCGACTGAAAAACCTAGAAATGCAAAACCAACAGATGTACATATAGTCAGAAAAGACCTCTGAAAAGCAGACCAAATATGAAGATTGAAAATGATGAACGAATAATCAAAGACATAATTAAAACTTCCAAGATCATACAAAATAAATTCAATTTGCTCAAGACTGGTAAGCAAATGAGTGGGATAAAGTCGAGGAAGACCTGAAACCGATCACAGAGCCATTGAAAGAGCTCGTTAAGAAAGCAGAAATTTCTAAGGATATCCCCGTACTTAAAAAAGAAGAGCCTAGTAATGAACATACTTCTATCAAAGATGATTTACTAGATAGGACTTTGCAAACGAGTGATGAATTTTACAACACTGTTTCTACGGCAATACCTTTTAAACAAGAATTAAGACCTAATTTATATTCACCCAACTTGTACAAGTATATACAATCAATTGGTGACAAAGGTTCAGATACCAAGTATGCAGTACACAAAGATTATAAGAGTCAAAGATTGAAGATTGGGAATTCATTCATAGACTTGCTGCTGACGGTACGATTCAAGTTGCCAATGGAAATTATGATGGAAACAATGGGCTACTAGAGTTATTGTTCAAAAAATTCCCTCGAAACTACACCCATCTTGATTTGGATGCGTATAAAGATATATTGCATAAGACCAATGCATTTTATTGGAACTATGATGAGAATGAACAAATATAGGGAAGCAAATCAAACAAATACAGGAAGATTATTAAAACAATAGCGTACATACTGGAGAGGGACTACTGCAACTCCCAAAGAAAGTAGTGTATTATATCTATTGGGATGATCCTAATGAGTTGTAGAGGTAGGTATCTCAAACATTTCCATTATGAGTGTTGATAAGTTTGAACGTATTGCCCTAGGTCACGCAGTAGACGGAAGGCCTGGACCACCAGGGAGAACGGAACCCCGAGGACTACTTGGTGAAGGATTTCATCTAACAGCAGACGGGGATTACGATCTAAAATTAAAACGAATGAAAATACTTGCTGACCCAATTGATGAGAGTGACTCCGTCACCAAGAGATACGTGGATACAAATTTGGTAGAGTTTCAAAAAGATGTAGCAAATATTTGTACAAAACTGTATCAATCTATTTCAAAACAACTGACTAAAATCCAAGACGTTGCTACAGACCAGATTATGAATACCAGGAATATGACTGAAAATATTCGTGATAAAATTAGACAGGCTAATCTAACACATGAAACAGAAACACAAAAATTCTTGCATGATCAATATGAGCTTATTAAAGAACAAAATGCCCTATTAGAGAAAAGATTAGAAGAAATGTATGCTGCCAGCAAGGGAAGAATGGAACAGTTTTATGTTAATATTATAGCGGGAATGACAAAACTTTACAAGAAAATAAATGAAAATTGAGTGCTCTCTACATTATATAAATAGTACATAAAGACTAATTATGATCAGAACTGTATGAAACTTATTAAGGAGAATCATTATGAGCAAAATAAATGTTTTCAATGAGCTACACAGGCCTACCCGACGGCGAGTGATCATTAAAGGGCTCAATGATTTATGGCAAGCGGATTTGGTTGAAATGGGAGCATATCAAACGGAAAACAAAGGTTATTCATTTCTTCTTACCATAATAGATACTTTCTCAAAATAAGCTTGGACTGTAGCAATTAAAAACAAAACCGGAAAGGAAGTACAGGCTGCAATACAATCCATTTTCAAAAGTGGAGTACCTAACAACCTGGAAACTGATGACGGCAAAGGGGTTTTCGACGAAAATTATCAACAACTAATGGAAACATATAACATAAATCATTACTCTGTTACGTATAAGCAACCACCCTGCCTGTGCTGGCGTGATGATTGCACCTCACCACACACTACCACAATCCTTATTACCTAGAGGGCAAAGGGGCTGTCCTTTAGAAATAAGAAGAACTTTTTTCTTTCATTTAAATACAAAAGATCTTTATTTTCGTTTGACAATTCGCGCACACAAATGTTTTAGTTATTGTTGTATTTCACATTCATTGTCACAAAGGTGTCATTTACGGAACTCCTAATTTCCATTATTAATATAGATCCATTCTAAAGAAATTAATTCAAAACAGTCTCCACTTGAAAATTACTGATGTTGAAGTACTGTTGATCGCGACCCTCGTACCATGATTTATTTCTACGGTATACGTAGATAAAGGCTAGAACTAGAGTTTCACCGGCTTGGGCCTAAAGAAACTCTGAATTCAACTCCTGCAGATGTCCACTTCAACTCCCGTGGATGCCTTCATTAAGAAATTTCTATACTGGTGTTGAACTATACATAAAAAAGAATTGGTGAACAAATTAAACTCACTTTAGCGCAAAGTTGACAAAAAGGTCATTGCGTTAGAGTTTATTTTTAAACACCAATCGAAATAAATTACTAATGAAATAGCTAAAACTAGAGTTTCACCGGCTTAGGCCTAAAGAAACTCAGTTTTAACTCCTTATACTCACGTATTGTTGATGGCGAAAATATCTCCTATCTACAGCGAACTTATTTGCAAACAACGACCGCAATTGTCTCCGGCAGTCTCTTCTTGAGACTTGTGTTTATGCTGGCTCCCTTGTCCAATTGCTTGCATTGCTAGTGGAAGTCGTAGACCTTCCCTCCAGTTAACTGCAAAACGCTGAGTTTGTGAACGTGCTAGTTCCCCTTCATTTGCTTTACGAATTCATTCCTCTCTCGTTCCCCGGGAACAATCTTGTTGCATGAAAAGGAACGCCAGCTTCAATCTTATGCTTTTGCTCTTTTCGTCTTCAGTATTCATATATTTGAATATTTGACGACTTCTCCTCATATGATTTCTGAGTTGGTTGTTGCGGCGAATTGATACTCAGTTGAGCGGATTGCGCATAGTACACACATTCAATTGTGTTCATGTTCCTCATGTGCTCTCAATATTGTATGGACTACCATGTATGCGTGTGGAATTCGCCGGTGAGCTAATTCAGTGACTTGACCAATGAAACGTAAGATATAAGGTTCTTATATATAATAAATTGCGATTATGTATTCTGTATAGGGTGTCGCCGTTCCCTAAATATGGGCGGTGAAGCATACATTGCTTGTTGGCTCACAGAAAAACGCTACGTGCGACGAGCGAGGCATGGGGAGCGTGATCAACTGTTATTCGATTCCGAGCAATTAGTATTCGCATATGTTAATGATTGTTGCCGTAACGTGTCGTAAGCGAGGCATGCATGATCATCTGTTATAGAATTCCGAGCAATTAGTACTCGCATATGTCAATGATTGTTGTCGTAACGTGTCGTAAGCGAGGCAAGGGGCATGATCAACTGTTATAGAATTCCGAGCAATGAGTACTCGCATATGCTAATGATAGCTGTCGTAACGTGTCGTAAGCGTGGCATGGGGGCGTGATCAACTGTTATAGAATTCCAAGCAATTAGTACTCGCAAATGTTAATGATTGTTGTCGTAACAACTCAACGTACAGCATTAAGAAAGCATGTATAGTCGAACGATTTAACAGAACTCTCAAAAATATGATGTGGCGTCAGTTCAGCATTAATGGCTCATACAAATGGATTAATGGATTAATACTATCAAAAATCTTACTAACCAATACAATAGGACCATCCATCGTACAATCAAAATGAGACAAATTGATGTCAACAAATCGAATGAATCCAGATTACTCATTTTTGCATACAATCATACTAAGGCTTATGGCTGGCCAAAATACAAAGCAGGAGATTACGTCCGCAACAGTAAATACAAGCATCTATTTGAAAAGGGTTACACTCCAAACTGGAGTACTGAAATATTCAAAGTACACCGAGTCCAGCTCAGAAACCCTGCTACATATTTATTGGTTGATTTTAAAGGTTTTTATGAGAAGGAACTAAGTAGGACCAAATATTCAAATGATTTCTTAGTGGAAAAGGTATTGCAGACAAAAGGAGACAAAATCTTTGTTAAATGGCTAGGATTTTCAAAAGATCATAATTCATGAAAAAGATTTATTGTAACAAACATATTATAATAAAATGGCTTACATGTAATGTATTGTGTGTTTTCTTATGAACTAAAAACTATGAATCTATCATATGATTGCCCCAAACTACAGTATTATAAGAGTTTGGAATCAAGAAAAGCTTATCATCATCTCCAGAAAGACTTATTTTATTAACTAACCTAGTATAAATAAGGTGCTTATCACATCTGAATGTATACATTTTATTAAACAATTTTACTTTCGTATCCTCTACACATTTCATAAAGTTTGATGGCTCAATTTCATTATTTACAACAGATTTTTTAATGCTTTTAATTTTTTAAACATGATTTATCTCACAATAGGACTTTGCTTTTGTTCCGATGAACCCTGCTATGGGATCTATGGGAATTTCATCTTTAAATTTACCTAATACTTTTTGATTGACAAGAGGAATATTATATACATTATTTTTAGGGTAATTACTTGCATCAAATAAATTTATATTATTCTTAATATCGTCATAAATGGCTTCAGTTTTTACATTATAGATAAAGGAGTCTGTTTCCAAGTATAGAAGTTGTGCCCAACTATTGTACTTATTTTTGATAAAATTATAATGGAAATCATACATCATCGTTTTTGATACATCAAGAATTGCCATGCGAATATAAATTGGCTTATCATATTTTACATTGATTCGATCCATTTGAATAAAGACTAAATCTTCATTTATTATATTACAGCTATTTATTTTAGGTCGACTAATGTAGTAATAAGCTCCTTTCTTTTCCCGACATTTTCCCGATGGGTTGAGACCTTAACATTTACATAATTATCCACATTTTCCATGATTTTTCCAAATACACTATTATTCATTAATTAGTAGAAATCTTTTTCAAAATCATTTGTTTCCTTAGTACGAATTTTAGTATCTAAGTCTATATATTTTTTTAACCATGGTGATTGACTAAACAATATTGCACGATGTATTTTAACTCATTTTAGCCCTGCACGTAAACACTGCTTCAAATTTCGATAGTGGATAATGTAATTACGTTTATTTGATTCGGTTGCAATTAGTTTCTTACATTTAGAGGTTTCAAGAGGTGGGATCCGACATTCAGGGCAAAATGGAAGATCATTGTGTAGCTCATGGAGGTCTTCTGGATAATCTAAATCAACGGATAAATTTAACCCCTTAAGTGCATTGTCCTCAACATTCAGAACATCTAAAATTTGGATTTCTTCATTGCTTAGCCAACGAAAACCATTGATGGGTAAATATTGACTCATTGCCCAATCGTAGAGGTTATTTGCACCAATATACAGAATGAAGTTACTTTCAGTCCTCCTCTAATTCCCTGCTTCGCGAAATTGCACATATCTATATCAGTTAGCAATTTGAGCTCAACTTTAGTGCTTTTGAGCATGCTATCCCAGCTGAATGAAGGGGCCGTAAAATAATGAGCTGGATTTAGTCCATAGATTTGCTGGCATACATTTCTAAATTCCTCAAATATATCTGTTAACAGGAGCACATCTGTTATTAAATAAACATCTGGGTACTGGCCCAGTGTCTGATAATTGAATTTTCCCCATAAATTTTAAGCATGCTTATACTCCATTACTTATACCACTAATTTGTAGTGTACTGTAAAAACATGATTTGGTAGGCAAGCATGTATCATCAAGTTTGGTAAAGGAATCTGTATACTCGTATGGTCGTATGGGAAAACTCCCTTTCTTACCGCGAGGTTGAACAAACTATCGTCTGAATGATACCTTTTTGTCTCGAGAAATTTATCGGAACTTAAGTTCTTAGCAAGTTTATCTAAACTACAGCCCATAAAACGAAAAATAAATCTTAATGATATTGTTTCTTCATCAATCCTCGAGTATTTGAAAAATCCAATATATTTTTAACTTCAATGTTTTCAGAATCTCCCCCAAAGTTCTGAAATATGAAATGAGCATCATATCTACTATGATTATGGAAAACTATTGGTATAAAATTGGGAACTCTATATAGAAAATTACATTTGTTGCAAGCTGCACCTCTAACGACTCCTGTCAAATGACAATGATCTCTTACTTTTCGGGTTTCTGAGTCAAACTTTTCACCACAAATATGGCAAGATACTGCGTTTAAAAAACCTTCTTCTTCCTCATCGGACAATTGCATGGGCTTGTTCACCTTTAAGATCCTAAATATACGTTTTACATCTTCCTGCAATCTACTTAGGAAAACCTTAGGGCAGTCGCTGCCTCTGAAAATTTCTAATTTATTCAAGGATGGATCAAAGCTGCACTTTATATCATATGCAACGCTATATGGTACATGAATGTGGGTAGTCTTCGTGAATGAACTCCGAGCGTCTGGAGAACATGACTCTATTGGTTGCAATAATGCTTCAAAATCAGCATAGACTATAAACGGTACTTTTATCTGCTTTCCCACATTTTTAAACTTTAAATATTTTTCCTTTTCTGACGGTAAAATTGTATGGATCTTGTTACAATCATGTTTGATATGCTCATTGTATCGATCAACGCTCGTAAATTTAATAAGGCACCCATCAAAGAGGTAACATATGCGAGCTTGTTTAGTCATTCCACTATTCACAAGTCGACTTACATTTTTTATCCAGCAATAATGTCCAATTGTTCCTTTTTGATTTTCGACATAAAGTAGGTTTATATGTTTTCTAGAGGCTTGCCTGTTTTTGGAAAAATAGAATAGGCTCTCAATAGACCCCTTTTTCCAACCATAAACAATTTTCCAGCCAAACAATGAGAATCTCTTTGAAAGAAATAGGGAACGTAATGCCTTCCAACTTCAAAATAGTTGAGTAATGGGGAGGAACTCACATGGTCAGAAGTTTTCTCTGCGGGTTGAAGAGCAAAGACGATAGCCCAAGCAAAACACGCATTGTCGGAATTTTTTACATTTACGCATGCTTTTTTCGATAACACCTCTTTTGGTAGAGCTAAATAAGATCCTGCATAAAAGGGTGTATACTTATTTATAGTAACCTATAAATAGAGGCCTTATTGGAATTCCCAGCCTTTATCTCACTCTTGAAATTTCTCCCTTTTCAATGCTTGTGAAATTTTCCCCCACATCAAATGCTTGTGAAATTTTCTTCACTTTTCCCTAATCACTACTATTGATTTGGGAAGCATTTTTTCTATGCAAGTTACTTTTCAAATGGTTGTTAAAGAATTGTTTTTCAATTTCAACATCGCAAATGTTACACTGTAATGTATTTGGACTATTGTTATTTTTTCTTTCAAGGGTTTATGCACGGATACAGACATCTTACTCTTTATGCTTAAATACCAACTCAATTGAATGAAACAGTGAAAATTAACTTCTTATGAATAATTCTTAATCAACTCCCGACGTGGTCCAAGATTAGCTATGATGTAATCGTATACAGATATTCGGTAAGGAGAACCGTCTTTTTGTATATAATTGCTGCTTCTACGGTGATTGTCAGAAAATGTATGGTCTTTATTATCCTTAACAAAAGGAATGCTGCAAACTGGAGATTTTTTGCTCCAAATACTTTGTTGTTCCTACGGTGAAATGTGTTGAACTGTTCTTTTCAATCCTATAAAGCTGACAAAAATGTGTGAATCATTCGCTTCTTCCGAAAATCGTGGCGTAGTATAAAAAGCCTAATAAAATTTTTGAATATTCTTTTTCAACAAATTGAAAATTTCATAACCAAGCGGATACTCCACAGATAGACTGGCGATGACAGAAAATTATTCTTGCCCACTACACCGCGATTGTTATATATTTTTTCTAAGAATCGCTATTTTCGGTAAAATTTCCTACGCAAGTGGATAGTCCGCAGATAGAGTGGCGAAGATTTATCGTATCCACTACGCCGTGATTGCTATATATTTTTCAAAGAATCGCTATTTTCAGCAAAATTTCTTATGCAAGCAGATAATCCGCAGATAGAGTGGCGAGGACCAAAAATTATTCGTGTCCACTACGCCGCGAGTGCTATAGTACTACTTAGCAACTAAATTCCGATCTCGACTCAAGTTATATTCAGTTGTAGCGACGAGCTAGATCAGAATTGAATTCAATAATCCTTCAGCCTCTCTTTTATGCTTTTCCAAAGCCATAAATTATAAATTAAAAGCATGCTCCTGTCACGATTTAACGGCAACCTAGAATTTCTAATCCCGTCCTTGAACATCACTGCAGACGAAACATCATAAATTCTCACCAAAAAAATTATCATGCACTCTGTATATGATTCATACGTCTAAAATATGAACGGTTACAAAAAACCAATGTGCTCCATAAATTATCGCCCATAATGTTCTTATTTCTTAACACATTCCATGCATACATTGTTTCTAACATTCAAATATCTCATCTCAAATTTCTTTATCTTTTTAACCGATATCAAGTAGCATGTATACACTACCCACTGTTCCCATCATAGGGTTCAACACAAACGGCACCTCATAAATCATACTCTCATAATCATCATGCACTTATCTCACTTAACTAGCTTCTTTTCTCGTCAATAAGATCACCAGAAACAAATTCAAATTATCACCTAATAAAATTTCATCACAAGTACTAATAGCCTTTCCCTAACATGGGAAAAATCAACACACTATATCACGTGTGAGAAAAAACATCCTTAAGAGTATATGCCACATATGGTTGCATGCGATAAGAAAAAACGCTGTGGAAGGTACTTGAGATGCAAATGATTTATGGGTTCAAGTATCTTGACCGTTTTACCACATAGATTTGAGAAATTGATAAAAAAATATCATGGGAATATTTAGGAATTGATGTCCGCATTCTCTTTGCAATTAGAAAAATTCAAATCATTAAATAAATTGATGAATGAATAAAATTTACATGTAAGCTCTAAAGATTAGCAGCGGATACGTGGGACACCCTTCCACTATAGACGAATAAAAACTGTGAATAGTATAATTATCTATTGCTAAAAGCGTCAAAGGCTAGCTCTATCAACCCTATATAAACACACGCTGAGAAATCTAAAGCTCTAATATATTGATTGAAAAATATGGGACTATCCTAGACTATGGTCAACTCTTAACTTTGTATGGTAGACTGGGAACCAATCACCTACTACATCTTATTCCTGGAATCTCACCTACATAGCCAATACACCTTATCAGGACACAATCTATGTTTCCCTAAGGCATCTAAGGCATCCATCTATACCAATCTAATACATATACCCACATACCTAAGGCCCACAACTACACTAATCTGATACATACACACATACCCTAGACACACACCCATGTCATCCACATCTATCCGGGGCTCAAACCGTCTTATCCCAGGTACCCACCTACACAACCCTTATATACGCATCCCCTCACTCCCGTGACACACACACTCGCATTCCCAAGACATAAACCATTAGTTCCATTGCCGGCCACTACATGCGCCATTAGTTCCAATTCCCGCCACTAGGTGGCGCGCAAAATCAATCCCAATTCGTATGGAAATTGTGGGCCAGAATCGGCAATCTCTAGTTACTTCGGTACTACCATGCATAGCAGCTAGGTCCAAGACATTATGTCTGCCAGCCCAAAACGTGTATTTAGTTTCGTCATTCGAATTGTAGTCCATGTATCAGTCACAGTAATCTTCTCATGTAATCCGGGAGGAATCTTACGGAAATCTACATAATTTAAGTACATGGAAGTGATACTCCTTTAAGAATACTAGTCTCGCAGAATACTCTTGAGGATAAGCATTCCCCTGCGGGAATATAGATCTTTGAGCACTACCTGATGTAACTTCCATTCTCCGCGCGCCCTGCATCGTATCATAAAGCAGGAGCTTTGGCCCTTCAGGCAGTCCCTCTATGCAGTTTAGACATTACTTGTTGGGACACAGGTACTAAATACAGTTTTTCAGTTAATTACCATAAAATAAATTAAGCCCGAAGACATGCATTTCCGCTAAAAACATTGGTGCTAGCTCTGCCTTATTAAAAATGAGCCCATTTTGATAATAATAAAATGCTTTTTGCTTTGTGTTGTATTTATGAAGCATTGGAAAGTAGTGTAATAAATGATATGGAAACTATTGATTATTCTTGTCCACGAAAAAATTTTTATGTTTCAAGTGAGAGACAACTTCTACTTTGCACTAATATTGTATTCTGTATTGAAACTAGTTATTTCGTTTTCACATTACTGTGAATTTATTTAAAACTGAAAAGAATACGTAACAACTTGTGATAAAAATAACTTATGAGTTGTTAGTATGATTCAAAAAAAAAAATGGAATTAGAAATAACTAATTATTTGCCAGCATAATTGGAAAAAAAAAGAAATAAGATAAACCTTATTTTTGGCTGCATAATTGAAAAAAAGGAATTGAATATAGAACAAAATGACATGGAATTTACTTCCTTAGTCTTTCCTTTCGACAAGGGGATCCCAGGGAGCATTTTAGTGATGGATAAGAAGCACTCCGGGGGGGAATGTTCCCTGCCGGAGATTCGTGCTAGGCTTTTGGTTCGTACCGGTTGGGCCTACGATGTCGTTGTTTAGTTGTTTGAATTTCGTGAGCGTAGTTTATTCGGAATCGAGATAAAATAGTTTACTTCTAGACCAGCGCCGGATCTACGTTTGTAGGAGCGCATAGGCATTTGATTGGTGGGAGCCTATACTAAAAAATGCATATGTTAGGCAAAACCAACGTAAGTGTAATAAACCCTCCAGACAAAATTTGCATTTGTAGTAGTAAGCCTACTTGCGGTAAATTCCTGTGAACTCTCAGCCTACACTGGCAAAATCAAATGCTTGTATAGCGTAATATGTGCTATTTTTGGCATGAAGAAGTACAAAACACATTTCTTGCATGCTTAAAATGCACCATAGACTGTCAACTGTACACCTAAACTTTTTAGAACAGCAAAATGAAACACACAATCCACTCTTTTGACTGACGGATAGCTTGAGAAGGTAAACAAACTCCTTTTCTTTTAACTTTGAATCTCAACAAAACATGAAAAAATTTATGAACTGAAACGAAATTCACTTCATAAGGATCGTTTCGATTTCACCGATGAAATTTGCCGCGAATCCGTACAAAATCTCAATTTTCGTCGACGTTTCTAAAGTTTTCATTCTATCGCCATGTAAATTTGCGCAAGAAGTCAGCCAGCATGTGGTCGTGTATGTGGCAGCTGTAGTAAAGCTTTGATTATAAGATATTAAATCGTTTTTTTTTGTGGTAGGGAGATGAATGTTCATTGGCGCACAAAGTGTGGGACTCCCTGGACTACTCACTAAACACCTCCCCTTTCAGCCTGAGAACCAAGCCTGGAACCGTTTGACACATTACTTCGGGCCAGGTCTCGTTTTATTACGCCGTGAGACGCCTTCAAGCTGGGGGGATCCCTCTTCTAGCGGGAGGGGAGAGGGGAAGAGAAAGTGCCAGAAAAGTGATCCCCCAACCCCAACTACCCCGGCTGCAGTGAGTCCCTTTTATCTCTTAGGACTGCCCGAACATAGTGTGCCACATGGTTCCATTTGTCAACCGATTCGAGCATCACCGTGACTATATTATCCGGGGTGAGCTCTCCCGTCTTCCTGTAGAGGGCCTTTTGTAGCTTGTCCCATTTTAAAAACGCAAAAAATGTGTGACAATCATTGTCCGCCTCTCCTGGGCAACACCGACAAGCGGAGCACCGTGACTTACCAATCTTGTGCAGGTAAGACTGAAAACACCCATGCCCGCTCAAAAACTGGGTGAGATAGAAGTCAGTCTCACCATGCCTTCGCTTTAGCCACGGTCTCACATCGGGGGTGAGGCGCGCAGTCCACCTTCTCTTCGTGCAATTCACCCAAGACTGCTGCCAATTGTTGAGCGAGCGTTGTCTCATCTCGCGGACAACCATCTCCCTCGCATTCTCGTTTCGGCACAGGTAAATAGCGCGGCGTATCTAGCAAGGAGGGCGACAGGTATCACGCCTGCAATCACTATCACCGCCGAGTCGGAGACTGTTGGATACGAAGATGCAATTCTCAGTGCTCCTCTTTTCTGTACCTGTGCCAAACGTTTTCGGTATACCTCCTTACTGAGAGCGACGCCCCATACCTCTGCTCCGTATTGTAGCACTGACACTACAGCACTCATCAAGAGGCGTCTTCTTGATGGGCTGGGTCCCCCTACGTTGGCCATAAGTCGAATCAGAGCCGATTCTCCTGAAACAGCCTTCTCAGCCGTTGCCTGGATTTGCTCAGAGAAACTCATCTTCGAGTCGATCAGTAGCCCCAGGTACTTCACCGCTGGTTTGGATTCGATTTGTATGTCTCCAATACTGATCATCCTTACTCTAGGGATTCTCTTTTTTGTCAAGATGACCACTTCGGTTTTCTCCAGTGCTAAACTGAACCCTCGAGCAGTCATCCAGTCCCCCACTCGGCGCATTAGCATACCTAGACTAAGTTGCGCTTGTTTAAAGGTGCGTCCGGCGACCAGAGCGGCAAGATCATCCACATAGCCGACCAAGCGCGACTCATCTAGCATCTCGAGTCTCAGTAGCCCGTCGTAAGACACGTTCCATACGTCTGGAACAAGGATGGATCCCTGGGCAACACCCGATGTAACCGCCATCCTTCGTTGGCCCTGTGCCGTGTCGTAGAGCAGTCTTCGGTCCTTTAGGTAGTTCCTCAAAAGCCGCATTAGATATTCTGGAACTTGAAAGTTTTCCAGCGTATCCAGAATATCCACCCATCTAGCGGAGTTGAAGGCGTTCCTGACGTCGAGTGTCACCAAGAGGACGATCCGTCGCTTGGTGCGACTATATGGCTCTGCCTTTTGGACCGCGCTCACCACCTCTGCAATCGCATCAATGGTAGAATGTCCTACTCTAAAGCCGTACTGCTGAGGAGATAGCTCCCCAGCAGCATGAATCGCCTCAGTGAGTCTTCCCTTGATGAGTTTCTCTAGCACTTTCCCAGCCGTATCTAGCATACATAACGGGCGGTATGCAGACGGCAATCCGGGATTTCCCTTCTCCTTGCTGATCAGCATGAGCCTCGCAACCATCCATTGTACCGGGAAAATTCCGTCCCGTAGAAAAGCGTTGAATATGCTGAGCAGCAAGTCAGGAGAATGGTAATTGACAAGCCGCAACACCTCAGCTGGAACACCATCTGGACCTGGAGCCTTCCTCGCTTTCAATTTAAGGATGCCTCCTTCAGTTCCGGCTGTGTGAATAGTGGACACTCGACAGCTGTTTCACGATGGACAGCGTCAACACGGACGGGATGGGCGGGGAAGAGTCCCCGCACTATCTCGTCCATCTTTTCCGCATCATGTATGCGAGGCTTCCGTAGGTCGCCAAGCTTCCGCATAACTAGCTTGTACCCATGGCCCCACGGCTCCTTGTTCACATTGTCCATTAGGTCTTGCCAGCTGCGAGCCTTGCTATTGTTGATCAAATGGCGAAGGCATTTCCTGGCCGATTTATATGCTGCCACCCAGTTGCATGCCTCGTCACAGTTCCGCGCCCGTTGAGCCTCACATCGAAGCTTGTGACACTCCCTTAGCTTTTCAGCGCTTGCAGTTGACCACCAGTACACTGGGGGCTTGCCGTGCCGGGGCATAGAAGCTTTGCAAGCAGTCGTAATGATTTTCATAGTAGAGTTCTCCATGTCTTGAGCTGCCAGTTCTTTCGTCTCTCCGAAGCTCCCTGCAGCGGCCTCGACGAACCTCTCGACGTCCATCCTTCCGATGTTCCATCCAGTTGTAGAAAGCCGAGAGCACGGACGTCGGGAGACAACATCACTGATCTCAAGCAGATTGCACTGATGATCACTGGCTGAGTAGTCCTCCAATGCTTTCCAGTTGTGTATCCTCCGTACTAAGGATTTCGAGGCGAATGTCACGTCCGGTATGGTTCCCTCACAGCCAATACGGCGAAAGTTGGCGTATTTCCAGTGTTTAGTACGGTGAACTCCATCCTGGCCGCCATTTTCAGGATTCGTTTTCCCCGCGGATCTGTTTTAGGCATGCCCCATTCGATTGCTGTAGCATTGAAGTCTCCCCCAACGAGCACGTTGCCCTCTGTATTCGAGACAGCATGATATCGATTCGTTAGGCGTTAGGTACACACTAAAGAAGGTGGTCCCTGTACACCCAACACACACGAAACCATACTACCGTCCAAAACGCCGGGCTTGAAAATCACTTCTATCATGGTGTTGCTCACTCAGTAGCGAGAAGTCGGCTTTCATGCCCCTCGCAAACTGCTCAAGCAGATTTTGGGCGGTTGAACTACGGTGTAGGTTTAGCTGAAGGATGCGGGTCATCGAAGTTCTCATTTTGCCTTGGCTAGGGCTTCCTGGAACACCCGGCATTTTCCTGATCCCAAGACGTGTCCAAAATCATGTCTCAGTATCCTTGCAAAGAATACAGTGTGCCTCCTTCGTACACTCTTTCCTTTTACGTCCCATTTCACCATTTTTGTAGCATAGGGAACTCCTATCGGGTCGTTTGCATACTTGTGTGGTGTGACCATAACCAAGGCATTTGAAACATTGAAGAGGCATTGCTCTTCGGCGTATCCTACAGACAACCGACCCTATTCGTAATTTGCTCTTGTTCAGAAATTGTTCGGCGTCCTTTTCGGTCAAGTCAATTATGGCCATGCGTTGTCCCCTGTTGTTTTCTGGTGCCATTTTTGCTTTGGTCCTGCCCACGCTAGACAACTCTCTTTTGATGGCCTCTTCTACCTCGGCCATATCCGTGACGCAGTCAATGTCTCTTATTTCGATCGTTGCCATCAGTTCGAGCGAGGCTATAGTTGCGCTTTTCCCGAAAACTTTCGTTACTGCATCGCAGAATGCTTCCTTATTGTCGGCCTCTGCTCCGAATTCGACCAGTATGTGGCCCGACCACGTTGGTGGTCCTACCTTTAATGGCAGTGTTTGTGTCTTCGAGCCTTACGTTTCCCCTGATGTCCCGCAGCACCTCCACGTAGGAGTGACCATCTTAAGTTTTTACGAGCAGTGCCTGCTGCCGGGGTCTTCGTCGGGACTTCTGCCTCTCCTGTTTCGCATCAGGTGCTTTTTCTGATTGGGCGTCCATGCGAGCTTTACTTTCTGGCACTTTTTGAAGGAGTTTCTTTGCGGCTTACTTCGCTCCATGGTAAGCACTGTCTGGAACCCCTGATCTAGTGCTCCACGCCCATCAAGTGCCTCTTCCTTCCTTCTTTTATTCCGAACTCTTTCAATTGGGCTAGACGCCATTCTTTTATTGACTTTTAATGGTGGAGCTATCTGCATGTGTCTTTTAAATTTCGTCCCCAGCGCTTCTTTCGCCTTCTGCTCTTCTTCGGCCTTTAGCCAGCTCCTGCGATGATGCCCTATGCAATCTAGGAGCTCCTCTAGTTCAAGGAGCCCTGCCTTTGCTGCTTTTTTGATTTTTGACGAGTCGCATGCGGATTGTATTCTTCTCAGAGCAACTCCCGCTTTTCGGCGACACTTTTACTATGCGACCAACCTTGGAAGAGGTTATCGCTTTTCGTTTCCGAATACAGTACTTCCGCCACATTTTCGACGTTGGCGGTGCAATCACACAATGTCGCTTTATTTGTCTGGTCACTCGTTGCTTTTCGTGCCGTAATCTCCTCGTTGACTTCAGTATGGTTCTTTATTATGTCTGCATTTACGACCCTTGCGTCGGTCACTTCGGTAACGTCCGCGCAGTGACCATCAAATTCTCGATGTTCTTTATATTTTCCTCCACCGCCCGAACTCCTCAAGCGTCTTTCAGAGTTTCCCACTTTTCCTTCTTAGGGCACTCTGCCGTTCGCATAATTTTTTGCGGCGCCTCTCAGTCTGGACCAGACTGTCTCTTAATCTCCGTTTTTGGGCCGTCTTCACTGTCGTTGTATTATTGGTCGTTTTGTCATCGTTAGTACCGCTCTCAATGTACTGTTAACATCGTGGCTGCAACCGCTGGTTGCGTCATCGTTATTATTTTTTGTAAAGTGTCGTTCTCTTCAAAGTTCAAATATAAAAAAAAAATTTATAAGATATTTAAGGGGGGTCTCCCCATATAGGGGAGTAACCCCCGAAAAAAAAATTTCATTGAAGGTGGCCGGTATGGGTATCAAATGAAAGGTCTTGATGAGAACTTTTCAAAACAGGTCTTGGTTTGGCAAAGTTTGCTTCGAGGCGCGCACAGGGAGGGGAAATACACAAAAAATTGGTGTCTTCCCCCCTCGCGATTGGACACATGTGATCCGAAAAATCTGAAAAAAATCAAGAATGTAGGTCTTGATGAGTTCAACAACAACAAATACGTTAGAAGTCGCAATTCACTCAACTTTGTTAGTAATAGTATGATTTATCGATTTTATGTTTTCTTGAATAAAATCTTAACGGTGCCCTTAAATTCAATGAAATTCAGTACACAGATGACTATTAATAAGATTGATCTATTCTGAAAGTTTCATAAAGCGAAGTTATAGCGGTTTAAATTTTCCTGTATTACTATGGAACAATATGCGCTGCATTTATTACTATGGCAACATACCTGTATGGGTATGGAACAACATGCGCTTTTTACCGCCTCAGACACCACAGTTTTGCTAGGATTTGCATGAAAATTTCAGGAATGATAGGTGTCATGAATATCTTTGAGAATCGGTTCAGCTAGTGGTATCAGTAATCGTAAAACAAAATAGTGGCTGTTTTAAATGCGAAGATTGAATAATTTTGAGTTATTTTTTCCCAACTTGAACGTTTAAGGTGCATGCTTTGACACTTGATTCAGTTTAATGAATGACTAAAGATGAGTACCTACAATTAATACTCATAAGCGAAACAAGGCAAGGAGGCGGGAGAGAGCTCCTAGCAAAAGGGCTTTGTAACCATTCTAGGATTCGAAAAAATTGGCCATTAATCGATGATAACAGTACAGGAGAGTGGCCCCTGAAAATAAAAATTCATCAAACGTAGCCGATATGAGTATGAAATGAAAGTTCACATGGGAGCTTTTCAAAACAGTTCTTAAACTGTCAGTTTTTGCTTTAGTGGGGGCACAGGGGGGAAATACATGAAAAATGTGTTTCCTCCCTCGCGAATGGATATCTGAAATAATTATCAAGGGAGATATTTATGAGTATAACAATAACAAAAACCTCAAAAGTCGAAATTCGTTCAACTTTGTTAATAATAGTATGATCTTCGAATTTCATATTTTCTCCATTAAAATCGTCTTTGACATGTTTCTTGATTTTATTCGATCTGGTGACTGCATTTTGTAAATTGAATACAAAACACTTCTGACATGAGCGTAGGTCTGTTTACCCAACTTGTTTTTGGTTTTTTCAAATCTTTTTTAAGTGTTTTTCCTTGCTCCAGTTTTATTGAGTCCCCTCTCGGAGCCGCTATCTCCGTTCGTGTGTGTAGTCGCCTTTTGGGTCCCACGGTAATCTTTGTAGAGCAGGGAGGCAATGCGAGGGTTGGCACAAGCCCTTATGGGGACAAGTGGTCAGAGCCAGACCAGCCACCAACCCAATGGTGCGAACTTCGAACGTACTCCGAGGACCGCCAAGGTTTTACGATATGATAGTTGAATTGGAGCCGTTCACACACGAGTTTCACCTCGGCGCTACTGTGCAAAGCAACCATCATATCCGTCAGCCCAAAGCGTCAATTCCAGTTCGTTGTCCAAAGTGTAGTGCAGATCCAATCAGAGTCGTTACCTATCATCCCAGGAGGGCACCTCACGGCGCCTCCCCAAAGAATGCTAGCCTCCTAGAGTGCTCTTGTCGACCGGCATTCCCCCTGCGGGAATTTCCTTGGGTACGTGGGGGCGGAACTCCCCAAAGAATGCTAGCCTCCAAGAGTATTCCTGTCGGCCAGCATTCCCCCTGCTGTATCAGAGAATGTTTGGAACGGCTCTACGGGTTTCTATTTACGGGCATCTATTTGGCGATGGATATCTATGTCGATGTAGCAGCCAGCAAATTGCACTTTGAATGCATCCACCTAAGAGGTCCATAGCATCATAGAGCAGCTTTGGTAGAAGGTCCAATACCAATCTTCAGAGTGTCCCTTGAGAAGGAGATGGAAATCCATGGACAGTGTTTCTGAAGATATCCCGTAGTGATGGGCTAGGATCTCGACTCGAAATAGGAGCCGCTCTGCATCTAGCCGTCGCGAGGTACCGTCAAAACTCACCGTCCATTTGTTCACCGGCAAGTATCTCAAAGGTTGTCTCTGAGGCTCGGCCGTTTGCCTATGGACACTAGATAACCTGTGGGCTTCCATTCTAAGCGGTGATGGTCTAGGAACCGCATCACCAACTAGGTGCAATGACAATAGAGAAGGAGGTTCATGTTTGTCCCCTAAATTAGTAAGGTGCCGTGCTTGACGTGGGGGTAACAAAATCAGGCAATCTGGACCTCGTGTAAGACGTGCCAACCCAGAATCATTTGAGCATCTTGCCGTGTTTGGTATTATGAAATACCGGTGCAAATATTAAAATCAATCGGTTAAAAGCCAGAGAAATTTCACGAAATATTTCGTCTTTTTGATATAGTATACTCGTATAGCAAGTATGACATACAGCAAACCTAGTTTAATTCCGCCAATAACATTAAATTTTCAACGCGTGATTAAATAAAAATTTAATATTATGATTATTAATAAAGGATTAACTAAACTTTAATAGACATTTTTATTTCTCAAAATGATCCTCCTCGTGTGGGAATAGGGCGAAGAAAAAGGAATTTAAAAGGGGGGTCTGGTGCCTCGCATGAAAATGTATTCTGATGGTGAGCTCCGCTCAAAATGTCACCAATAGGCTGACTACGAGACTGTTATGGAGCCTAAAGACTCCATATATCCTGGACAAGAGCCCCGCAAGACACAATGCCACACAAGTTTATGACGATGAGACCGAGTGCTTTGGTTGATTCCAAGAGATTGCTCACGGCAACCTATCACTTGTAACGAGATAAAGCCAACGATACGAACCTCGTTGATATCTCAAAACCATCCACACCTAAATAGTCTGCATGCAAACAATGCCGGAAAAAGACTGTAAAAACATAAATTCCCGCACAACAGGTGCCACTGCAACTGCAGCGAACCCCGTAACAAAATTCACAATTAAAAACCAAAATCAAAACTAAAATCCTCAAACTCAATCAAAACTTCATCATTACCCTAGAATGTAAAGACCATTATTCGAGTCAGGCACTCCAGTTACTCAGCCCAAAAAAATCGAAAAATAATGCAAAAATTTAAATTGTAATGAAAAACGAACGATATCAGACTAAAACCATCGAAATAAAACCTATAACACCATTGGGTGGCATTCTGTTGCAACCACGGAAGTCTACGCAGTTGTAGAAATTAATGTCTAGCACAGGGGTGCCCAACCTGGAGTGGCATACTTAGGCCGGCTAGCGCTCAGTCGTGTCGAGGGCCGTCCGGAACACACTCTGCTTGTGCTGAGCCACCTCACATTAAAACCTATCACAAAACGTTGAAAAATGAAAAACGTTTTTGCTTTAAACTAGCATGGGTGTTTGATTATTTGAGGAAGCAAAAAAACACAACAACAATTCAGTGTAAGATCCGAATAAAATAAAACAAATGAACCCCATTTTTATGTGAATCAATTCAAAATTGATGCTATAAAAACAAAAATTACTATGTAAGAACGTACAAAGTAAGTTCGAAAAATGATGTAAGGGTAAGTGTTTGCGCCAGGACTCTTTGGGCCCGACCTTTGATTTTATTATTTTGAATTTTTTCTCTACCCTTCCTTTAGAAGTATTTTGTTTAAGTAGCGTGTTAAATAGCGTTTTAATTTCGAATATCATGTTTAACGAGCTAGTTCTGAATTTGTCCCAATATTGCACTTTCTTAAATTTTCTATCCAAACCCAACTTAAATTCACATTAAATTCTCAATAATTTTGTAATTTAACTGTAATTATTAATTATGCAACAAGCCACCTTATATTAATCGACACATTTCTGTAGAGTTGTAGACCGACTAGCCTCCCTCAACTGACTGAATCGGTCGAGCATTTCACCCACGTTCCATTGTCAAAGCAATTCGCTGACCAGACAAACGCGCCAGAAAAAGAACGCTGAGTTTGCGTCTTTTCGCTGGCACATCTGCCTTTGTCCATGAAATGTAACCCAATCCCTTTGATAACGGATTCACTTCATGGACAAATGCACGAGATGAATGTGCATGGTCAGCAATTTGGCTAGGAATGAAAAATAGTAAATGGAATAACAGTGTGTGGCAAAATTTAGTAATCGTGAAGGATCAGGCCATGATGGGCGCTCAGGGGTGTCAGGAACTCAACATCCACCCCCCCCCCGGTTGAACGGTCCGTAAAACCTCCTCCAAGGTGTGCGGTAGGCTGTAGCGTCTAGGTAATGGCACGGGTGGTTGACATGCAGGTTGGATTGTTGTTTGCAGGAACGCCAGCGGAGGTAGATCACCAGTATGACTAATCCAAGAATGCTCATGTAGCCGATGGTGGACGTCGTGGTCGGTCCTTTAATCTGTCCATGAAACATCTTGCGCTTGTAGTTGTCGTCGCAGTTCCTCGATGTCAGATACAGACTCAGTGAAATGAGTGGAGTCGTTGAAAGAGTCCACAAGGTTCGGCCCGCCGCCAGTAGAAATGTTCTGAAAGACATCGTGCACGGTGATGGCTTGGCCCTCGTACATGTAGTGCCCCTGGATGCTTGCCGTGTCGGTTTTCGGGGTGCAGTCCGCCCCCAGCTGAAGGGTACCGGAGCCCTGCACCGACAGTGTGGAAGTGTTACTGCCACACACTAGGTGAGCGATGGTTTGGTTGACGGAAGCGTAGATCCATTCGCTCGATTGAGGGATGTTGGATTAGACAGATGAGGTGTGTAATTCCACCGAGGTGCATTTGGGCGCGGGTGTACTTCCCTTCAACAAGTCGACTTCGCATGGACTCATGTTGGATTCCTTGCTGTATAATGGATGAGTTTGTCGGCAAATGTGAATGTTTTGTTCCGTTTGGATGCAGGATGAGTACTTCGTCTACGAGAGTGAGTAGTAAATGTCACGGTACGGCGTGATTATTAAATACTGTGAGGATCGTTGCATGGCCACTTATTTGTTGGACCTTACCATAGGTATTGCGAGAAGTCTATAGAGCTCGAAGGTTGTTGCTGCTACCAGTATAATCTTTAGTTCAAAGATGACGAAATCAGTAGTCACCTTGGCCCTGATTGACGTTATTTGAAAGACTTGTAGGACATTCTCTTGGTGTATGAGTTGCCGCTGGTTTTCGGGTAGATGCTCTCTGATGCTTGTCACCCGTGCCCGTGTTGAGTATCCGTGACTACGCTGGTGAGGGACGATTGAATTCTCTGCAAGTTGACGGTGATGAGAGATGCAATGAGAGCGTGGTGATCAAGTCGAGCATCGGGGTTTGACTTCCGTCAGGATGAGGAGCCTTGATGGCATTGGTCAGTTTGGTTAACTCCTGCTCTATTGCTGTGAAACGTTTTCGGGACATTTGTTCGGTTTTCCCGAGGATGTTCCGCGTTGAGTCGATGATGGAAGTTTGGTTTGTTACCAGTGAGTCCGGGCCATTTGATTGGCATAGTCGTCATCAAGAACGCCGAACAATGATCGTGCAAGGCCACCCACTATATTGATAGCACTTCTCTTGAACCTGATTCTTAAGATTTGGTAGATGCTCGAGAGTTTCCTGTCAAAGAGCCGGAAATGGTCCTATAACATGTAGGCTGTTGCTCTACACGGTTCCACCTTCGCATAACTGCTGTAAAAGGTTCGTCCCGTTCAGTAAAACAGCCATTTCCCGCCAGTACGATCCCAAATCGTAATAAATGAGCAATTTTCACTCGCTGGAAGATAAATAGACTCGACCTAATGGTTTAAAATACAGACCCGTATGGGCTCTGGTTGTTGAGCCTTGTGTTGGAAAGGCGTGCGCTATGGGAGCTAGCAGGCACACCAAGAGGAGCGCCACAATTGACTTGTCGGTTCGAATCGATCGCCGCCTTGTCCTCGGGATGTCGTCACCGCTGATCTGGGACCCTTCCTTCGTCAAGTGGGGGGAACTTGTTTGTGTATGGGCCTTTTCAAAGTTCCGGAGGTGGTTTTGACATCAGTGACTCGTACGAAACCATCGGCGCCTTCGTACGTTTTGATAATTCGCCGCAGTGGCCACTTCATCGATGGGGTGTTATCTTCGCTTATGATGACCACTGTTCCCGGGATCACATTGGGGTGTGATTGTCTCCACTTGAAACGATGCTGCAACTGCGCCAAGTACTCGTGCGATCATCGTCACCAGATTCGAGTTTGAGGTGATGATTAGCTTCTACCGGGCATGGAGACCTCCGGTGAGTGGCTCTGCGCGACCATCCTCCATGGCTGTGAGGGGTTCTCCGATGAGAAAGTGTGCTGGAGTTAAGGCTGCCAAATCATTGGGATCGTTTGACGACGGAGTCAGTGGTCTACAATTGAGGGTGGCCTCCACCTCAACCATCAAGGTATGCAGCTCCTCGTAGGTGAGAGCCGCCGAGGACACGCCTTGACAGACCAAATTTTTGACTGATTTGACCGCCGCCTCCCACAAGCCGCCAAAATGAGGCGCGCGTGGAGGGATGAAATAGAAATCGATTTCCCGGCTGAAGCACGCCGTTGTTACTTCTTGACGCGCTTCGTTGGAATATAATGAGCACGACAATTCTGACAGCTGGTTGTGAGCTCCCACAAAGTTGATGGCGTTGTTTCAAAATAGGTTTCAGCAGTGTCCTCGTCGTCCAATGAAACGTTTGAGGGAACAGAGGAATGCCTTTGTGCTTAGATCGCTGACTAGCCCCACGTGGAGGGCTTTTGTAGCGAACCAGGAAAATATGGCTAGGTACCCTTTTTACGGTCGGGTACCTCTACCTCCGTGAATCATAAGCCCACAGAAGCCCACGCCGGGGTTGGTAAACTGACGAGCTGGCTGAATACGTGCACTCGGCAGGTTTCCCATGACTTGTGAAAACAGCTCAGGCTTGACTCGGGTGCACCACACGCACCGTTGAATGTTCAATCTCGCGAGTTGTTTTCCTCGAATTGGCCAGTGGTAGCGAGCAGTGTTTGAGCACCTAAATGGCAGTGGTCGCGATGGATGTACATCATCATGAACGGATGTTTGACCGGTAGTAAAATGGGATGTTTGTAATTGAACGTGATCTTGGCAGCCTCCAGCCTCCCGCCGACACGGATTATGCCCTCTGGATCCAGGAATGGCACCAGTCCCACCAACTGGAGACTTGTCTCCCCGACCTGATGTCCAACAGTTTGCAGTTAAAAGTTTGTGATTGTACATACCTCAAGATGATCTCTAGGGCTGTGGATAATTCATCACTCGTGGGTGTTTGATTTGTCAGTTGAGATTGCTTGACTGCCGGCTTGAGACCACTATGTTCTGCAGCCTCTTAAAGGAGTTGCCGTGTTAGATCCGCTGAATAAAGTGTGTTTCAGGAGCCTCTGCCGCTACAATAGCGGTCTTGGTCCGTTTCGTTTCCAAGTTGCAAGAGCCCCCACTCCGATACTCGGAAGGACAGAATGATTCAGCCCTGAATAAAAATGGTGGTCCTTGCAACCACATACTACAGCGGCTCAATTCAGCCGGCCCCACGTGACAGGATGTCAGCTGGGTTGTCTTCAGACGCTACGTGTCGCCATCGGTCCGGCCTTGTATGGCCGAGACCCTGTTTGCCACAAAGGTATTCCACGATGATGCAGTAGAGTTGATCCACGCCAAGACAATCTCAGCATCGGTCCAGCATACCTGAAAAACCTCCTTTAGATTGAGCGCTGTCTTAACTCGTCATGTGAGCTCAGCGCCTAGTTTCCCCGCACACGACTCCAGACACGGAATAGTATGTTTTTTGATCGGAGCCACTCTTGACGCCGGCGCACAGCAACCTGACGGACGACAACTTAATCGCTTCTCAGAGTTGACCGTATGTATATCGCTGCGCCAGATGCCTTCTTGGAGGCATCACAAAAGGTGTGCAACTGTACTTGCACGGGTTTTTTGCCTGTACTGATGTGATGACAATATCGGGCCTGCTGCAATGATGGCAGACCATTGCGGAAATCGGACTTCTGGGTATGGAACCCCACTGGTAATGCTGCATCTCAGTCCAATTCCGATCGCCATAATTCCTGCAGGAATAGCTTGGCTGCCACTATCACAGGAGCCAGAATGCCCAATGGATCGAGCATTCTGGCTATATCAGATGCCATCGTCCTCTTTGAGAACTTCGCATCGGTTGGATCCATTGGAATGGTTTGTTTAGAATGTTTGTGGTCGTCTTACTGAACGCATCGAAAACCACCCGCAGCTTGATTGTACTGCTGTCAGGCTTCAGGGCACAAAGATGTGGAAGCAAGTATTGTAATTCCTCCCGCTGCTTCGACGTCACCTCCTCCATATGCCCAAGCCGAATATACTCCTCCATAAAGTCCTCGTATGGAAGTCTTAGATCAGGTTTCCTCTCCAGTCGACGCTCCATGGCAGTGAATCTGCGACTGGCTAACGCTTGGGAATCATCTAACGTCTCAGGGTCCTTGCTGAATGGGAGTTTAACCAAGAAACGGCCGTCTTGTCATTGTTTGATAGAAATGTGCTTCGCAAGCCTTTTCAGTTAACGTAAGCTTGTGCTGCTTTCATTTGTATGTTGCTGTTTGCAGGAAGCGAAGGCCCGAAAGGGGCTTGTGCTGCGGATCCTGTACTTCCTCGATCTCCCAAAATCACTTGACGAGCTGATTAAGCTGGTTATCTTCTGCCAGGAAGAAGCATGTCACGAAAGATACTTGAAGAACCCAGCTAAGGCTTCAAGAGATCCTGTCCACACCGTTATCGGGGTTACCAAATGGTCAATTCAAATACACTCCTAATTGGTTTTTATACTTAAAAATTACAACCATGCATTTTACACGACTACAGGAATTATAAATTGTTCCCAAGAGTTTACAGAAAATACGCTGACTAAAAATAAACAAATTCTTTATAATTTCTATGTCTGGAGTAGTAACGTGAGACGTTTGAATTTTACGTTATGCGAACGATTCAAGCATTGAAATTTGAGTTTACAATTATCTTATGATAAAAAGTTATATCTAAGAATTTGCTGTCTGGAATATGAGTCTTAATATTTATGTCATGAGAAAGAATTTAGAGTTTTACGGTCTGGAGATTTGCATATTTGCAACTTTGAACATAGATATGTTTATTATATATATATACATATATATATATATATATATATATATATATATATATATATATATATATATATATATATATATATATATATATATATATATATATATATATATATATATATATATATATATATATATATATATATATATATATATATATATATATATATATATATATATATATATATATATATATATATATATATATATATATATATATATATATATATATGTATACGAGGTGCGTTCAAAAAGTATCACGAATTTTGAATTTTCGTGGGTTACGTATATTCGAATTTCGATTTTTTTGTGGCGTTATGTTGGTACTCATGTCTGTCACTTATGCCGACAAGCTCGGCCATTTTGAATGTTCACTTGATTGGTGATAGCTACTTTACTTGCACGTGTTTTCAATCGTCTTCGATTTTTACTTATTCAAAAAAATGGATCAAAGAACGTGTATCAAATTTTGTGTGAAAAACGAAATTAAGTGCGCGGTGTATTCCGAATGTTGACTGTGGCATACGGAGAAGCTACCTTGGACCGAAGCAACGTTTATCGGTGGTACAAAATGTTTTTAGAAGGCCGAGAAGATGTGAACGACGAAGAGCGTGCCGGACGCTCGAGCACTTCAACAACAGACGAAAAAATTAATGAAGTGGAGAAAATGGTATTGGCCAATCGTCGAATCACCGTTAAAGAAGTTGCTGAGGACCTAAACATATCGATTGGCTCGTGCCGTTCCATTTTTATCAACGATTTGGGCATGAGACGGGTCGCCGCGAAATTCGTACCAAAATTGCTCAATTGCGACCAAAAACAGCAACGCATGAACATTGCTGATGAGATGTTAAACTCTGTCCGCGACGAACCAAATTTGCTCCAGAGGGTCATAACTGCTGACGACTCGTGGGTTTATGGTTATGACGTGGAAACCAAAGCTCAATCATCTCAATGGAAGCTGC
>OZ017740.1:225150883-225213352 GCA_963969285.1 Odontomyia ornata | reverse complement strand
TATATATATATATATATATATATATATATATATATATATATATATATATATATATCATTCCGGCTTGCGAAAATTACCGATAGCCATCTGAAATCTGGAATCCAACTATGGATAATGGGAAATTCCAAATTACGCAAGCATACAAACCAGCGCTGAATTATTGATATGTGGTTATTCCCCTGATTGTTGGACCAAAAGTTCGTTATATCGGATAATGATGACCCAGAAGTTCGTTATATCCGATAATGATTAGCCAGAAGTTCGTTATATCCGATAATTATGACCCAATATTGCGAATATTACGTTCACTATAAACGAATGTTCATTATAGCCGGGTTCACTTTAACCAGTACTATTTCTAAGGAAAATAGTGGAAATAATGTTTATTTATTTATTTATTGATCCATTTTACAGACTAAGAAGTCCAATTACAAAATAGACTTAATAACTTAATAAATTTGAAGAAAATAAGTGCAAAATTGAGTGGAAATGTTATTCCTGGCAAAGAAACAATATGAAAATAGAATATAATAATTTAAAATTTAAAAGTTACATACAGTATTATTATTAATTAAATGGAATTCGTAATTACCAAAGTTCGTAATCTATTTTGGAAATCAAACTAAGATGAGGAAAAAGATCAAAGCTCGAGCTCATTATGTTTCCTGATGATTCGCGGCATTAATGAGTGAAAATATAGTTCTGTCCGAGCATACGGAACCTCAAGAAGACTACTGGAACGGGTAGTACGTGCAATCTGCCTGAAGTGCAAATCGTCGCTAAGAGCGGATGCAATATGATAGTGGTACAGTTTGTATAGGAAACATTGATCTAAAAACTTTCTACGTGACGACAGAGAAGGAAGACGAAGTATAGACAACCGACGATCATAGGATTCATACGGCAAATTAAATTTATAGAACAAAACCCTGGTGAATTTTCACTGGACAGTTTCTAGTGAGGTCACTAAATACTGTTGTCGAGGAGACCACACAACTGAACAGTACTCAAGAAGTGGGCAAACAAGGCAGGCGAATAAATGAACAGCGGTAGGAATGCTTCCAAATTTATGGAGATGTCGCAGAATAAATCCGGAAGTCTTCGATGCTCTGGCAGTTATACTAAGGATATGGATATCGAATTTGAGCTTGGTATCAAAAATTACACCAAGGTCTTTGCATGAGTCCACTGAAGAGAGAATAACATCACAAAGGGAGTAGTTGTACGTTAAAGTAACTGTTTTGAGCGTAAAACTCATCTTAAAACATTTTGAAACATTCAAGCAAAGGGAATTTGACAAACACCAGCTACACAGATTAAGTAGGTCCTTTTGGAGAAACGGACATTCGTCAAGAGTCTTAAATATACGAAACACTTTGAAATCATCAGCATATAGGAGGCAGGAGAAGATGGGGAAAAAGGAGAGGAAGCTGTTCCATTAAGAACAACACGGCACGAACGATTGGAAAGATATGACGAGATCCAGGCGAGTAGGGAACCCGAGATACCAAGCATGGCTAGCTTTTGGCAAAAAATACAATGGTTCACACAATCAAAAGCTTTGGAGAAGTCAGTAAAGATGGCATCCACTTGGTACTGTTTATCCAGAGCTTTTGCGATATAGTCTGTGAATTCAGCTAAGTTTGATGAAGTGGAACGGCCTTTCAGGAAGCCATGTTGCTGCGGATTTATAACTGAGCTCAATGATTCTGAAAGTCTGTTGTGTACAAGGCGTTCAAGCAGTTTAGGGAAACAGGAGAGCAGAGATATGGGACGATAGTTAGAAACAATAGACGGATCACCATTTTTAAAGATTGGAACAACGTTTGCATCTTTCTAAAAATTGGGAAAGATACCAGAGCTAAGGTTGAGGTTGAAAATAAGGAATAAGGGAAAACATATAGAGGAACTGAGTGATTTCACAAATATATTTGGCAATCCATTAGGACCGGGACTGACATTGGGATCGAGTAAATTAATAAGGGATTCGACTTCAAGAGAATTAGTAGAGTAGGATGCGATAAGGATTGGACTGGCTTCATTTGAGTTGGTGGAAGAATATATTGTGTCATGAGGTAAAAATGTTGAGGAAAAGAATTGAGCAAATAGGTTTGAAATATCCTGTGGAGAAGATGCTTCAATATTGTTCCATGTAACATTACAGGGGATAGTATAGGACGATTTTAAGGATCGGATATAGGACCAAAAGGGTTTGACATTATTTGTCATAAGGGAGGTCTCTAAACTGCTGAAGTAGTTCTTCATGGCAGTCCTTATTTCGCCTTTAGCAATGGATCTTAGTCTACAAAACTCAGATCTGGCTTCTTCAGATCCAGTTAGTTTGAAGCGCTGATGCTCCCTGTCTTTTGCTTTTAAGGCACATATAACTCTGTTAGTGAACCAAGGCTTCATTTTAGCCTTACGAGAAGATTGCGGAGGAGTATATTCGGAAATCAAATTATTGAGGTATTCGTAGAATTTACCTATGGCACTATCGCAATCAAGACCAGAGAAAAAGGCACACCAGTCGAGAGAGTCCATATTAGTTTTAATCGCCTCATAATTAGCTCTTAAAAAGTTGAACCGAAAGGCAGTGGCATATCTCGGAGGTTGGAAGGTTTCAATCGCTAGATCTAGAGACAAAGGTGGATGATGAAGGTCTGGCTTTATATAAGGAAACAAGGCATGAGAGACAGAGATACAATGAGCTTGGACATTTGAAAGGAAGTAGAAGAAATAGAAGGAATTGTGTGTGTCCCATTCAACGGAGGGTAGATTGAAATCCCCACAAACTACGATTCTTGAATGAGGGTGACGAACAAGAAGATAGGAGGAAAGTTCATCAAAGAAGGATTCATACACAACTAAAGGTGAATTGCAGGGAATGTACACTGTACAAATTAATAAGGATGTATTATGCGGAAGGGAAATTTTCACAATTACACATTCAACTGCACGAGCAAAACAGAAGTCAGCACATAGTGAGCTTACAAAGGAGTTACAAACAGCAATTAAAACCCCACTACCATCCGATTTATTTGTTGCACCAGGGTCACGATCACACCGGTAGACTATATCGTCAGGCAGAAATTCTGAATTGGAAATATTTCCATTCAGCCATGTTTCAGTTAAACAAATGACAGAGTCATTTGCTAGTTGGCAGGAAAGTGATAAGTCCTCGAGCTTGGTTCTTAAGCCCCTGACGTTTTGATAGTACATGGTAATCGATTGATATGTAGAGTTCCTAACAGGTTTAGTTGTTGGTGAGACGTTGCTCTGCTGCACGAAAGTTCTTTCTGAGGGGCGTGTAATTTTTCACCAAAGTCCGTGGTGGCCAAAAATCGCTCTGAGCAACTAACGCGCACTCCTCAGGCACAGTTAATTTGAAAGAAGCAACAATCCGATTCCAAATATTCTCCTTCGTAAGTTTAATGCAGCTAATAACACCATGCTTATTCAGTTTATTGAGCTTAAACTCAACGTATGCTTTAAGTTGCTCTTCCGAGGTGTCATATGCAATGCGGGAAACAAAAATCTGGATCGGCGGCTTCACTATACATATGTCAGGCGCCTGCAGATCATGGGGTCTTTGATGGTTTAATGATGTTTCACATTCAATGCAATCACGTATGGGATTTGAAACTTGCTCGTCAGGTTGTGGGAGAGGAGCTGGACCCACAACGCCAAAAGTGGTTGAATTCATAGGACCAGAAGGCGTTAAACAAGTCTGAAGGCCAAGCTGCTCCAACTGCGAAACCATACTACGCGTTATTTTTGGTGAAGCCACATTAGAATCCGATTTTTTACCTTTCGTTTTAGACGAAGTTGGCGGCTGTTAGATGGGACCTGCTGAGTTTGTTCATTATATGCGAGGGTTCGTTATATCGTTATAAATGGGTGCGTTATATCGTTATAAATGGGTGCGTTTTAACCGAGGTTGACTGTATATATATATATATATATATATATATATATATATATATATATATATATATATATATATATATATATATATATATATATATATATATATATATAAATATATATATATATATATATGTATATATATATATATATATATATATATATATATATATATATTCCCATATTTGTGTATTTATTGTTACAAAAATAATTAATAAACTAAACCTCGATCAGTCTTGATGAAAGCTTATTAGTTTACTTTTACCTTCTCATTTAAACAATACTGTAAACATTTGAAATCTAAAAGAAAACAGTTTTAGCACGTGCTGTCGAACTAGGTTTCAAATTCCTGATCACACGAAACACCCCACACTAGCATACTTCCCTCCCGTGTTTAACGGTTTTCTGAACATTTTTTTCGAGAAGCTGTTCTCCGGGCTTACACCAAACGCGTTGTTTATGACCAAACAAGTCAAACTTGCTCTTGCCACTCCAAACCACTTTTTTCCAGAATGACATTGGCTTATCATCGTATTTTTTTTGCGAACTCAAGGCGCTTGACTTTATTTTTCTTTCGAATCAAAGGGCGTTGTTGTGCAAAACTATTTTTCAAGCCTGCCTCTTGAAGTCTTCTGCGGACTGTTCGATCAGAAGTATCAGTTTTGTGTTTTCCACAATTATACGGTTTGTGATCATGGAACGTTTCTTCGCTTCCCTGATAATTTTACGATCGTCCGATACTTGTCTATTTTTTCCTTCCACGGCCGGCTTTATCAGCAACTAAGCCAAACGTTTTAAACTTTTCACATATGTTTCTTTTTGCACCTTCACTTATTTCATATTTTCGAGCAATTTCTCTTTTGAAAATGCCGTTTTTCTGTTCTCTAATTATGAGTTCGGCATTGTGCGTTTATTCTCGAACGTACGCGTTCACTTAGCCGCAATAACTACTCCGTAAGCGTCGAATCTATTTGTTCACATTACCTCTGCCATCCCAACTTACCTAGAGTCAGACTTGAATTGTTGTTTCCGATGAAAATATCTAAATACTGTAGTGCGTACTTTTCTTTGTCGAGCATGAAATGGATTCTCTTCGAGCTAATTTTGTTTCTTTCACATATCGAATATTTACAGTATTGTTTCAAAGAAAATATTAAGATAAACTAATAAGTTTTCATTGAGACTGCTCGAGATTTAATTTATAAATCATTTTTTTAACAATAAATGCACATACTCGTATATGGAAATTCGAATGGCGCGTACTTTTTTTTGTCTGTTACTGTATAGATATACATATATATATATATATATATATATATATATATATATATATATATATATATATATATATATATATATATATATATATATATATATATAATCGTCTGTTACTGTATATATATATATATATATATATATATATATATATATATATATATATATATATATATATATATATATATATATATATATATATATACTATTGTAATCACGACCTGTGTCCGTCTGTCCGTCTGTCCGTCCGTCCATCCGTCCGTCTGTATGTTACGGCACTTTTTCTCCGAAACTATAGAAGCTGTAGCCATAAAACTTTGTGGAAAGGTTAGAAGTGGTGACTTCTTGAAAGTTTGGTGGTGGAAATTATTTCAAGGGGGTTTAAGGGGGGTCTCCCCATATAGGAAGATGACCCTCCAATAGGAAGGTGACCCCATTAAGGAAGGTGACCCTACAAAAAAATTTCACCATTGGTAGTCGAGTAGGGTGTCAATGGATAGGGCCCCAATGAGATCTTATAAACTTTTCGCCAATTACACCAAATATAACATTATTTTAGTATATAATGGACTTTACACGGAACCAGACACTGCAGTTTTGTTTTGATCTTCTTAAAATTTTCAGATAAGATCGATGACATAAATGCTTTTGGGATTTCATGATTTGAGTGATTTTTTTAGTTGAAAATGGAGAAACAATGGATTTTCTTTTAAACGAGCAAATCTCTTTGACATGTTTCTTGATATTATTCGTTGCTGGTGATTGCATTTTATAAGTTGACTACAAAACCCTTCTGACATGAGCGTAAGTCTGTCTACCCATTTTGTTTGACCTTATTATCGTGACGTTACCGAGATAAAATTACTTTTTTAATTTTCACCGAAAGTGTAAAAGTAGTTCAATTTGTTTCTTTAAGATTGGGCTTAGTGTTTGAATTAATAAAAATGCCGTTAGATGCGATTTGTACAGCTAGTGCTGTCGCTATAGCTGATGCTGGATACATTCAACGTCGCATCGCCCGAATGCTCGGTGTACCTCAAACCACGATACAGGATGCGATTAGATGGTATCGATAGACTGGATCATATAGCCGGAGGCCAGGTCAAGGCAGACATCGTTGCACTTCCACCCGCGACGACCGTTTTATCGTCAGCAACGTGTTGATAAATCGCTTTTGCACTGCTACTGAAGTTCGTACGCGTCTCTTCGAGGTCAGAAATGTTAGTGTAAGTGAACGTACAATTAGAAGAAGACTGGGTGAAAGTGCCTAGGTACCTGCAGGGATTAGGATTAATACGGATGAAGGCAATTGCGATTCAAAACTGCTAAGGGCAATTAAAAGCAAGGATAATTAATTTGAAGGTTGTTAGTATATAAGCATGTTTTCAGAATGTACTAGTTCATTGTACTGAAGATCATAAATAGTGGTCGAAAACGTTTTACAAAAATAAAAATTAGTAATCCAATGTTTAAAGAAAAAAAAATAAATCTTTTCTTTTTATAATTTCGACTTTTGAGGTATATTTTGCCTTTGTAATCATAAAGACCTACTTCCATGATTTTTTTTTTGAATTTTTGAGTCAAGTGTCCAATTGCGAGGGGGAGAGGGGCACAAAATTCTCGTACATTTCTCTTCCCCCTGCACCTCTCGGAGCAAAAATTGTTATTTTAACGTTTGTTTTAAAAAGTTTTCAAGACCTTTCCTTTGATGCCCATTTTGGCTATCTTTGGTGAAATTGAAATCTTATAAAATTGCTTTTGTCGTGAAAATTTAAAAAGGGCATCATCTCACATCTATCTACTGAATTTCCCGTTTCTAGCTTAGACTGGTGGCTTCCCTGAACTTGTAGGATTTTCTTAGGGGACAGGTAGTAGAACTTCATCTCACTACTCTTAATACACACACGGGTACCAGTGGCATTAACAGGTTCCATAACACATTACAGGAAAAACTAGTATCTATGTGTAGTAAATTATTTTTTTTATTCGATATCCGTAGGCCAAATTGCAGTGTAATAGGTAGATATGTTAGAATGTCCGTAAAAGACCGCAGCGATGGTCTGTTGCCTCAGCGGAAGAGGATGTTGGGATCCGCTGAGATTGACCTTGTCTGCTTGCAGGCTAGCGGTGCGGTGTCGTGGGGCGGGTTCTTTCCCCCCAGCACAACGACCCACTACAAAAATAATTTCGCATTCACGAATTCCTGGGTCAAATAAAAGTCGACAGAAGTCGAAAAAAAGAGGTAACCACCTAAGGGTTGGAGATTGCAGACGAAAAAGGACGAACTGGACCTGGGGAAGACAGACGGACTTACGGGGGCTTCGTCGTTACCCGGCGATTCTTATGGCCCACCAATAAAAGTGGGACATCCAGATGGAGGTGGTGCCCCCTCGGACCCTCCCAACCGAATCAAGATCCAAACGTAGACGTGGCCATATATTTCCCATTTGAGTGGAAAACTCATACAAACCTAATTTGCATGAACTTTCCCATCAAAAGAGAAATATCGACGTGGCCAATTTATTTTATAGAATTATGTGATCGAATCACATAACTCTATACCATAAAAGGGCATGCGAGCGGAAGACCACTCTACCCAAGAGCCCCTGTTAAACAACAAAAAACGGTGGAGCGCGCGGAGAAGCCTGCCACCGATGCGGGTCCCATACCCGGCCAGGTAGAGAGAAAAAGAAAGACCGAAAGATATAGTGTTTAACAATTCATGTTATATTCTTACAATCCTTCAAATTGGTGCGGATATATTTTAGTATTACAAAGCTTTCTCTTAGAAGATATAACATAGGTTGGCGTTACTTTACCGCAATTATTCATTACGTTATATTCTGGTTTATTATTGATAATAGTACTTTAAACTTAAAGAAATTTGTAAGTGATAATCAAAAATGAAGTTAACCATAAATATCAAACGATTCAGAATATTGTAGCTACAATAAAAATGATGTGTATGCAAATGCTTAAAGACCTAACGTTAAGTATAAATGATTAGAACTAAATCTTTCGAGTTTTCGTTCAATAATGGTTACCTCAAATCATGCCGTGTTAATAATGATTAAGACGTCAAGTCAACTTTCTAACCAATCATTTTCAAAAATCAAGTCTTTTCATTTTTGATTATCTATATACTCTACGCATGGTTTCTATGCAAAATGCACTAAAGGCTTAATTATGATTCGTCTGTAACCCTATGTTGTTATCATTACAATTATTAATATAGTAAATTGTTTTTCTCATTCCATGTAATATAAGCATGGCAATTAAAATAGGGTTTTATAGATTTTTCTTAGTCTGTCATATGATTTCTATTTAATAACTATCTACTAGCAGTAAAGTGCAGTTTCAAAATAGTTAATTGTGGTTGTTCTCGAATTCGTTACAGTGTAACCTCTAACTTCTTCGTTTTTAATTCTGCCAAATGGAATGTCGTAGGCAAAAGCGATTGTAACGCAGGTTCGAGCAAGGATGATTTTCATAGGAAGAGTAAGAACTTAAGTCCTTATGGAAGCTTGAGCAAGAATTCCCACGCCGGGCAGGATGATTTTTTGGTAATACCCTTGCGGGTTTCGTTTCGATTCCTGTATAATTAATCATTTATCTCCTTCAATACTCTCATGCCGTGATAGACAAAAGAAGACACAAGCACAATTCGAATGTATAATTAGCGATTCACTGCCTGCCTACTTTTACTCATTTAGAATATAAATGTTGGCAATTCGTGGTCTTAACGCCACTAGTTTCATTGGAAAATAAGTCTATTCGGGCAACGTCACCTAAACGCCGATACACGCTTCCGTTATCTGACGACTAAGCATTACCAAAATCACAATGGTTTTATCATAAAATGGAAGGCTAGTTATAATGAAGAGCTACAGCAAATGCTTCGCTCTAAATCGTTTTCCTCTAAATTAGAATCGAAACTACTTAATTCGGGAGATGGAATTTGTTTAAGCTCACTGTCCATATAGGTCTCAATTTCCTCTATTGTTACATAACCAGTATACCCTATGTATACTGGTATGAACTGGGAGCTCAATTTGATGCGTATCCTATATACAACATCAACGCTCCCGGGAGAGATCTTCCTGGAATACCATTTACCTTCCTGTAATACCACTTACCTGCTACTCTAGCTAACACCCCACCCCTCACCACTTTGCCGAACACTTTCGCTATACCTCCGACTAAAATTTCACTCGCGTAATTACGTGTTGTACTTAAAGAGTGAGTAGCAGCACGGTCCCTTACTGGATTTGAACACAGACTCGAACAAGACTGCCTGGCATGCTTTGACCAAGAACTTTAAATACTGTTCTTTCGTGAGCTTTCAACCTAAATTCTCTTTAAAGGTGCTGAGTAGCCGAATGCGTGCGCTCTCGTTCCACGAAACTTTTTCCTCCGCGCTTCATCTCGCTTGCTCGGCTGGTGAATATGCGAAACTGGAAAATTGAGAGAAAGAGTGCTTTTCGCTTAAGTTTTTGGCTTCGAAAGAGTGCTTCTAGCTTAAGCTTTCGGCTTTCCCACGATCTCTTGAGGTGAAAAGGCGAAATTGGGGACATTGAGCGAAAGAGTGTTTACGCCGGAACTTTCGGTTTTCCTTTCCGCTTACCTCTCTTCGAAGCACACCCAAAGCTTATCGTTCACGAGGTGAATATCATTGCGGATTAATCTTTTTTGTTTACTTTACCGCTCGCTTATTTACTTGCGTATGTGTTTCTTTGACTAATTTCCATTGGCGAAGTGCGAATACATAGATAGTGTTTGCTCGCTCGCAACTACTTCAGTGATGAAGCGGAAGTATATCCGAGTATGTTGTATGTGTTCGTTTGCAACATTTCCTCCGGCAGTTGAAAGTAAGATCTAGTGTACTTGGAGAGTACAATAAATCGTTGCTCTACTCCGATGATCCGGGTTACTTAATGTATCCCCAATGGATTATGTTCGCTTTTGGTTTTTCGCAAATTTTGTTGTTGGTTGATTCCCGCTACATCCCCTTTGGTGCAAATCATTACTATTTTCGCACTGTTACCGCCATTGCTGTTGTTCACTGTCCTTCTTGCTGCTTATTGTTAGCCGTTGTTCTGCTGCTGGTTTTGCGCGTAATTTACTAGATGCTAACGTAATTCTATCGCTGAATTTCGTGTATTGACGTTACTTAGTATGTCGTTACAAGTCAACGTTATAATTGTAAATTTCCACATTTATGAATTAATGAGTTAACGTTTGGTTTGATACTATACACTGTTTTGTTTGATTCAATCGTAAATTAATAAAATAATATTTCGTTTGGTCTCTTAAATTAATGCTAATTAATATGTATTAAATGTAAATGCTGCATTCATAAACTACTACAATTATAAATTAATAAGCTGAAGTATGATTTTATAAAATGTTTTGTTTCATTCAATCGTAAGTTACTATAATGATACTCTAGTATTTCTTTGGATACAATGAGCTAGTTTGGTTCTTTATAATCGTGGATTAATATTTTGTTTGCGTCAATCATTAATCAGTCTAATTATTCACTATTGTTTTTGTTTTTCTGTGTTTCATTTGATACAATTATAAATTAAGATGTTACTATTTCATTTGATTCTATATAATAATGGAAAAGTGCTACATTTGGTTCTGCCGTAAACTGCAGGATGATAAATTATTTCGTTTCACTATAATGTTGAAGAATATACTGAACATATTTTCCGGTCCTAAATCGTTTTTTCTTGAGAATAAACTGTTAATTGTTTTTTCAATTAAAAGATGGCGGAAGTCAATTTTACTTTTAATCGGCTTTACTTTACGTTAACACTGAATGCCGATTTTGTTTTTTGGAAGTTAATGGTTTGCTTTTATTTTTATCATTACTTATCTTAAAATTATTTTTGATATTGCATATTTTGTATTCCTTTTTGTATACATATTATTTTTTTTAAATACTGTAATTGTAATTATTAACTGTTATTGCCAAAGATAGATTTCGATGTTTTGTTTGGTTAGTGGTTATTATTAGTGTGTTACTGTTTGATTAGTACAGGCTCTAGTAAATTATACACAGTTAGCGTTAGTGAGGATTTGATGTGAACATAGTTTAAATGTACAAAAAAAAAATTCGTTTCTTTATACCATTCATGGTTTATTAAATTACTTTCTTGAATGCCATAACAAAAGTTCTTTATGTATGCTTTTGCTACCATTCTCTTAAATTATTGTGCGATTAGGTTAGTAAAGTTATTAAATATTGTTAAAGCTTTAGCGGTTATTTATTTGTTAAAGCTTTAGCGGTTATTTATGGGAACGAGTTAATATGTAAATGGGGAATAAATATTTCACACGATCGTTACGTTGATTTGCTTCGGAAGAAGTTTTGCCGAGAGAATAGCTTTTCATTGATGTAGCTTGGGAGTCGTTGTTGTTGTATTCCCAAGACTTTAGTATAAGCTATCTGGTTCCTTGGTATCTTCCGAATAAAATGTTGGAGTGCAAGGAATCCTTCCCTTCTAGGAATGGTTTCGGGGTTTAATTGGGTGCGAGATAATGAGTGTGATAAATAAACTTTCCCCTTAATATGTATGGTTAATGTTGTTAATGGGAGTCGGAATCATGGATTGAAGGTTTATGTGATTGTTTTTGCTCGCTGCTATCGAGCTTTGAATATATGATTACCATTGCTTCTGCAATGACGCATGAGAAAATTGAATGAAGCGATATATTATAGTTTTCACATGCGCTAATTGCTAGGAAGTATATGAAGTATATGGTATGTATGTACTAATTCGTGGTTGGCTGGCAATTGCCTTGAAGAGCATTTGTTTTTAATTAAGTCGGCTTAATGCATTTCGTAGTGGGCAGGGCTTTTAATCCATCTATGCTGTGAGATTGTGTAAGAGGAAGAGCTTTTAAGGTATATGCATTTAATTGTCGTTTAATTGGCGTAAGTTGTCTATTACATACTTTTATATCCATTTGTGGTGGTAAAAAGGGAGGTTTATTAGAAATGTATTCAGCAGTATGCGTAAATAGCTATGGATTATTTATAAATCGGAATCTACTATTTATTATGAAGGATTTTTATTAAGTAACAAAGAGCGTTTCAAAGCTTAAAAATTCTGGTATATACTTTTATTGATTTTGGTGAATTGTTAATCAGAAATACTTCGCTGAAAATGTATTGCGAGAACAATTATTGTAAAAAATGGTCGAAGCCACGCAACCACTATATGTTGTCATTCAAGACCCTATATGTGCTACATATAATTTATCCCTAGTGAGCGTCTAATTGGTTTGGCGTCATGCTGTCCTAGACCTTGCTGGAAAACAGTACAGTGCCGTGCGAGGTCACTTCATTAGCCGTTTATAAAATTTTTGTATCTCGGTCTCCAGAAAACGATTGTTTAAAGAATCTTGAAGTATATGTTATAGCATTCTAAAGTACAATTTGATATTATTGCCATATGTAAAGTAAAAGGGTGGGAAATGGGTGGGTTTTGAATTGTCTTGCGTTTTCCACAGCAGCTGTTATAATGTATTTATTGTGCAAGGAAGCTTAGTGGCTTGTTTAAAGGATACTTGGTTAAAAGCGTATTTGCAAAACATTTTGGATCAACAGCTCAGAGGCTATGACTGGAAGGTAACTCGATGTCTGTTTTGCATATGACAATACTAAATGCAGCGTGTCCGCCGAAAGTTGAAGTCGGGCAGCTCAGAGGCTATTATTTATTTCATTATGGACTTATAACTAAAAATAGCGTGTCCATCAACAGCTTATGTCAACGACTCAGAGGCTGTTGTTGAATCTACTGGTTTTCATTCCAGTGATTGTGCAAATTAGACATAGTAAAAGCGTGTCTGCTGATGTTTTTGGTTTGGAGTTTTGCCGGGGCTTACCGACTTAACTGCCACTTTTTCCGTTTCCTTACTGCTAACATTGTGCAATCGCACATTTAGTGCTGGATGTAAGTTTGGTGATTTGAGAGTGAATTGTAGTGGAACTTGAAAAACATAATTGGTTTTGGGGTAAAATCGTTTGCATTGTTGTATTGTTCTAATAACTAAAATTCTGTTACGTAAATTGTTTCAGTGTAACTTGAAATTAACTTAGTTTCATGTTTATTTGCGGTGGAAAATTGCCGTTCTCATGTAAATTATTTTTTATATTTGTTTAGCGCAGTGAATTTATTTTGTTTGCTCATCCATGTTATAGCATTTACAAATTATTGCCCAGATGTCTATCTATTTAATTTGTAGTTAAATATTTGTTTTTGTTTGCTCTTTTAATTGCAGGCAATTCGAATGCTCATCCAATTTGAAAGATAAGACTTTTTTATGCATGTGGGAACGCGTTATTGTTATTTTTATTGTTTAAGTAGTTGGAGTGATAAATGGTATCATATTTCGATAACAATGGGCACGCGTTTGTTTGCTCGCTATTATGTTTTCATTTCTCTTATTTGTGTTTAATGTTTACTTGTAATGTTTTGTGTTTTGCATGTTAGTTGATTGAAACTTTATATCTTCTTTAAATTGCACATTGGGTTTGAATGAGTTAGGAGTTAGTTTGAATGACCTTCAGATAAGATTGAGATTTAAGATATATGAATCAGGGGGTAAATGAATGAAGAATTAAATGTTCAATATGACTATTTGATTTTGGGACTGATCTTATTTGATGGACATTATGAGTAGAAATAATACTATATTTGAATGTTGATATTATGTTTTAGTTATTAAAATGATCAATATAATCAATATATTATTTGGGTAGATGATCATTAAACTCATAGTATATTTTTGTTATTTAAACGATTAACATGATTATTTATTTTTTAAGAAGACTGGTTTAGTTTGATCAATAATATAATTGGATATCCATACTTTCCCTTTGTTATTTTAATGCTTGAAATAATTATTTGATTTTTTTCTTAAGAAGATTGATCTAGTTTTATGGACTGTTTGAATAGCATTGATATTACATCTGGATATTGATACTATTATTTTTTTGTTATTTAAATAATTAAAATAATCATTTTATTTTAATTTTGGGAGGCTGAACTAGTTTGATAGACAGTCTGAGTGGCAATGGTGCCATATAGAAGTTGAATGGTTTCAGATATCGGCTGGCTGAGTAGATTTTTCAGCCCATTTAAATTTGCTACACAATGCGCTACATTGTGGTCTCTGCAAAACCGATATCCTACCGGTATACTGGTATGAACTGGAAGCTTAATTTGATGCCTATCCTTTATACAACATCAAGGCTCCCGGGAGAGATCTTCCTGTAATACCACTTACCTGGTACTCTATCCATTTTCACTAAATCAACCAAGGCAAACGTTTGTTTTATGAATTATTTTACTTTCTCTGTTCATATTTTTTTAACATTTCATTTTACAAATTAAATTATTGAAGACTTATATCAATATTGAGCCTGTAGAGAATCAAATTGATGTGCTAATGATTCGGGGTGGCCACACGGCGTAGATCGCGGCGCAAGCCAACACCTCACCCCTCACCACTTTGTTGAACACTTTCGCTATACCTCCGACTAAAATTTCACTCGCGTAATTACTTGTTGTACTTAAAGAGTGGGTAGCAGCACGGTCCCTTACTGGATTTGAACACAGACTCGAACAAGACTGCCTGGCATGCTTTGATCAAGAACTTTAAATACTGTTCTTTCGTGAGCTTTCAACCTAAATTCTCTTTAAAGGTGCTGACTAGCCGAACACGTGCGCTCTCGTTCCACGAAAGTTTTCCTCCCCGCTTCGTCTCGCTTGCTCGGCTGGTGAATATGCGAAACTGGAAAATTGAGAGAAAGAGTGCTTTTCGCTTAAGTTTTTGGCTTCGAAAGAGTGCTTCTAGCTTAAGCTTTCAGCTTTCCCACGATCTCTTGAGGTGAAAAGGCGAAATTGGGGATATTGAGCGAAAGAGTGTTTACGCCGGAACTTTCGGTTTTCCTTTCCGCTTACCTTTCTTCGAAGCACACCCATAGCTTATCGTTCACGATGTGAATATCTTTGCGGGTTAATCTTTTTGTTTACTTTACCGCTCGCTTATTTACTTGCGTATGTGTTTCTTTGAATAATTTTCATTGACCAAGTGCGAGTACATAGGTAGTGTTTACTCGCTCCCAACTACTTCAGTGATGAAGCGGAAGTATATCCAAGTAGGTTGTAAATTTTTGCTCGTAACACTATAAGCTTGCATAAATTTTGTCAGAGGACACTATTCCCTACATTTGTTTTGCGAAAGTTCCCGAAGTTGTCTAGGAAATTATTTATTTCGAAGTCAATTTAATTAAGCAAATTGCTTCTTATTATGGGATTAATAAAGAAGCTTTGATAAAGAAGAAACAGATAACAAAATACCTGCCGTCGCTGCACACAAGCGTTTACAGTTGAAGGCAGTGAGCTGCACCTTACACTTCTCTGCTTGATTATTACAAATTCTTTTTCTTCTTGAAAAGCCTGTTGTGAATTCCAGCGTACCGGCATTCTCCCATTCGTAACTTCAAACTGCCGCCGTAACATCTCCACCTTCCTTTGGGCACTTATACCTTTTCCTCTGTATATTTATTTATTTTTATTAACATTTTACCAATTTCCCTATAATTTTTAATTCCCCATCATCTCAATCCTATCCTAACATTAACATTTTACCAATTTCCCTATAATTTTTAATTCCCCAACATCTCCTCTTATCCTATTTTCAATTACAAAAAATAGTAATATAATAATAATTTTAATTTTCCCACTAACAAAACTCCATTCCCATTAACAAAATTTCATTGGATACATTTTCCCTAACAAAACCTAATTCCTTCCTTCATACTAACTAATTTTATTCATTAGCTCCTACTAACAAATTTTATTTTTCATACTGACAAAAATTCATTCACGTTTCCCTACTATTAAGAAAGGTGCATAGTTGAAGCTGCTAATTCAATGAATGGGATTCAACAGAAAGTGACTCCGTTGGTGGCGTCGTGGATTCTCGACCGAAGGTCCGCTGGGACCCTGGGTTCAAGTTCCCCTAGCGCAGGAAACCACCCTTTTTGAAATATCGGCAAAAACAATTGTTTCCGTATATATATGACGATTTGCATCTAACCAAACGCTTTCATGGTTATGCAAATCGGCATATATGCAAAATGGAGATTGTTGCGGTTTTCGATATTTGTTTTTTTTTTGGTAGGGAGGTGAATGCTATTTATGCACAGAGTGTGGGACTCCCATCGCGACTGGACTACCCACTAAACACCTCCCCTGTCAACCTGAGAACCCAGCCTGGAACCGTTTGACACATTACTTCGGGCCAGGTCTCTTTTTGTTATGCCGTGGGGCGCCTTCAAGCTGGGGAGTCCCCCTCCTAGCGGGAGGGGAGAGGGGAAGAGGAATTGCCAGAAGAGCGATCCCCCTGTCCCAGCGCCCCCGGCTGCTGTGAGTCCCTTTTATATTTTAGGACTACCCGAGCATAATGTGCCACCCGGTTCCATTTGTCAACCGATTCGAGCATCACCGCAACTATATTATCCGGGGTGAGCTCTCCCGTCTCCCTGTAGAGTTCCCTTCGCAGCCTGATCCATTTTGTGCACGCAAAAAATGTGTGACAGGCATTGTCCTCCTCTCGTGGACAAACCGACAATCGGGAGACCGTGACATACCGATCTTGTGCAGGTAAGACTGAAAACACCCGTGCCCGCTCAAAAGCTGGGTCAGATAGAAGTATCCGTTGTTCGTCCATCCAATTCATGTGTCTAGGCCATTGCAGCTTCTGCAGTGTTACAATCGTTGAGACCTCTGGTTCATCAAAAATTTCATACAGCTCATGGTTATCTTAAATTCGTCATTGGTCTCCGTCTAGCTTCGCTCCTATTATTCGCATCAGGACCCGTCGCTCAAAGGCGTTCAATTTATTTGCGGATGCATAGGCTAGGGTCCATGTTTCATACCCATAGCATAACACAGGTCTTATCACAGATTTGGATACTTGGAGCTTTCTTTTTCTGTGTATGCAGCTGGTCTTCTAGATCGTTAAAATTGAATAAAATATTTTATCTGTGAGCTGTATTCTTCCGCGTATTTCGTCTCTTTCATTACCGGTTCTCGTTATTTTGGCGCCGGAACACATATATTCGCTCACATTGTCGATACTGTGCTCGCAAAGTGTGATATTTTGTGTATTTGAGGATTTTTTTTCTCGACTGCGTCATTGGCTTTGTTTTATTCTCATTGATTTGTGGACCTATTAGTTTTGCTTCGCTGTTGAGTTTCAGGGATAGTTCTTTGGCATTTGTTAACGACCTTGACAAAATGTTGATGTCGTTCGCATGAGTACTACTTGGCTCGACTTGTATAGTAATGTACCTCGTGTATTGACAGGTAGCTTTCTTATGACGTACTCTAGAGCCAAATTGAATAGCAAAGAAGCCAGCCCATCTCCCTGCTTTAGTCCGGTATTTGTGTCAAAGGCATTGGTGAGCTGGTTATGGATGCCGACTTGGGAGATCGTCGACGTCATTGTCATGTTGTTAAGATGGACTAATTTGGCTGGGGTGCCAAAAGCGAAGCATTATTCGCTACAGTACGTTACGATCAATACTGTCGTATGCTTGCTAAAAGTCAACGAAAATTTGGTGTACGTCTATGTTGAACTTCCAGCACTGTTCAAGTACTTGCTTGATTGTCAACAATGGGGCTCCTGTCGGTCAACCTACTCTAAAGCCACCTTGATACTCCCCAATATTACTGTCGGCGAATGATCCGATTTTTTTTCTAAGATCTTTGAAAATATTTTGATATGCCTCTATAATTTTCACACTGTAACTTGTCACTTTTTTTGTGGGTAGGGAATATAATTGATTGTCTCTACTCGTTCAGCATATGCTCTTGTTGCCAGATATACTGGATGACTTTGTGAATAGCTTTATGAACACTGCTGCCACCATATTTGATGAGCTCCACTGGAATCTCATCGATGCCCGGCGCTTTATTATTCTTTTGGGCTCTGATGGTAGAGCAAACTTCATCTAGAGTTGGCGCGGCCAATAGAAGTTTCCGGAAACTTGTATAGGCTCCAATTTTCTGGAGCTGTGCGGAGGATTAAAGAGGTTCTTGAAATACGATGACTATCTTTCTTTAATCTTGGTTTCATCAGCAATGATATTGGCCATGTCATCATTGCAGACCGTGGTTTTGGGCTAATAACCACGTTTCAGGCTTTTCACTACTTTATATGCTTGTCTTGTGTTGTTGCTCGTTAGGCCTTTTTCTATACTTCTCAATTGGTCGTCATAGTATTTTCTTTTCTGCATTCTAATTATCTTATGCGCTACTCTTCTGAGATTTTCTTAGTTTTCTCTCTTCGTCCTGGTTTTCCTACCTACGTATTCTTTGTACGTCTGATTCCTTTTGTCTAACGTATGCTGGCGCTCATCATCGAACTAATCATTTCTTTGCGCTGGGCTTGATGTTCTGCCACGGTCTTAATAGCCGCATTCACTTCCATCCAGAGCTCGTCGCTTGTTTTCTGCGAAGCTTTTGATGAGATGGGAGCCAGCTGTTTGTTGAGGGTCTCCGATTTTGTAGCAGGCTGGTTTTCGATGAATACGCCTTTGACTTACGATATCGATAGGTTATTTTGATCAAGTAATGATCTGAATTACAATTGGCTCCTCGGTATGTACGGACGTCAAGTTTGCTCGAGGCCCAACATTGTTGGATTAGAACATAGTTGATCGTGGATGTGTTGCCATCCGGTGATACCCAAGTCATTTTGTGCATGCGTCGCTGAGGAAAGCAAGTCGAACGTATGACTAGATTTCTGCTACATGCAAAGTCAATCAGATGCTAGCCGTTGTCATTTGTTTCATCGTGGAGGTGATATCCTCCAGTTGTTGCACGATGAGATATCTCATTGCCAACCTTCGAGTCGAAATTGCCCAGAGTTAGTTTTGTGTCGTTTATAGGCAATGACTCGACTAGTCTTTCCAGGTGGTTGTAGAACGTATCCTTCGTTTCTCATCCATTTCTTCAGAGGCGTGTACGTTGATCAGCTAGATTTGGAAGATTCTCGCACACAACAATACATTAACTGCCTTAAAATCAATAACTTACGGTTTGCACTCCCTATCCACAAGGAAGGCCACTCCAAATTCTCGTTTTCCAGTAGGCTTCCCACTTTTGAATACTATGTGCGATCTCATGTCTTGAATGTCGTTTCCATTCCAGTCTGTTTCCTGGACTGCCAGTATTTTTAATTTATGTTGGCTAACCTGTTGTAAAAGCTCCTTAACAGTGCCAGGGTAATTGCATGATCTCACATTCCAGGGTCCAATGCCATTGTCCTTTTTCGTGACTGAGACCTACGACTTTTATTAACGGCATTATTTTCCCTCCTGCAAACTCTTCCCACCGTTCCCAACGCCCTGGCACATTTTGTCAGCCAATTTCAATACACCGTCCGCCTGCCCCAAGTAGCTTCCCTGATCTCTCCGGAAGTAGTGGAAAGGTGGGCGATTATCGTGAGTCACCCCGCTAGCTTTAGAGCACAACCTTTTTGGAATCGCTTTCGGAGATCCTGGAGATATTCCTTCGCCAGGCCTCTCTTGAAGCGTGTCTGCGTGGAGTCAATTGTTGCAACTCCTGGTGACAATAGGCCCTACGCAGATATTTTTGTCAAGGGTCGCAAATTGACGGGATTGCTTGATAGCGGAGCCAGTGTCAGTATCCTCGGAGCGGGAGCCTTGAACCTGCTGGCCGATTTGGGCTTGCATATGCATTCCATGCATGCTCATGTCCAGACTGCATTAGGGCACAAGGATCCAGTTCTGGGATACGTCACCACATTGGTGCTATTTAACAACAATACCAAGTTGATGAGATTCCTGGTTGTTCCTTCCTTGACGCACACAGTATATCTTGGAATTGACTTCTGGGATCCCAAAGATCAGCAACGACTGGACCTCGTCAAACAACAGTTTCCATCGTATAATGAGGAATGCTTGGGTTGGACCAGTCTTGTGTCTCATCACATTGACACTGGCTCTGCTCGACCCATTAAGCAGCGGCATTATGCTGTCTCGCCTGTTATACAGAAACTGTTGGTATGACGAACTCGATCGTATGTTGTCTTTGGGGGTAATAGAGGAAAGTCAGAGTTCGTGGAGTTCTCCTGTGACCCTTGTCAGAAAACCCGGCAAGGTGCGTTTATGTCTTGACGCTAGACGCCTCAACGAGGCGACCGTTAAGGATACCTATTCGTTGCCGTTGATTGAAGGTCTTTTGGCACGTTTGCAGAGCACTAGGTGCATTACCAGTCTGGACCTGAAGGATGCCTTTTGGCAAATACCGTTGGATGAGGCAGGGAGAAAACGGCCTTTACTGTCCATAGCAGGCCCTCGTACCATTTCAAGGTCATGCCGTTCGGCTTATGAAATGCTCCCCAAACGATGTGTCGGTTGATGCATAAAGTAATATCGCATGAGATGCAGGACAAGATATTTGTTTACCTCGGTGACATGCTTGTTACAAGTTCAACATTAGATGAGCACTTGGTGCTCCTGAATACTGTTGCAGAACTGCTCAGGGACGCCAACTTGACCATCAATGTTGAAAAGAGCAAGTTCGTTAAGAAGGAAATCAAATATCTTGGCTTTGTTGTAAGTGATAGTACCCTGCGCATGGACCCGGAGAAGGTTTCAGGTATAGTCTCCTATCCTGAACCCCGAATGGCCAAAGACGTGAGACGGTTCATGGGCATGGCAGGATGGTACAGGCGTTTGATTCCAAACTTCGCCTCGGTTACGGCACCTCTAACGGATTTGCTAAAGGGCAAACGTGCTGCGTCCGCCAATAGTGCCTTCAATAAAGTGAAGCAATTTTTGATTTCTGCTCCAGTGCTGGCTAACCCCGACTTTACGAAGCTCTTTTATATCCAGTGTGACGCAAGTACAGTGAGTATTGGAAGTGTTTTGTTTCAGAAAGACGATTAGGGTGGAGAGCATTCAATCGCATATATGTCAATGAAGCTCAACGCTGCGCAACGTAACTATAGCATTACTGAATTGGAATGCTTAGCTGCGGTGCAGAGCGTAAAGAGATTCAGGGCATATATCGAAGGGTTGCCCTTCACCATCATAACCGACTATGCCAGTCTTAAATGGCTGATGCAACAGTCGGACCTCTCTGGTCGATTGGCTCGCTGGAGTCTGAAATTGCAATTCCAATTTAAATTTCCAGATTGAACACTGGAAAGGTGCTCTTAACGTTGTACCGGATGCGTTATCGAGATCTTGCTCGCAGGACGAGCGGGTGGCCTCGCTCATTGCATGCCTCCCGGAGCACAATCATATTGATGGTTTGATACTCCAGTCTGCGTTTCAGGAGCCCGAGTACGAGCATCTCAAGGAGCAAATCCTGAAGCAACCTGATTAATTTCAGAATTTGCACCTTGCTAATGGCCGAGGAACATCAATACTGGTGCTCCTGTAACGCTGACTTCGGATATTCCCAGAACAAAATTATGGGTTCCTGAGGGTCACCAACAGGCTCTTATAGTACGAGCTCATGATGATCCCCGCGGCTCTCACTGTGGAATTCGTAAGACAACGGAAGTCTTACAAAGATATTACTATTGGCCTCGTTTGCGCCAAGATGTTATTCGGCACATCCAGAGCTGTTCAACATGCAAACAGGTCAAGCCTTCGAATTCCACTTTGAAACCTCCCATGGGCGCATCACGAGACTCGGCGAGACCTATAAAGCTCCTGTTTGTGGACTTCATGGGTCCATACCAATCCAGGAATACTCAATTGTTTGTGGTCCTGGACCATTACAGCAAGTTCATATGGCTCAAGCGCATGGCTAAAACCACTGCAGAATCAACCGTGCGATATTTGGAGCGCGAAATCTTTTTGACCTTCGGAGTTCCCGAATGGCTTCACTCGGACAATGGTGTGCAGTTCGTCTCCAAGGTATTCGCTAAGCTTATGAGCGACTATGGGGTGCAGCACTGCTTCACTCCATATCATTCACCGCAAGCGAATGCCTCGTAGAGGTCAAACCAGTCGACATTGAACGCCATTATAGGGTCCGATCATAGCAGGTGGGACGAGAATCTTCCGGAATCGTGTTTTGCCTTCCGCAAGGTGATTCATGAGTCCACGGGATATTCGCCCTACTTCCTCATGTTCGGGTACCACCCTATCCTACATGGCTCTGAGTACGCACTCTTTAGAAGCTTGAACGCTTTTGAGGATGGAGAAGTACAGCTAGGTCCGAACAGTGAACGTCTGCGAGCCATACAAGACAGTGCCCAAGCTAAGCTGGAAGAAGCCTATCACAAGAGAGCTCAAAGTTACAACCTTCGGGCTCGCCCCCGTGAGCTACTCCAGGGTTAGAAAGTTTTCGTGCGAAATTTCGCCGAGAGCAATGCAGCCGATTGTTTTGCGGCTGAATTTGCTCCACGATTTGTTCCTGCAGTGTTCGCCGCCGTACTGGGCAAGTTACTTATGAACTTGAGGATGAATCCGGTAAGCTGCTTGGGACCTTTCACTCTAAGGACATCCGACCCGACTCCAAATTACCCCTGCTGACATTCCTTGTTTGCCCGACTGAATAAGACACTCAGGGTCTGGGTCGTCCCCACGATTGATGCGAATTCCGGCGTACCGACTTTCTCTCATTCGCAACTTCAAATTACGGCCGCAACATCTCCACCTTCCTTTGGGCACTCCTACCTTTTCCTTTGTGTATTTATTTATTTTCATTAACATTTTTCCAATTTCCCTATAATTTTTACTTCCCCATCATCACAATCCTTCCATTTTTCATTATTTCCAACCAAAATAATATAATATATACTAATAACGCCAATTTTCCAACTAATAACATTCCATTGATTAATTCCAACTAACAAAACTTCATTCAATACCTTTTCCCTAACAAAACCTAATTCCTCCCTTCATACTAACTAATTCTATTTCCACTAACAAATTTCATATTTTTATACTAACAAAAATTAATTCACGTTTCCCTTTTAACTAATTTCCATTTCATGCCCATCAAGAAAGAGTTGAAGTTGCTAATCTGACGAATGAGAGATCGACAAGACATGGTTCCATTGGTTGCGTTGCGAGTTCTTGACCGGGGGTCCGCTGGAACCCTGGGTTCAAGTTCCCCGAGCGCAAGGAAGCACTCTATTTGGGGTATCGGCAAAATCAATAGTTTCCCTATGTGTATATGTGACACTTTGCATTCAATCAAGCGCTTCTTTGATGATGCAAATTGCCATATATGCAAATCAATGGATTCTATTGTGTTTGTCGGTACGGAAAAAAAGATGTGTGCGTGGCGGAATCTAAGTATAATAAACTTTGATTACACTACCCAGATGCGGAAGCGGTAATTGAAAATGAAAAGGACTAAATGAAACTTATAAATAACCAAAAGAATTAAGAAGGAGTAATAAAAAGGAAAGGAAGAAAAAATGGTGAATATCAAAAAGCTTTATTCTAAAGTGAAGAGGAATTAAAATACAGTGCCGGAGAATAAGAGTGAGAAGTTATACGGTTCAAACAAGCCAGTGCAGAAATTACAAAGGTGCCCGTTTTACCATTTCTCTTGGATTTTTTTTTTGTACATTACAGAGACTTCAACTTTAGTTTTCAGTGGCCCCCCGCTTCTTTCTTGGCCTTTCCCCGAGCGCTCGGAGTTTTGCAGGAAAGTAAGTGAGTATAGATTTGATTCTTCCTTTACCTTTTTTTGCATTATTTTCTTTACTTTTTGCATTGTTTAAAATTACCTTATTTTTCATAGTTTTGTATATTTAGTTAACCTTCGTTTGATTCTTATTTGATTAAATTAGATTTTGAAGGGGCGGATTTGATTTTGTGTGTAAATCAGTTTCTTTTTTTTTAAATTTGCGAATTGTTTTTTTATAATTTTTGGATTTTTGGTAAGTAAAACGGCCATGTCACATTAAAAACCATATTTTTCATTTCTTGAAATGAACTCCTCCTTTCCCGTCCTTTTCCCTTCGTGTTAGTGTTTTTATGTAAGATGGCTCAGCACAAGCAGAGGGTGTCCCGGGAGTTCCACGACACGACTGAGCGCTAGCCGGCCTCAGTATGCCACCCAGGGCTACACACCCCGTCTAATACTTAATGTCTGCAACTCCGTGGTTGCAACAGTACACACTAAAGAAGGTGGTCCCCGAGCACCGAACCCACACGAAACCATCCCCACGTCCACAACTCTCCGCTTGAAAGTCACTTCTGAACCCAGATGGCGGCAGTACCAGTTTCATCAGAATACCAAAATGCAGGACTTTTATTATGGTGTTGCTCATTCAGCAGCAAGATGTCGGCTTTCATGTCCCTCGCAAACTGCTCAAGCAGATTTTGGGCGGTTGTACTGCGGTGTAGGTTTAGCTGCAGGATGCGGGTCATCGGAGTTCTGATTTTAACCTTGGCTAGGGCTTCCTGGAACACCCGGCATTTTCCTGATCCCAAGACGTGCCCAAATTCCGATCTTGGATCATCGTCCTTGCAAAGAATACAGTATGCCTCTTTTGTACACTCTTTTCTTTTATGTCCCATTTCACCCCATTCTTAACATAGGGAACTCCTATCAGGTCCTTTGCATATTTGTGCGGTGTGACCAGAGCCAAGGCATTTTAAACATTGAAGAGGCGCTACTCCTCGCGTTTCCTACTGACAACCCACCCTTTTCTTATTTTGCAGTGTCCAAAATCATGTTTTGGATCAGCATCCTTGCAAAGAATACAGTGTGCCTCCTTCGTACACTCTTTTCTTTTGTGTCCAATGTCACCGCATTTGTAACATAGGGAACTCCTATCGGGTCCTTTGCATACTTGTGTGGTGTGACCATAACCAAGGCATTTGAAACATTGAAGAGGCGTTGCTCTTCGCCGTATCCTACAGACAACCAACCCTATTCGTACTTTGCCCTTGTTCAGGAATTGTTCAGCGTCCTTTTCGGTCAAGTCAACTATGGCCATGCGTTGTCCCCTGTTGTTTTCTGGTGTCAGTCTCGCTTTGATCCTTCCCACGCCATGGAACTCCCTTTTGATGGCCTCTTTTACCTCGGCCAGATCCGTGGCGCAGTCAATGTCTCGTATTTCGATCGTTGCCATTGGTTCGAGCGAGGCTATAGCTGCGCTTTTACCGAGGACTTTCTTTACTGCGTCGTAGAATGCTTCTTTATTGCCGGCCTCTGCTCCGAATTCGACCAGTATGTGGCCCGACCGCGTTGGTCGTACTACTTTAATGGTAGTATTGGTGCCTTCGCGCCTTACGTTTCCCCTGATGATTCGCAGTACCTCCGCATGTGATCGGCCATCTTGGGGCTTTACAAGCAGTGCCTGCTGCCGGGGGTCTTCGTCGGGGCTTCTGCCTCTGCTGTTTCGCATCAGGTCCTTTTTCTGAATGGGCGTCCGCGCGAACTTTACTTTCTTGCTTTTTTTGAAGGAGTTTCTTTGCAGCTTTCGTCGCTTCTTTTGTACGCACTGTCTGGAACCCCTGATCTATTGCTCCACGACCATCAAGTGCCTCTTCCTTCCTCCTTTTATCCCGATCTCCGTCGATTGGGCTAGACGCCATTCTTTCATCGACTTTTAATGGTGGAGCTATCTGCATGTCGCCTTTAGATTTCGCCGCAAGAGCCTCTTTAGCCTTCTCTTCGTCTTCGGCCCTTAACCAGCTCCTCCGATAGTGCCCTATGCGATCTAGGATCTCCTCTAGTTCAAGGAGTCCAACCTTTGCTGCTTTGCTGATTTTTGGCGAGTCGCATGCAGATTGTATTCTTTTCAGAACATCTCCTGCTTTTTGGAGTGGCCTTTCTTCTTCGTATCGCTGGGCGGCAATTGAACTTTACAACCATCCTTGAGAGAGGTTATTGCGTTCCGTTTCCGAATACAGTACTTCCGCCACATTTTCGACGTTGGCGGTGCAATCAGGCGGTCTGGCCACTCGTTGCTATTCGTGCCATAATCTCCTTGTCGGCTTCAGGATGTTTCTTTGCTATGACGGGATTTATGCCCCTTGCATCGGTCGCTTCGGTAACGATCGCAGCAGTCACCATAGAATTTTCGATACTCTTTATATTATCTTCCACCGCGCGAACACCTGAAGTGTCCTGCAGAGTTTCCCGCTTTCCCTTCATAGGGCGCTCTGGCGTTCGCATCATTTTTTTTTCTGCGCCCGAATGCCGCAGGTATCTCAGTCTGAACCAGACTGTCTGCTATTCTCCGTTTTTCGTCTGCCTTCACTGTCTTCGTGTTATTCTTTGTTTTTGTCGTGGTTAGTACCGCTCTCGATGTACTGTTAACATCATGGCTGTAACCGCTGGTTGCGTCGTCGTTGTTATTATTTTTTATTTCTTGTTTTTTTGGTTTTTTTTTATCTTTTGATTTTGGTTGCTCCAGTATTATTGGGTCCCCCCTCGGAGCCGCTATCTCCGTTCGTGTGTGTAGTCGCCTTTTTGGTCCCATGGTTATCTTTGCAGAGCAGGGAGGCCATGTGAGGGTTGGCACAAGCCCTTATGGGGACAAGTGCTCAGAGCCAGACCAGCGCTAATCGGGAGCCGTCTCAACCGAACCTACACCACCAACCCAATGGTGCGAACTTCGAACGTACTCCGAGGCCTGCCAAGGTTTTACCGGGACGGAGACGGTATGATAGTTGAATTGGAGCCGTTCACACACGAGTGTCACCTCGGCGCTACTGTGCAAAGCAACTAGGTCCAAACCATCACATCCGCCAGCCCAAAGCATCAATTCCAGTTCGTTGTCCAAAGCGTAGTCCAGATCCAATCAGAGTTGTTACCTGTCATCCCAGGAGGGAATCTCACGGCGCCCCCCATATCCTCGGATCCGTGGGGGCGGCGCTTCCCAAAGGATGCTAGCCTCCAAGAGTGCTCTTGTCGACCGGCATTCCCTTGCATTACTCTATTGTGTTTGTCGGTACGGAAAAAAAGATGTGTGCGTGGCGGAATCTAAGTATAATGAACTTTGATTACACTACCCAGATGCGGAAGCGGTAATTGAAAATGAAAAGGACTAAATGAAACTTATAAATAACCAAAAGAATTAAGAAGGAGTAATAAAAAGGAAAGGAAGAAAAAATGGTGAATATCAAAAAGCTTTATTCTAAAGTGAAGAGGAATTAAAATACAGTGCCGGAGAATAAGAGTGAGAAGTTATACGATTCAAACAAGCCAGTGCGGAAATTACAAAGGTGCCCGTTTTACCATTTCTCTTGGATTTTTTTTTTGTACATTACAGAGACTTCAACTTTAGTTTTCAGTGGCCCCCCGCTTCTTTCTTGGCCTTTCCCCGAGCGCTCGGAGTTTTGCAGGAAAGTAAGTGAGTATAGATTTGATTCTTCCTTTACCTTTTTTTGCATTATTTTCTTTACTTTTTGCATTGTTTAAAATTACCTTATTTTTCATAGTTTTGTATATTTAGTTAACCTTCGTTTGATTCTTATTTGATTAAATTAGATTTTGAAGGGGCGGATTTGATTTTGTGTGTAAATCAGTTTCTTTTTTTTTAAATTTGCGAATTGTTTTTTTATAATTTTTGGATTTTTGGTAAGTAAAACGGCCATGTCACATTAAAAACCATATTTTTCATTTCTTGAAATGAACTCCTCCTTTCCCGTCCTTTTCCCTTCGTGTTAGTGTTTTTATGTAAGATGGCTCAGCACAAGCAGAGGGTGTCCCGGAAGTTCCACGACACGACTGAGCGCTAGCCGGCCTTGCAACAGTACACACTAAAGAAGGTGGTCCCCGAGCACCGAACCCACACGAAACCATCCCCACGTCCACAACTCTCCGCTTGAAAGTCACTTCTGAACCCAGATGGCGGCAGTACCAGTTTCATCAGAATACCAAAATGCATGACTTTTATTATGGTGTTGCTCATTCAGCAGCAAGATGTCGGCTTTCATGTCCCTCGCAAACTGCTCAAGCAGATTTTGGGCGGTTGTACTGCGGTGTAGGTTTAGCTGCAGGATGCGGGTCATCGGAGTTCTGATTTTAACCTTGGCTAGGGCTTCCTGGAACACCCGGCATTTTCCTGATCCCAAGACGTGCCCAAATTCCGATCTTGGATCATCGTCCTTGCAAAGAATACAGTATGCCTCTTTTGTACACTCTTTTCTTTTATGTCCCATTTCACCCCATTCTTAACATAGGGAACTCCTATCAGGTCCTTTGCATATTTGTGCGGTGTGACCAGAGCCAAGGCATTTTAAACATTGAAGAGGCGCTACTCCTCGCGTTTCCTACTGACAACCCACCCTTTTCTTATTTTGCAGTGTCCAAAATCATGTTTTGGATCAGCATCCTTGCAAAGGATACAGTGTGCCTCCTTCGTACACTCTTTTCTTTTGTGTCCAATGTCACCGCATTTGTAACATAGGGAACTCCTATCGGGTCCTTTGCATACTTGTGTGGTGTGACCATAACCAAGGCATTTGAAACATTGAAGAGGCGTTGCTCTTCGCCGTATCCTACAGACAACCAACCCTATTCGTACTTTGCCCTTGTTCAGGAATTGTTCAGCGTCCTTTTCGGTCAAGTCAACTATGGCCATGCGTTGTCCCCTGTTGTTTTCTGGTGTCAGTCTCGCTTTGATCCTTCCCACGCCATGGAACTCCCTTTTGATGGCCTCTTTTACCTCGGCCAGATCCGTGGCGCAGTCAATGTCTCGTATTTCGATCGTTGCCATTGGTTCGAGCGAGGCTATAGCTGCGCTTTTACCGAGGACTTTCTTTACTGCGTCGTAGAATGCTTCTTTATTGCCGGCCTCTGCTCCGAATTCGACCAGTATGTGGCCCGACCGCGTTGGTCGTACTACTTTAATGGTAGTATTGGTGCCTTCGCGCCTTACGTTTCCCCTGATGATTCGCAGTACCTCCGCATGTGATCGGCCATCTTGGGGCTTTACAAGCAGTGCCTGCTGCCGGGGGTCTTCGTCGGGGCTTCTGCCTCTGCTGTTTCGCATCAGGTCCTTTTTCTGAATGGGCGTCCGCGCGAACTTTACTTTCTTGCTTTTTTTGAAGGAGTTTCTTTGCAGCTTTCGTCGCTTCTTTTGTACGCACTGTCTGGAACCCCTGATCTATTGCTCCACGCCCATCAAGTGCCTCTTCCTTCCTCCTTTTATCCCGATCTCCGTCGATTGGGCTAGACGCCATTCTTTCATCGACTTTTAATGGTGGAGCTATCTGCATGTCGCCTTTAGATTTCGCCGCAAGAGCCTCTTTAGCCTTCTCTTCGTCTTCGGCCCTTAACCAGCTCCTCCGATAGTGCCCTATGCGATCTAGGATCTCCTCTAGTTCAAGGAGTCCAACCTTTGCTGCTTTGCTGATTTTTGGCGAGTCGCATGCAGATTGTATTCTTTTCAGAACATCTCCTGCTTTTTGGAGTGGCCTTTCTTCTTCGTATCGCTGGGCGGCAATTGAACTTTACAACCATCCTTGAGAGAGGTTATTGCGTTCCGTTTCCGAATACAGTACTTCCGCCACATTTTCGACGTTGGCGGTGCAATCAGGCGGTCTGGCCACTCGTTGCTATTCGTGCCATAATCTCCTTGTCGGCTTCAGGATGTTTCTTTGCTATGACGGGATTTATGCCCCTTGCATCGGTCGCTTCGGTAACGATCGCAGCAGTCACCATAGAATTTTCGATACTCTTTATATTATCTTCCACCGCGCGAACACCTGAAGTGTCCTGCAGAGTTTCCCGCTTTCCCTTCATAGGGCGCTCTGGCGTTCGCATCATTTTTTTTTCTGCGCCCGAATGCCGCAGGTATCTCAGTCTGAACCAGACTGTCTGCTATTCTCCGTTTTTCGTCTGCCTTCACTGTCTTCGTGTTATTCTTCGTTTTTGTCGTGGTTAGTACCGCTCTCGATGTACTGTTAACATCATGGCTGCAACCGCTGGTTGCGTCGTCGTTGTTATTATTTTTTATTTCTTGTTTTTTTGGTTTTTTTTTATCTTTTGATTTTGGTTGCTCCAGTATTATTGGGTCCCCCCTCGGAGCCGCTATCTCCGTTCGTGTGTGTAGTCGCCTTTTTGGTCCCATGGTTATCTTTGCAGAGCAGGGAGGCCATGTGAGGGTTGGCACAAGCCCTTATGGGGACAAGTGCTCAGAGCCAGACCAGCGCTAATCGGGAGCCGTCTCAACCGAACCTACACCACCAACCCAATGGTGCGAACTTCGAACGTACTCCGAGGCCTGCCAAGGTTTTACCGGGACGGAGACGGTATGATAGTTGAATTGGAGCCGTTCACACACGAGTGTCACCTCGGCGCTACTGTGCAAAGCAACTAGGTCCAAACCATCACATCCGCCAGCCCAAAGCATCAATTCCAGTTCGTTGTCCAAAGCGTAGTCCAGATCCAATCAGAGTTGTTACCTGTCATCCCAGGAGGGAATCTCACGGCGCCCCCCATATCCTCGGATCCGTGGGGGCGGCGCTTCCCAAAGGATGCTAGCCTCCAAGAGTGCTCTTGTCGACCGGCATTCCCTTGCATTACTTTGGTTTTTACAGTTATTATTTAGTAGATTTATTAATTTTTTCTATGGGTGTGGCGTGATTCGCAGATTTAAATATTTTTACTGCTAATGTGTTTTTTTCCATTAGCGTATTGTTTGTTTGTAGTAGTAGATGACTACTCATAGGAAAGTTCGGTGTCTGATTGATTATTCGTGTATGTAGTGTTTTTGTTGTTTTGGTGTGCGGTTTGTTAAGCAGTAGTTTATTTATTGCCTTATTTGAGTTTCTGTTGTTCATAACTTTCGATTTCGATAATAGGGAGAAAGCTGAATCCATGGATTCGTTGTCTCTCAGCAATTCGAATTGGTTGTTGTTGTGTAGAATAATTTGGCTTCTTTAAGGGTTACATTTCTAACGGAACAGACTTTTACCTCCATATCGTAGTTGATCCATCTGGGGCAGGTTTTATCCATAGCGCTGTGATTGAGATCTCTACATAAAAAGCATCTCGTGTTTTTGCATTCTTGTTGTACACATTCATTATCTCCGCACTTTTGGCATGTTTTGTTTTCACCGGAAACTTTAGCAAAAATAATGAGTGTGCCCTAGTCTGAGACACTTTAAGTATTATTTGGGTCTAAGATAGTAATATTCAACTGGAGTATTCAAGTAGTCTAATCTGATTTCATCTGGTAATTCATTTCCTGAGAACGATACTTTAGTCGTTTGTTTTGGTTTGAGCTTTTTTCTATTTTCTGGATCTTTTCTTTTGATCCTGTATGCGTTCATTATTTTTATATTTTTCTATTGAATGCCGTAGGAGTTAGTAGGAATGCCATTTTTGGCTATTTCTTCTTCTGTGATGTTCAGATGTACTCCTTTGAGTATTCCATGTCTCATGATGAAATGGTTTGGTATGAATGCTCTTACCCCAACATTTTTGATTTTGTCGTTCATTACCACTGCGTTCGCATCCTCAGGTCTGTTGACCATTAGTTTAATTCTGTTCTGTTGTCGATCTATCTATGTTTAATACTGTTCTGTTGTCTATCTGCTTAATGTCCTTTATATTTTTGATGCACATGTTTTTGTTCATGGAGTAGAAGGATATCGGTGTTAGTCTTACTTTCTCATTTGCTTTTTCTCTGGGCAGGTCCATTAGCACAAAGAACTTTTTTCTATGATCATTTTTGTCATATTTGTTAAATCTTTGATCAGCTTTTGTTTGTTCTGTATTCGGGTTATCACTGTCGTTATCGCCGCCTTGTAGTCTTTTAATATCTGGGTTATTGTGTTTTTTGGTTTGTGTTTCTTTCATGGTGTTGGACATAAATTTTTCTATGTCATCCATGGGTGTGAACAGGGTATGTGATGATTCCATTGGTTTTGTTTTATCATTTTAACTCGGAGTGCTTTAAATTAAACTGTTGGATGACTCATTAGGTTTTTCCATGTATAGAGTATCCATGGGTTCACTAAATGCACCACTTGCATTGGAGTTGAGGTTATGAACCTTATCTTCTTTGATGTTCCTTTTGACTCTTTTCGAATCAATTTCGTCTATATTTTTTCTTAACACAGCTTCCTTCCTTTCCCCAGGGTCGGGCGGGACCTTCTTATTATTCAGTGGGTCCTCTATCATAAAATTATTTTACAAAAGCTCTCACCAGTGTCGAAAAAACTCTTAACGAACTTACTCTTATTTTATTTTTTTTAGCACTATTCACTACTTTTTTTTGTGGTAGGGAGGTGAAGGCATTTACGCCCGCCGAGTCTGGCAGTGTGGGACTCCCATGGAGGATACCCTTGGACTACCCACTAAACACCTCCCCTGTCAATCTGAGAACCTAGCCTGGAACCGTTTGACACATTACTTCGGGCCAGGTCTCGTTTTGTTATGCCGTGGGGCGCCTTCAAGCTGGGGAGTACCTTTCCTAGCGGGAGGGGAGAGGGGAAGAGGAAATCCCAGAAGAGCGATCCCCCAGCCCCAGCGCCTCCGGCTGCTGCGAGTCCCTTTTATCTTTTAGGACTGCCCGAGCATAATGTGCCACCTGGTTCCATTTGTCAACCGATTCGAGCATCACCGCAACTAATTATCCGGGGTGAGCTCTCCCGTCTCCCTGTAGAGTTCCCTTCGCTGCCTGATCCATTTGGTACACGCAAAAAATGTGTGACAGGCATTGTCCTCCTCTCCTGGGCAAAACCGACAATCGGGAGACCGTGACTTACCGATCTTGTGCAGGTAAGACTGAAAACACCCGTGCCCGCTCAAAAGCTGGGTCAGATAGAAGTCAGTCTCACCATGCCTTCGATTTAGCCGCGCTCTCACATCCGGGATGAGGCGCGCAGTCCACCTTCCCTTCGTGCAATTCCCCCAAGACTGCTGCCAATCGTTGAGCGAGCGTTGTCTCTCCTCGCGGAACACCATATCCCTCGCATCCTCGTTTCGGCGCAGGTAAATAGCGCGGCGCTCTCTAGCAAGGAGGGCGACAGGTATCACGCCTGCAATCACTCTCACCGCCGAGTCGGAGATTCTTGGATACGAAGATGCAATTCTCAGTGCTCCTCTTCTCTGTACCTGTGCCAATCGTTTTCGGTATACCTCCTTGCTAAGAGCGTCGCCCCATACCTCTGCTCCGTACAGTAGCACTGACCCTACAGCACTCATCAAGAGGCGTCTTCTTGATGGGCTGGGTCCCCCTGCGTTGGCCATAAGTCGACTCTGGGCCGATATTCCCGAAGCAGCCTTCTCAGCCGTTGCCCTGATTTGCTCAGAGAAACTCATCTTCGAGTCGATCAGTAGCCCCAGGTACTTCACCGCTGGCTTCGATTCGATTTGCATATCTCCAATACTGATCATCCTTACTCTTGGGATTCTCTTTTTTGTCAAGATGATCACTTCGGTTTTCTCCAGTGCTAAACTGAGCCCGCGAGCAGTCATCCAGTCCCTCACTCGGCGCATTAGCATACTTCGAAAGTTGCGCTTGTTCAACGGTGCGTCCGGCGACCAGAGCCGCAACATCATCCGCATAGCCGACCAAGCGTGACTCATCTGGCATCTCAAGTCTCATTAGCCCGTCGTAAGACACGTTCCACAGGTGCGGACCAAGGATAGATCCCTGGGCAACACCCGATGTAATTTCCATCCTTCGTTGGCCCTGTGTCGTGTCGTAGAGCAAAAGCCGCACTAGATATTCTGAAACTTGAAAAGAGTTTTCCAGCGTGTCCAGAATATCCACCCATCTAGCGGATTTGAAGGCATTCCTGACGTCGAGTGTCACCAACAGGACAATCCGTCGCTTGGTGCGACTATATGCCTCTGCCTTTTGGACCGCGTTCACCACCTCTGCAATCGTATCAATGGTAGAACGTCCTGCTCTAAAGCCGTACTGCCGAGGAGATAGGTCCCCAGCAGCACGAATCGCGTCAGTGAGTCTTCCCTTGATGAGTTTCTCTAGCACTTTCCCAGCCGTGTCTAGCATGCATAACGGGAGGTATGCAGACGGCGATTCGGGATTTCCCTTCCCCTCGCGAGCGTCGCCACCTTCCATCGTACCGGGAAAACCCCGTCCCGTAGGCAAGCGTTGAATGTGCTGAGCAGCAAGTCAGGACAATGGTGATAGACGAGCCGCAACACCTCAGCTGGAACACCATCTGGACCTGGAGCCTTCCTCGCTTTCAATGAGAGGACTGCCTCCTCCAGTTCCAGCTGTGTGAAGAGTGGGCACTCGACTGCTGTTTCACCATGGACATCGTCAACACGGACGGGATGGGCGGGGAAGAGTCCCCGCACTATCGCGTCCATCTTTTCCGCGTCATGTATACAAGGCTTCCGTAGGGCACCAAGCTTCCCCATGACCAGCTTGTAGTCAAGGCCCCACGGATCCTTGTTCACATCGTCCACTAGGTCTTGCCAGCAGCGAGCCTTGCTACTGTTGATCAGTTTGCGAAGGCATTATGTAATGATTTTAAGTCTTTGTGCGAACGCGGAACCGACCTCTCATCGGTTCTTGACGTTAAGTCTGAGTAGTGCCAACGGGTGGTACCAACCGGTCAACCAATCCGTGCACCGTAACCCATTCACGCGGTGGCTGCTTGTCGGCCAGCTAGATCGGAGAGGATTTCGGTCGCGGGTCTCCGAATGGGTTACGCTCATTTACAATATTCAGCCACCAATACATGCCCGTTTTCAAACGCGTCACCAGAACAAAACCATACGGAGAGGAAACCTATTTTACGTTACTCCGTATTTCTTCATCAATCAGCCAAAGAACAAGGTCTAATTTTTACTTCGCGTTCCCGAATTTCCGACGCGGTACCGAAAAGTATACTACGTTAACTCATCCCGACGAAAGCTACTCTAATAAAACGGCAAAACAACAAAGGTACCGCGTACCGCGCGCGACGCGAAACCGACCTCAGCGGATTTTCTCAAACCCTACCCTCGCGACGGCATACCTACCTTGCACCTCATTTCCCGCTGAAAAGAAGAACCACTGGAAAGGAAAGTTGTTGTTAAGGTTAGCAATACATAGTTTTTTTATTCTCTGATTTAACTTTTAAGATTTTTATAATAATTCTATTCCAGTTTTAATATTTTCTTCAGTTCATCATTTTCATAGTAATCACGGAAGAAAACCATAAAATTTAATGTGATTTAATAATAAAAATAATTGTTGAATATTATCAAGTAAATCTAAATCGTTAATTCTTGTTCTCTTTTCTTTTGTAATGATTATTTTAAAAGCGTCTTATTCTTAAATTGCAGTTTTACTTAACGTGTTCTTTTTGTTGCGTTTTTGAAATAAAAGGAAGTTGATTTCTTTCACTTTATCAAAATTATCGGCTAACAATAAAGAAATATACAATTTTTGAAAAACACGCCATTGAATTTATTACTGGTGGGGATATTCATGTTGATTTGAAGTATTAAGTTAATTCCGAAATAAAAAATATCATTGAAATGGGTGCATACCACTATTAAATTGACTGATAGAGAGAGGAATAGAAAGATAATAGTTTCCAAAAAAATATACATATACAGCAGGAATGGTAGGGATTTTTTTCCTTTTTTTTTTATAAAATGAAAGCCTCAATTAGCTCACTTAAGTTTTGCATTTGATTCGGTAGAAACCTTTCTATGGTATTAAAATTTTATCGAAAGAGATCTTTTCAAGATTAATTCCTCGCATTCAAACATGATGATATTACACTTGGGCTGGGCTAATACAGTTCTCATTCTCAGACGTGCAGTTCATAATTTTTTTAATCTACTTTATCAATAGGCAATACAAAATAATATATACAAATTATCTAAGCCAATACATGAACAGAATTTTGTGAACTATTCAAAGGTGCCGATTGGAAGAATACAACGCAGGTTGTATTCTAAAACATTTACGAATATTCAAAACAGGGCATTTCTTACATTAAATAGTTTTTCATGACGTATTTACACTACAAGGAATTCTCTAGAATTTCCCTTTTAAAAACTTCAACGGGCACAAAAAAAACTGTGACTAATTATAACACAATCAAACCTAAATTTTCTCGCCAATTGCAATTATATTAATAGAATATGCGATCTACACTCGGGGTTGCTTTAGTTTTTTTTTCTTTCGTTTTAGCGGTGTGTAGTATTAGGGAGGCTAATTTTTCCTTTCAAAATTTACGTGAGAGTTCTGATTCACCACCATTTTCTTTGTCCTAAGATCTCCTTATATTTATATTGACTGTACAGTTCAATAGAAATTAACTATTTGCTCTTTAGTACAACTAAAACCCTATTATCCTCAATTTTTTCTAGTTTTCATTAATTTTTTTTTGTTTTAACTGATTATTTATCTATCTATGAACCACATATTGTATTCTCAAGGAATATTGCTTCCATTTGCTTTCTAAATAATGAATAGACTATTATTTCAACTCTCGATAATTAAGTTCCAGGACCCGAACATGTAGAGGGATTAAATTATAACATGCATTTAATTAATCAGATTCCCCCTTAGATATATTTAAAAGTTATAAAAAAAACGTTTTCCGATTCATGTATGCTGACAATGTCATAGTTGATTTCCATCAGGAATCAGCCGAAATTGGAGCGAGTTAATGAGCTAATCAAGTTCAGTTTAAAGATAGTTGAGTTTTACGATTTAAGAATACGGACAGTTTGCAGTACCAAGTTGAACCGTAGAAATCAACAAACTGCAAAATCTATAATTAATCCGTTTTAGCTCGGTTGAACGCCCCTTTTCCTCGATGGTTAGTGACTCCATTTTGATTTCCTACTGACGTTACCTTCGATAATAATCTGTAGGGTTTAGCTAGTTCAAAGGCTGTTCCAGACAGCAGAATAACTGGAGTTGAAACATGTCCAGATTCAACGCCTAACATATTTGGATATTCATCGTCTCCAAAATCTGCTATCTCTCGGGCTTGGTCTATCCAAGGATTCCAAATGACTGTGTCGAGGAAATTGTATTTTTGCAGCCTCCTCTTTCGTCCGGAGACAACATTCGCAATAAGTTGTTCTGGTGGTGTATGTTGATATATTATATCTGTCCATTCGCCTATTGTAACAACTTCACGACCTTCTTGGTAGGTAGCACCATCTCTAGTCTTATCAATAAATGTACAACCGTGTAAACTTGTTATTTGGCATCGGCGCACCTCGGGAACCTTCAGGTAGGTATGTAGGAGTAAATTGAATGAAAAGGTTAAGTCCTTACTAGGGTTGTAAACACCGATATGAAAGTGCAGTTCTTTTTCACGTAGTATTAATCGGTACGTTATTCGAAATGGATAATTCCACATTGATCTATTAAATTCATAATCCATTAAAGAAAATAATGCTTCGACATTGCCATTGTGTAATCATTCAGGGGGTCCTTCAAATGTTAATCTGGTAATCCTTACAAATACATGTTGCGGCCGGCGCTCCTCTATAATACATTAGCGCTACACTGTGATACCTGTCTTGTCCGGCCGTATCCCACGTTTGCAATTTAACTGTCGTATCATCTATACAAGCAAATCTAATTACCTTGGTAGTTCTGCGGCCAACTGGTGGGAACATTCATTTGCACACTGTAGTACTGCTAAAAAGGCTGGGACGGCATTGAAGGTGGGTATATTGTTGGCACAACTGCTGGTGGGTAAACTGCTGCTAACTGATCCCTAGGTATGTTGCTTATCGGAGCCGGTGGAGTAGCGGCATAATAAACGGCACCATTCGTTGCCTCTATAGTCTGTTCCTTTTCGGTTGGCTCGTACTCGTATCCTTCTCGGTTTTTTTTTCCCAATTCCTGCAATCCGGCTTTTGATGGAAACGCTTTCCGCAATATTGACAAGGATATGGCCGTGTATCACTATGTATAAGTATGTGAGTTGATAATGTACTTGGGCGTTTGAATGTTTTCCCACATTGTTTGCACTGAAAACTTCGTTCGCGTCGTTTCTCCTCCGTATCGCAATTTCTTATCGACGTTACGACATCGCCACCATGCACTATAATCGCCGTGGAATCAGGTCTTGCACTTTCCGTTTCACTTTTCACACTCCGGGACTACCTCGTGGGTGACGGCCACTACCTCCACATTTCAATCCCATGTGGCTGTCAAATTCTGTTGGCATCCCACGACAAAATAGACGTGGGATGTGCACTGGTTGCAACCAACGCAAAATGACAAGCCACATAGCAGCAAAGTGTGTTGGTAGTGGTCACCAGCGGCGTCGCATGATTCATTACAGGGCAGTGCCCACGATGCCTACCAGGCATGGGGAGACTGAAGGAAACGCTGCTTGGCCCTATGAGGTTTTTTTTTGTTGTTTATTTTTTTTTTCTCAGCGTCGTAGGTCTTTGGCATGGTAAACTCCCAGCTCCCTTCCGGACATGTCCGCAATGAGGTACCGCGTGGGACTTAGAACTTGTAAGATTCGACACTTCACGAACTTCTTGTCTAGCTTGGCAGTGTAGTGCTGACCTGCTTCACTTTGTCTAAAATTCCGTCGGTAGATTTCGTCGCCTGCCTTGAAGCCAGAAGGATGGGATCGCAGATTGTACCGCTCCTCCCCCACCCGTCTACTGTCTTCAATCCTCTCCCGGCTTTGTTCTCGTAGAATTTGGAGTTTCTCGTGCGGTTGGGTCTTCCAACCCTTTCAACTGCCGCAATAGCCGGTACGAGTTTCCGTGGCAAATCATATGCTGGCCGAACACGGCAAAGTATGGGGAGATGCCTGTGGTGGAATGATAAGACGAACGCAGGGCACAGGTGATGGCGGAACTCCTGCGGTCCCAATCCTTCTGATCCGGTTGGACGTAGGCCCGAATGGCGGCTATGAGGGTGCGGTTCAACCGCTCGGACGCATTGGCTTGCGGAGAATAAACGGCAGTCCGCTGATGCGTAATGCCATACTTCTCCATTAATTCTCGAAATCTAGACGAGGTGAACTGAACTCCGTTGTCGGAGACCAGCTTCTCCGGTACTCCAAATATATGGAAAATGCGATTTTCCAGAAAACTGACTATGGGGCCGGTGTGCAGGTTTCGAAGAGGTTCCACAATCGGAAATTTGGACAAGTGGTCCAGGACCACGACAGCTCCCGTGTATCCCGAAGTCGAGCGAGGGTACGGACCGATGAGATCTATATACAGGCGCTGGAACACCCGCTCCGGTAGTTCGAATTTTCCCATCGGGGGCCGAAGAACAGAATTGGGCGCTTTAGTGCATTTGCACAGCTCACAAGCGGCTACGTACTTTTTCACTTGCTGCGCCATCTTAGGCCAAAAGAAGTAAGTCTTCAGTCGCCGAAGCGTACGACCATAACCGCCGTGTGCACTCAATGGGTGGTCATGAGGCCGCTAATCAATTCGCATGTCAGTTCTTCGGGCACCCATAACTTCCACTGTTCCTCTTCTTGAATGGGGTCTCCGGAGGCGTGTCTCGTCCGCTTGTATATAAATCCCTCCGTCACCCGTAGTTCTGGCAGCTGTGGCAACTGGTCCTGAATCGTATTCATCAGCTGGGTATAACATGCTGACTTCAAGGCTGTCGTCCTCCTGGGCCAACTCGGCTCCTTCAGGGGGCGAACATCCTTGAGAGTGTGTCCGGTACCACGTGCTGACTTCCTTTGCGGTGTCTTATCGTGAAGTCAAACGCCTGTAATTTCAAGGCCCATCTGGCCAAGCGGCCGTGGAGATCAGTTTGGCTCATCAGCCATTTCAGTGACGCATGATCAGGGACGATTTCAAAAGGATGTCCTTCTACATATGCTCGAAAACGTTTCACTGCCAGCACAGCCGCCAGGCATTCCTACTCTGAGACCGTGTAGTTCCGCTGGGCCTGGTTCAGCTTGTGGGACATGAAGGCTATAGGTCTCACCTCGCCGTCTTGTGCAACCTGGACTAAGACTGCTCCCACCCCATGTTGACTCGCGTCACAATGGATTGAGAACGGTTTGTCAAAGTCCGGGCTGTGCAGTACGGGGGCTGTAGTCAGACTCTTCTTTAGCTCTTCAAAGGCTCGCAAGCTGGGCTCTTCCCAGACGAACTTACGTCCCTTACGCAGCATGTCGGTCAAAGGAGTGGTAATGGTGGCATAGCCACGCACGAATAGCTGGTACCATCCGCATAAGCCTAGGAATCGGCGTAATTGCTTGGTGGTCTTAGGTAATGGGAAAACGTCAATCGCTTGAGTCTTGTCCGGATCGGTCTTGATATTGCCATGCCCAATTATGTGACCCAAATACTTCACCTCCGTCATCACGAACTGACTCTTCTGTATGTTGATGGTTAACCCTGCCCTCCGGATGTGTAGTGCCACCTCCTGCAGCAGGTCAATGTGTTCGTTAAAGGTCTCGGTTATAAGCAGCAGATCGTCCAAGCAAACGAAAACTTGGTGCCGCAAATGTGGTGGTATCACCTTATCCATAAGGCGCATCATTGTTTGAGGGGCATTGCACAATCCGAATGGCATGGTCACGAATTGATACAGGGGCCGACCTGGGACTGTGATGGCTGTTTTCTCCTTTGAGCCAGGGTCTAAAGGAATTTGCCAGAAGGCGTCCTTGAGGTCTAAGCTCGTGATGAAGTGGGCTTTAGGCAACCGACTCAAAATGCCTTCAATCAACGGTAGAGGGTATGCGTCCTTGACTGACGGCGTTCAAGCGTCTGACATCTAAGCATAGCCAGACCTTGTTCGGCTTGACAACTAAGGTCACCGGGGAAGCCCACACGCTCTGCGATTCTTTGATCACGCCTAATGCTAGCATTCGATCAACTTCGGCATATAACAACTTTTCCTTCGCCGGAGATATGGCAAAATATCTCTGTTTTATGGGTTTAGCATCCCCAACATCTATTGTGTGTAACACCAGCGCCGTCCGCCTGAGACCTTCCTTCTCATGCGATGGAAAAGCCGATATAGCCGAGTCAAGTCTCAATTGCTGATTCACATCCAGTGTATGTCGTAATAAGTGAGTGGTTTGAGTTTGGTCCGGAACTGTGGTGACGGACTCCAGGGTCGTGCCGGAAAACAGTGCCGGGCCAAGTTAAATTTTCGAACGAAATCCACTCCTAGATAAAGATTCTGGGTTAATTGAGGTATGATGTAAAATTCCAGAGGTTTAGTTACTCCCTTAAAGGTGACATCCGTCGTAATTTTTCCTACTACAGAGTGACGAGTTCCGTCCGCCGTGCTTAACCAGGTGGTAAAATGGTGGATTTGGTCCGCGTGCATTGCCAGTACCTCCCCTGCAAAATCGGCTGATATGCAATTCACACTGGCTCCCGTATCGACTGAACCTAACAATCGTTTTTGCAGGAGGTGTACTGACGCATATGGTCGAACGTCATCCCTCAATAATTCGTCTAAGTGTATGTCCTTCAGCACCTTCCTCGACTGCCTGATCCTTCTCCAGAAGCTCCGCATTCGACGCGTGGCTCACTTTCTTCGCGGTGGGACAGTTGTAGCCAACTCCTCATGGAAGATGCGCTGTCGAGTAGCCAAATAATTCCGCAGTCTGACGTGGAAAGGTTTGACATGCCAAGGAACCTTCGCCTCGCTATCATTTCCCTGCGCGTCCGCCTCGCCAAAGGATGGCGTCGGTTGTGGAACTTCGGGAGAACTGTGTTTGGCGGTGCGAGTCAGCAGAATTGGAGTCATGTCTGGGGCTTGGTCATAGCTAGTGATGGGATCAGCCTTGGTTCGTCCGGGTTTTAGGAGTGCCGATGGGTGGTCGCGGCACTCGCTGGCAAGTTTTTTCGCAATTTGCAATTTGCGCAATCAGGTGCGTACGTGTCGGCCTTCCCGCATCGGTAACAGAAGAGCGTCGGTTCCGCTGGACAGGCATAGAACCGATGCCCCGTTTGTCGGCAGTTCCAACAGACCGTCGGGCTTGTAATTGCTTCAAGGGATGTTCGATCAATCAATGCTGGGTCCTCAAGCTCCTGTGGTGCTCCGCTCCTCGGTACTGGTACTGGGTCAGCAAGTAGGTGGTCCGCTGCCATCAACTCCGCGGAGTGATGATTTCGGGGATTTGGTCCCGTTATGCGAGGTTGTGGACGGAAGGTACCTCGCCGCTCATCCAGTTGTTCTTGCCTACGGGCATGGAGGCGCAATCCCTGTATGGTGTTGATTGGAAAATGCAGAAGGCTGTTCTGAAGCTCCCAACGCATATTCTCTCTGATAATTTCTACCAGTTCGTCCTCGGGCATGGTTGTTCGCGAGCGAGTGCTCAATCTCACTATACTTGTGTAGTACTGGTCGAACGGTTCGTGAGCGCCTTGTTTCCGTTTCTTTAATTGTTCCCTTAGTTCTCTCTCAGCGAAGCCATCATCAAATCGATTGCGGAAGGCTGCACTGAAAGAATCCCAAGTGGGACGTGGCGTCGACTCCTTAAAACTCCAGTACCAGTCGGCAGCGTCACCGCTGAACAAAAGATGTGCATGCCGGAGGAAGGCCGAGAAATCACCTCCCAGGGTGCTGGATACCAACGCCTGAATCCGGAAAAGGAACCGGTCTGCTGATATCATAGCGTTGAAACCCGTGAAGTTCAGGCGCCAACTCTCCATGATACGGGGCGTCGGGTCTCGGAAAGGTGTCAATGCGTTCCCGGGGGGAATCGCATCTTCGATTGACCTGTTGTAAGGGACTGCCTCGGGGACTGGAGGTACCAACGGAGGTGCGGTGCTGTGTCGTGGTCTATACTCGGGAGCTCTGGGATCCATTCCCGAGTTCCTTCGAGGTAGAGCCCATTGATCAGATGGTCGAGAGTGGGGCATAGCCGCACTGGGATTGGGCTCCCAGCCAAGCGGAGTTCTCACGCGGCTGGGTGGTTGGCTCATGGGAAGATTCTGGAGCCTTCCCTCCAAGTTGCCAATCCTCTCAGACATATCTCGCATTAACGCCACGAGGGTGTCAATCGAGTGGGTGGAAGGCGCGGTGGTAACCTCGGCCGCGACAACTGCAGCAGGAACTTCACCGCCCACGGCTCCTTGCAAGTCCATCAGCGATTGGGGCGGTTCGGGCTCTGGGAGCCCTTTCGCCCCTGCTCCACGCGTTGGGACGGGCGTTCCGAGGGGGACGTCTACGGCGGTCCGCTCTTTGGGTCGCCGGCATAGTGGGCAAAGCTCGGACGTGAGGAGGAGCTGTTGGACACAGGCACGATGGAAAAGGTGTCCGCACTCCAATCGCACGCTGTGTACGCCCTCCACTACATCTTTAAAGCAGATCCCGCAGTTAGCTGGTTGGACCGTTTTCGATCTGGTCCAACGCTTATCTGGGGTCCGCTTCGTTGCCATATTTGATTATGTTGTGTCTGGTTGGTGCTAGTATTACTGAAAAAATATATAAAATATAATTATTACTATTATAACCCTAACATATATATTACTATTATAACCCTAATATGAACAGAACTTAATAATAAATTAGTGGCCGATAGTGGCGAGCTATTAATAGTGGGGAAAAAAATATTGGACAGCTACTTTCCCTTCCAGCAGTCGACTCCTCCAAAGGGAAATGAGAGTGCATGGTAGTCTGCCGAAGAAAGGTTGCTTTCGGTCGATTTACAATAATTAACCCCATACCCACATACATCACAAAAACCGTCTCTAAACTACGTTAACTGACTCGACGAGACAAGTGGTAGAGCTACCGTAACGGTTTTGTACGCGGTCAAAATTTCCCGACGCGTGGAAGCATTCCGGGCTCCGTAACTCCAACATACGCCACCGAACGTTGAACCGATACCACTCGTCTATCACGCATACAAAATAAGTAGAATCCTTCCGCGACATAAAGGCAAGGTAGCCTTCTATTTTCTTGAGAGTCCAGGCCGACAGGAGAAACCCCATCTGGCTGACAGTTCCATCAAGAAAATAGAAGGTGCTTACAGGGGTTAACCTGGGACAACACATCGGAAGGATTCTGTCGCGAAAAAGAAATCAAACAAAGGAGAGCGGAAGCTACAACTCACGTGAAGCGACTGCTAGTGTGTATCACACAACTCCACTGCTCCTGTTTGTGAGGCTCGAGTACCAAAGTACCTTAAATCCTCCGTAAAGGACCAACTCGTCAGAAGACGCGTATCTTTTACCCCCTTAGGATGTTTTGGGGCCCCACGTTGGGCGCCATTTGTAATGATTTTAAGTCTACGTGCGAACGCGGAACCGACCTCTCATCGGTTCTTGACGTTAAGTCTGAGTAGTGCCAACGGATGGTACCAACCGGTCAACCAATCCGTGCACCGTAACCCATTCACGCGGTGGCTGCTTGTCGGCCAGCTAGATCGGAGAGGATTTCGGTCGCGGGTCTCCGAATGGGTTACGCTCATTTACAATATTCAGCCACCAATACATGCCCGTTTTCAAACGCGTCACCAGAACAAAACCATACGGAGAGGAAACCTATTTTACGTTACTCCGTATTTCTTCATCAATCAGTCAAAGAACAAGGTCTAATTTTTATTTCGCGTTCCCGAATTTCCGACGCGGTACCGAAAAGTATACTACGTTAACTCATCCCGACGAAAGCTACTCTAATAAAACGGCAAAACAACAAAGGTACCGCGTACCGCGCGCGACGCGAAACCGACCTCAGCGGATTTTCTCAAACCCTACCCTCACGACGGCATACCTACCTTGCACCTCATTTCCCGCTGAAAAGAAGAACCACTGGAAAGGAAAGTTGTTGTTAAGGTTAGCAATACATAGTTTTTTTATTCTCTGATTTAACTTTTAAGATTTTTATAATAATTCTATTCCAGTTTTAATATTTTCTTCAGTTCATCATTTTCATAGTAATCACGGAAGAAAATCATAAAATTTAATGTGATTTAATAATAAAAATAATTGTTGAATATTATCAAGTAAATCTAAATCGTTAATTCTTGTTCTCTTTTCTTTTGTAATGATTATTTTAAAAGCGTCTTATTCTTAAATTGCAGTTTTACTTAACGTGTTCTTTTTGTTGCGTTTTTGAAATAAAAGGAAGTTGATTTCTTTCACTTTATCAAAATTATCGGCTAACAATAAAGAAATATACAATTTTTGAAAAACACGCCATTGAATTTATTACTGGTGGGGATATTCATGTTGATTTGAAGTATTAAGTTAATTCCGAAATAAAAAATATCATTGAAATGGGTGCATACCACTATTAAATTGACTGATAGAGAGAGGAATAGAAAGATAATAGTTTCCAAAAAAATATACATATACAGCAGGAATGGTAGGGATTTTTTTCCTTTTTTTTATAAAATGAAAGCCTCAATTAGCTCACTTAAGTTTTGCATTTGATTCGGTAGAAACCTTTCTATGGTATTAAAATTTTATCGAAAGAGATCTTTTCAAGATTAATTCCTCGCATTCAAACATGATGATATTACACTTGGGCTGGGCTAATACAGTTCTCATTCTCAGACGTGCAGTTCATAATTTTTTTAATCTACTTTATCAATAGGCAATACAAAATAATATATACAAATTATCTAAGCTAATACATGAACAGAATTTTGTGAACTATTCAAAGGTGCCGATTGGAAGAATACAACGCAGGTTGTATTCTAAAACATTTACGAATATTCAAAACAGGGCATTTCTTACATTAAATAGTTTTTCATGACGTATTTACACTACAAGGAATTCTCTAGAATTTCCCTTTTAAAAACTTCAACGGGCACAAAAAAAACTGTGACTAATTATAACACAATCAAACCTAAATTTTCTCGCCAATTGCAATTATATTAATAGAATATGCGATCTACATTCGGGGTTGCTTTAGTTTTTTTTTCTTTCGTTTTAGCGGTGTGTAGTATTAGGGAGGCTAATTTTTCCTTTCAAAATTTACGTGAGAGTTCTGATTCACCACCATTTTCTTTGTCCTAAGATCTCCTTATATTTATATTGACTGTACAGTTCAATAGAAATTAACTATTTGCTCTTTAGTACAACTAAAACCCTATTATCCTCAATTTTTTCTAGTTTTCATTAATTTTTTTTGTTTTAACTGATTATTTATCTATCTATGAACCACATATTGTATTCTCAAGGAATATTGTTTCCATTTGCTTTCTAAATAATGAATAGACTATTATTTCAACTCTCGATAATTAAGTTCCAGGACCCGAACATGTAGAGGGATTAAATTATAACATGCATTTAATTAATCAGATTCCCCCTTAGATATATTTAAAAGTTATAAAAAAAACGTTTTCCGATTCATGTATGCTGACAATGTCATAGTTGATTTCCATCAGGAATCAGCCGAAATTGGAGCGAGTTAATGAGCTAATCAAGTTCAGTTTAAAGATAGTTGAGTTTTACGATTTAAGAATACGGACAGTTTGCAGTACCAAGTTGAACCGTAGAAATCAACAAACTGCAAAATCTATAATTAATCCGTTTTAGCTCGGTTGAACGCCCCTTTTCCTCGATGGTTAGTGACTCCATTTTGATTTCCTACTGACGTTACCTTCGATAATAATCTGTAGGGTTTAGCTAGTTCAAAGGCTGTTCCAGACAGCAGAATAACTGGAGTTGAAACATGTCCAGATTCAACGCCTAACATATTTGGATATTCATCGTCTCCAAAATCTGCTATCTCTCGGGCTTGGTCTATCCAAGGATTCCAAATGACTGTGTCGAGGAAATTGTATTTTTGCAGCCTCCTCTTTCGTCCGGAGACAACATTCGCAATAAGTTGTTCTGGTGGTGTATGTTGATATATTATATCTGTCCATTCGCCTATTGTAACAACTTCACGACCTTCTTGGTAGGTAGCACCATCTCTAGTCTTATCAATAAATGTACAACCGTGTAAACTTGTTATTTGGCATCGGCGCACCTCGGGAACCTTCAGGTAGGTATGTAGGAGTAAATTGAATGAAAAGGTTAAGTCCTTACTAGGGTTGTAAACACCGATATGAAAGTGCAGTTCTTTTTCACGTAGTATTAATCGGTACGTTATTCGAAATGGATAATTCCACATTGATCTATTAAATTCATAATCCATTAAAGAAAATAATGCTTCGACATCGCCATTGTGTAATCATTCAGGGGGTCGTTCAAATGTTAATCTGGTAATCCTTACAAATACATGTTGCGGCCGGCGCTCCTCTATAATACATTAGCGCTACACTGTGATACCTGTCTTGTCCGGCCGTATCCCACGTTTGCAATTTAACTGTCGTATCATCTATACAAGCAAATCTAATTACCTTGGTAGTTCTGCGGCCAACTGGTGGGAACATTCATTTGCACACTGTAGTACTGCTAAAACGGCTGGGACGGCATTGAAGGTGGGTATATTGTTGGCACAACTGCTGGTGGGTAAACTGCTGCTAACTGATCCCTAGGTATGTTGCTTATCGGAGCCGGTGGAGTAGCGGCATAATAAACGGCACCATTCGTTGCCTCTATAGTCTGTTCCTTTTCGGTTGGCTCGTACTCGTATCCTTCTCGGTTTTTTTTCCCAATTCCTGCAATCCGACTTTTGATGGAAACGCTTTCCGCAATATTGACAAGGATATGGCCGTGTATCACTATGTATAAGTATGTGAGTTGATAATGTACTTGGGCGTTTGAATGTTTTCCCACATTGTTTGCACTGAAAACTTCGTTCGCGTCGTTTCTCCTCCGTATCGCAATTTCTTATCGACGTTACGACATCGCCACCATGCACTATAATCGCCGTGGAATTAGGTCTTGCACTTTCCGTTTCACTTTTCACACTCCGGGACTACCTCGTGGGTGACGGCCACTACCTCCACATTTCAATCCCATGTGGCTGTCAAATTCTGTTGGCATCCCACGACAAAATAGACGTGGGATGTGCACTGGTTGCAACCAACGCAAAATGACAAGCCACATAGCAGCAAAGTGTGTTGGTAGTGGTCACCAGCGGCGTCGCATGATTCATTACAATTTCCTGGCCGACTTATATGCTGCCACCTGGTTGCATGCCTCGTCACGGTTCACGCCGAAGCTTGTGACACTCCCTCCGCTTTTCACCGATTTCAGTAGACCACCAGTACACTTGGGGCTTGCCGTGCCGGGGTCTTCGACGGGGCATAGAAGCGCAGCAAGCAGTCATGATTATGCTCATAGTAGAGTTCACCACGTCTTGAGCTGCCAGTTCTTCCGTCCCCTCCGGAGCTCCCTGCAGCGGCTCACCTGCTGTGAGCACCTCGACGAACCTCTCGACGTCCATTCTTCCAATGTTCTATCCAGTTGTAGAAGGCCGAGAGCCCGGACGTCGGGAGATAGCACCACTTATCTCAAGCAGAATGCACTGGTGATCACTGGCTGAGTAGTCCTCTAATACTTTCCAGTTGTGTATCCTCCGTACTAAGGACTCCGAGGCGAATGTCACGTCCGGTATGGTTCCCTCACAGCCAATACGGCGGAAAGTCGGCGTATTTCCGGAGTTTAGTACGATGAGGGCCGTCCTGGCCGCCATTTCCAGGATTCTTTTTCCCCGTGGATCCGTCTGAGGCATGCCCCATTCGATTGCTTTAGCATTGAAGTCGCCCCCAACGAGCACATTACCCTCTGCGTTCGAGACAGCGCCCTCCAGAGCATTAAGCTTGGCTTGGAAAGATGATATCGACTCGTTAGGCGTTAGGTACACACTAAGGAAGGTGATCCCTGAGCACCGAACCCACACGAAACCATCCCCTCGTCCACAACTCTCCGCTTGAAAGTCACTGTTCCGAACCCAGATAGCGGCAGTACCAGTTTCATCAGAGTACCATAATGCAGGACTTTTATTATGGTGTTGCTCACTCAGCAGCAAGAAGTCGGCTTTCCTGTCCCTCGAAAACTGCTCAAGCAGATTTTGGGCGGTTGAACTGCGGTGTAGGTTTAGCTGCAGGATGTGGGTCATCGAAGCTCTGATTTGGCCTTGGCTAGGGCTTCCTGGAACACCCGGCATTTTCCTGATCCCAAGATGTGTCCAAAATCAAGTTGTGGATCAGCATCCTTGCAAAGGATACAGTGTGCCTCCTTCGTACACTCTTTTCTTTTATGACCCGTTTCACCGCATTTGTAACATAGGGAACTCCTATCGGGTCCTTTGCATACTTGTGTGGTGTGACCATAACCAAGGCATTTGAAACATTGAAGAGGCGTTGCTCTTCGCCGTATCCTACAGACAACCCGCCCAATTCGTACTTTGCCCTTGTTCAGGAATTGTTCAGCGTCCTTTTCGGTCAAGTCAACTATGGCCATGCGTTGTCCCCTGTTGTTTTCTGGTGTCAGTCTCGCTTTGATCCTTCCCACGCTAGAGAACTCCCTTTTGATGGCCTCTTTTACCTCGGCCAGATCCGTCACGCAGTTAATGTCTCGTATTTCGATCGTTGCCATCGGCTCAAGCGGGGCTATAGTTGCGCTTTTGCCGAGGACTTTCTTTACTGAGTCACAGAATGCATCTTTACTGTCGGCCTCTGCTCCGAATTCGACCAGTATGTGGCCCGACCGCGTTGGTCGTACTACTTTAATGGTAGTATTGGTGTCTTCGGGCCTTACGTTTCCCCTGATGTCCCGCAGTACTTCCGCGTAGGATCGGCCATCTTGGGGCTTTACAAGCAGTGCCTGCTGCCGGGGTCTTCGTCGGGGCTTCTGCCTCTCCTGCTTTGCATCAGGTCCTTTTTCTAATTGGGCGTCCGTACGAACTTTACTTTCTGGCTTTTTTTGAGGGAGTTTCTTTGCAGCTTTCGTCGCTCCTTTTGTACGCACTGTCTGGAACCCCTGATCTAGTGCTCCACGCCTTTCAAGTGCCTCTTCCTTCCTTCTTTTATCCCGATCTCCTTCGATTGTGCTAGACGCCAATCTTCTATTGACGTTGAATGGTGGAGCTATCTGCGTGTCGCCTTTAGATTTCGCCCCAAGCGCCTCTTTAGCCTTCTCTTCGTCTTCAGCCCTTATCCAGCTTCTCCGATAGTGCCCTATACGATCTAGGAGCTCCTCTAGTTCAAGGAGCCCTTCCTTTGCTACTTTGCTAATTTTTGGGGAGTCGCATGCAGCTTGTATTCTTTTCACAACATCTCCCGCTTTTCGAAGTAGTCTTTCTTCTTCGTATCGCTGGGCCGCAATTGTACCTTGCAACCATCCTTGAGAGAGGTTTTCGCGTTCCGTTTCCGAGTGCAGTACTTCCGCCACATTTTCAACGTTGGCGGTACAATCACGCGGTGTCTGGTCACTCTTTGCTTTCAGTGCCGTAATCTCCTCGATTGCTTCTGGATTTTTCGTGGCAATGTCGGGATTTATGACCCTTGCATCGGTCGCTTCGGTAACGATCGCAGCGGTGACAATCGAATTTTTGGTGCTCTTTATGTTATCTTCTACTGCTCGAACACCTGAAGCATTCTGACGAGTCTCCCGCTTCTCCTTAATAGGACGCTCAGGCGTTCGCATAATTTTTTTGCTGTACCCAAACGCCGCAGGAGTCTCAGTCTGCACCAGACTGTCTGCCGTTCTCCGTTTTTCGTCTACCGTCACTGTCGTCGTGTTAGTCTTCGTTTTTTTGTGGTTAGTACAGCTCTCGATGTACTGTTGACATCGTGGCTGCAACCGCTGGTTACGCCGTCGTTGCTATTATTTCTTGTTTCCTTTTTTGGATTTTTCTCCTTAATAGGACGCTCAGGCGTTCGCATAATTTTTTGCTGCGCCCAAACGCCGCAGGAGTCTCAGTCTGCACCAGACTGTCTGCCGTTCTCCGTTTTTCGTCTACCGTCACTGTCGTCGTGTTAGTCTTCGTTTTTTCGTGGTTAGTACAGCTCTCGATGTACTGTTGACATGGTGGCTGCAACCGCTGGTTACGCGGTCGTTGCTATTATTTTTTGTTTCCTTTTTTGGATTTTTTTTTTGTCTTTTGATTGCTCCAGTTTTGTTGGGTCCCCGCTCGGAGCCGCTATCTCTGTTTGTGTGTGTAGTCGCCTTTTTGGTCCCATGGTTATCTTTGCAGAGCAAGGAGGCCATGCGAGGGTTGGCACAAGCCCTTATGGGGACAAGTGCTCAGAGCCAGACCAGCGCTAATCGGGAGTCCGTCTCAACCGAACCTACACCACCAACCCAATGGTGCGAACTTCGAACGTACTCCGAGGCCTGCCAAGGTTTTACCGGGACGGAGACGGTATGATAGTTGAATTGGAGCCGTTCACACACGAGTTTCACCTCGGCGCTACTGTGCAAAGCAACTGGGTCCAAACCATCACATCCGCCAGCCCAAAGCGTCAATTCCAGTTCGTTGTCCAAAGCGTAGTCCAGATAAAATCAGAGTCGTTACCTGTCATGCCAGGAGGGAACCTCACGGCACCCCCCATATCCTCGGGTCCGTGGGGCGGCACTCCCCAAAGAATGCTAGCCTCCAAGAATGTTCTTGTCGACCGGCTTTCTCCCTGCGGGAATTTCCTCGGCTACGTGGGGGCGGAACTCCCCAAAGAATGCTAGCCTCCAAGAGTGGCCTTGTCGACCGGCATTCTCCCTGTGGTGGGGAGGTTTGCCACCCTTATGTTGGTAGCTATTTAAATTACAAAAAAATGAAATTTGATGATAATCAAGAATTAAAATTTTTGTAGGTTAACTCTCAATACAATCACTTGTGAAACGCACTGCACTCTCAGGTGGTTGAATAGGAACTAACAAATAAGAATAGCAATATTGAGCTTAAAGTCAAAGCTAAGCAATGAAAAAGACAAAAAAAAAAAAACATAAAACGAATAACTTAAACATTCTCATTCCGCCACCAATACCTAGATTGCTCCAGTCCACCTCAACAGCCTCAAAGAATCTAGCAAATGAGTATCTTCATTGAAATTTTTGTTTTCGTGAACACATCTTCAGAGGATGTTTTATCTTTTTATCTATGGGCTACCTATACATGCGATATATAATTGGGATACCGTCAGAATCAAAAATATATCGATTCATATCCAAATACACGAATGCATATGGAGAAACGAAGCCCATAGCCATACAAGTCTCAATACACTCGTTGGTAGGGTGGAACCTCTGTGAAAACCAATAGTTTTCGCTCACAGTTACAGATCTTGTGATATGATTTCGAAGAAGTTTCAATATGAAGATATGGTCACTCGTGACTTTAGCAGTTTGATAAATTACTCTATTCAATATATAGTGTTTCCACTCCATCTCAGGCCTTCTGTACAAACCAGTACATGCACGAAGACATTTCCTTCCGAAAACTCTTAATCTTTCCATAGTACTAGCACTCTGGTTGTACCAGATCTGACATCCGTATGTCAAAATTGGTCTAACCAAGGTCTTGTAACAGATAACTTTGACGTTTTGATCAATGGTCGTCGAAGGACCATGACTACTTTTTGTCCTTTACTGACCATAATTTTGACATTTTCAATACAGTGCAGATACTAACCGAGATGAAGACCGATGTATCGAGCACAAGATTTATGTGGAACCCGTTCTGAACTACACACTGGTCATAATGTGGAAATTCATCCAACTGCGTTTCAGGTCTTGACTGGCCCACTTCAGTGTTGCCCAAAACAAAATTGTTTCATTCACCAATTGTCGGTGTAGAGCTGCGCATCATTCAAAATTTTTCGAAGATTTCTCTGAACTATTGTAGCTTTTCGGTCTGCCGTACAAATGATCCGATCATCAGCATACGCTACCAATGATCGCATTGGCGAGACGTTAAAATCAAAGCCATTTAATAGCTTGCGAATGGATATTTAAAAGAACAGAGGCGCGGTAAATGTTTCTTACTGTAAGCCAGTCGCACATTATCATCAGATTTCCATCAGTTACAATAAATGATGTTCCGTACAACATATTGCACATCCTGGTGACAAGGTGTCTGGGGAACCTGTCCTGAAGGCGTTTAGAAATTAGTCCATCTAACTGCACCATATCGAAGGCTTTCTCTATATCAATGGAATACGTTCAAATATATTCTCTTTTGTTTAGTTTCCAATAGATGTTTGAGGTTGCTATTGTTATGCCTGGCACGAAAACCAAATTGACAATTTGTCATCAACTGATATTTCTCAATGTGGGCGTTTAATGCTTTGCTTAGTATTACTTCAAGCACTTTGCTGGTGTTAGGCAGCTAGCTGATTGGGCTATAGCTATTTGGGAAGATTGGAAATACCATCATCTTTTACGACTCATTTGGGAAATATGAATTGTTTAACATGTTGTTGAACAATATGCAATAATTCCTAATAGCAACCTCAGACAAATGTTGGAGAACTATCTTCGGACTACCGTCAATACCACATGATTTTTTGTTGTTCATAGCTGAAAAATAATCCATAAGATTCGAGCTCGGTATGAGGTCTGATGTTAATCTTTCATTGAAATGAAGAATTGACTCGCCGTACAGGCTTGATTTGAAGTCGGAAACTTTTGCTTCAACGCCCTCTGAAAGTTGAACTAATTTAAAATCTGTTCTAACCAGGTCAATTTTCTTCTACAAATTGCGATACCAGCCCTATCGAGAAGATTTATCTCATCATTAGCGACTTTAAGATTCTATATCTTCACTCGAGACTTCTTACGGAATAAGCTTCCTTGTAAACGCCATCTTGGCCCTGTGGGCAAATACTCCTCAGTTTTCCCACCCATTGATTGCTGTCCTCACTCCTGAAGTATGGACGAGTTAAGTTCCAAGCATTCTTCAGGTGTAATTTCAACGAAGCCAACGAGGGATGGTTGTAGCCCAAAAATCACGGATAGATATTGTTGACGCGTGTGAAAATAAGGCTTTTCAATCTTTTCAACCCTGTGATGGTTGGTGTTTAATATCCTTCCATATTGTTTCGATTTTTAATCTTGGGAAGTACTTTCTCGATTGATTCCAATATCAGCTTCTTGAACTTCGACAATTAGGAATATATTTCGTCATTAGTTAAATCTCTATCATACCATTGACCAAGAGCTGCCATCATCAGAAGGAGGACATTGCTGTTGGTAACCCCGCTTAAACTTCCTTTGAAACATTTTCCAATTACTTATGAAAATTTTTTGTGTGAAGCTACGTAATTGAGGTGCTTTAATAATTTTTCAGAAAAATCATTAGAGAAGAAAAATGTTAGAAGAAGGTGCTTTTTTTTTTAATTCAACCAATGATTTTCATGTTGAACTGGAATGAAGAAGACATCATCTCTTTGATGATTTACTTCCGTTACGATTTTGGCATTGGTATTACAAGGAAGCACCTGTTTTTCCTTTGAGGACTATTAAAGCTGCAAATCCTACACCAGCAAAGAGGTCCAAACATAAATTTGTCCTAGGGTATGTTGGGAGCTCCATGTATGCCATGATGTATTCAGATCATCGGCAAGAATATAATAACTATGCAACCTGTTCAATTCAAGTATTTCGAGCAAGGAATTGAGATTCTCCTTGAATTTGAGAACGTTTTGACCAATTGCATAGGCAGAGGTAACCGCGAAGTGAAATTTTGATTACGAACACTTTAATGTTTTTGAATTCGACTTTTTCAATATTTTGGAAATGATAAGTTCTTCTAACCAGTATCCCGGTGCCTCCTCTCCCAACATCGTTTTTCCTATCATTTTTTATAAATTCAAAATCCTTGAATGTCATGCAGTGCCAGGAATTGAGGTGGGTTTCAGTGAAGAGCATGATGTAAGGATTTTTTGCTTGAGGATGAATTCAAGGAAGTATTTACGTCGCTGTAGAGCAACAATAGAGTTGACATTGATTGAGATAAGTTGAAGCCCATCCATGGGAATGTGGCTGAGTTACAAGTGATTTTGATACATTTGAAAGGTCTAAACGTTGAAAAACAAAGTTAATTTTCTCATCTTGTTCATTGATTCTTTCCGATAAAGAATTGTTGCTAATTACATTATTAAAGCATTGTTTTCTGGTTCTCTAGCGGCGACTGCAAATGATAAATTCGAGTACCTTATCTATTGAAGGAAAATTTGTAGTATATAAAGCGGTAATTTCTTCTTTTTGGTGGTCGATCTCCTTGTTGAAAAGATTTTGACAGAAACGAATTCAATTTCTGGTGCAGCTATTTTGGGCGCTTGAAGGATATTGATCGGATCCTTCTCGCAGTCCAGAGCCTTCAACTGGAAGGTTTGAATTTTTATTGCTTTTTGGGATATATGTGAACTGTAGAGCCTCCTCAGAATTCAGAACATCTTTGGCTGACTTGAAGACAACCAGTGGTTTCGTTTGAATTGGTAATTTTTCTGTGTTCACTCATTTGATTTAAAATTGCTTAATTTATTTTCGACTGCCAATAGCTGAATAATATCTCATCCGCATTGTCTGAATACATTTATTGGTGGAACTTTTACTGCCTTGTTGGTGGCTTTTTCTGAGGAACCAGCAGAGTTGTGAGTTGGTTTCTTCTCCTTGTTCTTATTTTTTAAATATTGAATAAAATTTATACTAGTATCTTTATCGGAATCACTTTCGATATATTCTTCAATATCCATTTCTTCTGCCAGTCTCAATGCTGCAAAATAGTTTTGACTGTTATTGGTGCCGCCAGCACTTAGAATTTCTTCTGAAATCACTTGCTTCACATTTTTCTTCACCTTCGTTTCCTTTTGGACTTATTTTTATGGCTGCGAGTGTTGAAACCTCATTCCTTTCGTGACTAGATCATCGAGAGGTTGTATCCGTAGTTTTAAACGGCTTTTCAAGAAAAAAAAAAGAAAATCGAAATAAATTACTTGAATTGATTGCTTCGATGATATGGATAAGTTTTTAACCGACTTCCAAAAGAAAGAAGGTTATCAATTCATCGCGTATATTTTTTTTTGCTTTTTTTTTGTATGTTCGCGCATAACTTTTAAACGGAGATAGATAGAAGAGTCCTGTTTTTGGCAAATGATACTTCTTTCTTCCAGTTAGGTCCCGTTTAAAGGATAAGAAAGTCAAGTAACGGTAAAGGACTTTTACCGTTAAAACTAAAAAAATTCCGACTTTTACCCGGATTTTTCAGCATAACTGATCGACGTGTTAAGGATTTTGATTGTAGGGGTTTCAAATGAAGGACAACATATTGATTTAAAATGTATCGGAACAGAATTGAAATCCCGCTAAGGACTCTGTAGATATCAACACTTAAATATTATACATTGTAGTGTTTTAGAATGTTCAAAGTTGTCCGTGAAGGACTGCAGCGATGGTCTGCTGCCTCGGCAGAAGAAGGTGTCGGTATCTGCCGAGAATGCCCTCGTCTGGAGACGCGTGAATGCGCTGGCAGGCTAGCATTGCGGTGTCGTGGGGCGGGTTCATTTCCCCAGCACGAGGACCCACTACAAAAAAATTGCACTCACAAATTTGATTGCCGATCAAGAGGCGACCGAAGTCGCAAAAATTGTAGATAACTACACAGAGGGAGATAGAACTTGTCACGAGAACAAGTGGAACCTGAAAAGAAAGGCGGACTTGGGGTAACCTCGTCATTACCCGACGAAGCTCATGGCCCACAAATGAAAGAGGGGCAAACGGGTGATGGTGGAGCCCCTTCGCACCCACCCAACCGTAATAAATCCATATATGTTTTGTTGCTGTGGCCAGGTTTTCCTCTTCTGAGTGGAAAACTCATACAAATTGAATTGCATGAACTTTCCCATCAGAAGGGGAGTACCCCGGTGACCAATGTATGCCATAGAATTATACAATTTGATTGCATAACGCTATGCCATAAAGAGGCACTCTGCTTGGGCCACTCAACCCGCGATATCACCTGAAACAAAGAAGAATTGCTTAAGTACCCGGCGGCTGGCTCATGTCTTGAGGTGGAAGCCTGCCACCGTACCGGGTCCTATACCCGGTTAGAGTCGGGAGAAAGGAAAGACCGGAGGGTATGATGTTAATTCATTGTTTTAATTTATAATTTGTTTTTTTTTTCAGTTTTGAATTGAATGCAATTACAAATCGAAAGCTAAAATAAAAAACACATTAGCTGAATTTATTTACTAAAATATACCATAATATTGTCGCGTGTTATTGGTTCGCGGCCAATAATTTTAATGTTCCGGGAAAGTGAAAACGCAATGTCTTTTAATTTAAGTTAAACGAGTTTATTTAATTCCAGAAAATGCACAATAATCAGTTTAACAATTTAACACTTTCACTAATTTTAATTTTCACTATGAAAAAAAATCTAACACTTGTCCATAAATTTCTTATCGCAATTGTCTTCTAAATCACTTCACTATTACGAAACACACTTCCCACACACTTTCGCAGTTCTTATCGCGGTCGAATGAATGATTCCCCCCATTCATTCAGCTCGCCTTTATATAGGGTCTCTACCTATTCACCCATTTCTCGTACATGGGCGAATGTTCTACCGAGAGGTACCTGGTAGGTTCGAGCGAGTTCATGAATGGAGTGACGTCACTTGCAGATGTTGATCATGCTTGTTGGGTTCGAGTAAATTCATTCGTTGACGTTCTTAATGATGATGAAAACAATTGCGACAGTAGCTCGCAGAATTATTTGTACATGTAATTATTTGTACATGTAACACTGCCCCCAGCTCAGTTCTTTTCGCCCCGAAAAGATGTGTCGCTATTTGTAGTCAATTCTCCCTGGGTGTAATATGGGGCAAGACGGTCCAGATGCACGATTTTCATTTTAGCTCTCGGCTTACGATGTTCCTGTATTCGGTATACGACGTCGTTGATTCGCTTTGTAACTCGGTATGGTCCCTCCCAATTATGTTGCAACTTTGGAGACCTACCCTTTCGCCGTTGCGGGTTATAAAGCCGCACCAAGTCATCTTGCTGGAAGCCAGTAGAATTAGCCTTTAGATCATACCTGGTCTTCATGCGGTCAGTAGCCGATTCGAGGCGTTTTCGCACTGTCCGATGTATCTGGTTCAACCGTTGTCTTAGATCACTTGCGTACTCCGAGATCGTTTGGGGTTTCTCAGGGGGTGTTCCGAACTTTATATCGGCTGGCAAACGAATAGTCTTTCCAAAAATGACTTTGGCTGGGGCTTGGCCCGTCGACGCATGTTCAGCGGCTCTATACGCCATTAAAAATAGTGGGATATGTCGGTCCCAGTCCCTTTGGTTCTCGTCAACCATCTTGGCAAGGTGTTTATTGAGCGTGCCGTTGAAACGTTCGACCATTCCATCGGATTGGGGATGCAGCGGTGTTGTCCTCGTTTTCCGTATTCCCAGCTGCTCGCACATTTCGCTAAAAACTAGTGACTCAAAGTTTCGGCCTTGATCCGAATGTAGTTCACAAGGCACGCCGTACCTGCTGACCCAATTTAACACTAGCTGTTCGGCTACAGTAGTTGCTTCCTGGTTGGGAATGGGGTAGACCTCGGGCCACTTGCTGAAATAATCAGCTACAACCAGCGTGTACCGATTGCCCCATTCAGGTTCAGGAAAGGGTCCAGCGATGTCAACAGCAATCCTTTCGAATGGCACGCCTACGTTATAGGTTTGCATTTGTCCTCTCAGTCGTCGCTTTGGGCCTTTGACGGAAGCGCAAATTGTGCATCTGCGGCACCAGTCCTTTACGTCTTCTCGAGCGTGGAGCCAGTAGAATCTTTCCCGCAATTTCGCTAAGGTTTTGTTAACACCAAGATGGCCTCCCGAGGATCCTTCATGCATTTCCTTTACCACATCGTGGATTCGGCTTTTGGGTAGTATAGTTTGCATCCTATAGGAGCTGCCATCCGCCGTTTCCCATTTCCGCTTGAGTACGCCACCCTCCACCTGTAGGGAGTTCCATTGTGCCCAATAGCTTTTCAGAGTTGCGCCATGCATCGAAACGTCCTTCCACTCCGGTCGCCCAGTTGTCTCCTTCCATACGAGCAATGGTCCGATGTCTTCATCGGCTAGCTGGGCATTTCGAATCTCCTCCGATGACCAACCTTCATCGAATTCGGCCGTTATCACTCGCAGATCAACGGGCGGCTCCTTTTCCTCAATCTGTTGGCAATGTTTGCAGTTAGCTGGACATGGATGATGAGATAGGGCGTCAGCAATTCCATGAACTCCGCCCTTGTGGAGCAGTTGGGGCCTCACTAGGTCTGGTCGGATCGTCGATCGGGTTGCACCAGTGTCGTTTGTTAGGGTGCATTGTTCTTCACCAACTTGACCAGGAAGGCATCTGTCTGCTTCTCCACGATGTTGCCTTGGCACGGTGCTGGGGATGTCGATACTCCTAGCCAACGTTCGCCCCACGAAGTTGGCCCTTGCAGTTTGATGGGCCTCCATTCTAGGCTCCTGGCACGGTCTGGATCTCCACCACCCTGGACAATAGCTCGGTCTTCTTCCCTTCTTGCAGTCTCTTTGCAGGTGCCCTTTTTCCCCGCAATTCCAGCATCTAGGCGCACCATTCACCTGCAGCTCTCGCTCAATTCCCACGCGCTCACCCCTGCAATTATCTGCCTCGCGAACCCGGGCAGTGGTACGGGTCTCATTTTTGGCTGCCTCAAAATTTAAACTATAAGCCAATGCATCCTTGACTGTTTGCTTTTGAGCTAACCGCACGGCTTGTTGCAATTCCTTGTCCTTTAAGGCGCTGATGAATGCTTCTGCTGCTACGTCATCTCGATGTTCTGGGTCGTACGCTGGGTAAGCCAAAAGTGCCAGTCGCTCAATGTCTTGTGCTAGCTGCTGCAAGGTTTCGCCAGACTTCTGCATCCGATGCCGTAGCTGTGCCCGGTAAATCTGCTTTAGATGATCGTCTCCGTAACGCATGTCCAGCGCATTCATTATAGCAACCGGGTTTGAATGCAGCTCAACGGGGATAGTCTGCAAAAGCTCGGCAGCTGGGCCTCTTAGAGCAAGAATTAACGCAGTTGCTCGTTCCTGCTCATTCCAATGATTTATCCTAGCGGCTGCTTCAAACTGGATTTTGTAAATACTCCAGACCGTTTGCCCATCGAATATTGGTGCTTGCACATTTCTAGATGAGCTTTGCGCTGTGGTTATAATTGGGGCTGGTGAGGCGGTTACTACTGCCTTCGCTGCTTCCAAGTCCTTTTTAACTTTTTCCATCTCATGGTTCATTCTTTCTTCGACCTGGCTGACCTTTTCCTCGACCTGGTAAACCTTTTCTTCGACCTGGTCAACCTTTTCCTCGACGCCTTTAATTTGCTTGTTAAGACTACTGAGCTCCGCTTTTATTTCGGTGGACTGTTTTTGAAAATCTGCCTTGATTTCGATCGCTTGTTGATCCAGCTTCACTGATTGTTCATTAAGCTTCGCTGATTGTTCATTAAGCTTCACAGTTAAATTAGATGACTGTTGTCGCTGCTCTTGCTGCATCAGCATTAACATTTGCAATATCGCATTTTCTGGCATTTTTATTGTTTCGGCTGTTTTTCTACCAGTTTCCACGTTAATTTTCACTATTGTGCACAAAAATGTTCAAAAGTTTTCACTTCCAAAATTTTTCTATCCCACTTCTGACACCATTGTCGCGTGTTATTGGTTCGCGGCCAATAATTTTAATGTTCCGGGAAAGTGAAAACGCAATGTCTTTTAATTTAAGTTAAACGAGTTTATTTAATTCCAGAAAATGCACAATAATCAGTTTAACAATTTAACACTTTCACTAATTTTAATTTTCACTATGAAAAAAAATCTAACACTTGTCCATAAATTTCTTATCGCAATTGTCTTCTAAATCACTTCACTATTACGAAACACACTTCCCACACACTTTCGCAGTTCTTATCGCGGTCGAATGAATGATTCCCCCCATTCATTCAGCTCGCCTTTATATAGGGTCTCTACCTATTCACCCATTTCTCGTACATGGGCGAATGTTCTACCGAGAGGTACCTGGTAGGTTCGAGCGAGTTCATGAATGGAGTGACGTCACTTGCAGATGTTGATCATGCTTGTTGGGTTCGAGTAAATTCATTCGTTGACGTTCTTAATGATGATGAAAACAATTGCGACAGTAGCTCGCAGAATTATTTGTACATGTAATTATTTGTACATGTAACAATATTATAAATTGATATTTAAAGATTTTAAAGAAAACAATGTACAATTTACGACAAAAATTGATTTAATCAAATAGAAAAATTTAAACTTCTAAAACACATGATTTTCTCAGAAGTGATTGAATTTACCTAAGTAGAATATCTGAAATTTAGTCAGTAATATTTTTTTCTTCTTCATTTCCTATTGAAATTGAAACTTATTTAATGTTATTTTTAACTGAGATCAGAATATCTTCTATCTATTTTTTTTCTTTTTACTTTTTTATATTGAAAAGCTCAACTGTAACTGTCGCAACTAGTAGTAGTAGAGTAATCCATTTGTAATGCACATAACTTTAAGTGGGAAAAATGTCACTTCGAGGTATATCATGTCGGAGTTCTATGATTTGAAAATTCTTTCAATTTTACGAGCCTCAACCGAGCGTATATTGTGTCTTGCATTGAAATTCAATGCACAGTAAACTCAATCGAAATTCGGAAATCAAATAAGCTACGCCAACATGATATCTTCAAATACGGTGCATAAAAAATACGAAAACTACTTGTACAATAGAATATATAAAAACGATAGCAGAGAATAAGAAAAATGGCATATTTGATGATTTAAGTTGGTGTAATTATTTATTACTATGAGAAAGTGATTCGTTAGTCAACAAATTGTTGTATGTGCTTAACCGAGTCTTGAATTTACGTAATTCAGAGGTAAGAATCATGGTTTGTAATATCAACTTCATTCTAGAAGCATCGGTGGGAACAGATGAATTGAGGAGAACATAAAAATGTCATTATCAGCTCGTGAAACGGATTAAATGTATAGTATTTGGTTGATATAGAAACAAATAAATGTCAGTGTTATTTCGACAGAACCGCACTTTTTTTCAACACTAGAATATAAGCCAAAAAAAAACTGCAGAGCGACATAACAGTTGGTACCAGAAGTAGGATATTCACATGTAAATTAGAGAAACAATTCAGTGTAAACCAGGTCAGCTTTGAGCGTGTTGTTTATTATGCACGGATAGTTTAAAAAAAATTGTGAAGTGCTCCGAAATTCTTAGAGCGTAGATTTTGCAAAATGGATACATTGGACTCACGTACTTTGTTAGAATTCATCGTGACGGAATGAGAACTATTAAAACCCAATTCGCGAATGAATAATAGACTGCGCTGCGTTTTTACTTAAAAGGGTTCGCGTGGAAAAACTCAAGCCCTGGACGCAGACTTAAGCTGCTAATAGCGACGAAGGTAGCCTTGAACGAGTGTTAACGAAGAACATAGTAG
>OZ017740.1:225045883-225145883 GCA_963969285.1 Odontomyia ornata | reverse complement strand
AAAAAGAAAACCTACTTCGAAATGCCCTAAAAAGGATGAAATAAATTTTATGGAAGCGGTGCCAAATGAATTTCCCCATTTCACCATAAATACTTCCAACATCTGCACCATCACAAAAAAAACGGGGAAAAAATGATATGGCACCGCTTCCATAAAATTTATTTCATCCTTTTTAGGGCATTTTGAAGTCGGTTTTTTTTCTAAAAGTTTTTTATTACCAATAAAAATTAAGTTTGGACTGATGTTTTAAGAAATTATTACATTATTTCGGGCTGTTAAAATATCAGTATACCCTATGTATACTGGCATGAACTGGGAGCTTGATGTAATGTGTATCCTTTATATACATCCATGCTCCCGGGGAGAGAGATCTTCTTGCATGACACTTACCTACTACTGCATTCACCCAAACTAGAGGAACAAAGACGAGAGTTAATTTGATTGAGTAATTTTATTTCATTGCTAATTTTCTTAAACATTTACATTTTTTTTTTTTTTTTGTGGTAGGGAGGTGAAGGCATTTATGCCCGCCGAGTCTGGCAGTGTGGGACTCCCATGGAGGATAACTTTGGACTACCCACTAAATACCTCCCCTGTCAATCTGAGAACCTAGCCTGGAACCGTTTGACACATTACTTCGGGCCAGGTCTCGTTTTGTTACGCCGTGGGGCGCCTTCAAGCTGGGGAGTCCCTTTCCTAGCGGGAGGGGAGGGGGAAGAGGAATTGCCAGAAGAGCGATCCCCCAGCCCAAGTGCCTCCGGCTGCTGTGAGTCCCTTTTATATTTTAGGACTGCCCGAGCATAATGTGCCACCTGGTTCCATTTGTCAACCGATTCGAGCATCACCGCAACTATATTATCCGGGGTGAGCTCTCCCGTCTCCCTGTAGAGTTCCCTTCGCAGCCTGGCCCATTTGGTACACGCAAAAAATGTGTGACAGGCATTGTCCTCTTCTCCTGGGCAAAACCGACAATCGGGAGACCGTGACTTGCCGATCTTGTGCAGGTAAGACTGAAAACACCCGTGCCCGCTCAAAAGCTGGGTCAGATAGAAGTCAGTCTCACCATGCCTTCGATTTAGCCACGGTCTCACATCCGGGATGAGGCGCGCAGTCCACCTTCCCTTCGTGCAATTCCTCCAAGACTGCTGCCAATCGTTGAGCGAGCGTTGTCTCTCCTCGCGGACAACGATCTCCCTCGCATCCTCGTTTCGGCGCAGGTAAATAGCGCGGCGCTCTCTAGCAAGGAGGGCGACAGGTATCACGCCTGCAATCACTCTCACCGCCGAGTCGGAGACTGTTGGATACGAAGATGCAATTCTCAGTGCTCCTCTTCTCTGTACCTGTGCCAATCGTTTTCGGTATACCTCCTTGCTGAGAGCGTCGCCCCATACCTCTGCTCCGTACAGTAGCACTGACCCTACAGCACTCATCAAGAGGCGTCTTCTTGATGGGCTGGGTCCCCCTACGTTGGCCATAAGTCGACTCAGGGCCGATATTCCCGAAGCAGCCTTCTCAGCCGTTGCCCTGATTTGCTCAGAGAAACTCTTCTTCGAGTCGATCAGTAGCCCCAGGTACTTCACCGCTGGCTTCGATTCGATCTGTATATCTCCAATACTGATCATCCTTACTCTAGGGATTCTCTTTTTTGTCAAGATGACCACTTCGGTTTTCTCCAGTGCTAAACTGAGCCCGCGAGCAGTCATCCAGTCCCTCACTCGGCGCATTAGCATACTTCGAAAGTTGCGCTTGTTCAACGGTGCGTCCGGCGACCAGAGCCGCAACATCATCCGCATAGCCGACCAAGCGCGACTCACCTGGCATCTCAAGTCTCAGTAGCCCGTCGTAAGACATGTTCCACAGGTCCGGACCAAGGATAGATCCCTGGGCAACACCCGATGTAATTTCCATCCTTCGTTGGCCCTGTGTCGTGTCGTAGAGCAGGCTTCGGTCCTTTAGGTAGTTCCTCAAAAGCCGCATTAGATATTCTGGAACTTGAAAAGAGTTTTCCAGCGTGTCCAGAATATCCACCCATCTAGCGGAGTTGAAGGCATTCCTGACATCGAGTGTCACCAACAGGACGATCCGTCTCTTGGTGCGACTATATGCCTCTGCCTTTTGGACCGCGTTCACCACCTCTGCAATCGCATCAATGGTAGAACGTCCTGCTCCGCGTTCACCACCTCTGCTCTAAAGCCGTACTGCCGAGGAGATAGGTCCCCAGCAGCACGAATCGCGTCAGTGAGTCTTCCCTTGATGAGTTTCTCTAGCACTTTCCCAGCCGTGTCTAGCATGCGTAACGGGCGGTATGCAGACGGCGATTCGGGATTTCCCTTCCCCTTGCTGACCAGCACGAGCCTCGCCACCTTCCATCGTACCGGGAAAACCCCGTCCCGTAGGCAAGCGTTGAATGTGCTGAGCAGGAAGTCAGGACAATGGTGATAGACGAGCTGCAAAACCTCAGCTGGAACACCATCTGGACCTGGAGCCTTCCTCGCTTTCAGGGAGAGGACTGCCTCCTCCAGTTCCAGCTGTGTGAAGAGTGGGCACTCGACTGCTGTTTCACCATGGACAGCGTCAACACGGACGGGATGGGCGGGGAAGAGTCCCCGCACTATCGCGTCCATCTTTTCCGCGTCATGTATACAAGGCTTCCGTAGGGCACCAAGTTTCCCCATGACCAGCTTGTAGCCAAGGCCCCACGGATCCCTATTTACATCGTCCACGAGGTCTTGCCAGCATCGGGCCTTGCTCTTGTTAATAAGCCTGCGAAGATATTTCCTGCCGGACCTGTATGCTGCTAGCCTAGTGTCTGCCTCTTCCCGTGTTCGCGCCCGCTGGGCCTCTCGCCGAAGTTTGTGACACTCGCTTCTTTGTTCGGCGATCTCGTTCGACCACCAGTATACTGGAGGCTTACCATGTCGGGGTCTCCGACGGGGCATGGAAGACTCGCAAGCAGCTATGATGGTACTCATAGTTGAGTTCACCAAGTCTTTGGCTGTAGGCCCTCCACTCTCTGGCGGAGCTCCCAGCAATGGGCCGCCTGCCGTAAGCGCGTCAGTGAACCTCTCGACGTCCATCCTCCCAGTCCTCCATCCGAGGATTGAAGTTTGGGCATATGCACGCAGAGTGGCACCGTCGTGAATCTCAACAGCTATATACTGGTGATCACTAGCCGAGTAGTCCTCTAGTACTCGCCAGTTGTGTACTCTAGGTACCAGGGACTCCGAAGCGAGTGTCACATCGGGTATGGTTCCTACGCAACCCCAGCGGCGGAAAGTAGGGGTATTACCAGTATTTAGGACAAAAAGCGCTGTTCTGGCCGCCATGTCCAAGATTTGCTTTCCCCTTGGGTCGGATTGTGGCATACCCCATTCGATGGCTCTAGCGTTGAAGTCTCCCCCGACCAGCATGTGGCCCTCTGTGTTCGAGACAGCGTCCTCCAGGGCATCGAGTTTGGTTCGAAAGGATCGCATTGCCTCGTTAGGCGTCAGATAAACACTGAAATATGTTATCCCTGAACACCGCACCCACACAAAACCATCCCCGCGTCCATGGCCCTGCACCTGAAGGCGGGCGCTGTCTCGAACCCAGATGGCCGAGGTACTAGATTTGTCAGGGTACCACGCTTGCGAGTCCTTGTTATGATGTTGCTCGCTCAGCAACAGGAGGTCAGCTTTCTGATCCCTCGCAAACTGCTCAAGTAGGTCCTGGGCGTTTGTGCTTCGGTGCAAATTGACCTGCAGGATACGGATCATTTAAGTATCGATTTGGCTTTAGTTAGGGCCTCCTTGAAAACCCAGCATCTCCCTGTCCCCGGCTCATGTTTGAGGTCGCCGGGTGCTAGCTTAGCATCCTTGCAAAGAATGCATTTTGCCTCGTTCGTGCACTCCTTCCTTTTGTGCCCCATTTCACCACATTTGTAGCACAGAGATCTCTTGTCGGGTCCCCTACAGCCATACGCGGTGTGTCCGTATTCGAAGCATCTGAAGCAGCGGATAGGGATCACTCTTCTCCGTATCCTGCAGATCACCCAACCTATCTTAATTTTGCCCTTCGCCAGGATTTGCTGGGCGTCTTTATCAGCTAGTTCGACAATAGCCATGCGTTGCCCCCTTGTGTTTTCACGTGTCAATCTTGCCTTGACTTCACTTAAGCTGGGGAACTCCCCCCTAATGGCATCCTCTACTTCAGCTTTGTCCGTGACGCAGTCGAGGTCCCTGATTTCCAGGGTGGCCATTGGTTCGAGCGAGGCAACCGTTGCCGCATCTCCAAGAACCTTTTGAACCGCGTCACGGAATGCATCTTTGTTTGTGGCCTCTGGCCCGAATTCCACCAGCAAGCCACCGGTCCGGGTTGATCGAACTGCTTTGATGGCAGTTTTGGTGTCGTCTGGCTTGACCGCTCCTTTAATTTCACGGAGGACATCTGCGTAGGTTCGGCCCTTAGTGGGTTTAATAAGCAGTGCCTCTCGCAAGGGTTTGCGCCGCGGCTCGCTTTTTGTTTTCTGCGGTATATCGGGGGGTTCTTTGTTCTTTTCGTGGTTGAGCTCTTTGTCTGTTTTTTCTAGGAGTAGCTTCTTGGCCGCTTTTTTCGCTGCCTTGTTTCGCACCACATGAAACTCCTCGCCTGGAGTGTCAACTTCGTTTATGGTCTCGTCCTTCCTCCTTTTCTCACAGTCGCCTTCAATTGGGCTACCGGCCATTCTTTTGCTGCTGCTAGGACCCACTGATGCCTCGAGGGAGAGCGTGTCTTTTTGGTGCTTTTCGGTTGCAAGCCACCTCCGCCTGTAATGCGTTATGCGGCCAAAAAGCTCCTCCAGTTCAAGAATGCCATTCTTGACACTCTTGCCTATGTTTTTCTGCACTTCGCAGGCAGCCCTCAGTTGTTTGACGATAGTCCCCGCTTTCCGAGTAAGCCGCTCCTCTTCGGCGCGGTCAAGGGCGATTGTGTTATTTGGCGCCACCTCTTGGGAGAGGCCCCCGTTTCCTAGCCCTTTTGCTTCTATCGCTTGGGTCGCGTTTGAAGTGGCGTCGGCCAACGGCAAAACTTCTCCCTCCCCCAGTCTTACACTGGCCTCCGTTGGTGTCGCAGCTTGATCCGGATTGTGTACGTCTTGCACTAGGCGCTCCGGGGTGCGCATAGTCCTTCTACTGCGCCCAAAGGCCGCAATGATGCCAGGTTGCACAACGCACTCTGCCTTCTTTCGTTCGTTAGTCCGTCTGTGGTCTGTCTCCACACATTGCAAACAATTAACTACGTTTTTATAGGTTGTTGTAATGGCACTCGATGACCCTTGGTTAATATTGAATAAATCGCTTCTGACTCTGATTTGATGTTCCTTGAGGTCATTTGAGTTCGTCGCGCATCCCGTTGGCCTGTAAAGATAAGCAAGAAGACGAGCTATTGGGATGGCCACACGGGGTGAAACGCCAAAAGCCCGGTTGAGGTTCATGGCTCAAGCCGATACCTCATCTCTTACCATTCAGTTATCATCAAACAACACTTCAGCCTGATTCCGGCGTTTAAACTTTGCTCGCGAAGGTCGCGTTAATTACTGCGTGGGTAGCAATACGCTCCCCAGTAAAGTCGAATCATAAACTGATCTGCCAGTACTCAACCAAGCGTTTATATTTGGTCGCGGAGCGAGCTTTTACTCCAATTTTTCCTGAAAACTGCTGAATACGCGAGCACGTGAGTTCCTATTTCACAGAAGCTCTTCCTCCCCGTCTCGTCTCGTTTGTGCGTAAATAGAGAGAGAGCAACAAACCGATATTCTCTTAGTGCAAACAGACTTACGGAAGAGCGAGGAGAGCTTTTGAGCTGATTACAGCATTTTCCTCCCTGCAGCTTTCACCTGGCTAACACGCTCGCTCGCGAGATATGTTTTGCTGCTGTCTTTTCATTCTTCTTCGTTTTCTTCTTCTTTCTGCGCTGGTTGTTGCTTTCTGCTGGCTGATTCGTACTTGTTTGTGAGATACATGCTTTTGCCGCCTCTTCACCTCCACCGCATACCTGCTTTATGAGGTAACACGGCTTAATCGCAGCTTGATAATTCTTATCATGTGAATGAACTTAAAATGGAAAGTGGCGTGGTTTCCTGCTCATACCTTTTAATATTGATGCCATTGGCTGGCAAAGGCATGAGGCGACGCGTTTGCACGTTCACAACATTTCTTGCATCCATTGAAAATAGGATTTATTTTTCTTGGAGAGAACAGTGAATCATCGTTTCATCTAATAACTCACAAGACAAACGTAGCGAATTACCACTAACGGACTTAGTTGAAGCGCTGGCGGTACGTGGAAATGTTATTGGCTGCTCCGACTTGTTGAAGGTTCATCAGCTGCTGGTTTGCACACATAAAATTATTGTTTATTTAATTTAGCCGCGTACCAGGTCTTGCGCCATATGATCGATGTCGCTTGAGCCGGTCATATGTGTCGTGTGATGTTTTTTGTATTGCTTAGAGACGATGTAGTGTGATGTTTTTTGTATTGCTTAAAGACGATGTTGTGGGTAGAGTGAGCCATATTATTAATTTTTGTTTTGTTTTGAGATTTATGTGTATTATGTGCGCCATATTTTTATTGTTTTTGTTTTGAGATGGTGATTTCTATCCAATGAGGTTGTGCGGTTAGCCATATTAATTCTGTTTTTGCTTAGAGATGCCGATGTGTTTCTATTCGGTTGAGTGATGTTTTGTTTTACATTATTACATTAATCTATACCGCTTTTCATATTCTCTACTTAATATTGTTATTTACCATTAACATTTACTATTTTAATCGATTTTCATTAAATCTGTTATTTTTTGCTTTTTTGTGTTGCAAGATCTGCAATTCTATGAGTGAACATTACTCTTCTTCTATCTCAATTCATAACTTCAAAAAAAAGATTACTGACGCATTAAAATAAGTTATTGTCAAATATATATTTACTTTTTATGTGATTTGTTTAGATATAAGTACTTTTTTGTGATTGCCTTGTTTGCCTTATTAAATAAATAAATTGTACGTTGTATTTGAATTATTTAGGAGTTGGTTTGAATGATCTTCAGAGAAGTAAATTAGATTTTAAATATCTGAATGAAGGAGTGAATGAATGAAGAATATGAATTGTAGATTTCTCTGCATATATTATTTGATGTTAATATTATATTTTGGATAATTAAATGTTCATCATGCAGCGGAGTGCCTGCCGTGAGCACCTCGACGAACCGCTCAACGTCCATCCTTCCGACGTTCCCCCAACTGTAGTAGATTGAGAGCACGGACATCGGGAGAAAACATCCCGTACCGTTGAGCCTCACGCCGAAGCTTGTGACACTCCTTTTGTTTTTCAGCGATTTCAGTTGACCACCAGTACACTGTGGGCCTGCCGTGCCGGGGTTTCCAACGGGGTAGAGAAGCGTTGCAAGCAGTCGTGATGATGCTCATAGTTGAGTTCACTCTGTCTTGAGCTGCCAGTTCTTCCATCCCCTGCGAATCTCCCTGCAGCGGGGCTCCAGCTGTGAGCACCTCGACGAACCTGTGACGCGAATCTGTTTAGGATGCTTCATTCGATTGCTTTAGCGTTGAGTTTCCCCCAATGAACACCTTGCTATCTGCGTTCAAGACAGTGCTAGCCAAAGCATTATACTTGGCTTGGAAAACTGATGTCGAGTCTTAGGCATTACAAACACACACAAGGAGAAGGTGGTCCCTTAGCACCGAATCGACACCAAACCATCCCTCCGCGTGGAAATCACTGTTCTGAACCCAGATGGCGGCAGTACCAGTTTCATCAGGATGTCAGGATGCAGAACTTTTATAGTTGGGTTGCTCACACAGTAGCAAAAAGTCGGCTTTCATGTCCCTCGCAAACTGCTCAAGCAGATTTTGGGTGGTTGAACTGCGGTGTTGGCGCTGCTCTTTGCCGTACCCTGCAAATGGCCCACCTTATTCTTACTTTGTCCTTATTCAGAAATTGTTCGGCGTCCTTTTGGGCCAAGTCAATGATAGTTATGCGTTTTTCCTTATGGTTTTCGGAGCTTCTTTTGCTGGCCTTTTCTTCCTCGGCCAGGTCCTTGACACAGTCAATGTCTCTTATTTGGATCATTTCCATCGGCTTACGTGAGGCTACAGAAACGCTTTTGCCGAAGGCTTTCTTTACTGCGTCACAGAATTTAAGCCTGGAACCGTTTGACACATTCTTGCAGGCTTGGTCTCGTTTTGTTACGTCGTAAGGTGTTGTTACACAACCAGTATACCCTATGTATACTGGTATGAACTGGGAGCACATTTGATGTGTATCCAATATACATCATCAAGGCTCCCGGGGAAAGAACTCACTCTACACCACTTACCTGCTACTCTGTCCGCTTAAACTAGAACAACAAAAGACGAGAGTTAATTTTTTAATGAATTACCTTCGTTTTATTGTTCATTCTTTTTAAATCACTAACATTACAATCAATTATTTAATTAAGTTAAACAACTATCCATACTGGGTGAAGCATTTACATTCACACTTCTTTTGTTGTTCATAGCAACTATCCATACGGTGTCTACACGGACGGAGGATGCCTAGAAGTAAGTAAAGTAAGTTGATGGTGGCTACGCAGCGTAATACGCAAACAAGCCGAAGGAGGTTCGCGGCTCAAGCCTACACCTCACCATCTTACTAATAATCGAAGATACTCCGCATTTGCACCGGAACTATATGCACTGCTTCTTCGTTGTTGACTTCGCGGCGAAATACACTTCGTGTACAATAATGTAACCGCTGTTATCACTACTAGCCGTTTCTCGCTCGATCAATTGTCTTTTAAACGATTCATGCGGCCTCAATTCGCCCTAAATTCGCTGAGTGGTTGAAACGTGCGCTCTCGTTCCACGAAAGCTTCTTCCTTCGCGCTCCGTCCCACTTGCCCGCATGGTGAAACTTTGTGGTGAATTGGAGAAATGGTTTGAAGGCAGGGCTTAGCACAGTGTCACTCCGCTGGAAACACACCCCGAAGCTTCTCATGCACATGGTCGTTGCCGTTGCTAATGTTATGGCTTATGTAGTATAACACTTGGCGTAGCTTGTCGATATTTCTATAAGCACACCCCGAAGCTTCTTATGTACATGGTCGTCGTCGCTAATGTTATGAATTATGAAGACTTTTCGCTTGCCGCTGGTCGACAGGTACATGCTTTGATGACAATGGGCGTATGTGCTTGACCGTATACACTTGACGTAGCTTGTCGATATTTCTATAAGCACACCCCGAAGCTTCTTATGTACATGGTCGTTGTCGTTAATGTTATGAATTATGAAGACTTTTCGCTTGCTGTTGGTCGACAAGTACATGTTTTAATGACAATGGGCGTATGCGCTTGGCCGTATACACTTGACGGAGCTTAGACGATTGACGACGTTGTATATAGCATAACATTTCCTCCGGCGGATTTGACTGATTTACGTACTTGGAGAGTGAAGTAAATCGTTGTTCCGTTCCAATGATGCGAATTACTTAATGCGTTAGTTGTACTTTGCGCTGTTAAGGCCATTACTATTGTCCGCTGTACTTCTCAGTGCCTATTGTTGATTGTTATTGCATTTATTAAACAGTAGAATTAAGTATGTTAATCAAGAACCAGCAGCAAAACAACAATCAAGAATAGGTAGTGAGAAGTACAGCGGACAATAGTAATGGCCTTAACAGCGCAAAGTACAACTAACGCATTAAGTAATTCGCATTATTGGAACGGAACAACGATTTACTTCACTCTCCAAGTACGTAAATCAGTCAAATCCGCCGGAGGAAATGTTATGCTATATACAACGTCGTCAATCGTCTAAGCTCCGTCAAGTGTATACGGCCAAGCGCATACGCCCATTGTCATTAAAACATGTACTTGTCGACCAACAGCAAGCGAAAAGTCTTCATAATTCATAACATTAACGACAACGACCATGTACATAAGAAGCTTCGGGGTGTGCTTATAGAAATATCGACAAGCTACGCCAAGTGTTATACTACATAAGCCATAACATTAGCAACGGCAACGACCATGTACATGAGAAGCTTCGGGGTATGTTTCCAGCGGATTGACACTGTGCTAAACCCTGCCTTCAAACCATTTCTCCAATTCACCACAAAGTTTCACCATGCGGGCAAGTGGGACGGAGCGCGGAGGAAGAAGCTTTCGTGGAACGAGAGCGCACGTTTCAACCACTCAGCGAATTTAGGGCGAATTGAGGCCGCATGAATCGTTTAAAAGACAATTGATCGAGCAAGAAACGGCTAGTAGTGATAACAGCGGTTACATTATTGTACACGAAGTGTATTTCGCCGCGAAGTCAACAACGAAGAAGCAGTGCATATAGTTCCGGTGCAAATGCGGAGTATCTTCGATTATTAGTAAGATGGTGAGGTGTAGGCTTGAGCCGCGAACCTCCTTCGGCTTGTTTGCGTATTACGCTGCGTAGCCACCATCAACTTACTTTACTTACTTCTAGGCATCCTCCGTCCGTGTAGACACCGTATGGATAGTTGCTATGAACAACAAAAGAAGTGTGAATGTAAATGCTTCACCCAGTATGGATAGTTGTTTAACTTAATTAAATAATTGATTGTAATGTTAGTGATTTAAAAAGAATGAACAATAAAACGAAGGTAATTCATTAAAAAATTAACTCTCGTCTTTTGTTGTTCTAGTTTAAGCGGACAGAGTAGCAGGTAAGTGGTGTAGAGTGAGTTCTTTCCCCGGGAGCCTTGATGATGTATATTGGATACACATCAAATGTGCTCCCAGTTCATACCAGTATACATAGGGTATACTGGTTGTGTAACAGTGTCTTCAATCCTGGGGATCCTTATTTTAGCGAGAGGGTAGAGAGGAATTGTGGAAAATGATCCGCCAGCCATGACGTCGACGGCTGCTGTGAGTTCCATTTATATTTTAGGACTGCCCGAACATAATTTGCCACATGGTGCCATTTGTCAATCGATCCAACCATCACCACGACTATACTACCTGAGGTGAGCTCTCCCATCTCCCTGCAGCGGTCCCATCACAGCCTGTCCCAGTTTTTGCACACGAAAAACGTGTGGCAGGTATCGTCTTCCTTTCCTGGACAAAATCGACAGTCGGGAGGCAGTAATTTACCAATCTTATGCAGGTAAGGCTGAAAACACCCATGTCCGCTCAAAAATAGGGTCAAGTAGAAGTTAGTTTCATCATGCTTTCGATTTAGTCACGGTCTCTTATACGTAATGAGTCACGCAGTCCATCATCTCTTCGTGCAATTCACCCAAGACTGCTCTCAATCATTGAATGAGCGCTGTCTCTTCTCGCGGACAACCATCTTCCTCGTGTCTTTGCTTCAACGCGAGTAAATAGCTTGGCGCTTTCTAGCTAGGAGAGCGACAGATATGACGCCTGTAACAATTTGCCGCTGATTCAGAGACTGTCGGATATGAAGATGCAATCGTTAGTGCTCTTCTTCTCTGTACCTGTGTTGTGGTGAACCAAGCCAACCTCGAGGCCTTAGGCCAATGTCTCGAGCATTACTAACGCTTCACACATTGGTTCTCGTAGGTATCCTGCATCATGTGGAAAAACTTGAGAAGTAAGTGTATGCGTGAGTATGCCATATACTTCGTGCTCGTCCACTTAGCTTGGCATTGAACAACAAACAAATCTGGGGTAAATGGAAATAATACACATATAAAATCACTTCTCGAACAGCTTAAGCATTGTTGCTAGTCACCGATAGATGGCCACGTGAAAATTTTCCAAAACAATCCACTGACCTAATATACTATTAATATAAATCGTTATTTTAGTTAAGTAAGCAAAGAGGTAAATGCACCCAATATGAAATGCAAATGAATGACAACAAAGGTAAACTTGAGGTAAGCATTACTTTTGTATAAATATCCATGGCCATTAACAAACCAAACACTCTTGATACTACGCATGTCCTACTCACGGCCTTTGATCGAGTAGAATCATCTCAAGGCATTTAGCCCGAGACTGACAATTTTCAAGAGAGTTCCAACCCGGATCCAGGTAGCCGAACGGAAAGCAGCCCTACGCGCATCAGCAAGCTATTTTGCCAGCCCGTACGTACATCAGCCAAACAGTGTTACTTGCCCTGCTCAAGGCTCTTGTCCGATCAGTAGTTTCCCTAAGGCATTTCGCCCAGGGACGAGCAAGTTAACGTGATTTCGATTCAGCGATCGTGCGGACAACAGAATTTGCGCCAAATTGCCATCGGCAACCAATTGACCAGCTCGCACCGCCAGCAGCCACCACGGCCAGCATACGTGAGCGGAGACTTGATTCCCATCGTCTGACCATCGGCGACCAACACGCATCTCCAGCAAACTCACCGGCACCACGCAACATCAGCATCGTGCGGACATCACAATTTGGGCCAAATCGCCATCGGCAACCAATTGACCAGCTTGCACCGCCAGCAACCACCACAACCGATATACCTGGGCGGTGACTGGACAACCACCACCAGCAGCCTGTGATGACATCGCAACCCCATCACACGACACAGGGCCAACGAAGGATGGAAATTACATCGGGTGTTGCCCAGGGATCTATCCTTGGTCCGGACCTGTGGAACGTGTCTTACGACGGGCTAATGAGACTTGAGATGCCAGATGAATCGCGCTTGGTCGGCTATGCGGATGATGTTGCGGCTCTGGTCGCCGGACGCACCGTTGAACAAGCGCAACTTAGGCTAGGTATGCTAATGCGCCGAGTGAGGGACTGGATGACTGCTCGCGGGCTCAGTTTAGCACTGGAGAAAACTGAAGTGGTCATCTTGACAAAAAAGAGAATCCCTAGAGTAGGATGATCAGTATTGGAGATATACAGATCGAATCGAAGCCAGCGGTGAAGTACCTGGGGCTACTGATCGACTCGAAGATGAGTTTCTCTGAGCAAATCAGGGCAACGGCTGAGAAGGCTGCTTCGGGAATATCGGCCCTGAGTCGACTTATGGCCAACGTAGGGGGACCCAGCCCATCAAGAAGACGCCTCTTGATGAGTGCTGTAGGGTCAGTGCTAATGTACGGAGCAGAGGTATGGGGCGACGCTCTTAGCAAGGAGGTATACCGAAAACGATTGGCACAGGTACAGAGAAGAGGAGCACTGAGAATTGCATCTTCGTATCCAACAGTCTCCGACTCGGCGGTGAGAGTGATTGCAGGCGTGATACCTGTCGCCCTCCTTGCTAGAGAGCGCCGCGCTATTTACCTGCGCCGAAACGAGGATGCGAGGGAGATCGTTGTCCGCGAGGAGAGACAACGCTCGCTCAACGATTGGCAGCAGTCTTGGAGGAATTGCACGAAGGGAAGGTGGACTGCACGCCTCATCCCGGATGTGAGACCGTGGCTAAATCGAAGGCATGGTGAGACTGACTTCTATCTGACCCAGCTTTTGAGCGGGCACGGGTGTTTTCAGTCTTACCTGCACAAGATCGGCAAGTCACGATCTCCCGATTGTCGGTTTTGCCCAGGAGAGGAGGACAATGCCTGTCGTACATTTTTTGCGTGTACCAAATGGGCCAGGCTGCGAAGGGAACTCTACAGCGAGACGGGAGAGCTCACCCCGGATAATATAGTTGCGGTGATGCTCGAATCGGTTGACAAATGGAACCAGGTGGCACATTATGCTCGGGCAGTCCTAAAATATAAAAGGGACTCACAGCAGCCGGAGGCACTTGGGCTGGGGGATCGCTCCTCTGGCAATTCCTCTTCCCCTCTCCCCTCCCGCTAGGAAAGGGACTCCCCAGCTTGAAGGCGCCCCACGGCGTAACAAAACGAGACCTGGCCCGAAGTAATGTGTCAAACGGTTCCAGGCTAGGTTCTCAGATTGACAGGGGAGGTGTTTAGTGGGTAGTCCAAAGGTATCCTCCATGGGAGTCCCACACTGCCAGACTCGGCGGGCATAAATGCCTTCACCTCCCTACCACACAACAAAAAAAAAAAAAAAACAAACCCCATCCATCGCTCGAGGAAGCAATTGCCGCGACGCCCAGAGCGGGTCCGATGCCAATCACGATCGAGGAGTACCGGACAAGCTTGATGAAGCCGCTCAATACGACGGTGGTCGAGCCGGAAGAGAAGCGGCCGCGCATTGCCGAGTTTAGCCGCAATTGCAGTGACCTGCGTCGATTGGCACGTCTTCCGGTAACTAAAGCGGAGTTGGAGGCGTTCAGAATCAAAATCAACGGGTTTTTTTTTTGATAGGGAGGTGAATGTCATTTATGCACAGAGTGTGGGACTCCCATGCGCAACTGGACTACCCACTGAACACCTCCCCTGTCAACTTGAGAACCCAGCCTGGAACCGTTTGTCACATTACTTCAGCCCAGATTTCGTTTTGTTACGCCATGGGGCGCCTTCACTACACGCAAAAAATGTGTGACAGACATTGGGTCAGATAGAAGTCAGTCTCACCATGCCTTGGATTTAGCCATGGTCTCACATCCGGGATGAGGCGCGCAGTCCACCTTCCCTTCGTGCAATTCACTAAAGACTGCTGCCAATCGTTGAGCGAGCGCTGTCTCTCCTCACGGACAACCATCTCTCTTGCATCCTCATTTCGGTGCAGGTAAATAGCGCAGCGCTCTCTAGCAAGGAGGGCGACAGGTATCACGCCTGCAATCACTCTCACCGCCGAGTCGGAGACTGTTGGATACGAAGATGCAATTCTCAGTGCTCCTCTTCTCTGTACCTGTGCCAATCGTTTTCGATATACCACCTTACTGAGAGCGTCGCCCCATACCTCTGCTCCGTACAGTAGCACTGACCCTACAGCACTCATAAAGAGACGTCTTCTTGATGGGCTGAGTCCCCCTACGTGGGCATAAGTCGACTCAGAGCCGATATTACCGAAGAAGCCTTCTCAGCCGTTGCCCTGATTTGCTCAGCGAAACTCATCTTCGAGTCGATCAGTAGCCCCCGGTACTTCACCGCTGGCTTCGATTCGATTTGTAAGTAAGGATTCTCTTTTTTGTCAAGATGACCACTTCGGTTTTCTCCAGTGCTAAACTGAGCCCGCGAGCAGTCATCCAACCCTGACTCGACACATTAGCATACCTAGCCTAAGCTGTGCCTGTTCGACGGTGCGTCCAGCGACCAGAGCCGCAACATCATCCGCATAGCCGACCAAGCGCGATTCATCTGGCATCTCAAGTCTCATTAGCCCGTCGTAAGACACGTTCCACAGGTGCGGACCAAGGATAGATCTCTGGGCAACACCCGATGTAATTTCCATCCTTCGTTGGCCCTGTATCGTGTCGTAGAGCAGGCTTCGGTCCTTTAGGTAGTTCCTCAAAAGCCGCATTAGATATTCTGGAACTTGAAAAGAGTTCTCCAGCGTATCCAGCATATCCACCCATCTAGTGGAGTTGAAGGCATTCCTGACGTCGGGTGTCACCAACAGGACGATCCGTCGCTTGGTGCGACTATATGCCTCTGCCTTTTGGACCGCGTTCACCACCTCTGCTCTAAAGCCGTACTGCCGAGGAGATAGGTCCGCAGCAGCACGAATCGCGTCAGTGAGTCTTCCCTTGATGAGTTTCTCTAGCACTTTCCCTGCCGTGTCTAGCATGCATAACGGGTAGTATGCAGACGGCGATTCGGGATTTCCCTCCCACTTGCTGATCAGCACGAGCCTCGCCACCTTCCATCGTACCGGGAAAACCCCGTCCCGTAGGCAAGCGTTGAATGTGCTGAGCAGCAAGTCAGGACAATGGTGATAGACGAGCCGCAACACCTTAGCTGGAACAGCATCTGGGCCTGGAGCCTTCCTTGCTTTCAATGAGAGGACTGCCTCCTCCAGTTCCAGCTGTGTGAAGAGTGGGCACTCTACTGCTGTTTCACCATGGACAGCGTCAACACGGACGGGATGGGCGGGGAAGAGTCCCCGCACTATCGCGTCCATCTTTTCCGCGTCACGTATAGAAGGCTTCCGCATGACCAGCTTGTAGCCAAGGCCCCAAGGAACCTTGTTCACATCGTCCACTAGGTCTTGCCAGCAGCGAGCCTTGCTACTGTTGATTAGTTTGCGAAGGCATTTCCTGGCCGACTTATATGCTGCCACCCAGTTGCATGCCTCGTCATGGTTCCGCGCCCGTTGAGCCTCACGTCGAAGCTTGCGACACTCCCTCCGCTTTTCAACGATTTCAGTAGACCACCAGTACACTGGGGGCTTGCCGTGCCGGGGTCTTCGACGGGGCAGAGAAGCGCAGCAAGCAGTCGTAATGATTTTCATAGTAGAGTTCACCACGTCTTCAGCTGCCAGTTCTTCCGTCCCCTCCGAAGCTCCCTGCAGCGGCTCACCTGCTGTGAGCACCTCGACGAACCTCTCGACGTCCATCCTTCCGATGTTCCATCCAGTTGTAGAAAGCCGAGAGCACGGACGTCGGGAGACAGCATCACTTATCTCAAGCAGAATGCACTGGTGATCACTGGCTGAGTAGTCCTCTAATACTTTCCAATTGTGTATCCTCCGTACTAAGGACTCCGAGGCGAATGTCACGTCCGGTATGGTTCCCTCACAGCCAATACGGCGGAAAGTCGGCGTGTTTCCGGAGCTTAGTACGACGAGGGCGGTCCTGGCCGCCATTTCCAGGATTCTTTTTCCCCGCGGATCCGTCTGAGGCATGCCCCATCTGATTGCTTTAGCGTTGAAGTTGCCCCCAACGAGCACTTTGCCCTCTGCGTTCGACACAGCGCCCTCCAAAGCCTGAAGCTTGGCTTGGAAAGATGATATCGATTCGTTAGGCGTTAGGTACACACTAAAGAAGGTGATCCCTGAGCACCGAACCCACACGAAACCATCCCCCGTCCACAACTCTCCGATCCGTGGTGCAGTCAATGTCTCGTATTTTGATCGTTGCCATCGGCTCGAGCGGGGCTAAAATTGGGCATTTGCCGAAGAGTTTTTTTACTGCGTCGCAGAATGCTTTCTTATTGTCGGCCTCTGCTCCGAATTCGACCAGTATGTGGCCCGACCGCGTTGGTCGTACTACTTTAATGGTAGTGTTGGTGTCGTCGGGCCTTACGTTTCCTCTGATGTCCCGCAGCACCTCCGCGTAGGATCGGCCATCTTGGAGCTTTACGAGCAGTGCCTGCTTCATCTTCGTCGGGGCTTCTGCCTCTCCTGTTTTGCATCAGGTCCTTTTCCTGATTGGGCGTCCGTGCGAACTTTACTTTTTGGCTTTTTTTGAAGGAGTTTCTTTGCAGTTTTCTTCGCTCCTTTCGTAAGCACTGTCTGGAACCCCTGATCTGGTGCTCCACGCCCATCAAGTGCCTCTTCCTTCTTTCTTTTATCCCGAACTCCTTCGATTGGGCTAGACGCCATTCTTTTATTGACTTTTAATGGTGGAGCTATCTGCATGTCGCCTTTAGATTTCGCCTCTTTAGCCTTCTGTTCGTCTTCGGCCCTTAATCAGCTCCTCCGATAGTGCCCTATACGATCTAGGAGCTCCTCTAGTTCAAGCAGCCCGACCTTTGCTGCTTTGCTGATTTTTGGGGAGTCGCATGCAGATTTTATTCTTTTCAGAACACCTCTTGTTTTTCGAGTGGCCTTTCTTCTTCGTATCGCTGGGCGGCAATTGAACTTTGCAACGTTCCATTTCCGAATGCAATACTTCCGCCACATTTTCGACGTTGGCGGTGCAATAATGCGGTGTCTGGTCACTCGTTGCTTTTCGTGCCGTAATCTCCTCGTCGGCTTCAGGATGTTTCTTTGCTATGACGGGATTTGCGACCCTTGCATCGGTCGCTTCGGTAACGATCACAGCAGTGTCAATCGGGAGTCCGTCTCAACCGAACCTACACCACCAATCCAATGGTGCGAACTTCGAACGTACTCCGAGGCCTGCCAAGGTTTTACCGGGACGGAGACGGTATGAAAGTTGAATTGGAGCCGTTCACACACGAGTGTCACCTCGGCGCTACTGTGCAAAGCAACTAGGTCCAAACCATCACATCCGCTAGCCCAAAGCATCAATTCCAGTTCGTTGTCCAAAGCGTAGTCCAGATCCAATCAGAGTCGTTACCAGACATCCCAGGAGGGAACCTCACGGCGCCCCCCATATTCTCGGATCCGTAGGGGCGGCGCTCCCCAAAGAATGCTAGCCTCCAAGAGTGCTCTTGTCGACCGGCATTCCCCCTGCGCCCATATCAAAGCGTTGGATTTAGAATTCTAGGCAGAACAGCGCCGCAAACGGGAGGCACCCGCAACAACAAACAATCGGAGTAGCAATTGTAATTTAAGGATAAAATACATGTATTTGATGGAGGAAACGTGCGTTTCATTTGGGAAGCTATAAAGCGAAGTTGCGTATAGTATTCAGGTATTCCAGACCAGGCAAGTGGATACGCGTACGCACCAAATAAATACATGTGGGTATATTGGTGCTACGTCAAGGGAACTCGCGCCAGGTTGGTTAGGCCTTCGACATAGTTCTAACACCTGTGATAAGTTTTTTCGATACACCTTCTTACTGAGAGCGTCGTCCCATATTTCTGCTCCGTACAGTAGCGCTGACCGTACGGTACTCATCAAGAGGCACCTGCTCCCTCTACAGGGAGAGGGGAGAGCTAACCCCGGATAATGTAGTCGCGGCGATGCTCGAATCGGTCGACAAATGAAACCAGGTGGCACATTATGTTCGGGCAGTCCTAAAGGATTAAAGGGACTCACAGCAGCCGGGGGTTTTGGGACTAGAGGATCGCTTGGCTGGCACTTCCACTTCCCCTCTCCCCTCCCGCTAGAAGGGGGATCCCCCAGCTTGAAGGCGCCTCACGGCGTAACAAAATGAGACCCGGCCCCAAGTAATGTGTCAAACGGTTCCAGGCTAGGTTCTCAGGTTGACAGGGGAGGTATTTAGTGGGTAGTCCAGTCGCCTTCTTGCGAACATGGGAGTCCTACCCTCTGTGCATAAATGGGCATTCATCTCCCTACCACAAAAAAAAGAGGCACCTGCTTGATGGGTTGGGCTCCCTTTACTGGCCGAAACGCCAGCAGCAGCTTTCTCAGGCGTTACCCTGATTTTCTCAGAGACTCATCTTCGAGGATTTATTCCGAGTACTAGAGGAAGAAGTTGCATCCTTCTATGAAGCAAGTTTTTGGAAAGCGTTGCTCAATTGAGAAACTTGATTGATTGCATCCTCCTATGAAGCAAGTTTTTGGAAGGCGTTGCTCAATTGAGAAACTTGATTCATCAGAAGATGCAAACTATTTCCCAGGGTTTGTAAGTCACTTATCTGTGTATTGTTGGAACCATTCTCCACGGATGCTTCATCAATCGGGAAATATTCTTCGGCATCCTCATCTTGTCGGTGGGCAAATTGACCGCAGTCACCAACAAATTAAAGCAAAAACGTATTATTTAAGAAAAGGTATACCTATATGTAAACGAAGAAGTGAAGTTCATCTGCCTCCACATCAGGGCCCTGACAAGTAGTCATTAAAATTTAAAATTTTTATGATAATTCCTAATCAGGATATAAATAAATAAAACATGGTCAATCCAATGTATTTGATATTAAGATATCATCCGCCGAGTAAAATAATATCCTCGATATCCATTTATCCTCAATGGCGCAGCGAACACTTTAACCACTACACTACGCAGTAGTGGTTAGAGTACTCGCTGTGTAAGCCGAAGGTTCTTGGTTGAAATCCCGTTGGTAACAACGAGATTTGTTTCGACTAAAAGCCCTCTCAATTTTATACGTACTGGTTTAAAATTAGAACATCGCAGCTCAGTGGGCGGACACATGGTCAAAGCGTACTGCTGACCATACCACCTATTTTAGTACCAATGTATTCGATCAAGATAATGAAATACTCTAACTACCTCTAAGCAAAGGTACTACTACATAATTTACTTGTTTATTCGAAAGTATAATAAATTATCGGGGAAAATAATAGCCGTTATAAAATCAAGCATACGGCAGGCAAGCTAATTGATGTTCTGCGGGGTGGTTACATGTATATTATGGTCAGTTGTGGTTGATTTTCCATATATTTTGAAGTATAATCTTCTTTGTTTGTTCCAGTATCACGGGTAGGTCCATATAGTTGAGAGTTGTCTTTTTGTTTCTTTTTTTTAGTGAATTTATATTCGGGTGTATTTTATTCATGTAGGTAAGTAGTTTGTGTTGTTAATTTTGTTGTGAGTCAATAATGATGAATCAGTCGAAATATGTATATCGTTTGTAGGATATTACATTGAATCTTTTGAGAATATTGCTTATGAAAACTTCTTCCAGGGATTGAATACTCACTATAGAACAAGTCGAGCAATCAGGAGAGTTCTCCTACCAGAAGGGATTTATAACCATCCTAGCGTTCAAAACAAGTTTTCTGATGGCATGAATCATTGATTTGAATTAATCATCCAATATAGTACTTGTATAAGAAATCGTTCAAATCTATGCAAAAGCTTCTTTCATAATAATTTTTCTAAATTTGCGTGAAATACCGAAGAAACAAAAGAGTGGCTAGATCAATTTGAAATATATATCAACTATCCACATTTATTATTGTTGTTGGAATTCCATGCAAGTGGAATCGCTCTACTCACTTAATTATGATGTGATTTCAATAAAAGCATAAGGATATTATATTAATCTACATAACTGTAAAATTTTAAGAAGTTTATGAGTACCGTTTTGATTTTATGGGAGAAAACGTAAAATTGGCAAATCCTACTAGTATTAACAAAGTTAAGTGAATTTCGATTTCTGAGGTATTCGCTGCCCTTGTACTCATAAAGACCTACCCACGTCACTTTTTTCAGATTTTTAGGCTTAGATTTATAATTGCGAGGGGTACATAAATTTTTCGTGCATTTTGCTTCCTCCTGGACCCCTTGTTGCAAATTTTATTTCAGATTATAAAATTTCTAACAGAGACCTTTAATTTGATACCCCATTCGATCACATTTGATAAAAAAAATTTTGTGCCACTTCACTATAAGGGGGACCTCCCTAAAAACTTTTGAAATATTTGATTAGACGTAAACTTTCGAGCTACCACCACTTCTGACCTTCCCACAAAGTTTGAGCTTTCTAGCTTCTATAGTTTCTGAGAAAACTTGTTTTGACGTACGACCGGACGGACAAACAGGACGCGAAACTAGTAGGTCTTTTAAAAAAATTTTTACGAAGCCCTAAAAAGGAATAAACAGACAACCCAACACTATATGGGCTTAACCGTGACATGAGAATAAAAACGATAAGCGCACAAAATATACAGAAAGCCGTTCACAACTGATCGTGCCATACACGATACATCTTACCACCTTGCAAAACAAAAACTAGCAGGATGCAGATAATGGTACTGAAACTTCACTGCATCCCCATGTCCTTTACAAACTACTCCAATGAAATAAACAATATTTACAAACTAGTAATAACGGATACATACAACGTGACATTGACAAAGTATTGGCCATCTTTCTTATACAACAAACCAGACTCCAACTATGCAACGCAAAACCACGCACATAAGCCTGACGTTATGACATTGTTACATAAACAAAGCAAAGGCCCGAGACTTGGCATCCTAGAAAGACTTGAAATATGTAAACATAGAAAGACAGACGGTAAAATTATCAACGAACAACTTATGACAAATTCTGATGCAGTTTTCTCAGTAATAGACCATATTCTCCAACGAAAACGGAAGCGAGACAAATCAGAACAAACGGACATTCAAAAGCATAAAAAACGAAGGCCTAATATCTCCGGTAACCCTCTACCTGGTTTACCCAAGGGCCTACCGGCTTGACCGACTTTACACCTACTCGTATATAAAGTAATTTCCTTACACACGTCCATTAGATACTGAAGATTACTCAAAGGAGTCGAAATGCGTCTGCTTACCAGTAAAAAAGGCCCAACGGCTTACGACTAACAAATGCCCAATGGCTTTTCCACATTATTGAAAATTAGCCTACGGATATAAAATTGACTAAAAATTCTTGAATTTATAAATATAATTTTCCAAGTCATTTTCAATCATACGAAAGTAATAACTCCAATTTTTCCCTATTTTTAGAATCAACGCGCTGACGGAGGTTTTCAGACATACATTGCGGAAAATCGGGTCCCACTATCCTTTTTGATAATGCTTATTTTACAGTTCCTACTCATTATAATTGATAGAGTTTTATATTTGCGGAGAGCTGTCAAATTTCGACTGGCATTCCATTTCTTATTAGTGTTAGGAATTCATGCGTGGATGTTTTTCATCATTCCCATTCAACAGGGGAGAGTTTTTAATTCCCAATCACCAACAATCATCTTCTACTTTCTGAAATGCGTTTATTTCATTTTATCATCGTATCAGTTGCGCTGTGGATACCCAGCTCGTATTGCAGGCAATTTCTTTACAAAGGCATATTCTATTGTGAATTTGATATACTTTAAAGTGTAAGTTCAAAACAATTTAACCAAGATTTCCGTTAAAATACCCATCATTGTAGATATATGATGATACCTCTTCTTTATGAATTTCGGGCACTTCTCGACTGGGTGTGTACCGACACAACAATGACAGTGTTTGAATGGTTGAAAATGGAGGATCTCTTTTCTGAAATCTTCACCATGAAGTGTTTTCGACAAATGGAGTCCGACTTGCCAGTACCGCGTGGAATCAAAAAACCAGTGCTGACGAAAGTTATTATGGGCGGCGGCATAATATTTATTTTATTTTTCTTAATATGGGGTCCATTTGTTATATTCGCATTAAGTAGTGCTGTCGGGGTACCTAATCTGCCATACGACGTTTCAATTTCTTTACGAATTGGGCCATATGAGCCTGTCTACAAGATGAGTGCCCAAGATAGCAGTATTCACAGGTAAGTCTTAATTTGTTAGCAATGAAGCTTGCATTTATTTCATTTTCTAATTTTGATTGTAGCTTTATAGTTTATTGCTGCAAAAACAAAAAAATTTGATTTTAGATTTAAAGTTTATTGCTGCAACAACAAAGAATAAAAAATAAGAACAGCAAACCTACAAGGAAATATAAATGTTTGGTGTATTTTCATGTTGTTAAGGAGTTCGTTATTTAGTAATATAAATTTTGAATTTTACGCTTAATTAATCCGTTCAATGATACATTCGATATTCAATATAACAGGTGACAACACACATTTTTTTTTGTAGTCCGTGTGGTGTAGTGTTTAGGGCGCTCACCGCTTGCACAGCAGTTCCCAAGTTCAAAGCTTGTTGGTAGCAACGAGTTTGTGCTTGGATATTTCTATAGTACTATCAGCCTACCCAGTTGTGATGGGTACTGATTGAAAAATCAGATAATAATCACATGGTTGAGCGTGATACTGACTAAAAAATCTCAAAGCCATGGTTCGATTATTATTATTATCACCATAGATCTTTCTTTTAAAATAATCATTCCATTATTTATTTTACATTTTAAAGGGACTTTTTTCAGCAAAATTCAATATTCAACGTTAAAACTAAAATATATTATTTCCAAGATACATTTAAGATACAGCGTTAAATCAATTGCAAAGTTACTTTGTTTCGACTACTACATTTTCATTAATCGAGTAGCCCATTTTTAAGTTCGTTATTTGATGCGTCAAAATTTAGGAAAAAAAATGGTCATTTTTCAATTATTGATTATTCTGTGTCCATGGGACGTGAACAAAGTTTTCTTAAAAATCCTGTTAACTTTAATGTCTTAAATTTAAAATAAAAAAAATATTCGTTTGATTTTCAATCTATTAATTGACAAACATATTGTCGCGTGTTATGGTTCGTGGCCGATAATTTTAATAGTCCGGAAAAGTGAAAACGCACTGTCTTTTAAATTAAGTTAAAACAGTTTATTTACTAACAATGCAGAATAATCGATATCACTTTTTCACAGCTTGCCTATCAATTTTGACTTCAATTGTCTATCACTTCACAATCAATAACGCTTTTAATTCGCACTCCACACTATCGCAGTTTTACTATATCGTGATTGTAATAATCCCCCCATTCATTCAGCTCGCCTTTATATAGGGTCTCTAGTCATTCAATCCATCTCTCGTACATTGGCGAACTACCTGGAATATTCGGGCAATACTGAATGGCCGCAGTGACGTCACTTTCAGATGTTGATCATGCTGATGGGTTTTTGAGTACGTTCGTTTTGTTGATCATGATGTTCTAATGGTTGTGAAAACAATTGCGACAGTAGCACGCAGAATTATTTGTACATGTAAAACTGCCCCCACCTCAGTTCTTTTCGCCCCGAAAAGATGTGTCGCCAGTTGTAGTCAAGTCTCCTTGGGTGTAATATGGGGCAAGACGGTCCAGGTGCACGATTTTCATTTTGGCTCTTGGCATACGGTGTTCTTGTATGCGGTATACGACGTCGTTGATTTGTTTTGTAACTCGGTATGGTGCCTCCCAGTTATGCTGCAACTTTGGAGACCTACCCTCTCGTCGTTGTGGGTTATACAGCCACATCAAGTCATCTTGCTGGAAGCCGGTAGAATTTGCCTTTAGATCATACCTGGTCTTCATGCGGTCAGTAGCCGATTCGAGGTGTTTTCGCACTGTCCGATATATCTGTTTCAACCGTTGCGTTAGCTCACTTGCGTACTCTCAGATCGTTTGGGGTTTCTCAGGGGGTGTCCCGAACTTTATATCAGCCGGCAGCCGAACTTTCCAAAAATGACTTTGGCTGGGGCTTGACCCGTCTATGCATGTTCAGCAGCTCTGTACGCTATCAAAAATAGTGAGATGTGTCCGTCCCAGTCCCTTTGGTTCTCGTCAACCATCTTGGCCAGGTGTTTATTGAGAGTGCCGTTGAAACGTTCGACCATTCCATCGGATTGGGGATGCAGCGGTGTTGTCGTCGCTTTCTGTATTTCCAGCAGCTCGCACATTTCGCTAAAAACTAGTGACTCAAAGTTTCGGCCTTGATCCGAATAATGTTCGCAAGTTACGCTGTACCTACTGACCCAATTTAATACTAGCTGTTTGGCTACAGTAGTTGCTTCCTGGATGGGAATGTGGTAGACCTCGGGCCACTTGCTGAAACAATCGGCCACAACCAGCGTGTATCGATTTCTCCATTTGGATTCAGGAAAGGGTCCTGCGATGTCAATAGCAATCCTTTCAAACGGTACACCCAAGTTATAGGTTGCATTTGTCCTCTCAGTCTTCGCTTTGGACCTTTGATGGAAGCGCAAATGGTGCATCTACGGCACCAGTCCTCTACGTCTTCTCGAGCGTAGAGCCAGTAAAACCTTTCCCGCAATTTCGCTAAGGTCTTGTTAACAGCAAGGTGGCCTCCCGAGGATCCTTCTTGCATTTGTACGCCACCCTCCACCTGAGGGGAGTTCCATTGTGCCCAATAGCTTTTCAGGGTGGCGCCATGCATCGAAACGTCCTTCCACTTAGGTCGCCCAGTTTTCTCCTTCCATACGAGCAATGGTTCGATGTCTTCATCGGCTAGCTGGGCGTTTCGAATCTCCTCCGATGACCAACCTTCATCGAATTCGGCCGTTATCATTTGCAGATCAACGGTCGGCTCCTTTTCTCAATTCGCCGGCAATGCTTGCAGTTAGCTGGACATGGATGACGAGATAGGGCGTCAGCATTTCCATGCACTCCACCCTTGTGAAGTAGTTGTTGCCTCACTAGGTCTGGTCGGATAGTCGATCGGGTTGCACTAGTGTCGCTTGTTATGGTGCAATGTTTTTCATCAACTTGACCCGTAAGGCATAAGTCTGCTTCTCCACGATGTAAGCTTGGCACGGTGATGGGGGTGCTGGGGACGTCGATCCTCCTAGCCAACGTTCGCCCCACAAAGTTCGCCCTTTCAGTTTGATGGGCTTCCATTCTAGGCTCCTGATACGGTCTCGATCTCCACCATCCTGGACAATAGCTCTGTTTTCTTCGCTTCTTGCAGTCTCTTTGCAGGTGCCCCTTCTCTCCGCAATTCCAGCATCTAAGCGCACCATTTGCATGCGGCTCTCGTTCCTTTTCCACGTGCTCACACCAGCAATCGTCTGCCACTACCTTGCGAACCCGGGCAGTGGTACGAGTCACATTTTTCGCTGCCTCAAAGCTCAGACTATAAGCCAATGCATCCTTAACCGTTTGCTTTTGAGCTAAACGCACGGCTTTTTGCAATTCCATGTCCTTTAAGGCGCTGATGAATGCTTCTGTTGCTGCGTCATCTCGATGTTCTGGGTCGTACGCTGGGTAAGCCAAAAGTGCCAGTCGCTCAATGTCTTGGGCTAGCTGCTGTAAAGTTTCGCCAGACTTCTGCATCCGATGCCGTAGCTTTGCCCGGTAAATCTGCTTCAGATGATCGCCTCCATAACGCATGTCGAGTGCATTCATTATAGCAGCCGGGTTTGAGTGCAACTCAACAGGGATAGTCTGCAAAAGCTCGGTAGCTGGGCCTCTTAGAGCAAGAATCAGTGCAGTTGCTCGTTCCTGCTCATTCCAGTGATTTGCCCTTGCGGCAGCTTCAAACTGGGTCTTGTAAATACTCCAGACCGTTTGCCCATCGAATATTGGTGCTTGCACATTTCTGGATGTGCTTTGCGCTGCGGTTGTAAGCGGGGCTGGTGAGGTGGTCACTACTGCCTTCACTGCTTCCAATTCCTTTTTCATATTTTCCATCTCATGGTTGATTCTGGCTGACCTTTCCCTCGACCTGGTAAACCTTTTCCTCGACGCCTTTGATTTGTTTGTTTGGTTGACTGTTTCTCCAGCTTCTGTGTGATGTCTGCCTTGATTTCGATCGCTTGCTGGTCCAGCTTCGCTGATTGTTCATTTAGCTTCGTTGTTTGTTCATTTAGCTCCGCAGTTAAATTGCACGACTTTTCATTGAGCTTCGCAGTTAAATTGGATGACTGTTGTCGCTGCTCTTGCTGCATCAGTATCAACATTTGCATCAGCGCATTTTCTGGTTCCATTGATTTTGATGTTTCTGCTTCTCCACCTTCTGTGCCTTTTTCCGCATCTGAGGTCTCACCCGCCATGGTAGATTCATTAATGTTAGCTTTGTGGTATTTTTATTATTTCGGCTATTATTTTTTTGTTATTTTTTTCTCCACCAGTTTCCACGTTACATTTCACTATTGTCCACTTTACAAATGTTTAAAAGTTTTTCACTTTCAAAGTTTTCGTTTTCACTTCTCGACACCACTGTCGCGTATTATGGTTCGCGGCTGATAATTTTAATATTCCGGGAAAGTGAAAACGCACTGTCTTTTAAATTAAGTTAAAAGAGTTTATTTACTAACAACGCACAATAATCGATTTCACTATTTTACAACTTGTCTATCAATTTTTACTTCAACTGCCTATCACTTCACAATCAATATCGCTTTTAATTCGCACTCCACACTATCGCAGTTTTACTATCGCAGTTTTACTATATCGCGGTTGTAAGAATCCCCCCATTCATTCAGCTCGCCTTTAAATAGGGTCTCTAGTCATTCAATCCTTTCTCGTACATTGGCGAACTACCTGGAATATTCGAGCAATACTGAATGGCCGCAGTGACGTCACTTTCAGATGTTGATCATGCTTGATGGGTTTTCTTGTACGTTCATTCTGTTGATCATGATGTTCTTAATGGTTGCGAAAACAATTCCGACAGTAGCTCGCAGAATTATTTGTACATGTGACAATTTATTAAATGGAAACTTGGACTAAAGAACATTTCACACAGGAATTTAGTTGACTAAAAACAGTTGGTTTTTCAATTTCTTTATGTTGTATATACATACATCGTTTCCTAGGTAGCACTAGAGCTCTTCACGGGCCTTCGCTTCCTGCAAAAAGCGCCTCCAACTGTCTCGGTCAATCGAACGCGTCCTCCGATTTCGAAACCCCAGCAGTGATGAACTGTCTTCGTCAACCGAAACCTAATTCGTTTATAGTGTCAGGCTCGTGTTTGTGGTTTTGTCAGTGCATAATTGGAGTCTGCCTTGTTGTATAAGAAATATCGTAAGTGCTCTTTGTATCTTGTCGTTAGTTTCCGTGTTGTCCTTTCTATGTCACAGTCCTTGCATTTCAGGTTGTATATGCCGCTGTTTTCATATATCCATGTGTAATTCAGAATTGGTTTCAGTTTATTTCCGATGTTGTTGTTAGTTTTGAATGCAGTTTGTATTTCTTAAGGAAGTTTGATAGTTTGTTTGTCTCTTCGCCTACGTATGATAACAAATCCCTCTGTTGGTCATCCTTGTGCATTTCAGTCAGTTTGCATTCTTGTTTTTGTGTATGATAAGTTCGTCAATGTCACGTTGTTTGTATCCGTTGTTACTAGCTATTCTGTAAATATTGTTTCGTTCGTTGTAGTAGTTACTAGGAGTCATAGGGATGGACTGGAATCTCAAAGTCAAAGTCGAAAGCACGTAATTCAATACAAATCGTTATAAATTTTCAAAGATTGTACAGCAAATTCCAACCAATAACTAAATGGCCCAAATGACTCTCTAAATTTATACATTCTTAATTAAAAACGTTTCACAAAAACAACTATCAAATTCAGTTTAATTAAAATTATTACGTAATTTATAATTCAATTAGAAAAAGCAGAAAAAACCAACCAACACTATTTAAAAATTAATTCTAATATTAATACAACAGTGAATTTTTATCCTACATTTAATATGGGTTTTTCTGTCACAGTTACAGATCTTGCGATATGATTCCAAAAAAACCTCAACATGAAAATATTGGCTCTCGTCACTTCAGCAGTTTGATAAATTCTTCTATTCAATATATAGTGTTTCCATCCGTCTCAGGCTTTCTATGCAATCTGACATTCATATGTCAAAAGTGGTCTGACCAGGGTCTTGTAACAGATAACTTTGAGCTTTCGATCAATGTATCTGGAATGAAAGAGTCGCCGAAGGGACATGACTACTTTTTGTGCTTTATTGAGCATGACAACACAGGAATTATGTGAAATACATTCTAAACTACCCTCACAAGCCATAATGTGGAGATCCTTCCAACTACGTTTCAAGTCTTGACTGGGCCCCCTGCAGCGTTGTCCGAAACAAAATTGTTTCCCACTTCTGCGCATTAACTTTCATTCGCCAATTGTTGGTTTAGAGCTGCAAATCATTAAACATTTTTTTAACATTTCTCTTAACTATCGTAGCTTTTCGGTCTACGCATGATTGATCAGATCATCAGCAAACGCTACCAATGATCGTGTTGGCGAGACGTTAAAATCCAAGGAAAAATTTGAAGTGTCAAAACAAAGAAGTGTCAAAGTGTTGGCTCTTAGGATTCTTTGTCTTTAGTCCACTTCCCATTCAACCTGAATAGAGCGCAGTGCGTTTCGCAAGTGATTGTGCAGGAAAGTTAACCTAAAAAACCAAATAATAACCATACATTGAGTAAATTCAAAATTTTCAGTACGGCTAGTTTGAATAATTTTCAATAAGGTTGGCAATTGCCCCAACAAACTAAGATTTAACCTCATTTAGCTACAAGCAATCAGTTCAAGTAGAGAATATCGAAATTTTAAAATTAACCCAAGTTCCTCAGAGTTTACTAGATTCAGGTAAGAGCTTTTACTATAATAATGCCATAATGGAAGAACCTAACAACAAAAAGAAGGTACCACTGACCCGGGAGAAAGAAAAGGTGCTGAAATCAGGAAAATTATAGAGGAGACGGATGCAAAAAGAATAAAAAGAAACAACAAAGGTGATAGAAAATGCAAGGTCAATAACCCAAAACATAATGATAATGGTGATCCTAGCGAACAAATGGACACGATCGAAACAGTAAAAACTAGTGAATTCGCCAACGGTAAAATGTCAAGCACGCCGAATAAAAGCGACAAAACAAAGGCAACAGAAACCACGCCAACCATATCCACGCCGATGGAAGACATCGAAAACTTTATGTCGGATACACTGAACAAGACGATCAAACCCAAAAATACGATAACCCAGATTCTAAAAGATCATATGGCTGAAATAAAGGACAGCGAAAATCAAAACTCCGAACAAGCAAGAACTGGGAAAAACAACAACAAGTACGACAAAACGAGAAAATGAGACTCACTCCAATGTCCTTCTACTCAATGAACAAAAGTATGAACATAAAGAACATAAAGGACATCAAGCAAGTAGGATACAACAGGATAAAACTAATGTTCAACAAACCTGAGGAAGCCAATGAGGTAGTTATGAACGAAAATATCAAAAACTTTGGAGTGAGAGCGTTCATACCAAACACTGATGAGAAACGGAATAATAAAAGTTGTGTTACTAAACATCACAGAAGAAGAGATAGCCAAAAATGGAATTCCAAGCAACTCCCATGGCATACAATAAAAAAATATAAAAATACAAAAACAGTTAAAGTATCGTTCTCGGGAAATGAACTGCCGGACGAAATCAGATAAGAGTACCTGAAGATGCCAGTAAAGTACTATTACTTCAGGGCAAAACAATGCGTAAAATGCCCCAGACTTGGACACACTCAATATTTCTGCAAGGAATTTCAAGGAGAAAACAAAAGATGTTCAAAATGCGGAGACAAAGAATGCCTCGACAACGAGTGTAAAAACACGAAATGCTTCTTAGGTGGAGACCTAAGTCACAGTGCTATGGACAAAACCTGCCTCAAATGGATCAGTTACGATATGGAGGTGAAAGTCTGTTCCATAAGAAACATAACCCTCAAAGAAGCCAGAAATATTCTGAACAACGACAACCAATTCGAACTGCTGAAAGACAACGAAACCATGGATTCAGCTTTCCCTCTCCTGTCAAAATCCAAATTAACGAATAATCGAAACTCGAATAATGCCATAAATAAAATAATGCTAAACAAATCTTACACTAAAACCACAAGAACACATAACACAATATCAACCAATCAGACATCAAATGTTCCAACAGGTAGTCATCTAGTGCTACAATCAAACAACACGCTAATGGAAAGAAACACATTAGCAGAAAATATTTTCAAATCAGCTAATCAAGCTACACCAATAGAGAAACTAATTAATCTATTAAACAACAACTGCAAAAACCAAAATAACGTTAAGTACTTACAAATAGAATCCAATTTAATTAAGGAAGCAATACAAACACTTTCAAACCACTGTCTGAAAAGACCTAACACCAACAACTTACAATATACAGACTGGCTGACAAATAGTATCACTTAAAAACATGAGAGATTATAAAACATCAAATTCATCCAATATAACATCCAAAGCATTTCCAAAAATAAAGATACACTAGAGTACATTATGTACAAAAACAAAATAGACATTGCACTTCTACAAGAAACACTCCTAACAAAAAAATCACCCATCTTAAGAATCAAAAACCACCAACTTATCAACAAAATAAGAACAGAAAAAGAAGGAGGGGGAGTCTCCATAGTAATTAATAACAAAATAAAATTTAAAGAAATACCGCTCAGCAACAAAGACATTGAAGCAATAGTAATTACCACAACAAATCTTAGACCAAACATTAACAACTGCGCGTGCTATTTTCCCCCCTGACCTAAGCAGCAAAACTTTTAAAGAACAAATTCATAAAATTTTAAAAGCGGTCAACGACAAATACCTATTCTTAATTGGAGGAGACTTCATAGCAAAGCACAAAGACTGGGGAGACAATTAAAACAATGCAAAAGGAAACATCCTAAAATACGCATTAAAAAAATAAATTAGCAACCCTCAAAACAGGCACGTTTACCTTTTTTAGGAAAAACAATCAACAGAACACACAAATGTCAGCCCCAGACATCACCCTAACAAACAATTTAAACTACTGGAATCAATGGAATACGAAAAATATAAAATAGGCATGAGCGAACATGGAGAGAAACTGTAACTAAAGCAAAAGGAGAACTTAGGGATCAAAAAATTAATGACATAAACCAAAGCGGCGATATAAAACAGTTTTAGAATTTGGTCAATGCAGCCAAAACAACAACAAAAACAACCAGAGATCGCAACATGACAACGAAAACAATAAAGACTTTCTCAAAATAATAAAAAATAAACATCAAGCACTAAATACAAACTGGACTCCTTACATGCCCAACAACGTAGTACCAGCTGAACCTTTTGAAATACACAAACTGCTCATAGTACTAGATAAACGTAAAAAAAGGATCATCTCCGGGCCTGGATGCAATTGATTACAATATTATAAACTCCTTATATCATTACAGTAAATCAGCGCTACTAAATTCTATAAACGACAGCTTCAAAACTAACAACACACATAATGAACTTAGAGACATCAAAATCGTACCGATCCCCAAGAAAAACAAACCATTGCACAAAATAGAAAGCTATAGACCTATTTCTCTCATAAGCATTCCGCTGAAAATAATTAACTGCCTAATAAAAAATAGGATTGCTAGTGACATTGAATACCAAAACATTCTGAGCAATTTCTGTTTTGCATACAGAAAAGGAAAGTCGGCTATCTTATGCATGAACACTGTAATACACCTCCTCAACAAAACAAGAAAGCGAAAAACATCATGATTATCAACTGTGATATTTCTAGTGCGTATGAGAGAGTGAATATTCCGGAACTCTTCAAAATCATGTCCAACTTCAACATCAAGAATGATTATATCTCGTGAATCTTAAACTTCCTGATGTACAGAAAATTACATCTAGGCAAGGATTCGACCGAAATTAACAATGGTCTTCCACAAGGAGACGTACTGAGTCCGCTTCTCTTTAACCTCTACACATCTAGCCTCGATAAAATCACTGACAGTCAAACTACGCTCATTCAATTCGTGGATGACTTTCTAATCATAAGCAAAGGAATAAACAGACCAAACAACCTCAATAACCTACAAACTAAATTCAACAAGTTTACAGACCTATGTAACAGGCTAAACCTCCCACTGAACTCGGAAAAGTCGCAAGCCGTAGAATTCTACACTAACAAAACTCACCCCAACAAAATAAAATATGGAAACAACCAACTAGATTGAGTAAAAAATTTCACCTTCCTAGGCAGAAACTTTAGTAGTCAAAATCACTTCAACGAATTCTACAATAAGTCCCTAAGTAAAGCAAACAAAACAATCAACATAGCTTTCAAGATCAGCTCCCTCAAACATGGCCTTACCCCCAAAAAGGCATTAAACACCTTCAAGACTCTAATAAGACCGGTAATAGAAAGCAATCTAACTAACAAAGTTCAATAACTTTCTAAACAAAATAGACAGTCTGAAAGCCAAAGCTATAAAACGATGTCTCGGGGTCCCTACAACCGCGCCAAAGATACTAGCGCTTCCTCTGGCCAAAGAACTAACAGCCAGATTAAGAGCTGAACAATTCCTGGCCAAAGAAATAGGAAAAAACCTATATTGACCAGATTGCAAAGAAATGATCTCGGAAAACCAAAAAAACTCGAACTATGCCACAGTTTACAAAAAACATGTCGACATCTACAACAACACCTGTTTGGGTTCTGCACTACCAAACCGACACAACATAAAATTTCAGTCCAATAGTTTCATGCACAACATCCCCAACAACTACAAGACAATAAACTATGAAAACTTCAACCACTCGATTGAAGCAGTGTTACAAAACCTCACTAGTAACAAACCTAATGTATATTTCACGGATATGGCAAAAAAAAGACTAGGTACTGGCTTTGCCATACACTGATATAACTCAAAAAAGACACTAAAATACTGCTTAAACACAGACTCAACAGCCGCAAATGCAGAACTAACAGCAGTTCAGGAAGCTATAAACTACGCGGAAGCTGAACCCAACAATACCATAGCCATTTTAACCGACTCCAAAAACACAATAAACGAGATCATAAACAACACAAACCACAAACTCATCACAGAAATAATCAGAAAAACAATCAACAATAGACCTAACTCACTACTACTATTATACTGGATACCGAAAGTGGAACAATTTCACAGCTTCGAATTGGTTGACAAAGCAGCTAAACTGGCCACAATCGAAGGCGAAGAGGTCGACTCATTTCTGGAATGGGACGACTCTATCAAAAAGATTAATGACTCCATTAACATAGAATGGCATGAATACTACCGAAAAAACATCAAAAACCTAGCATACAGCCCTTGGCTACAAACTGACCTCATTTTCAGAAGCAAACCATGGTTCCACGATTTGACACCAAGCAGCAACACGCAAAAACAAATAAACAGAATTCTCCTCAACCGAGCCTACAACCACAAAAGATTAAAAAAAGCAAAAATAGTTCCATCCCAAGGATGTAAATGGTGCGACATAACAGACGATATTGAACACAGAATTCTAAACTGTGAACACTTTGAAACCCTAAGGAACAAGTATGAAATCTTTCAAAATAACTACCCCATAGCAAATTTTTTTAATAAAAACAATGAAAAAGCACTTACTCAATTAATTGTCTTTCTTGAAGAAGCAAACTTAAAACTTTCAATTTTCCAAGAAAAGCACTCGATCTAATAATCTACTAACCATTCCAAACGGATACTAACACACTAACACAGTAAAATCACAAAGCCAGTAAAGAAAAACTATGAAAAAGGCACTATACTACCATAAGTCCCTAGACGACATTAATCGATATATCGATGGCTTGTGCGCTTAAGCCATAGCCAATACACACCTAACATAGGTTAGGTAGAAGGAAAAAAAGTCTTTAGCGAAGAAATAAATATTTTCGTATGTTCAGAATCAGCTGTGTATAACAAGTGAAGTGGTTCTAGTTTCGCTCAATCAAGTTGGAGATAAGTAGCGATTTTTTAAGACATTAATTTCATTTGTTTCAATTTTACTTAGGCGAAGGAAAAATAACGGAACCAGGAATTCTTGCTTTGGTTTAGGAGTGGGATTCTCGTGTAGATAAATTTATTGTAAAGAATTTTTGAGTTTAATTCTAAATTTATATTTTGCAATTTAAAGATTCTTTTTTTTTGCAAGTCCGGCTTTCTATGCTTTTTCATTAACTATAGAAAATATAAATAGCTAAGGTTAACTAAAAATAAATAATAAAAAAAGTTAACAAGAATAAAATAATACTCAGTTTGAATAAAAATTAAAAAAAAAGGAAACTATAATGGCTACTAAACCAGCCAAGGATAAGTGTGGGAAGTGTCGGAAACCCGTGGAGGATACCCATTCGGTTGAGGGATGTGATGTCTTCTGCCTCAAGTGGTTCCACTTGAGGTGCATCAAAATGTCGGAAGAGAGATACCGGGCTATAATGGACATAAATGAAGATGTGATTTGGATGTGTGCCGGATGTAGAGCTCAGCACCAAAAGCCTTAAAAAGACCAACTCTTCCAACAAATGATTAATTTGCAAAGCCAAATTGAAGAGATAAACTCAAATGTACGCTTGTTAATAGATAAATCTACGTCTACGAGCAAGCCCTCATATGCCGAAATTATTAAAAATTTTACTTCTCCTCCATCAGAGCATCGATCAAATACAATATCGCAAAAAAGGATTATAATCAAACCTAGAAATCACTCTTCCTCAGAAAAAACACTGATTGATTTCAAGTCGAAGATATGGCCATCAAAATGTAAAATGCCTCTACAACTAATGAGGCCTATTCCTAATGGTGGGGCGATTAGCAAAACATCGACCAATGAAAATGCTACTTCGCTCTTTAATATATCATTGGAGGCAATGAAAGAGGAGTATGATATTGCTGAGACCAGATTGCGTCAGCCTAGACTTGTCATCAATGGACTAGAAAAACAATACTCAAATGATGAATTAAGAAATGAGATCCAGTCATTAAATCCCAATATAGAGGAGCGAGATTCTATGGAACTTGTACATGCTAGGCGGACAAGAAATGGAAGATGGTTGCACATCATCCAGGTAAATGGTAGCATGTATAAGAGGCTTGCAAATAGATACGTTAATATAGATTATGGATCATATTTTGTGAAGGAAGACTTTAACGTAACGAGGTGTTATAAGTGTCAAAATACAATCACAAAACATCAAAATGTGAAGGGGAGCAAATATGTGTAAAATGTGGAGGAAAGCATGACCTAAAGGACTGCAAAAGCACGATTGAGAAGTGCTCCAACTGTATTGGTAACAATAATAATGCTGATCATTCTCACAGAGCTGACTCGGTAGAGTGTCCGGAGCTTCAACGCAGAATATTGATCGCCAGGAGTAGCACCGACTACAACTTCGATGGTTGCTAATCTTTCAAATTAATTAGGTGGATCAAATTTAACACTCATGTATGCTAATATAAGAATCTTAAGACACAAGCGAAGTGATATTCAGATTTACCTGCAGCAAAATCCTGACATATATTTGATTATTCTCAATGAAATCTGGATTTACCCAGATGAAGCACGATTTTACAATATTGAAAGATATTATTATATTCTCCTGCAGACCTGGAAGAGGTGAAGGTACAGCAATGTACGTAAAAAATACAATCAATTTCGTTACCAAGGGAGTGACGCCTGATAAATATAACGTTATAATAATTGAAGTTAGCCATGCAAGTAAAAAAATAAAATTAGGGACGTACTACAACCCCAATCGTATGAATGCGCTAAATTTTTGCACAGTACTAGATACATTATTCTCAAGTGAAAAAAATTTAATCACAGTAGCGGACACAAACATTGATGTACTAATTGAATCACCAGAATTAAGGATTTATAAGTATACGCTAGAAATGAATGGAACGGTAATCATAAACAACAATAAAATTACTCGCCCAGTGTCAAATACCTGTCTAGATCATATAGTAACCAATGATTTAAAAGCCGCTGAAAGCATGACATACACATTTGAGGACGGGCCGGAGCTGGATCACGGTGTGTTAAAAATTTCTATTCAAGACCAAACCCTGAACAAGAAGAAGCCGACCTACGAAACGTTCAAATATCTAGACAAGGAGCTCTTTAAATCAAACATACGAGAATTACTGAAAAAGCGGAAACCAAATAGCATTATTGAACTCGAAAATATCATCATATCTGCTAAGCAAAGCTCTACAGTTGAGAAAAAAAATCAGGTGTCGACAACGGACTTGGATAACGAAAAAAGTAATTGATGCAAGTATTAAAAAAAGGAAGGCATACATGGACTACAGGAAAAACAATGGAAACCAGGCTTTCAAGTCTGTATATATGCAAGCGAAAAAAGAATCGAAACGACTGGTGAAAGAGGCTGAATTCTCATATTTCTTAAGAAGAATGGAAACAGCGGCTGACAACTCCCGCGAAATATGGAAAATAATAAATGAGGTAATGGATAACTCTTCAACCCAGGGTATATCACAAATCTTTCAACCTTTCAACAATTGGTGGAAGAATTACTAAAGAAATCGTTGACAGTTCAGCAAGCAATTTAAATACTACAAATATCTCAATAAATTCCATCCTTCACATTCATCAAACAAATAAAAAAGAAGTTTTAAATGTAATCAATGAATTGAAAAAGAATACGGCGCCAGGCATCGATAGCATCACGATGAATGAGATTAGTATAACAAAAGAGGAGCCGAGATTATGTCAATTTTTATAAACGTGCATATTAGGAATGGGACTTTTCCGGAAGAAGAAAAACTTGCAAAAATAGGTCCTATATTTAAAGGTGGTGATCATCTAGACCCGAATAACTATCGCCCGATTGCGCTGCTGACGGGATTTAGTAAGATATTTGAAAAAATACTAAACAATCGATTGACATCATTCTTAGTTGAAAACTCTATCATAAGCCAACATCAGTTTGGTTTTCAAAAGAACAAGAGTACTTTGGATGCCCTACATTCTGTCACACGTTTCATCCAATCTAGGACTTGACAGAGGTGATTATGTTATCGCAATTTTTGTGGATTTGAAAAGAGCATTTGATACAGTTGATCATGACCTCTTGCCTCGTAAACTTCAATCGTATGGTATTCAGGGTAGTCCTAAGCAGTTGTTTAAGAGTTAATTGGAGGGAAGATCGCAGAGAACTTTAATTAATAATGTCCTGCGCGATCAAGCACCTACGAAAACGGGAGTTCCCTAAGGCTCAATACTTGGCCCAACTTTGTTCCTGCTATACACAAATAATCTAAATACATGTGGGCTGACGGGATGTCACACATTATATGCTGCTGACACAGTTCTATTTATTCAGGACGAGACAAAACTGCCAATGAGAACACTATCAACGAGGATCTTAGGAAAATTCCATCAGTGGTTAATTGAAAAGAAACTAGTATAAAATATATTGCTTTTAAGGAAAAGAACAAAGGAGACATAGATGTTGAACTAAATATTAACGGCGAAAAATTGCTAAGAGTGCTAGAAATGAAATATCTTGCTGTTATCATAGATCATCGTATGACCTGGTTACCACAAATAAATAGCTTAAGGAGGCAACTAGCCCCAATAATAGGATTGTTAAGAAGAAACTTGTTCTAAATGCGTTTGTCCTGGCGAAATTGCAGTATGGAGTACTTATTTGGAGTCAATCAGCAAAGCAACATTTAAACAGCATATCCGAGCTGCTGACCAAAGCGTATAAAAACATTCCGAAGCTGCCAATGCTTACTCAAACTAGTTTGGTTTACTAGTTGGCAAAATCATTAACATTTAGTCAAATCATTATAATGGAGAAAGCTAAGTTTATCTACAAAAATTTAAAAACTAATAGATCGGAACGAGCGCCATTAATTAAGGTATCACAGACCAACCCATACAATGCGAGGAATGCAGATCAATTCGTAATACCTTTTGCCAGAACGGATCTTCTAAAGAACGATGCAACGAATGATGCTCTGCGTATATATAACAATCTACCAGAAATGGTTAAGGAAGCAAACTCACTTTTGGTATTTAAGAAAAGACGAGCACTGATTGAAGCGTGGACCTGTAATTCTGCTTTTATGAGCCCAGTATCTTAGGGTGTTCTTTTGACCCTATCGGCGAGATACTGACGTGACAGTTACTCAGAGTTTTTTTTTTGAATGCGTCGTATTATATTGAATTTTTTTTATCTCTGAGAGCTGATCATGATTTTTTGACTAGATGTTCACGAAAAGGACTAGTTCACATTATATTGTGTGCCCCCTTATACCGATGTGTTAAACATTGTCTGGGTGGCACAAAGGTCAAGCGACGTAAAGTGAATGCAGATCGCACGAGCGTTCTGCGACGAAGAAAGAGTGATGGAGAGAGCGGTAGGGAATGGAGGTATTTAAAAAAAGCCGTCCAAAAGCTTGCGAATGGGTATTGAAAAGAACTGAGGCGCAGTAACTGCTCCCTGCTGTAGACCGTTCACGATTTTGAAGTTGCATATTGTCCTCAGATATTCATCTGTTGCAACAAATAATCTTCCGTACAACATATTGCACATCATGGCGACAAGCTGTCTGGGGAATCTGCCCTGAAGGAGTTTACAAATTAGTCCATCTAACTGCATTATATTGAAGGCTTTCCCCATATCAATGAAACACTCTCCAAAATATTCTCTGTTAATTTCCAACAGATGTCTGGGGTTACTATTGTTATTGCGCGTATGGTCGAATGCCTTGCACGAAAACCAAATTGACAATTCGGTATCAACTATTCTCAATATGGGTGTTTAATGCTTTGTTGAGTATCTCTTCAAAAACCTTGCTAATATTAGGCAGGAAGCTGATTGGGCGATAGCTTTTAGGGCACGGTGATTCTTCTCCTTTCTTCAAGATTGGAAATGCCTTTACCTTTTTCCATTCATATGGAAAATATAAATTGTTCAACACATTGTTGAACAATATGCGATAATTCCTAATAACCTCAGGCAAATTTCGGGGAGCTATATTTAGAATACCGTCAATACCACATGATTTCTTGTTGTGTATCTTGCCAAATATGAAATACAAGTCTTCGTAGCTGTTAAAATAATCAATAAGATTTGAGCACGGTATGAGATCAGGTGACTACGGTTTGTTGAAATGAAGAATTGACTCGCCGTTCAGGATTGATTTGAAGTCAGAAACTTTTGCATCAACGACCTCTGAAAATATTTCATTCCCTCTCTCAGGGTTTGACAGATAAACCAATTCCAAATGTGTCCCAATCAGGGCAAGTTTCTGCAATCCATCACATATAATCCTGTTTCCATTCCTATCTGGAGTCGTACTATCAATTTTGATACCAGCCCTATCGAGAAGATTTATTTCAAGATTCGATACTTTCACTCGAAACTTCTTAGGAAATAAACTTTTCACTTTAGTGAAAACACGATCTGGTTCCCGTGGGCTTATATCCCTCAGTTTTTTCGCGTATTGGTTGCTGACTTCACTCCTGAAGTATGAACGGGTTAAGTTCCGGATTGAGTTCAAAGCCATCGAGAGATGGTTTTGCCGATAAATATTGTCGACGCGTATAAGAAGGTTTTCCAATCTTTTTAGCCCTGTGATGGTTGGTGTTTCATATCTCTCCATATTGTTTCGATGTTTTATCTTGGGAACTACTTTCTCATACAAAGTAGTAAAAGATAACGTGGTTATCAGCCCAAAACCACGCTGATTCGGGATGACATCGGCAATATCATCGCTGATGAAACCAAGAGTAAAAAAAAAGATAGGCTTCACATTTCAAGAACCTCCTTCATCCTCCGCATAACTCCACACCGTTGGAGTCTGTAGATGTCAGCGGAGAGCTTCCATTGGCCCCACCAACTCTGGATAAAGTGTGGTTCATCATCAAAGCCCAAAAGAATAATAAAGTGCCGGGAATCGATAAGATTCCAGTGGAGCTCATCAAATATGGTGGCAGCAGTGTTCATATAGCTATTCACAAAGTCATCCAGCACATTTCGCAACAAGAACACAAAGAATGGAGCCAATCAATCATATTCCCTATTCACAAACAAGGTGACAAGTTACAGTGCGAAAGTTACAGAGGCATATGACTACTTTGTACGGCGTGGAAAATATTTTCAAAGATCTTGGAAAATAAGATTGGATCATACGCCAACAGTATTATTGAGGAGTATCAAGGTGGTTTTAGAGTAGGTAGATCGACAGTAGACCAATTGTTCACAGTCAAGCAGGTACTTGAAAAATGCTGGAAGTTCAACATAGACGTGAACCAAATTTTCGTTGACTTTGAGCAAGCATACGACAGTATTGATCGTAACGTACTGTAGCAAATAATGCTTTGCTTTGGCATCCCAGCCAAATTAGTCCATCTTACCAAAATGACAATAACGTCGACGACCTCCCAAGTCCGCATCAATAACCAACTCAATGATGCCTTTGACACAAATATTGGTCTAAAGCAGGGAGATGGGCTGGCCCCATTGCTACTCAATTTGGCTCTAGGGTACGACATAAGGAAACTACCATTCGATACACGAGGTACAATACTATACAAGTCGAGCCAAGTAGTGGCCTATGCAGACGACATCAAAATTCTGTCACGGTCACTAACAACTGGCAAAGAACTTTTCTTGAAACTCGACAACGAAGCAAATCTGATAGGGCTACAAATCAATGAAAATAAAATAAAGCTCTTGACGCAGTCGAGGAAAAATACCTTAACCACACAAAATATCACACTTGGCGAATACAGTATCGAGAACGTTAGCGAATTTGTGTATTTAGGCGCCAAAATGACGCGAACCAGTAATGAAAGAGACGGAAGATGCCGAAGAATACAGCTCGCTCCAAGTATACAAATCTGTGTTAAGACTTGTGTTATGCTATGGGTGCATCCGCAAATATATTGAACGCCTTTGAGCGACGGGTCCTGAGGCGAATAATCGGAGCGAAGCTAGACGGGAACCAATGGCGAAATCGATACGACTATGAGCTGTATGAAATTTTTGACGAGCTGGAGGTCTCAAAGATTGTAAGACTGCGGAAGCTGCAATGGCCTGGACACATGAATCGTATGGACGAACAACGGATACCCACAAAGATATTCGTTGCGAGAACTGAAGGCCGGCGACCATTGGGGGAACCGAGGAAACGCTGGTCTGACTCGATCGACGAATACAGTTTTCGAAATTGGAGGACGCGGTCAATGGACCGAGACAATTGGAGGCACTATCTGCAGGAAGCGAAGGCCCGCGAGGGGCTGTAGTGCTACGAAGAAGAAGAACTACTTTCTGAATCGTTTCCAACGACAGTTTTTCTAACTTCGACAAATGGACATTAGCAACAATTTAGCGAAAGTTGCCATCATCAGAAGGAGGACATTACTTCTGATAATCCCAATTAAACTTCTTTTGAAACTTTCCCCAATCCGTTTTTTTTTTGAAAATTCAATCGATGATTTTCATATTGAACTGAAATGAGGATGAGGTTATGGTCGCTATTGTAAGGAAGCACCTGCAGTTTCCTTTGAGAACTGTTAAAGCTAAATTCAAGTCTTGCGTCAGCAATGCAGAGGTCCAAATACTCATATAGGTTGCACCCGTATTCCAGACTCGTATAGATTGCAGCCGTTATCCACGATTTCAGGAATATGCCTATTGGATTATTGTTGGCGTTCAGCCATGATGTATTGTTGCAGCTGCGGAAATCACCGCAAAGGGGGAGGTCATTTTAAGAAATGTAAATGTAATATTTATGTTTCATGGCCGTTTTTTTATTTTGAAATTTTAATTGCGCTCTAACAATATCGCTTCTATCAAGTATGGAACAAAAGAATAATAATCAGTAATGAACACACATTAAATTTTGTGAATTAATTTAAACCCCTTCTTTGGTGAAAATAGTTCAAAGTAATTTAGTTACAAAAAACAATTATAAAAATCGCCAAAAGTAAAAACAAAATTCAATTTCACACAGATCAATCAGAAAAAGAAATAATTACTCACCCTTTCTTTTGAAGCTGCGTAATGCTCTGCAACTGGAAGGGGGGACTGATAAAACTTATGGAAACCAAATTAACTTTTCATCTATAAAAATTATGAATCACAAAAAAAACAAACGGCCACCAATCTGCGTATCAGCTCCTGGAAATTGTCGTATAATCCAATGGAAATAGTTTTTTTAAATCAATTACTGTCACTTTCACCTTTTCTCTTGTTCTCGTAGATTATGGTTTTGAAATAGCAAAAAATAATTCATCAACAAAAAGAAACGGTTCGTCTGGCCACGAGATAAATTACTTCTGATAGAAAGCAAAGAATGAGTTTCTTTAGCACAACCACAACTGTTGATGGACTCTATATTATATCGTTCAATTAATGCCAGAATCACTAGTTCCTCACATTACACTATTCTTTTTTTCACTTTATTCGTCTAAAATCGTCTCACACTATTCCCTTCTCCACTTCATTCGTCTGAAATTCAATTTTCATTATCTTTCGTTTATTCCCTATATTTTCTCGACTTTACACTTTTCTTCATCTCCTCATAAAAACTCTTTGTTTCCACCCTCGACTATCGTTAACCACCGCTTCCCTCAGAGCCAAAAATTGACCGAAAAATTTCTATCCCAAACTCCGAAATCAAAAACTTCTTTTCCCTGAATTGAAAATTCACTTCCTGAATCTTAAGCCAAGAATTTTTCGCACGAATTCCACTCCAAAAACTTTCCTCGACACCCCAAATGAACTCTTCTTTCTCTGCAAGCCAAAAACCGACTCCCCTCAATCCAAGAACTCAATCCCGCAATCCTTTCATTTTCAATTACCTCATTACACTTCGATTCCGCTACCCACACATCTTTTTCGTATCGACAAATGCAACAATATCCATTTGCATATATGACAATTTGCATAACCATGGAAGCATTTGATTAGATGCAAATTATCATATACATACGGAAACAATAATTGCTTTCGCCGATACTCCAAAAAGAGTGCTTTCCTGCCCTCGGTGAACTTGAACCCAGGGTCCCAGCGGACTCCCGGTCAAGAATCCACGACGCTATCAATGGAGCCACCTTCTGTTGATTTCCCATTCATTGTATCAGCAACTTCAACTATTAGGAACACGTGAATGAACTTTTGTTAGTATGAAAATTAAGATAAGTGGGAGCTAATGAATAAAATTAGTTAGTATGAAGGAAGGAATTCGGTTTTGTTAGGGAAAATGTATCGTATAAAGTTTTGTTAGTGGGAATTAATGAATGGAATTTTGTTGGTGGTAAAATTAAAATTATTATTATATACTATTTTTTTGTAATTGAAAATAAAGGAAAAGGGTAAGAAGGAGATGGTGGGGAAATAAAAATTATGGGGAAATTGTTAAATGATAATAACAATAAATAAATTTACTGATGAAAAGGGTATATGTGCCCAAACGAAGGGGGATATGTTACGGCGGCAATTTGAAGTTACGAATGGGAGAAAGTCGGTACGCCGGAATTCGCAACAGTGTGCCGGGCATTCAGATCACCGGCAAGAATATAATAATTATGCAGCCTGTACAATTCGAGTATTTCAAGCAAGGAATTGAGCTCCTCCTTGAATTTGAAAACGTTTCTACCAATTGCATAGGCAGAGACAACGAAGAGGTTATCCCCACCTGACAGCGAAATTTTGATAACGGACTTCAGGAAATTCAAAGTTTTTGAATTTGACTTTTTCAATATTTCAGAGACAATAGGGTCTTTTAACCAATATCCCGGTACCAGCTTCCCCATTATCGTTTACCATATCATTTCTTACGAATTCAAAATCTTTGAATATCATGGAGTGCCATGAGATGCATGATGTCAGGCTTTTGCTTAACAATGAATTCAAGGAAATAGTCTCGTCGTTGTAGAGTAGCAATGGAGTTGACGTTGATCGAGATTAGACGAAACATATCCATGGGAATGTGACTGGATGACAAGTTATTTTGAGGCGTTTGAAAGACCTAAACGCTGGAAAACAAAGTTTTTCGAATCCAGTTTATCGATTCTCTCCGATAAAGAATTGAGTTGCTGGTAAATTTTGAGAAGCAGCTCATTATTGCTGGGTACATTATTTACAGTATTGTCTGCTGGACTACTAGCGGCGAGTGCAAATGATACCTTGGGCTTGAGGAAGTTGGAAGGTATCACACTGCGGTGTACTTGCATTTGTTTTGGAATAAATTTGACTTTTGCATCTTGATATTGAGGGCATCCTCGATATGATGCTGGATGTGCAAATGCACCGCAGTTCACGTAATAGAAATTTTCTTTGGGCTCCGTCTGAGCCAATTTGCAGTCACCGGGTGCATGAACGAATTTGCATTTGACGCACGGATAGTGCAAGGTGCAGTTGGCTGTCGAATTACCAAATATTTGATACCGGTAACACTAATTGACTGGTTTCTTTGGCGTTCCCAACTCATCACTCTGAAATTCGAGTTCCTTATTTGTTGAAGGGCACTTCGACTGATTTTATTCGAAATTTGTACCACATAAAGTGGTAAATTTTCTTTTCCACGGTCGATTTTCTCGTTGCAAAGATTTTGACAGAAATTAACCCAATTTCTGGTGCAGCTTCCTTGAGCACCTGAAGAAAATCGATCGTAACCTCTCTGCAGTCCAGACCTTCCACAAAAAGTTTAATTTTTTCGCTCCTTGGGGCATAGGTGAAGTGTAGAACCTCCCCAGAATTTAGCTCATCTTTAGATGACTTGAAATCAACCAGTGATTTCGTTGTTGTAATCGTTGTAATCGTTAATTTTTCGGCATTAACTCTTTTAATTTCGGAATTGCTTGATTTATTTTCGGCTGCCAATAGCTGAACCATATCTCTTCTGCTTGTCTGAATACCTTTATTGCCGAAACTTTTTCTGCCTTGTTGTTGGCTTTTTCAGAGGAACCAGCACAACTGCGAGTTTATTTGTTCTCCTTGCTCTTATTTTGCAAATATTGAATAAATGTTCAATAATATTTTTCAGAGTTACCTTCGACACTTTCTTCAACTTTCTTTTCTTCTGTTAATTCGTCCAGCGCCTGCAAAATAGTTTTGAGTATCTTTAGTGCCGCCAGCATCGTTTGTTTTGTACTTTTCTTCACCTGTATTTCTTCGTCGTCCCTTTCTGACTAAATTTTTGAGGGACTGTAAACGTAATAGGTCAAAATTTTCTTTTCGTAGTGGGATCACTTCTTCCTTGTCTTCGACTATTTACAGATTACATCCGCCATCTACAGAGTTTTCCTGACCAGGTCTTCTTTTGTGGACGATTGCCGCCAGTTTCGTATTTGATGTTTCCCCAGGTTCCCCAAACGCTGGAATTCCGTTGGGTTCCATCGTAACAGTGGCCCTGAAGTTGGCTTTGGATTTTTCGGTCTTCTTTATGTATCGAAGTAAAATTACTAATTCGATATAAAATACTTGAATCGTTTGCTTCGATATTTTGATAAGCTTCTTCCAATAAAAATTAACTTCGGATTGAGGTTTTAAAAAATTAATTTAATTTTTCCAGAGTGAAGTTTCTGCACCATTAATATGTTTTTTTTTTTTAAGTTTTAGTTTATTGACCAAATAATTTACATAATTTGCTAATATTATGCAAATTCCACAGAAGTAACTAGTATTACCTGTGCGTGGACTTGGTATAATGTTACTTAAAGACTAAGAGTGAACTTAATTTGTGAATTTAAATTAAATCTTAAACAATTTCAATTAATGCTTATTCATGATGTTTTACAATCAAATCATAATTAAATTTAATCTAATTCTGTCAAAGTTAATATAATATTCATAAATTTAATGCAATCTTTACAAATTAAAGGCGTCCCATTCTTTTAATTTTGCTTTTCTTAATCTTTCATTGTTAATGACTTTGAGTACAGGAAGCAAGTTAAAAACATTAATAGCTCTGACAATACTATTTTTATTGCTGACAGCTTTATTCATTTTCGGAAGTTGGATACTTTTCTTCCTTGTGATACTGTGCGAAAATACAAATTTCTCTTTCAATTCATTATAATAATAATTCAGAGATTCTAATGAGAAGAGTTGATTTAAATTCAAAGGTTCGGCACAAGTATTGAACATACTTTTATTAATAATTTTTAAAAGTTTATTTTGATGATTTTGTAAAAGTTTTAAATAGTTTGAGTAAGCTCCTCCCCATGCAATGATTCCGTAGTTTATGATACTATCAAAAAATGTATAGTATATCATCAAAAGAGTCTGGCAACTCATAACCTGTGAGAGTTTGTGAAAAATAAAAATCAAATATTTTGTTCTGTTCAGGACGTACTCAATGTGTTTGTCCCATATTAAATTATAATCAAAAATAATTCCTAAATATCTGAACGATTCTACCTTTTTGATGCTTTCTTCATTTATGGATATGTTAAGGAATTCAGGGACACTATTACGATAGTTTCCAAAGGTCATATCACAGTTTTGTCGATATTTAGTGAGAGTTTGTTTAGTGCCATCCATTTAGAAACATCCTTGAGGTAGTTATTCATATTAGTTTCAACAACATTCCAATTTCGAACATTCGATATAATGGCCGTATCATCAGCAAATGAGATAATTGTATTTTCAGGCATAATGTTTAATAAATCGTTCATGTATAATATAAATAATAATGGTCCCAAAACTTGTGGAACTCCTGTATTTACTTCACAGTATTCACTTTTAACACCATTAACTTTAACGCATTGATATCTGTTTTGTAAATAAGAGGTAATTAGCAGATGTGCATTGCCTCTTATACCGTAATTATACAACTTGTCTAATAAGATTTTATGATTAACAGTGTCGAATGCTTTTGCAAGGTCTAAAAACGTAACTGCCGTTGGTGCACTTTTATCAAGTCTTTCGTATATTAGTTTGGTTATATGGATTAAGGCATCCTTCATACCTAAATTTCTCATGAAGCCATATTGTTGTTTTGATATAATCTTTTGTTTCTCAATAAATTCGAAGACTCTATGGTAAATCACTTTTTCAAGTATTTTAGCCAGGTTAGAGATCAATGAAATTGGTCTATAGTTAGTCATGTAATGCTTTTCTTTACTTTTATGTATCGGCTTAATATCAGCCCTCTTAAGATCTTCAGGCCATGTTCCCTTTTCTATGCATAAGTTTATTATGTGCTTAAGTGGCCCCACAATGAAATCGGCTAGAGTAGTTATAGTTTTAACATTAATTTCATCAACTCCGCTGCATCTAATTTTCATCTTTTTAATTACGTTCAATACTTCGATTTCGTTCGTTGGCGCTAGAAAAATTGAATTATGATAAATAGGAGGTAATTTGATCTCAAGATTGGTTGTTTGTTTAATCTTGCTACTGAGTTCATTGCCCACATTACTAAAAAAGTGATTGAAACAGTTAGCAATCTTATATGGATCTTCGACTTTCGTTTTTCGATCATCAAAAATGTAGTCAATGGTATCATGTTTTTTATTTTTTTGCCGAGTTTTTCATTAATAAATGACCATAGGTTTTTTGAATTATTGATGTTCATTTCAACTTGTTTTTTATCGTACATGACTTTTCCTTTTTTTATTACCTTATCAAGTATTCGAACATAAGTTTTATATGTGATTTTTAGTTTTAAATTTGTAGGTTCCAATTTGCAAATATTGTAAAAATTCTCCTTTTTAACACACGATGTTAAAATACCTCTCGTTATCCAACGACTACGCGGATAAACCTTTGGTTGTTTTCTAGCCTTCATTTTAGCTGAGCTGATACATTCAGTAATTAGTTTAATTAGTGATTTAGTTGCTATGCTTGGATAATGCATGGATAGAATAGCCCCCCAACACATTTTTGCTGCTACTTTGCTTAGTTTGTTATAATTAATAGATGTAGGTATTTTATCATTCGAGTTACGAATTATATTATTTAATGTCAGGAAGAGTGGATAGTGATCGTTAAATAGATTTGCCAGGTTAATAGTATTTGCGTCGATAGAATTGGTTTTTATAAATATATTATAAATACATGTGCCCTGATTACAGTTTACTTCAGATGGTCTGGTAATTGTTTGAAAGCCAGGCACAAATCCCTGCTCTAGGCAGTTGTTTAGATGCTCATGACTATAGATATCAATTTTAAGTAAATCGATATTGAAATCACCAATCAACAAATGGTTTTTGATTTTTCTTTTTTGACTCTCCTAGGCTTTTAATTGTGTAATAAATTCCCTTTTTGGTAAGTCATGAGCCCGATAAATTGCAGATATTTCTAATATATTTTTATCTAGTTTAATTTGTGTATTGAGAACATTTAGTCTACCGACTTTAACATTTTTTGTTGTTTCATTAATTGAGCTCATAATATAAATTACCACACCATCTTTAATATTAATATCGCCTTGGTTGTAAAATATTTTGTACCCTGGAATATTAAAAAATTCATGGTATTCTAATTTTCTTGTTTCACAGCAAACAATTGCAAGAGGTTTAACCTTTAGGGTCTCAATAAATACCTTTAATTTGTCTAGATTTGCATTTAGGCTTTTAATGTTGACATACATAATCAGTCCATGATTTTCATTTATCATTCCGTTAAGAGCGTTGATGTTATAACAAATCTTTTCTTTTTTTATGTAATTCCTTTGATAGTATTCAATAAAATCAGCACCTTGTTCTTTGTTACTACTATGCAGTTGATATATCTTGTTTATTCTGGCGTCTTGTTGTGATTGTTGATTTTTGTTGATTTGTTGTTGGCAGCGAGCTGGTGTTGGCTGACGGCTCTTTTGGTACAGGCTCATTATTGGTTCTGAAGTTTAATGGCAAATAGGGCCGAATATAATTTGGCATGTCTGGAATGCACATATAATCTGTATCTTCGATTATTTTACTGAATTTATTTTTCAGTATTTCGCAGGATTTTATGTCTGACGCGATGTGAGAGACATTATATTTCTTGCCATATTTTTTTGTTTGCAAAGATGCAATTAGCACATTTATATAGCAAAGCGTCCGAAACATTACACTCATGGGTAGAATGATTTCCCGCACAATAGATACATCTGGATTCATTGTTTCTACATTTACTAGGTTTATGGTTATACCCAGAACATTTATTACACAGTGACAAGTTGAAATCATCGTATGCCTTGCAACTATGATAACCAACGTATATTCTGTAATTATTTTTAACTATTTGGTCATGGAGATCTTTAGTTACTTCTATAATGGCACTTTTTGTATTGTTTTTATTTTTATAAGAATGAAGAAGTTTACATTTTTGTTCAGTGCTAAAGAAATTCCTATAGTTTATATCACTTTCTAACTCTTCATCACTTAGATCGCAGGAAATACCTATAATTTTAACTTTTACCTTATTTGGTTGCTGAATTTTCACTTTAAAATTATCACCAAGTTTTTCTTGAAGAATTTCACTAGTTTTTACTACATCATCACTTTTCACACATTGTATTAATGTTCCATTATTATTCGTATCGATAACCTTCTGGAACGGTATTTTTATTTCATGCTGTAAAATAGTTGTAATAGAGTTGAATGAACTTTTCTTGTTCACTTTATCGGAAGTTGCAATGATTTTTATATTGGGAACTTTCGCATTTTTGTTTGCCTTCAATTGAATAACTTCTGCATATGATTTTTTGTTATTTTTCATTAGTTCAATTGTATCAAGGAGCAGTTCATTTTTATGCTTTATCTATTCGTTCATCTGCCTTAGCAAGATATTTTCTGTAATATAAGCATTTATTTCCTTATCTCCATCATTCTGAAAAGCTAATTCAGTTGGCAAGTTTTTCCTTCTATTCGTTAAGGTTAAATTAACCTCTTGAAGCATTTTTTCTCGAGCCAGCACAAACGCGTTTTTTTTTATTTCAGCGACAAGTAGTTTAGTGTTATGATCAAGCACAATATCACTTCGATTGGAGATTACTTTACGATGCGAATTGCAGACAACAAACACATCACCAAGAACTTTTGTATTTTTTAATTTATTAAAATCACTTCGTTCATACACCTCCTCACAGACAATGCAGACAACAAATTTAAAGTTATGTTTTGGAAGAAGCTTTAATGTTTTTCCTGCAGTTTTATCGTGTGGCTCCGACATTGTATCAATTTATTAGTGTGAATTCTGTGCGCTGCTTGTTTAATTTGTGTGAGGTGGTTAGATATTGCGTGTATGGGATGATCAGTTGTGGTTGGTTTTTTTACAATATGCGTGTCACGATAAGGTCCATATGGTTGAGTTGTCGGTTTGTTTATGTTTCTATAGTGAAATTTATAATCGTGTATATTTCATTCATACATGTTCATTATGTTTATTTTCTTGTTAGTCAATAATGATGAAACGGTCATCCGCATATCGTTTGTAAAAGATCATCTTGAATCTTTTGACAATTTTGGGCATAAAGATTTCTTCTAGAGATTGTAAGAATGTTGCTGACATAATTGAGGACATTACATGTCCCACACCCAACCCGTCTTTGGCAACACATTGATTATTATTGAACTTTAAGTAGTTCTGTTTGATTGTCGTTGGATTTTTTTTAAGCAAGATCAGTGTTTCATTGACGGGTATAGACGTGTAGAGGTTGGTAATGTCTAATGACAAAAGTCGACAAATTTCAGCCAACGTTAGAGTAGAGTTCGCTTGATCGCGGCAGTTCTTCAATGTATATTTGAAGTCAAGGTGCATGAAACTTGCCAGTATCGTTGCCAAAAATACAATAATTACTTTATATTGTTATGGGATCTTTCAGGAAATCAAAAATCACAAAAAGTTCATTTGTATTTTATCTTTTTTTACTATATTTTATTCACTGTGAAATTACCATTCGTTTACACTTGCACATTTACAATTTTCGTCAACATTTTATATCACAATTCTTGATTTAAAATGCAAACTATTCAACTTTTAATTTTTAAAGACGTAGAAATATTCAACTGTTGAACTTCTGACTTCCCAACTTGAACAAATGATTCGAAAATTTGAACCTTTTGAATTGATTTAATAGATTGAACTAACTTTAGTTGTCCACACATTGCCCTTTTCTAGTACATTTTTGTTTATAAGAATCTATTTCACAATTCCACACGCAAATTCCATTTCCCTAATTTGTTTGTATAAGTATTAATTTCGCGAAAATGTGTATTGATTTGAAGGAATATCAATGGGCTTTTTCACACGGGAATGGTAAAAACCCATATCCAAACAGGTTTCGCGCTTACGCCCTTATGTTTACACGTTACATAGTTCAGCCAACCTTTTTTCGTATATGATACACGTCTTGCGAGTGTATGTGTCAAAAGGATCATTTGATCGTTAAACGTCGTGCGGACAACATGAAAGCGAAGACAGAGAGATAAGCGATTTAGAGTTGATGTTTTAGCCTTGAATTGTGCACGAGGTAACAAAAACTGGAATGAAAAATGTATTTTATGATTGTTAAAGTTTGTTGATTCAAACTTCTATTGGATTTATTAGAACCTCCATGTTTTTCCGCTTTCTGAAAAATATATTCCAAATTTGAATATCCTTTTTAGTCGCATATTTTTCTTGTTGTGTTGTCAACTGGCTTATTATAATGTGATTCTATGAAGGTTATGCGTACTGTTAATTTTCTATGGATTTACAATAGGCAATTTAACGTTATTGAAACCGTGATATTCGTCGTGTTGTTTCCTAAAATTGAACATGACCTCCGCTTTTATAAATTTCTTAAATAACGCGTAGCTTCTCGCGTCCACGCATCCATTTTTGCACGCAAATTAAAGAAAGGCAATGGTTTCATGACGACTACCTTCTTCATCGAATGTTCAATTCGGAATGATTACCGGCGTTTGTTTAAAATTTCCCCCACCAAATGATCAACAAAATGCGTTTGTGTATATGCGTTACGCTCGTTCACCCTAAAAAGTTTTGGCTTGTTTTTACCATCAGGTTCCCTCAATGCCTCTCACTCTTCTTGCCCATATAACCTGTTTAACGCTCACTTTTAACGCTGCGTCTGAAAAAGCCCAATGTCTGTTAAAGACTGCATTGATGGTCTGCTGCCGCGGCAACGAAGATGTTGGTACTCGTCGGGATTGGCCTTGTCTGAGAATGCGTGAATACGCTGGCAGGCTAGCATTGCAGTGTCGTGGGGTGGAATCTTTTCCCCAGCACAATGGCTCACTACAAAAAAAATTTTCGCATTCACGAATTAAGTTGTTATTGGACTCGGTTCGACGGTGTCGAGGCCGAGGTAACCTACTGAAGGGATGGACTGCCAAAGCAAAAACGTGGCGGACCCCATACCTAATCAGAGTTTCGTAGAAATGAAAAGACCGAACGTGCAATTAAATTATCTATTCTTTTATTTGACTATCACATCAACAACACAACACTTAGTAGAGTCGATAGCATTGTGGACCTTGGTGTTGTTCTGGACCAAAAGCTTTGCTTTAAACTACAGTACGATGGAGCTATATCTAAGGCTAATGAAATGCTACGTTTCATCAAAAGAAGAGCTATGGAATTCAAGAATATTGGGGTTACTAAATCATTAGTGCGCCCTATTCTTGAATATGCTATCCTGATTTGGAAACCTGTTCTTGATATCCAGGCTGACACGTAAGAATCGGTCCAGAAACAGTTTCTTCTTTTTGCATTAAGATCCCTTTCACGACCCTATGAATTTCCACAGCCTACCATCATACAGCTATCGGCTTCAAGTACTTAGTATGGCATCACTAGATTCTAGGAGAATATAATATCTGCATGTCTAGCATTTGATGTTCTGAGAGACAATATTAGAGATCGAATGATATTTAACAAAGTTATAGCAGTTTGAATTTTCCTGTATTTCGATGGAGCAATATGCGCTGTATTACAGTGGAAACATATGGCTATGGAACAATATGCGCTTTTTACTGACTCAGATACTACAGATTTGGTAGGATTTGCATGAATGTTTCAGGAATGATAGGTATCATGAATATCTTTGAGAATTGGCTCAGATAGTGGTATCAGTAATAGTAAAACAAAATAGTGGTTATTTTAAATGCGGAGGTTGAATAATCTTGAAATATTTTTCCCAACTTCAACGTTTAAGGTGCATGCTTTTAACACTTGACTCAATTTAATGAATGACTGAAGAACCTACAATTAATACTCATACGTGATACATGTTGAGGAGGCAGGAGAGAGCTCCTAACAGAAGGGCTTTGTAACCACTCTAAGCTTAAAAAAAAAATGCTGATGCCATGAATCGATGATTACAGAACAGGGGAGTGGCCCCTGAAAAAAAAACTTCATCAAAGGTAGCCGATATGAGTATCAAATGAAAGGTCTTTATGAGAACTTATCAAAACTTGCTTGTTTTTGCTTCATTGGGGGCCCGAAAAATGTGTTTCCCCTCTCGCGATTGGACCCCTGTGATCTAAAAAATCTAAAAAAATTATTAAGAGAGATATTTATGTATACAACAATAAAAAATACCTCAGAAGATCGTCGAATTTCACATTTTCTCCAATAAAATCGTATGGATGTCTTTAAACCCAACCTTACACAACGTCCTAATACTCTGTAAGTTTGATAAAATTTGTATCATATTCACGGAAGTTACATCCATTTGAAATTTCTCCAATTACAACAAATACTCGTATAACAGACTATTTTAGTATTTTATGGACTTTACATCAAACCAGACACTGCAGTTTTGATTTGATCTTCTTAAAATTTTCAGATAAGATCAATGACATAAATGCTTTTAGGATTTCATGATTTGAGTGATTTTTGTTAGTTGAAAATGGAGAAACAATTGATTTTCTTTTAAACGAGCAAGTCTCTTTGGCATGTTTCTTGATATTATTCGTTGCTGGTGATTACTTTTGTAAGTTGAGTACAAAACCCTTCTGACATGAGCCTAGGTCTGTATACCGAACTCGTTCAATTGTTTCGTTGGGAAGCAATTTTTCTGGTAATGGTAGTGGCGGTTTGTAGTACGGGAAATGGTGTTTTCTCCGTAAATGTTTTTCGAGCAGTTTGCCTAGGTGGCTGCTCGATTACTACAGGGTAGCTAATTTTCTCGCGATCCTGAAAAGATGAGGATTGCGAAAAAGGAGCTGAAGGATCTCCAAATGGATAACCGATAGTCTTTGGAGCTGTAATAAGAAGCAAGGGTGACAAAAAAATGATTAGCGGACGGACAGACTGACGGAAATATTTTCGACTTGCTGTAAATGTGGGAAACCAATGTATCTGGTTGAAACTAAATACGGACGGATGTGTATGCTTAACTATCGACGCACGCAATTTGCGTGGTATACACCCACTTCCTCTCCAAATATATCTGTGACGAGATAACGACCAGGTCCTATAATCTTATGTACACGGCTTTTCAAGAACCGACGATCTGTTTTTGCATTGTAATGACCAGCTGCGTCGCATTGGCGGAAATTGCGACGAAAGACTTCATCCCCTTCTTTAAATTCGGAAGGTCGCGATCTTAGATTATAATGCACTACATTTGCACGACCTGCTTCCCCCATCTTTCGTCTGATTTGTTGCCGGGGATCCCCTAATCTTTTGTGAGGCTCCAGCACAACGACAGGATCTCCCAAACATTTTAATTGCCGCAATAGCTGGAATGATTTGCCATCGCAAATCATGTGCTGTCCGAAGGCGGAAAAGTAAGACGAGACACCCCTGACGGAATGCTAAGTCGACCGTAGAGCGCAGGTGATGGCGAACAATCTGCGATCTCAATCCTTCTAAGTTGGATGAACATAGAAACGGATCACAGCTAACAGGGTGCGATTCAAAAGTTCTGATGTAATAGATTGAGGAGAGTATATTGGCGTCATGCCGTCAGTTGTGTTCGACACCGTATTGTTCGAGTAGATTCTTAAACTGCCGAGATAGGAACTGTACTCCGTTGTCCGAGTACACGCTTTCTTAAACACCAAATACCTGGAATATTTGGCCCTCTAAAAATTTCACGGTTCGTGGAGTCGTGAATTTACGAATGGGTTCCACCAGCGGGAACTTAGATAGCTGATCTAGAACAGCGATAGCTCCAATGTGTCCCATAGAAGAACGAGGGAATGGACCGAGTAGATCTATATACAGACGTTGGAATACGTGCTCTGGAACGTTGAGTTGGCTTATGGGATATCGAAGAGGCTGGTTGGGAGCTTTAGTGCCTTTACAGTTCTCACAGGCGCCTACATACTCCTTGACCTAAGACAACTTTTTAGGCCAAAAGAAGTATTTCTTAAGGCGACGAAGCGTCCGATCATAGCCACCGTGGGTACTTACAGGATGGTCGTGTGCACGGAGGATCAAATTGTGAGTCACCTCCTCCGACACCCAAAGCTTCCAAGCCTCTGCTTCCTGCAATGATTCACCGGTTGCGTATTCATTACGTCGATAAATATAGCCGTCGACCACTTTGAAAAATCAGGCAACTGTGTTGGGTTACGATGGTTTGCTCAACTCGTTGTAGCTGTCTGAATCGAAATGCGGGCTGTCTAAATCTATTTTGATGGGATTATCGTTTTTTAACACCAATTGCGCTCCCTCGGGTCATAACATTCGCGGGAGAATATCGGGCACGATGTTTTGGGTCCCTTTCCGGTGTTTGATAGAAAACTTAAACCCTTGCAGTTTAAGAGCCCATCGGGCCAGACGTCCATGCAGGTCCGCTTGGTTCATCAGGCATTGTAACGAAGCATGGTCGGTGATGATTTCAAACGGGTGGCCTTCTATGTATGCTCGGAATTTCTCGACAGCCAAACATTCATGTTCGGATACGGTGTAGTTCCTTTGGGCCGAGTTCAGTTTACTGAACATGAAGGCAATGGGAGCTCCCTCTCCCTCTTCGGTCAATTGCACTAGCACGGTGCCAACTCCAACTTTGGTGTGTGTTCATATATAAGATGAAATATTAAAATGGCGTAAAAATGTTGACCCACTTACTGTTTTATACGTGTCGTTTCCAAAATATTTCACCCAACCTGTATATATATATATATATATATATATATATATATATATATATATATATATATATATATGTATTATTTTTATTTTTTTCTTTCTTAAAAGCCATCGGGGCTTGCTTTGTTGTGTGAGTAGTAGTGTTTTGACTACTTTGAGTCATCTTCTGTGTGCCACTGAAGGAATACTTTTCTGGCAAGTGTATATATATACATATATATATATATATATATATATATATATATATATATATATATATATATATATATATATATATATATATATATATATATATATATATATATATATATATATATATATATATATATATATATGTATATATATATATATATATATATATATATATATATATATATATATATATATATATATATATACTCGTATATACAAATGTATATATATATATATATATATATATATATATATATATATATATATATATATATACTCGTATATATAAACATATATATATATATATATATATATATATATATATATATATATATATATATATATATATATATATAAAGGGTGATTCATAACAAGTGTACACATTTTGTCGAAAAAAAACATAGTTTTTGTAAAGATTGAGCTGTAATGTTTATTTATTATGGTCGCTTACAATTAAATATAAAACATTACTACTTGCTATGTGCACCTCGTGCTGCTTTACAGACTCAAACGATGATTGTAATTTTCGATGACATTTTCGCACATTTCCGGCGTTATTAGGCGTATGTTGGCTCGAATATTGTTTTTTAATGCTTCAGTCGTCTGGGGAGCATAAGCGTAAACACGATCCTTCAGAAATTCCCAAAGGAAGAAGTCACAAGGAGTCAAATCACACGATCTCACCGGCCAATTTATGGGTCCATTTCGTGAAATTATTCGATTTCCAAACTTGGTCTTCAATAAGTCAATAAATAGTCTGTAAAGCAGCACGAGGTGCACATATGCCCGAAGTAATGTTTACATATACATACATACATATATATATATATATATATATATATATATATATATATATATATATACACACACATATTTATGTATATATATATATATATATATATATATATATATATATATATATATATATGTATATATATATATATATATATATATATATATATATATCTATATATATATATATATATATATATATATATATATATATATATATATATGTATATATATATATATATATACATATATATATATATATATATATATATATATATATATATATATATATATATATATATATATATATATATATATATATATGTATATATATATATATATATATATATATATATATAATAGATATATGTATATATATATAATATATATATATATATATATATATATATATATATATATATATGTATATATATATATATATATATATATATATATATATATATATATATATATATATATATATATATATATATATATATATATATATATATATAGGTATATAACATGCCAATTGAAAACTCCCCGTTGTGATACACAGATTGCGGTGCTAGTATTAGTTCCATATGATTTTTAATTTTTACCGACCTTCAAACGATAAGTGTCAAAAATTGACAGCAGTCCGACCATTATTTTGTGAGATATAGCGTTGTGAGTATAGCTACTTTTGTTATTTGAAAAAAGATGAAAAAAAAAGAATTTCGTGTGCTGATAAAATATTGCTTTTTGAAGGGAAAAAATACAGTTGAAGCAAAATCTTGGCTTGATGAAGAGTTTCCGGGGTCTGCACCAGGAAAATCAACCATCATTGATTGGTATGCTAAGTTTGAACGTGGGGAAATGAGCACCGAAGACGGCAAACGCAGTGGACCGTCACCGACGAAAATATCAAAATAGTTCACAAAATAATTTTGAATGACCGTAAAGTGAAGTGGATCGAGATAGCAGGCATTGTGAAGATATCATCTGAACGTGTACATCATATCATTCACGAATATTTGTACATGAGAAAGCTGTGTGCAAAATGGGTGCCGCGCGAGCTCACAATCGATCAAAAGCAACAACGTGTTAATGATTCTGAGCAGTGTTTAAGCGCAATAAACCTCCATCATTTCATTCCGGAGTCCAATCGACTGTCAGCTGAGTGGACTGCACACGATGAACCGAATCCAAAGCGAGGAAAAACACACAGTCAGCTGGCAAGGTTATGGCATCAGTATTCTGGGATGCGCAAGGTATAATATTCATTGATTACCTCCAAAAGGGCCAGACCATCAACAGCGGTTATTATATAGCATTATTGGATCGTTTAAAGGATGAAATCGTTAAAAAACGGCCCCATTTGACCGGGGACTTTTCAATTGGCCTGATGTATATATATATATATATATATATATATATATATATATATATATATATATATATATATATATATATATATATAGTGTAATGAATCGCCCCTATGCCACTGCCGATTATTAGTAAGTCGTCATTGACGTCGACGAAATCGGAACGCACCCTCTAACCTCTCGCTGTTCCTGAACCACTTTTGGTCAGCTGAGAGGAAGTTGATCGTGTGTGTAGAAACTGACGTTGGATGGACTTCACTACCACAAACATGACCATTATTAGGAAACTAATACATTTTCAATGTGCCACCGTATGACTTCCCATCCTGCGTCAGTTTTGTCTGGGAGTGTCACGTAATGATTTTTGTACGAGAGCAGTTTGCGCCTTCTCAAATTCTGTTGAAATTTCACCATCGGAAACGCAGTGAATATATATATATATATATATATATATATATATATATATATATATATATATATATATATATATATATATATATATATATATATATATATATAGTGTAATGAATCGCCCCTATGCCACTGCCGATTATTAGTAAGTCGTCATTGACGTCGACGAAATCGGAACGCACCCTCTAACCTCTCGCTGTTCCTGAACCACTTTTGGTCAGCTGAGAGGAAGTTGATCGTGTGTGTAGAAACTGACGTTGGATGGACTTCACTACCACAAACATGACCATTATTAGGAAACTAATACATTTTCAATGTGCCACCGTATGACTTCCCATCCTGCGTCAGTTTTGTCTGGGAGTGTCACGTAATGATTTTTGTACGAGAGCAGTTTGCGCCTTCTCAAATTCTGTTGAAATTTCACCATCGGAAACGCAGTGAATATATTAGGCGGTGTTACAGTTACGCGACTTTCATTTTTATAGCTAAGCGAAGGATTTTGCTCATTTTGTGGTAAATAAGGATTAGCGAAGTTGTTCTCGAGTTTCCCATCTCTAATTTAGCTTTATTGGAGTGCCTCTGCCCTGGTTTTGAATGCACCACCGCTTTCCTTCCTATGGGACGAAAATTTATCAGCTTCAGTTTCGTTATAGCTTTTTATAAATTGGTTCGGGGAATCTACTGTGGGCCGGTTTCCTGTGGCCAAGACTTGGTGTTTCTCATATTTTTTCCTGGTTTAGCCACTAGTACATTAAGCGCAACCCTATTTGATTATATTTTTAAGTAACTGTATTTCCGAACAGGCGATTGCTGGTAAATTATAGAGGAAAGAAATGAACCATTTTTTCAATGCAAACAAAGGGCTGCAGTCGGACGAATGCATCGACAATTGTTTGGAGGCAAATGTTAGACTCCTCGGTGCTTTTGTTAGTGCTGAAGTAACGATTTTAGATTTGATAATAAATTTTTATCAAAGTGGGGAAGACCCGTATAACGCACTTTGAACTTTTTTCAAAAATTAATTTGGGTAAAAGCTTTGTTAATCGTCGAATTTGAGCTTAAAATCTTAGCGCTAGAAGAGGGCAAAGGCAAGTAATGAACCATTCAAACAATTTTGCTAGCTGCGCAAGTGCTTGGGAGGCCTTAGAATGACAGTGGCAGCAGCCCAATTCGTTCGTTGCTTCCCGGACATCATCCCAGATTGCTGATGACTGCGCCTCCACACTCACTTTCTCTGTCGCAAACTAGTGTACTGCCCGTTTCCTACGGCAAGCCAAGCTTTTAAAACCGTACATCGTTAGTGGCGTAGAACTCCCACCATCTGCAGCTCCCTCAGTACCCGCAACAGAAAAACTTTTGCTGCCAAACGTCCGCGCAGCAAAGATGATGATGATGGAACAGAATTTGGAACATCAACGGCGCACAAATTACATAAAGACCGTTAAGGATGAAATCCTTGAGAATCCTCTGCTGCCAATATCAATAGCCGAGCGCAGTATTACAATGATGGAAACGGAAGAAGTGAAGTGAGTATGCGATACGATAGATTTTCCCCTTCACCTTGAGTTTACTACTTGTATGATCCTTTCGCTCAATGTTATGTTTAAATGAAATTTCGTACATGAGTATATAAATGCTGTTCTTAAGAGCCATTGCCTTCTAGAAGTTGCCAAATTAATGCAAGTTGCATGATCCAAATTATCAGCAACAGCAGAGTAGTTAATGTTGATTGAAGGTATTTTAAAAAAAGGATGTCAGCTATTCATACTTCTTTCACTACTATACAATAAAGAAAATTTTAACCGTCGTAAAGCAATAAAAGAAAGTATAAATTTGGTAAGAAAAACAATATAAGAAGTCTAAAATTTTACGAATAAAAAAAAAATCTTACCTGGTATGGAAGCTGCTCAATTGATGTATCAGAACCACCAATTATTTGTGCAGTTTGACCGATGCTTCTAGCGACAGATTGCTCAACAAATATGAGCACCAGTGCGCTTAACCCCAAAAGGAAACTTCTGATTATCTCCATCGTTGTGATCCGATTGATTACCTGATCTTTTATTGAAAGTCTTTTATGTTTCATCACCGCAAATTTATTATCATAGCATGCTGTCTTATCGAAATTTTAACATCACTCTGCAGATGATTAGATTACTGTGTTGTTTTTTTTTTAAAGAAAATTGTTCTTAACAGCATTTGTCGCAAGCAATCTTATCTCTGGTCTTTGCGAAATGTTGTACCTACTTGAAGCTACTTAAATTCTGACGGTGGCTTTCAATCACTGAAGCTTATTAACATTTCGATAGTAAACAAGGCAACATACTCGAAGGGTAATTTAGTAACAAGCAAGTGTGCTTTCCAGTTTGAATTTTAATCACATTTTGATTCATTTTAATAGAGGAAATTTAATTGTTACCCTCTTTTTCATTTCGAGAGATGAGCTAAGACTATTGTTTATATCATCACTTGGGGATTTATTTACGAAGCATGCGTTGCAGATTCGAAGTAAACGAAGTTTATTTTTGTGCAGACAAATGCTGTTGAGTCTTCAGTGATCATTGTTGTTTTGTTTGAAAAAAAATTTTTTAATGATAAATTAATGAAGAAAATTATTGCGTGTACGTAATAAATGAAAGTATTTATACTCTCTAATTGTTATTTTTTTTAAATTATCGCAATCATGATTCAACAGAATTGTTTATAATAACACAATCAGCGGGTAACAAGGAACTATTTTGTTATCTGTTATTTGAGAGTTCTAAATTATATGAATGTGTAGTAATCGAGCAGGTAAGGTTCAAAAAGCCAGCGTGCAAGAGTTCTGTGGAAATCAAACCAAATTTGGCAACATCATTCCTTCGATATGCTTCCATTCGATACATGATTTTGTTGCTTATTCTATTAGAAAAGACGTGAAAATATGAGACTGGCGAAATAATCGGCTGTTATACAATTTAGAGGGGAATTCAAGAACCAGGTTCATGAAATTCAATCCTCTAAACAATATGCTTATCACTATACAATCCTATGAACAGTATAGTACAATGAATTGCGAGAGTTTTGAATAAAAATAGAATAATCTGTACCTCTCCCTAACATAATGAAATCTTTTGCGTCAAACGCGAAATTCGGTAGAGTTAATTATCCGTTTTCGGAAGTTTCGTAGAGATTTTGCAGTCTTTTCTAACCCCAACCCCACAGTACTCGTAGCATTGTTAAATAATTTTACTACTTGATTGTGATAATTTAAGATAAAGTCTTGCTTATATAGCTAGCCGTTAAATTATTAGCTTAAAAATGTTTCTAAAATTATTTACACGAAATTATTGTATCATGCTAGCAAATCATTTTTACCGAAGAAGGTATTTGGTTTGGGCAATAAAACCTATGAGCATTACAACAAAGTAGCAATATACGTAGATAAGCGATATATAAAATCAAATATAAAGAAATAACTAAATTTAAGTAAACAAAATGATGCATAGTTTAGGGCAACATATTTCTTTTTCTGGTTGATCAAAACACACACCAACAAAATAGCAAATGACCTAATAGTATCGAGCAGACAACATTTTTCCTCATTGCAAAACAAACTGCATTCAGCATTCATTCAATACGTACGAACATTTACCCTCACATAAATCCAGCAATCAAGCAACACAAAATCCCATTCAAATGGTAAAGTCTCGAAACGCATCAACATTCAAGAAAATTTTATACCCCCGCCAGATCATCATCTGGTAAAGATCAATTCAAAGAAATGGGATTCAAACTTTGTATCGTCGTCAACTACAACACGTCCAGTGAATAAACAAGATGCTGAATATTGGTTGGAAAAACTGAATGCCAGCGATAGCGGGAGTGACATTTGCTTGTGTTGCTGGTGCTGTCGCCAAGAGATTTTGGGGAGTCCGGCGGCAAGCTTTGAGTGAGGTGGTCGGATCCGCGGAGAATTGTCATTTGGCCCGTCTTAAAACCCACAATAAACAAATCTTGTGAAATGTTATAAGCGCGGATTTCCCATGTATTATTTTGTGCGAACGTTTCAAACCTTTGTGGACAAGAATATCCCATTGAATAAAACCCGTTGGGTGGTCGGACAGCCGTCGGAATATATGGGATCAAAAAGTCTGGTTGACGTCCCGTGTGTGCGTGTGTGTCGTCGCCCTTAAAAAAGCATTAACCCGTAACCCGTCATTGAATATATTTTAGGATTTGTAATTATTTCCTATGCCAAGTAATTTGCCGAATAATTCGAGATAGTCGAAATTCGTCTGAAAACTAAGAAGTCGCGACCTAAGCAGTGCACCCCATTCACATATTCTCTCGGTGAATCTTCAGAGGTTTTAGCAGAAAGTATCTGTAAGATCGGCAGCAGTAAAACATAATCCCAAAGTTCAGTGCCGCAGAATTCGCAATTGTAACGGGAATAACAGTGAATTTGGTGCATAAATATAGTTGCTCCGGTCATCTCTCGATAAATTTTCTCTCGTTCCGATTCAATTTCCCATCGATGATAATCACTTTTCCGTGTGGGCAGCAAAGTGCAAGATATTGAGTTTGGAAGCGCGAATCTATTCGCCTATGTATCTTTCGTATCATCCTCTGGTCCTCGACAATCGGAAAAAGCATTGAGGCAAATTCATGCAAATTTCGGAAGCAACTCAAGTATCGGAAACCAAATCGTTGCAAAGCGGAGTTCGGAACAGCAACCAGTTACTTTTCAATCAACCTTACTTTAAGTTCACGTAGAACACTGTAACTAATTTGTTGTCTTAATCATACGTAAAACGTGTCGGAGAAGATTTGTTGACCGCCGCAAGAGATCAGTAGAGATCGAAAAAATCGCGGAGTTTTAATTTACATAGATTAAATCTGAATTTTTAAAAAGGAATAAAATAATGATCCAGTTTCAGGCTTCCCCGCCTCGAACACGAGCGCTCGTAGGAGGAGGTTTGGGGTAAGTACCCTTTCTTTTTTTTAAATTTTTCTTCCTGCATGTTTTTATTAAATTATATATCTTCATTAAATAACTTAAAATTAATAAAAAGGAAAATCAACTTTCGTAATCAAATTTTTTTATATATAAGAAACTTCCCCCGAGATGTTTATCTCATCGATAGTATGTACAATATAATCAATTCATTACAATAGGGAAAATACGTTGTAAATATTTTCATTGTTGCAATATAAAATGTATATGTGAGTGTAACGGGAATAAGCTATTAATTGTGTGCTACTACTATCAAAAGGATGTATATGTTAGCATTAAATTCAAGTGGTAATAGATAGCTACACTAGAGAGCAACTAATATTGTATGAAAGAAGTTTAAACATTGGAAGTTTGAATCGTGTATAACTTGGTAGTTATTTTTTTTTTGAGATAATAAAAAAGGAAATGTCGAATTAAAGGATACTCCTCTGTCTTTCCTTTCTTCCAATTCTAACCGGGTATAGGACCCGGTACGGTGGCAGGCTTCCACCTCAAAACATGAGCTAGACGCCGGGTACTCATTAATCCTTCTTCTTTTGTCTCAGGTGACGTCGCGGGTTGAGTGGCCCAAGCAGAGTGCCTCTTTATGACACAGAGTTATGCAATCGAATTGCATAATTCTATGGCATAAATTGGTCACCGGGGTACTCCTCTTCTGATGGGAAAGCTTATACAAGTCAAGTTGTATGAGTTTTCCACTCAGAAGAGGAATACCTGGCCACTGGAACAAATATGGATTTAAATCCGGTTGGGTGGGTGCGAAGGGGCTCCATCACCACCCGGTTGCCCTTCTCTCATTTGTGGGCCATGAGCTTCGTCGGGTAACGACGAAGTTACCCTAAGTCCGCCCCTTTTTACATGTTCCACTTGTTCTCGGAACAGGTTCTTTTTTCTCTCGGTGTAGTTACCTACACTTTTTGCGACTTCGGTCGCCTCGTTTTAGTTTGACCACAAGAAATTCGTGTGCGCAATTTTTTGTAGTGGGTCCTTGTGCTGGGGAAATAAACCCGCCCCACGACACCGCAATGCTAGCCTGCCAGCGCATTCACGCGTCCCCACACGAGGGCATTCTCGGCAGATATCTCCATCTTCTTCTGCCGAGGCAGCAGAACACGCCGCAGTCCTTCACGGACTTTTGAAACTTTTAATTCACTACAAATGATTGAATTAACTAATATTATGTATTATAGGTTGGAATCTTCATTTTAGCGGGGAGCCAAACGGCCTGAACTTGGAAGTTTTCATTGGTCGGGTGGAGTCCTTAGTCGGAGAGATGTTGGCCGGCGACTACACGGTGCTGGCAGGATATTTACCAATGCTAATTAGGGGAGCAGCACTCGAGACCTACTGGCGGGTTCATTCGGCTCCACCATCTATACGCTGGTCACGGCTGAAGGAGGTACTCCGCATGGAATACCCGACGGTCATCATGGATGAGAGGGTCCTAGACAAGATCCATGCCAGATGGCAACGTCCGGACGAGCCCTTTCATCAATATCGAGCCGATATCCTTCGGTTGAATGACCAGTTGTCAGAGCCGATGTCTTCCACTCAACTGCAGCGGGTGTTGAAACGGAATCTAAGGCCGGAACTTCGTCGCCATATCGTAAACTCGGACCCGCAGAACATGGAAGCACTACTGAGCGTCGTGAGTCGATTGGAGAGGCTTGAAGAAGACCTCCAAGAACGGCCTTACCTACATGCGAGGACGGGTCCACGACGTGAAATCGCAGAAGTGGCACCAAATTGCAACAACCTAGATCTGGAAGAAAACACGGAGTCAAACACCTGTGTTCCGGACTACCCAGATGGTGCCACTCCAAAAAACAGACGAACGAGTACCCTACCACCTCAGCGGTACTCGAAGCCCCCGCAGTAGTTCCCCAGCTAGCTGCCAACCCCAATAACTCTGACGTTAACCCACCAGCCATGACCACTATGACTGCGGATGTTCACTCTCTTCCGGAGACCTCACCAACGACAATATTGAAGCGACCACCGCAGTCACTGCCAGAAGAACCCCGGCAGCCTCAAATATGCATTCTAAAACCTTATCATGTTCGACTGCAGGAATATCGGGTGGCTCGAGAGCGAATTTTTGCTTCCGAAGAAGTCACTTCCCGCCCGCGCAAGACAAAATGGCCAACCCGTCGTTGGCGGAATTTCCGCAAGAGAGTGCGCACCTGCCGTCGAACCCTAAACTCTTGTAACATCTCGGAGGTTGCTGAGAATGAGATCAGACCTTATCATCCAATTAAAGTGTTGGGCGAAACCGTGTTTGCATTGATCGACACGGGTGCCAGTATCAGTTGTCTTGCCTCGAGCTTTGGCTCGAAAGTGCTCCATGAATATCCGACCTTGATTAAACCCTGGCGCACTGAAATCAGTACAGCTGACGGCACCAAACACCCTGTATGAGGTAAACTAACCACACCCGTGACGTTCAGGGGTCGGACGAAGGATATTACTTTCTACATCATCCCGTCTTTGACTCAGAATGTGTACCTTGGCATCGATTTCGTCCTTCACTTTGGACTGGCCATCTCACCGGCCATGGAGAAGTTGGTGTATGCTGAACTGGATAGGATGCTCGAGTTGGGGGTCATAGAGGAGTCCCAAAGTGCCTGGTCATCACCGGTAACCTTGATGGTGAAGCCAGGTAAAGTCCGTCTTTGTCTGGATGCCCGTGAGGTAAACACGGTGACCATCAAGGACGCTTACCCTCTTCCACTCATCGATGGAATACTAGGGAGACTGCCAAAAACCAATTATATTACCAGTCTCGACCCAAAAGACGCCTTCTGGCAAATTCCACTCGATGAGGGGTTGAGGGATAAGACCGCCTTCACAGTGCCTGGACGATCATTATATCAGTTCGTCACAATGCCTTTTGGCCTGTATAACGCGCCGCAAACGATGACTCGGCTGATGGACAAGGTCATCCCACCTCACCTGAAACACCAAGTGTTCGTGTACCTTGATGATCTGTTACTCAGCACGGAAACGTTCGACCAACACCTCCTACTTCTACAAGAATTAGCCCTGCACATCAGCAAGGCGGGACTCACCATCAACGTACAGCAAAGTAAGTTTGTCATGAAAGAAGTCCGATACCTAGGACATGTCATAGGACATGGCACTATGAAAACGGATCCAGACAAAACTCGTGCGATTGATGAGTTCCCCTTACCAAAAACAGTTAAGCAGCTACGACGTTTCCTTGGTGTGTGCGGTTGGTACCGAAGGTTTGTTCGGAATTACGCAACAGTTTCAGCGCCCCCTGTCAGACATGCTGCGGAAGGGAAGTTTATTTGGACCGAACTCAGCCGAAAGGCATTTGAAGAGCTAAAACAAGCCCTCACATCAGCTCCTGTCTTGCACAGCCCCGACTTCACGAAGCCCTTCTCCATTCATGTGACGCAAGTCAACATGGAGTAGGAGCCGTGCTGGTGCAATTGACCGATGAAGGAGAGGAAGCTCCCATCGCCTTCATGTCCAATAAGCTGAATTCGGCCCAAAGAAACTATACTGTGTCCGAGCAGGAATGTTTGGCAGCGGTAATGGCTGTGAAGAAATTCCGAGCTTATATCGAGGGCCACCCATTCGAGATCATCACGGACCACGCTTCACTACAATGGTTGATGAACCAGGCAGATTTACATGGACGCCTAGCAAGATGGGCTCTTAAATTGCAACGGTTCAAGTTTTCCATCAAACATCGGAAAGGGACCCAGAACATCGTACCCGACACTCTCTCACGGATGTTTTCCCCAGAGGGAGCCGAATTGACAATAAATGACGAGGACCCCATCGAGATAGATTTGGACAGCCCACATTTCGAATCAGACAGCTACAAAGAGTTGAGGCAAACCATAGCGACCCAACAATCGCAGCTGCCTGATTTGAAGGTAATAGACGGCTACGTGTATAGACGGAATGAATACGCCACTGGTGATCCATGGCAGGAAGAAGAGTCCTGGAAACTCTGGGTACCGGAGGAAATGACACAACATCTGATCCTCCGTGCACATGACCATCCTTTAAGTGCCCACGGAGGTTACGGTCGGACGTTACGGCGACTCAAGAAATACTTCTTTTGGCCTAAAATGGCATCCCAGGTCAAAGACTACGTGAGCGCCTGTGAGACCTGTAAAGGCACCAAAGCGCCCAACCAGCCTCTTCGACCTCCTATGGGTCAACTCAACGTCCCAGAACGCGTATTCCAACGTCTATACATAGATCTACTCGGTCCATATCCTCGGTCATCCATGGGACACATCGGAGCTATAGTCGTTCTAGACCAGCTCTCAAAATTCCCACTGGTGGAACCTACCCTTAAATTCACAACTCCATCTATCGTGAAATTCCTAGAGAGCCGGGTATTCCATGTGTTGGGGGTTTCAGAGAGTGTGTACTCGGACAACGGAGTACAGTTCCGGTCTCGGCAGTTTAAGGGCCTACTCGAGCAGTATGGCGTTGAACATCAACTGACGCCAATATACTCTCCTCAGTCTAACGCCTCCGAACGGTTGAACCGCACCCTATTGGCCGCGATCCGTTCCTACGTCCACCCATCCCAAAAAGATTGGGATCGGCGATTGTCCGCCATCAAATGCGCCCTGCGATCCTCGTATCATTCCGTCACCGGTGTCGCACCTTACTTTGCCACCTTCGGACAGCACATGACTTGCCACGGTAAATCATACCGGCTGTTACGGCAATTAAAGTGTTTGGGAGACCCCGTCGTTGTGCTGGAGCCCCACGAACGTTCAGGAGACCTCCGCCAACAAATCGGACGGAAGATTAAGCCCGCGGGAAGTGCAAATGAGGCGCAGTACAATCTCAGGTCACGCGCTGCTAATTTCAAAGAAGGAGATGAAGTTTTCCGGCGAAAGTTCCGCCAAAGTGACGCCGCGGGGCATTACAACGCCAAGCTGGACAGGCGATTCTTGAAAAGCCGCATAAAGAAGGTAATGGGACCTAACCGTTACCTGATAGCGGACCCATCGGGAAAAGAAGTTGGGATATACCACGCAAAAGACCTGCGCCGATAGATAATTAGCCACGTCTGTTTTGTCCATCCGCAGACATTTTCAAAAAACGCGCAAGGGTTGTATACTTTCGGCAAAACATAAACACACGTGTCAGTCCGTCCGTCTGTCAACTTTGTTTTCTTTTATTGTTCGTCACTCCTTGTTCCGACGCCGAAGACAACCCATGCTATAATGAAAGATCCTTCAGCTCCTTTTTCACAATCCGCATCGCCTTGGGATCGCGAGAAAATTAGCTGCCCTGTAGTAATCGAGCAGGTTAGGTTCAAAAAGCCAGCGTGCAAGAGTTCTATGGAAATCAAACCGAATTTGGCTACATCATTCCTTCGATATGCTTCCATCCGATACATGATTTTGTTGCTTATTCTATTAGAAAAGACGTGAAAATATGGGACTGGTGAAATGATCAGCTGTTATACAATTTAGAGGGGAATTCAAGAACCAGGTTCATGAAATTCAATCCTCTAAACAATATGCTTATCACTATACAATCCTATGAACAGTATAGTACAATGAATTGCGAGAGTTTTGAATAAAAATAGAATAATCTGTACCTCTCCCTAACATAATGAAATCTTTTGCGTCAAACGCGAAATTCGGTAGAGTTAATTATCCGTTTTCGGAAGTTTCGTAGAGATTTTGCAGTCTTTTCTAACCCCAACCCCACAGTACTCGTAGCATTGTTAAATAATTTTACTACTTGATTGTGATAATTAAAGATAAAGTCTTGCTTATATAGCTAGCCGTCAAATTATTAGCTTAAAAATGTTTCGTAAATTATTTACACGAAATTATTGTATCATGATAGCAAATCATTTTTACCGGAGAAGGTATTTGGTTTGGGCAATAAAACCTATGAGCATTACAACAAAGTAGCAATATACGTAGATAAGCGATATATAAAATCAAATATAAAGAAATAACTAAATTTAAGTAAACAAAATGATGCATAGTTTAGGGCAACATATTTCTTTTTCTGGTTGGTCAAAACACACACCAACAAAACAGCAAATGACCTAATAGTATCGAGCAGACAACATTTTTCCTCATTGCAAAACAAACTGCATTCAGCATTCATTCAATGCGTACGAACATTTACCCTCACATAAATCCAGCAATCAAGCAACACAAAATCCCATTCAAATGGTAAAGTCTCGAAATGCATCAACATTCAAGAAAATTTTATACCCCCGCCAGATCATCATCTGGTAAAGATCAATTCAAAGAAATGGGATTCAAACTTTGTATCGTCGTCAACTACAACACGTCTAGTGAATAAACAAGATGCTGAATATTGGTTGGAAAAATTGAATGCCAGCGATAGCGGTGGCGATAGCGGGAGTGGAATTTGCTTGTGTTGCTGGTGCTGTCACCAAGAGATTTTGGGGAGTCCGGCGGCAAGCTTTGAGTGAGGTGGTCGGATCCGCGGAGAATTGTCATTTGGCCCGTCTTAAAACTCACAATAAACAAATCTTGTGAAATGTTATAAGCGCGGATTTCCCATGTATTATTTTGTGCGAACGTTTCAAACCTTTGTGGATAAGAATATCTCTTTGAATAAAAGCCGTTGGGTGGTCGGAAAGCCGTCGGAATATATGGGATCAAAAAGTCTGGTTGACGTCCCGTGTGTGCGTGTGTGTCGTCGCCCTTAAAAAAGCATCAACCCGTAACCCGCCATTGAATATATTTTAGGATTTGTAATTATTTCCTATGCCAAGTAATTTGCCGAATAATTCGAGATAGTCGATGAATCGGTGAATCTTCAGAGGTTTTAGCAGAAAGTATCTGTAAGATCGGCAGCAGTAAAACATAATCCACAAGTTCAGTGCCGCAGAATTCGCAATTGTAACGGGAATAACAGTGAATTTGGTGCATAAATATAGTTGCTCCGGTCATCTCTCGATGAATTTTCTCTCGTTCCCATTCAATTTCCCATCGATGAAAATCACTTTTCCGTGTGGGCAGCAAAGTGCGAGATATCGAGTTTGGAAGCGCGAATCTATTCGCCTATGTATCTTTCGTATCATCCTCTGGTCCTCGACAATCGGAAAAAGCATTGAGGCAAATTCATGCAAATTTCGGAAGCAACTCAAGTATCGGAAACCAAATCGTTGCAAAGCGGAGTTCGGAACAGCAACCAGTTACTTTTCAATCAACCTTACTTTAAGTTCACGTAGAACACTGTAACTAATTTGTTGTCTTAATCATACGTAAAACGTGTCGGAGAAGATTTGTTGACCGCCGCAAGAGATCAGTAGAGATCGGGAAAATCGCGGAGTTTTAATTTACATAGATTAAATCTGAATTTTTAAAAAGGAATAAAATAATGATCCAGTTTCAGGCTTCCCCGCCCCGAACACGAGCGCTCGTAGGAGGAGGTTTGGGGTAAGTACCCTTTCTTTTTTTTAAATTTTTCTTCCTGCATGTTTTTATTAAATTATATATCTTCATTAAATAACTTAAAATTAATAAAAAGGAAAATCAACTTTCGTAATCAAATTTTTTTATATATAAGAAACTTCCCCCGAGATGTTTATCTCATCGATAGTATGTACAATATAATCAATTCATTACAATAGGGAAAATACGTTGTAAATATTTTCATTGTTGCAATATAAAATGTATATGTGAGTGTAACGGGAATAAGCTATTAATTGTGTGCTACTACTATCAAAAGGATGTATATGTTAGCATTAAATTCAAGTGGTAATAGATAGCTACACTAGAGAGCAACTAATATTGTATGAAAGAAGTTTAAACATTGGAAGTTTGAATCGTGTGTAAATTGGTAGTTATTTTTTTTTTGAGATAATAAAAAAGGAAATGTCGAATTAAAGGATACTCCTCGGTCTTTCCTTTCTTCCAATTCTAACCGGGTATAGGACCCGGTACGGTGGCAGGCGTCCACCTCAAAACATGAGCCAGCCGCCGGGTACTCATTAATCCTTCTTTTGTTTCAGGTGACGTCGCGGGTTGAGTGGCCCAAGCAGAGTGCCTCTTTATGACACAGAGTTATGCAATCGAATTGCATAATTCTATGGCATAAATTGGTCACCGGGGTACTCCTCTTCTGATGGGAAAGCTTATACAAGTCAAGTTGTATGAGTTTTCCACTCAGAAGAGGAATACCTGGCCACTGCAACAAATATGGATTTAAATCCGGTTGGGTGGGTGCGAAGGGGCTCCATCACCACCCGGTTGCCCTTCTCTCATTTGTGGGCCATGAGCTTCGTCGGGTAACGACGAAGTTACCCTAAGTCCGCCCCTTTTTACATGTTCCACTTGTTCTCGGAACAAGTTCTTTTTTCTCTCGGTGTAGTTACCTACACTTTATGCGACTTCGGTCGCCTCGTTTTAGTTTGACCACAAGAAATTCGTGTGCGAAATTTTTTGTAGTGGGTCCTTGTGCTGGGGAAATGAACCCGCCCCACGACACCGCAATGCTAGCCTGCCAGCGCATTCACGCGTCCCCAGACGGGGGCATTCTCGGCAGATATCTCCATCTTCTTCTGCCGAGGCAGCAGAACATCGCTGCAGTCCTTTACGGACTTTTGAAACTTTTAATTCACTACAAATGATTGAATTTACTAATATTATGTAAGCTGAAGCAGCCAAAATATTATAATTATAGATGCGCTGAACACAAAGAAGTAGCATTCAAATTATGATTTAAATAAAATACGTATTTAAAGTAAATGCCATGTATGGCTACATTATGTTTTAGGAAACTTCACGTTTGAATGAATGTTTGCAATATTTTATTAAAAAAATCTTTTGCATTAAAAACAAACGTAAAACAAATTTCAAAACATATAAAGTATTATAAAACTTAATAGCTCCAAAAAGGTTTTAAATTAATTGTCATGAGTTTACGATATATTAAAATGAATTCTTAGGCTAACTCAGTCTTTCCTTTCCGGCATACCCTTCTCTTCCAGCAGGAATGGCAGCGAACGGTAAGTATGCCGTTACAAGGGTAGGGTTGTAGGAATCCGCGGATGGCCAGTTTAGCGTCCTGCTCGGTACGCGGTACCATAATTTGTTTTGCGTTTTTTATTAGAGTAGGTTGTTCCGATTTGGGGTTAAAGTAGGATATTTTTCGATACCGCGTCGGTGATACTCGGGAACGCGGAATTATAAACCTTTTTTTTTTGTCTGACGGAATGGAAGAAATACGGAACTAAGTAGAGATAGGTTTCGTCTCCGTATGGTTGTGTTATCCACGCGTTATTAAATCAGGCATGTGAACCGGTGGCTGAATTTTTGTTTTCCGGACTTAGTCTGCTCGCGCAAGACCCACGACCGAACTCCCCTCCGAACTAGCTAGCCAGCCAGCAGCCACCTCGGAGTAGACTAAGTGTGTCCGGACTTTTTGACTTGTAGGGTACAGTCCGTTGTCACGTCCCAAGACTCAACGTCGAGAACCGATGAGAGGTTGGTCCCTATTTCGTTCGAGCGATTTGAACCGAAAATCATTACAATATATATATTGTTTTTGTACCGCGATAATATATTTTTCTTACCGCCTAATTCACAAAACTATTCTACCTTCATAAAGCGTCTAGGCACGCATGTAGATTAGGCGGTTAACACCGAAATGAATGAGTGAAATAGAGTCGAAGTCGCCAGTTTAACGTTTGAACAAAAAGTGCATTTTCTTATATCGACCTATGCTATTTATACAATTTTTCTATCACAAATACATATTTAACTGTAACAAATACATATTTAACTGTAACAAATATTGTTTACTTCAGCATAAAAATAATTAACAAGAAAATTCCTTATTCTAAATTTTCTACTTCAAAATCTATACAAAACCAATTACTTCCTCAATACAATTCTACACGATGGATTTCCCATAAAACGCTATATAAAAAAAGAACACTAGCTCTGCACGACGTGAATGCATTCATACATACTCTCATGTTAATTTCCCGTAAAATAATGAAACGAGATATCATATGTGAAGTTCTTAGACCCCACATATGAACAATGTCAAGTTCATCGAGAAACACGAAAGCATTAGTTTAGTAGATAGCAATTAGTTTATGTTATGAAATATGATGCGCAATTTTCTTCGCTCGTTGTAGATTTGTAATGTTGTACATATGAAACCATGCGAGTGAGGATTGTTCCACACGTAAGAAAATGGGTTCAAATCGGAAGAAGTACATATGATAGATTTTGATGTAGTTTCTACGTCTAAAGCGGGTCATGCATATTTATTTATTTATATTGATGCATTAATGAATTTAATATGAATTATCCTAATGGTTATTTTATTATGTAAGTAAATGTATTACAAGTTAACTTATCAGCCAAGTAATTTACTTAGGTTTTGATACGCTATCGTAAGCGAACATATATATACATTTAATATGAATTTACCTAATGGTTATTTTATTATGTAAGTAAATGTATTACAATTTAACTTATCAGCCAAGTAATTTACTTAGGTTTTGATACGCTATCGTAAGCGAACATATATATACTATATATATGTATATATATTTGTGGAAAGACAATTCTTGGTTTTTACACCACGATAATGCAGCATCCCAAACTGCACTCGTAACTTGTGATAATTTCGCCGAAAACTCAACCCATATCGTTGCTCAACCACCGTATTCACCTGATCTGGCGCCGTGCGCCGTTTTGTGAGCTGTTAAAAGTGAGTTGTTCGTTTTTTGCAATGTCGAAAGTTGTTGAATTTGCATTAAATTTTGTTTGCGGAATCAATTTTCTGCTGCGGATACGTTGAGGATGGTGCAGAAAGCCTTTGGTGATGCGGTTATGTCTAAAAAACAATGTTTACAACTGGTATAGGAGCTCACTATAGCCGACCATGAACGTGTCGAAGACGAAGAGCGTCCTGGGTGACCATCAACCTCTGCATATACAATGTCGGTTTTTTTTCGAAAATTGATGCTCTATTGTGAAAAATTGCTTTTAGACGATCGGAAGTGGTTTGTCGAGCGACGCCAAGTGATTTTGAAAGTTTGGGATGGATCTTGGTCGAGCAATGTCTCCAATTCGTGATCTTCAAACTTTTTTGGCTGCCCGGGCCGTTCATCGGCCTCCAATCAAAATAGCCACTTTTAAACTGTGCAAACCATTTCTGGCACGTACGCTCAGCTAGAGCATGCAGACCATACACTTCCACCAAAATACGATGACTTTAGGCAGCCTTTTTTTTCAATGAAGAAGTACTCCCCACAAAAACACTTTATTCGGCACAAAATTCGACATTTTCAGAGTAAAAAAAAGTATTGTTGTTTACGCTTCAGCTAAATGACACATACTGATTCTGAAACTATATAACAGTAGCTTTCCAACACATATTTGGAAAGGTGAATCACTGCAATAAAAATCAAGTTACGCCATCTGTTAGAAATTAACCGTTACCCCTATGATATACATATATATATATATATATATATATATATATATATATATATATATATATATATATATATATATATATATATATACTACTGTGTCCAAAAAATAAGGTGACATTTGAATTTAAACTGCGCGCGTCGAAGGATTTGGAGAATTATTATTATTTTTAGGTTGGTAGCACTGTCAGTGACATCTATGCCAAATTTACATGTCAAAATATTCATTAGTGTTTGAGATACGCGTCGTTTTGTGAGCTGCTAAAAGTTTTTCGTTTTTTGCGATAACGAAATTTGTTGAATTTGCATTAAATTTTGTTTGTGGAATCAATTTTCTGCTGCGGATACATTGAAGATGGTACAGAAAGCCTTTGGTGATGAAGCTATGTCTAAAAAAAATGTTTACAAGTGGTAAAGTGAGTTCCAAGCCGACCATGAACGTGTCGAAGAGCATCCTGGGTGACCATCAACCTCTTCTCTTCTTCGATTATAGTGGCGTTGTGCATTATGAATTCCTTCCGCCGGGCCAAACAGTCGTTTGAACGTTATGCGTCGTTTGCGTAACGCTATTCGCCTAAAAAGACCGGAATTGTAGAAAGACAATTCTTGGTTTTTACGCCACGATAATGCACCATCCCATACTGCACTCGTAATTCGTGATCATTTCGCCAAAAACTCAACCCATATCGTTCCGCAAGCACCGTATTCACCTGATCTGGCGCCGTGCGACTTCTGGCTGTTCAGCAAGCTCAAAAGACCGCTCCGAGGACACCATTTTGATACGATAGATGAGATTCAAGCCGCAGCGACGACGGAACTGAAAGCCATCCCGGAAAATGACTACAATCAGTGTTTCAAAGATTGAAAAACCCGTTGGCATAAGTGCTGTAATGATTTAAACATTTTTACGTCCGAACGCGGAACCGACCTCTCATCGGTTCTAGACGTTAAGTCTGAGTAGTGCCAACGGATGGTACCAACCGGTCAACCAATCCGTGCACCGTAACCCATTCACGCGGTGGCTGCTTGTCGGCCAGCTAGTTCGGAGAGGATTTCGGTCGCGGGTCTCCGAATGGGTTACGCTCATTTTCATATTTTCAGCCACCTGTACACGCCCGTTTTCAAAACGCGTTACAAAAACAAAACCATACGGAGAGGAAACCTATTCTACGTTACTCCGTATTTCTTCATTATCCAGTCAAAAGTGCCAAAAGCTAATTTTTATTTCGCGTTCCCGAATTTCCGACGCGGTACCGAAAAGTATACTACTCTAACTCAACCCGACGAAAACTACTCTAATAAAGCGACAAAACAACAAAGGTGCCGCGTACCGCGCACGACGCGAAACCGACCTCAGCGGATTTTTCGAAACCCTACCCTCGCGACGGCATACCTACCCTGCACCTCCTTTCCCGCTGAAAAAAGAAGAACCACTGAAAAGGAAAGTCGTGGTTACGGTTAGCAATTCATTTTAATTAATATTATTTTTCTTAATATTTTAATTTCTTAGAATTGAAAAATGGCAATTAATATGTTTTATCATAAATTTCTACAATCTGCGCTGATACATGTCCCCCTATGGGTGTATTCAGTCCAATTTTTGTTTTTTTTTTTGTTTATTGAATCATATCAATTTCTTCATTCTAGTTTATTTGTCTTACATTCTAGTTTTTTCTCATCTTTTGTTTTTTTCTCCCTATTTACAATTTGGCTTGAAAATTTACGTTTATATTTTTTTTAATTCTCTTTGAAAAGTAGTTGTATATTGATCACTTGGACGTTGGTTAAAATCTTGTTTTGTTGTATTGTTTTTTCAATGATTTATATATTTTTTTTTTTTATAGATTAGGAAAGTATAAAAAGGCGTAAGAAAAAGTATATATATACAAAGCAAACTAACAAAAGTTTTGTGAAAAACTTTTGTATTATGTAAATGTACAATAATAATTGGAGTTGCTTTTCTTTTTTTGTATGTAGTCTTCATTTGTTCTGCTATATTTTTAATACATAGCCTCTACGTTTGTGTATTTTTAAAACTTTGTAAAATTTGCAAAACAAACTTGAAATTGTTTATATTACATGGCGCTCAAAAGTTTAAAACAATAATTATATATATATTTGCTAGCGGCACTAAAACACTACAAATTGTACGTTGCAATGGTATGCTTCAAGTATAGTATATTTAATAAAACAATAATTAATGTCTATTAGATTAAAAGAACAGCGACTCAATTAATCGTTATTTAAATTTTTTTTTTTTGTTTAAGCGATTCAATTGCAAATTTTATTTTCCTTTAATTCATGTATCAAAATTATTTGTGTAAATTTTCTCTATACGAAAGTGTAAATTTTAATATTAATAATTTGTTTCCTATTGGAATTAATTACCAAACTATATTATTAATGGTCCTTTTTATGATAATTTAGTTTCAGTTTCTAAATGAAACAGTATTCACCCAATGTTGAATAGTATTTGTTTAAATATTTGAATATGTTCAGGCATATGATCGTGAAACAGGAGATAAATGAGTATGGAAACATTTCATAGTAATTGTAAAGAAGATGTGTCCAAACACCTCAGGATATAGTTTTAATATTTTATTTAGAATTAAACATAGATATACTTTTCGAAAATGATTGATTTGGAAATTGGGGCAATATCATACAAAAATATCAATTTATAAACAAATTTGATATGATTTACATTAGTATTTGTTTTGTTTGTTTCTTGATCTTTTAATGACAAGGCCTCATATTGGGTAAATACTGCTACAATGCTGAAATCTTAACAACACTATTTTGCAATATAAGATGTATATCAATTAGAATTGAGTACGTGATAATACTTCGGGAGTGATAGAATATACAAAACTTAGTGTGAACCCATTCGTTCCCTAATCTTCTATAGTTAACTTCAAGTGTATGATACAAGTTTTAAAAACTAATTGAAAAATTAACAACGATTAATAAATAACAAAACAACTAATTTGAAGATCATCTAGACTTAATTATGACTACATACAATAATTATATGTTAAATACTTGAATGCCATTTTCCCTATTTGACGAGAAAAAACAAGAAAACAAGTTGGGTAAACAGACCTACGCTCATGCCAGAAGGGTTTTGTATGCAATTTACAAAATGCAGTCACCAGATCGAATCAAATCAAGAAACATGTCAAAGACGATTTTATTGGAGAAAATATGAAATGCGAAGATCATACTATTTTTAACAAAGTTCAATGAATTTCGACTTTTGCGGTTTTTGGTATTGTTATACTCATAAATATCTCCCTTGATAATTATTTCAGATGTCCATCCGCGACGGAGGAAACACATTTTTCATGTATTTCCCCCCTGTGCCCCCACTAAAGCAAAAACTGACAGTTTAACAACTGTTTTGAAAAGCTCCCATGAAAACTTTCATTTCATACTCATACCGGCTACGTTTGATGAATTTTTTTTTCAGGGGCCACTCTCCTGTGCTGAAATCATCGATTCATGGCCAATTTTTTCGAATCCTAGAATGGTTACAAAACGCTTTTGCTACGAGCTCTCTCCCACCTCCTTGACTTATTTCACTTATGAGCATTTATTGTAGATACTCATCTTCAGTCATTCATTGAATTGAATCAAGTGTTCAAAGCATGCACCTTAAACGTTGAAGTTGGGAAAAAATAACTCAAAATTATTCAATCTTCGCATTTAAAACAGCCACTATTTTGTTTTACGATTACTGATACCACTAGCTGAACCGATTCTCAAAGATATACATGACACCTATCATTCCTGAAATTTTCATGCAAATCCTAGCAAAACTGTAGTGTCTGAGTCGGTAAAAAGCGCATGTTGTTCCCTAGCCATATGTTGCCATAGTAATACATGCAGCGCATATTGTTCCATAGTAATACAGGAAAATTCAAACCGCTATAACTTCGCTAAATATCATTCAATCTTTATGAAACTTTCAGGGTAGATCAATCTTATGAATAAACATCTACGTACAGAATTTCATTGAATTTAAGGGTACCGTTAAGATTTTATTCAAGAAAACATAAAATCGATAAATCATACTATTACTAACAAAGTTGAGCGAATTGCGACTTCTCACGTATTTGTTGTTGTTGAACTCACCAAGGCCTACATCCCTGATTTTTTTCAGATTTTTCGGATCACAGGTGTCCAATCGCGAGGGGGGGGACACAAATTTTTCGTGTATTTCCCCTCCCTGTGCGCCCCCCGAAGCAAATTTTGCCAAACTAAGACCAGTTTTGAAAAGTTCTCATCAATACCTTTCATTTGATACCCATATCGGCTACCTTCAATGAAATTTTTTTTTCGGGGGGTCACTCTCCTATATGGGGAGACCCCCCTTAAATACCTTATAAAACTTTTTTGTAGTTGAACTTTGAAGAGATCACCACTTTACACCTACATACAAAATTTGATGTTTCTAGCTTAAGTAGTTTCCGAGAAAAACTGCTGTGACACACGGACGGGCGGACGGACGGACGGACGGACAGACGGACAGACTGGTCGCGAAACTAGTAGGGTTTTGTAAAATTATTTTACAAAACCCTAAAAAAAGAAACCATTTTTACTTCCTTACTAAATTCTAATCTTGAAACAAAGGCAAGCATTATATAAGTCTACTGCAGACTTCTTAACCAATTTAACATAATCACAATATCTCATGCATATGAATAGAATGGAGGATAATTTAAATCTATTATAAGTCGCCGTTATCCATGGCATCATTGAGATCCGACACTATTTTGCTCATTAATTCACGATACGGTGAATCTGGCTTGAATGCCGTCTCGAGCAAGTTTGCATCGCTGAAAAATCCAAAGACTTCGTCTATTCGATTCAGCGATTTGTCGGTAAGATGACGTCGAACAATATCTTTCAAGGCGGCATGTGACTCGGCAAACGATTTTTGCAAGTCCTACGAATTATGCTATTATTACTGTTTTGGACAATATGATACGTGGTGGAATTTTTATTATATTTTGGCGTTCGTTCTTCACTAATGCCATTTGAAAGAAGCAAAGGCCGCAATGATAAAAAAAAAAATATGACAGAAATATTCTATCTTCTGTTGCACAGTAAAAATAAGAGAAGCATCCACTTAAAATAATATTTCGTACCTTTTAACGTAATGGCTGCTTTCAACTCTTCAATAAGAGATTTATTTTGGTTTTCTAGCACCGCTATCCGATTTTCCAGGCAGTTGATATATTCCTTCTTCTTGTGTCGACATATATATATATATATATATATATATATATATATATATATATATATATATATATATATATATATATATATATATATATATATATATATATATATATATATATATATATATATATATATCTATATATATATATATATATATATATATATATATATGTATATGTATATATACTACTGTGTCCAAAAAATAAGGTGACATTTGAATTTAAACTGCGCGCGTCGAAGGATTTGGAGAATTATTATTATTTTTAAGGTTGGTAGCACCGCCGGTCGACAAGACCACTCTTGGAGGCTAGCATTCTTTGGGGAGTTCCGCCCCCACGTACCCGAGGAAATTCCCGCAGGGAGAAAGCCGGTCGACAAGAACATTCTTGGAGGCTAGCATTCTTTGGGGAGTGCCGCCCCCACGGACCCGAGGATATGGGGGGTGCCGTGAGGTTCCCTCTTATTGTATCTGGATTACGCTTTGGACAACGAACTGGAATTGACGCTTTGGGCTGGCGGATGTGATGGTTTGGACCTAGTTGCTTTGCACAGTAGCGCCGAGGTGAAAACCGTGTGTGAACGGCTCCAATTCAACTATCATACCGTCTCCGTCCCGGTAAAACCTTGGCAGGCCTCGGAGTACGTTCGAAGTTCGCACCATTGGGTTGGTGGTGTAGGTTCGGTTGAGACGGACTCCCGATTAGCGCTGGTCTGGCTCTGAGCACTTGTCCCCATAAGGGCTTGTGCCAACCCTCGCATGGCCTCCCTGCTCTGCAAAGATAACCATGGGACCAAAAAGGCGACTACACACACGAACGGAGATAGCGGCTCCGAGGGGGGACCCAATAAAATGGAGCAAACAAATGAAACCACAAGCAAACAGGACGCTAGCACGGAGAACCCTTTCAGGCAAAAACCGCTGTTGGCAAGAACACCGATAAAACAAGTCACCGATTGCGGGGGGAGGCAGCAAACCCCAGAAACACTGTTAAAGTCAACACCACAGGTTAAATCATCGGAGACAGACCACAGACGGACTAACGAACGAAAGAAGGCAGAGTGCGTTGTGCAACCTGGCATCATTGCAGCCTTTGGGCGCAGTAGAAGGACTATGCGCACCCCGGAGCGCCCAGTGCAAGACGTACACAATCCGGATCAAGTTGCGACACCAACGGAGGCCAGTGTAAGACTGGGGGAGGGAGAAGTTTTGCCGTTGGCCGACGCCACTTCAAACGCGATCCAAGCGATAGAAGCAAAAGGGCTAGGAAACGGGGGCCTCTCCCAAGAGGTGGCGCCAAATAACACAATCGCCCTTGACCGCGCCGAAGAGGAGCGGCTTACTCGGAAAGCGGGGAATATCGTCAAACAACTGAGGGCTGCCTGCGAAGTGCAGAAAAACATAGGCAAGAGTGTCAAGAATGGCATTCTTGAACTGGAGGAGCTTTTTGGCCGCATAACGCACTACAGGCGGAGGTGGCTTGCAGCCGAGAAGCACCAAAAAGACACGATCTCCCTCGAGGCACCAGTGGGTCCTAGCAGCAGCAAAAGAATGGCCGGTAGCCCAATTGAAGGCGACTGTGAGAAAAGGAGGAAGGATGAGACCATAAACGAAGTTGACACTCCAGGCGAGGAGTTTCATGTGGTGCGAAACAAGGCAGCGAAAAAAGCGGCCAAAAAGCTACTCCTAGAAAAAAAAGACAAAGAGCTCAACCACGAAGAGAACAAAGAGCCCCCCGCTATACCGCAGAAAACAAAAAGCAAACCGCGGCACAAACCCTTGCGAGAGGCACTGCTTATTAAACCCACTAAGGGCCGAACCTACGCAGATGTCCTCCGTGAAATTAAAGGAGCGGTCAAGCCAGACGACACCAAAACTGCCATCAAAGCAGTTCGACCAACCCGGACCGGCGGCTTGCTGGTGGAATTCGGGCCAGAGGCCACAAAGAAAGATGCATTCCGTGACGCGGTTCAAAAGGTTCTTGGAGATGCGGCAACGGTTGCCTCGCTCGAACCAATGGCCACCCTGGAAATCAGGGACCTCGACTGCGTCACGGACAAAGCTGAAGTAGAGGATGCCATTAGGAGGGAGTTCCCCAGCTTAAGTGAAGTCAAGGCAAGATTGACGCGTGAAAACACAAGGGGGCAACGCATGGCTATTGTCGAACTAGCTGATAAAGACGCCCAGCAAATCCTGGCGAAGGGCAAAATTAAGATAGGTTGGGTGATCTGCAGGATACGGAGAAGAGCGATCCCTATCCGCTGCTTCAGATGCCTCGAATACGGACACACCGCGTATGGCTGTAGGGGACCCGACAGGAGATCTCTGTGCTACAAATGTGGTGAAACGGGGCACAAAAGGAAGGAGTGCACGAACGAGGCAAAATGCATTCTTTGCAAGGACGCTAAGCTAGCACCCGGCGACCTCAAACATGAGCCGGGGACAGGGAGATGCCGGGTTTTCAAGGAGGCCCTAACTAAAGCCAAATCGATACTCAAATGATCCGTATCCTGCAGGTCAATTTGCACCGAAGCACAAACGCCCAGGACCTACTTGAGCAGTTTGCGAGGGATAAGAAAGCTGACCTCCTGTTGCTGAGCGAGCAACATCATAACAAGGACTCGCAAGCGTGGTACCCTGACAAAACTGGTACCTCGGCCATCTGGGTTCGAGACAGCGCCCGCCTTCAGGTGCAGGGCCATGGACGCGGGGATGGTTTTGTGTGGGTGCGGTGTTCAGGGGTAACATATTTCAGTGTTTATCTGACGCCTAACGAGGCAATGCGATCCTTTCGAACCAAACTCGATGCCCTGGAGGACGCTGTCTCGAACACAGAGGGCCACATGCTGGTCGGGGGAGACTTCAACGCTAGAGCCATCGAATGGGGTATGCCACAATCCGACCCAAGGGGAAAGCAAATATTGGACATGGCGGCCAGAACAGCGCTTTTTGTCCTAAATACTGGTAACACCCCTACTTTCCGCCGCTGGGGTTGCGTAGGAACCATACCCGATGTGACACTCGCTTCGGAGTCGCTGGTACCTAGAGTACACAACTGGCGAGTACTAGAGGACTACTCGGCTAGTGATCACCAGTATATAGCTGTTGAGATTCACGACGGTGCCACTCTGCGTGCATATGCCCAAACTTCAATCCTCGGATGGAGGACTGGGAGGATGGACGTCGAGAAGTTCACTGACGCGCTTACGGCAGGCGCACCGTTGCTGGGAGCTCCGCCAGGGAGTGGAGGGCCTACAGCCAAGGACTTGGTGAACTCAACTATGAGTACCATCATAGCTGCTTGCGAGTCTTCCATGCCCCGCCGGAGACCCCGACATGGTAAGCCTCCAGTATACTGGTGGTCAAACGAGATCGCCGAACAAAGAAGCGAGTGTCACAAACTTCGGCGAGAGGCCCAGCGGGCGCGAACACGGGAGGAGGCAGACACTAGGCTAGCAGCATACAGGTCCGGCAGGAAATATCTTCGCAGGCTTATTAACAAGAGCAAGGCCCGATGCTGGCAAGACCTCGTGGACGATGTAAATAGGGATCCGTGGGGCCTTGGCTACAAGCTGGTCATGGGGAAACTTGGTGCCCTACGGAAGCCTAGTATACATGACGCGGAAAAGATGGACGCGATAGTGCGGGGACTCTTCCCCGCCCATCCCGTCCGTGTTGACGCTGTCCATGGTGAAACAGCAGTCGAGTGCCCACTCTTCACACAGCTGGAACTAGAGGAGGCAGTCCTCTCCCTGAAGGCAAGGAAGGCTCCAGGTCCAGATGGTGTTCCAGCTGAGGTTTTGCAGCTCGTCTATCACCATTGTCCTGACTTGCTGCTCAGCACATTCAACGCTTGCCTACGGGACGGGGTTTTCCCGGTACGATGGAAGGTGGCGAGGCTCGTGCTGGTCAGCAAGGGGAAGGGAAATCCCGAATCGCCGTCTGCATACCGCCCGTTATGCATGCTAGACACGGCTGGGAAAGTGCTAGAGAAACTCATCAAGGGAAGACTCACTGACGCGATTCGTGCTGCTGGGGACCTATCTCCTCGGCAGTACGGCTTTAGAGCAGGGCGTTCTACCATTGATGCGATTGCAGAGGTGGTGAACGCGGTCCAAAAGGCAGAGGCATATAGTCGCACCAAGCGACGGATCGTCCTGTTGGTGACACTCGACGTCAGGAATGCCTTCAACTCCGCTAGATGGGTGGATATTCTGGATACGCTGGAAAACTCTTTTCAAGTTCCAGAATATCTAATGCGGCTTTTGAGGAACTACCTAAAGGACCGAAGCCTGCTCTACGACACGACACAGGGCCAACGAAGGATGGCGGTTACATCGGGTGTTGCCCAGGGATCTATCCTTGGTCCGGACCTGTGGAACGTGTCTTACGACGGGCTACTGAGACTTGAGATGCCAGATGAGTCGCGCTTGGTCGGCTATGCGGATGATGTTGCGGCTCTGGTCGCCGGACGCACCCTTGAACAAGCGCAACTTAGGCTAGGTATGCTAATGCGCCGAGTGAGGGACTGGATGACTGCTCGCGGGCTCAGTCTAGCACTGGAGAAAACCGAAGTGGTCATCTTGACAAAAAAGAGAATCCCTAGAGTAAGGATGATCAGTATTGGAAACATACAAATCGAATCGAAGCCAGCGGTGAAGTACCTGGGGCTACTGATCGACTCGAAGATGAGTTTCTCTGAGCAAATCAGGGCAACGGCTGAGAAGGCCCTGAGTCGACTTATGGCCAACGTAGGGGGACCCAGCCCATCAAGAAGACGCCTCTTGATGAGTGCTGTAAGGTCAGTGCTACTGTACGGAGCAGAGGTATGGGGCGACGCTCTCAGCAAGGAGGTATACCGAAAACGATTGGCACAGGTACAGAGAAGAGGAGCACTGAGAATTGCATCTTCGTATCCAACAGTCTCCGACTCGGCGGTGAGAGTGATTGCAGGCGTGATACCTGTCGCCCTCCTTGCTAGAGAGCGCCGCGCTATTTACCTGCGCCGAAACGAGGATGCGAGGGAGATGGTTGTCCGCGAGGAGAGACAACGCTCGCTCAGCGATTGGCAGCAGTCTTGGAGGAATTGCACGAAGGGAAGGTGGACTGCGCGCCTCATCCCGGATGTGAGACCGTGGCTAAATCGAAAGCATGGTGAGACTGACTTCTATCTGACCCAGCTTTTGAGCGGGCACGGGTGTTTTCAGTCTTACCTGCACGGCGTAACAAAACGAGACCTGGCCCGAAGTAATGTGTCAAACGGTTCCAGGCTAGGTTCTCAGATTGACAGGGGAGGTGTTTAGTGGGTAGTCCAAAGGTATCCTCCATGGGAGTCCCACACTGCCAGACTCGGCGGGCATAAATGCCTTCACCTCCCTACTACAAAAAAAAAAAAAAAAAAAAAAAAAAAAGGTTGGTAGCACTGTCAGTGACATCTATGCCAAATTTACATGTCAAAATATTCATTAGTGTTTGAGATACGCGTCGTTTTGTGAGCTGCTAAAAGTTTTTTTGGTTTTTTGCGGTGTCGAAATTTGCATTAAATTTTGTTTGCAGAATCAATTTTCTGCTGCGGATACATTGAGGATGGTACAGAAAGCTTTTGGCTATAAAGCTTTGCCTAAAAAAAATGTTTACAAGTCGTAGAGAGAGTCCCAAGCCGACCATGAACGTGTCGAAGACGAAGAGCGTTCTGGGTGACCTTCAACCTGTTCTCTTCTTCGTTTATCGTGGTGTTATGCATTATGAATTCCTTCTGCCGGGCCAAACAGTCATTTGAACGTTATGCGTCGTTCGCGTAACGCTATCCGACTAAAAAGGCCGGAATTGTAGAAAAACAATTCGTGGCTTCGACACCACGATAATGCACCATCCCATACAACCCATATCGTTCCGCAAACACCGTATTCACCTGATCTGGCGCCGTGCGACTTCTGGCTGTTCAGCAAGCTCAAAAGACCGCTCCGGGGACACAGTTTTGATATATATATATATATATATATATATATATATATATATATATATATATATATATATATATATATATATAGATATATATACAATATGCGTATAGAAATATATATAAATGTATATATATAAATATATATATTTATATATATATATATTTATATATATATATATATATATATATATATATATATATATATATATACATATATATATATATATATATATACATATATTTATATATATATATATATATATATATATATATATAGATATATATATATATATATATATATATATATATATATATATATATATATACATATATATATATATATATATATATATATATATATATATATATATATATATGCATACACATATATATATATATATATATATATATATATATATATATATATATATATATATATGTATACATACATACATATATATATATATACATATATATATATATATGATATATATATATAAATATATATATATATATATATATATATATATATATATATACATATATATATATATATATATATATATACATATATTTATATATATATATATATATATATATGTATATATATATATATATATATATATATATATATATATATATATATATATATATATATATATATATATATATATATATATATATATATATATATATATATATATATATATCTTTCAATACAATATATACACATTGTGACAACGAAGTACCCGGAAATTGTACTCTTAATTCCCCGGATAAATTATATTTAAAAAAAATTTATTTTGTTAAGTTGGTAGGACTGTCCTTAATTACTATGCCAAATATGAGCGCAATCTGTCAACCAGTTTGTTTACAGCAGCTGCTTAAGTCGGTATTCAATAAATACCATCGATCATTCGCCGTATTCAAAATATTTGGCTCCGTGTGATTTTGATTAATAATTCAATATTTTGCGTGTTATTTTCAATTTCTGGATACTTTTTTGTCACAATATAAAACCAAACTCGCTGATGGAGCTGAAGGCCATCCCAAAACGTGCTTATGAAAAGTGTTTTGAGGACCGAAAAAATCGTTGGCGTAAGTGTAGTCCATCTGATGAGGATTACTTTGAAGGCGAGAAAACAAATAATGATGTATAATTAAACATTATTCTGCTACCCGGTTTCTTGCCTCGTCACGGTTCCGTGCTCGTTGAGCCTCACAACGAAGCTTGTGACCCTCCCTTCGTTTTTCAGTACACTGGGGACTTGCCGTGCCGGGGTTTTCGACGGGGCATAGAAGTCGGAATGATGCTCATAGTTTAGTTCACCACGTCTTGAGCCGCCAGTTCTTCTGTCCTCTCCGAATGTCACGGACGTCGGGAGACATCATCACTGATCTCAAGGTAAATGCACTGGTGATCACTGGCTGAGTAGTCCTCTAGTAATCTCCAATTGTGTTTCCTCCATGTTAAGGACTCCGAGGTGAATGTCATGTTCGGTATGGTTCCTTCACAGCCAATGCGGCGGAAAGTTGGCGTACTTCCGGTGTTTAGTACGACGAGTGCCGTCCTGGCCACAATTTCCAGGATTCATTTTCCGCACGGATTTATTTGAGGCATACTCCATTCGATTGCTTTAGCGTTGAAGTCTCCCCCAATAAGCACATTCCCGTCTGCGTTCGAGACAGCGCCCTCCAAAGCATTAAGCTTGGCTTGGAAAGATGATATCGATTCGTTAGGCGTTAGGTACACACTAAAGAATGTGGTCCCTGAGCACTGAACCCACACAAAACCATCCCCACGTCCACATCTCTTCGCTTGAAATCATTCTTTCGAATCCAGATGGCGGCAGTACCAGTTTCATCAGGATACCATGATGCCGAACTTTTATCATGATGTTGCTCTCTCAGCAGTAAAAAGTCGGCTTTCACGTCCCTCGCAAACTGGTCAAGCAGATTTTGGGGCGGTTGAACTGCGGTGAAGGTTTAGCTGGAGGATACAGTTCATAAAAGCTCTGATTTTGCCTTGGATAGGGCTTCCTTGAAAACCCGGCATTTTCCTGATCCCAAGACGTGTCCAAAATCAGGTCTTGGATCAGCGTCCTTGCAAAGAATACAGTGTGCCACCTTCGTACACTCTTTTGTTTTATGTCCCATTGCACCGCATTTGTAACGTAGGGACCTCCTATCGGGTCCTTGGCATACTTGTTCGATGAGACCATAGCCAAGGCATTTGAAACATTGAAGAGGCGTTGCTCGTCGCCGTATCCTACAGGCAACCCACCGTATTCGTACTTTGCCCTTGTTCAGAAATTGTTCGGCGTCCTTTTCGGTCTATTCAATTAGGCCATGCGTTGTCCCCTGTTGTTTTCTGGTGTCAGTCTCGCTTTGATCCTGCCCACGCTAGGGAACTCCCTTTTGATGGCCTGTTTGTTGCGAGTGAACACATAAACATCCTCGGATATATTCCCGCTTCATAACTGCAATAGTAGCGACCAAACAACACCTATGTACTCGCACTTCGCCAATGAAAATTAGCCATGGAAACACATGCGCAAGTAAATAAGCGAGCAGTTAAGTAAACGAGAAAGTTCAACCCGCAACGATATTCACATCGTGAATGAACGGGGTGCTTCGAAGAGAGGTAAGCGGAAAGGAAAACCGAAAGTTCCGGCATAAACACTCTTTCGCTCAATGTCCCCAGTTTCGCTATTTTACCTCAAGAGATCTTGGGAAAGCCGAAAGCTTAAACTGAAAGCACTCTTTCGAAGTCGAAAGCTTAAGCGAGAAACACTCTTTCGCTCAATTTCCCCAGTTTCGCATATTCACCAGCCGAGCAAGCGAGACGAAACGGGGAGGAAAAACTTTCGTGGAACGAGAGCGCACGTGTTCGGCTACTCAGCACCTTTAAAGAGAATTTAGGTTGAAAGCTCACGAAAGAATGGTATTTAATGTTCTTGGGTAGTCTTATACCAGGGAGTATGTATTCAAATCCAAAAGGGAGCGTGCTGCTACCCAGTTATCATTTAGACGGTTAAAGTATTCGCGATTTAAAGTTCAGCCGAAGATATCGTCCAGTGTTCAACGAAGTGGTGAGGGGTAAGGTGTTGGCTTGCGCCGCGAACCTCAATCGGCCTTTTGGCGTTCCACGCCGTATGGCCACCCCGAAACATTAACACGTCCATTTGATTCTTTGCAGGCTCAATATTGATATGTCTCCAATAATATAATATGTAAAATGTAATGTTAAAAAAAAAATATGAACAGAGAAAATAAAATAATTAATAAAATAAACTTTTATCCTTGGTTGATTTAGTGAAAATGGACAGAGTAGCAGGTAAGTGGTGTTACAGTGAGTTCTCTTTCCCCGGGAGCCTTGATATTGTATATTGGATACACATCAAATGAGCTCCCAGTTCATACTAATATACATAGGGTATACTGGTTTGTAACATGTTCTACCTCGGCCAGATCCGTGGCGCAGTCAATGTCTTTATTTCGATCATTGCTATCGGCTCGAGCGAGGATATAGTTGCGCTTTTGCCGAGGACTTTCTTTACTGTGTCGCAGAATGCTTCCCTATTCTTGGCCTCCGCTCCAATTCCGAGAACTATGTGGCCCGACCGCGTTGGTCTTACTGCTGTAATGGAAGTGTTGTTGTCTTCGGGCCTGATGTTTCCCCCGATGTCCGGCAGCACTTCCGCGTAGGATCGACCATCTTATGGTTATACGAGCAGTGCCTGCTGCCGGGGTCTACGACGTAGCTTCCTTCCCTCCTGTTTTGCATCAGGGCTTTTTCTTATTGGGCATCCGTACGAGCTTTTTTCCTGGCACTTTTCAAAGGAGTTTCTTAGCGGTTTTCTTCGCTCCTGTTGTAAGCACTGTCTGGAACCCCTGATCTGTTTTTCTGCGCCCATCAAGTGCCTCTTCCTTCCTTCTTTTATCCAGATCTTCTTCGATTGGGCTAGACGCCATTCTTTTATTGATTTTTTAATTGTGTAGCTATCTGTACGCGCCCTTCAGATTTCACCCCAAGCGCTTCTTTACCCTTTTGCTCTTCTTCGGTCTTCTGGTCCTCTTCGGCCTTTAACCACCTCCTTCCTATGAGGTCTAGGAGCTCTTGCAGTTCAAGGAGGGCAATTTTCACTGCTTTGCGGATTTTTGGAAAGTCGCATGCAGATTGTATTCTTTTCAGAACATCTCCCGCTTTTAGGAATAGCCTTTCTTCTTCGCGTCGGTGGGTGGCAAATGTGCATGCGGCCAACGTCCTTGGGAGAGGTTATCGGCTTCGGTTCGCACATACTGTACTTCCGCCAACTTTTCAACGTTGGCGATGGAATCACACATCGTCGCTTTATTTTATCTCCTCATTGACTACAGGATGGTTCTTTATTATTTCGGGGTGTACGACCTTTACTTCAATCGCTTCGGTAGCGATCGCAGCAGTGACCATCGAGTTCTCGAATTTCTTTATATTTTCCTGCATAGCTCGTGAATTTGGCGCGTCCTGCAGAGTTTCCCGCTTTTCCTTTATAGGACGCTCTGGCGTTCGCATTGTTTTTTTGCTGCGCCCGAACGCCGCAGGAATCTCTGTTTAGACCATCTTCATCGTCATTGTATTAATCGTCGTTCTTGTCGTGGTTAGTATCGCTCCCGATGTGCCGTTAACATCGTGGTTGTAGCTGCTGGTTGCGCCGTCGATATTGTTATTTTTGCATTCTTTTTTTTTGGGTTTTTTGATTTTTTTAAGGGTTTTTGCTTGCTCCAGTTTTATTGGGCCCCCCCTCGAAGCCGCTATCTCCGTTCCTGTGTGTAGTTGCCTTTTTGGTCCCATGGTTATCTTTGCAGAGCAAGGAGGCCATGCGAGGGTTGGCACAAACCCTTATGGCGACAAGTGCTCAGCGCCAGACCAGCGCTAATCGGGAGTCCGTCTCAACCGAACCTACACCACCAACCCAATGGTGCGAACTTCGAACGTACTCCGAGGCCTGCCAAGGTTTCTCCGGGACGGAGGCGTTATGAGGGTTGAATTGGAGCCGTTCACACACGAGTATCACCTCGGCGCCACCGTGCAAAGCAACTAGGTCCAAACCATCATATCCGCCAGCCCAAACCATGAATTCCAGTTCGTTGTACAAAGCGTAGTCCAGATCCAGTCAGGGTCGTTACCTGTCATCCCAGGAGGGGTCCGTGTGGGCAGCGCTTCCCAAGGGCAGGGATTCTCCCTGCGAGAATTTCCTCGGGTACGTGGGGGCGGAACTCCCCAAAGAATGCTAGCCTCCAAGAGTATTCCTTTCAGCCAGCATTTCCCCTGCGGGCCATTTCCGCTGCAGGGACCGAAGAAAGTTGGTCAAATATTATATCGTCAGAAGAATCTAACTTCGATGTAAGTTCTTGAAATGTTATGCATTTTCATCTAAAAGAATCTTATCGATTCAGGGATCGATTGATTTTATGTTATGCGCTATTTTCAAAAATATGTTGTATTTTTTAGTATTTTTAGATTACCTTTGTGGGACGCAGAATTGGTGAGCATACACAGTGTGTACCTACCGCCGAGCGAGTCGATATCATCTTTCCAAGCCGAACTTTTTGCTTTGGAGGGCGCTGTCTTGAACGCAGATGGCAAGTTGCTCGTTTTTTTGTTTTTTTTTTTTGTGGTAGGGAGGTGAATGCTATTTATGCACAGAGTGTGGGACTCCCATGCGCGACTGGACTACCCACTAAACACCTCCCCTGTCAACCTGAGAACCCAGCCTGGAACCGTTTGACACATTACTCCGGGCCAGGTCTCGTTTTGTTACGCCGTGGGGCGCCTTCAAGCTGAGGAGTCCCTTTCCTAGCGGGAGAGGAGAGGGGAAGAGGAAATGCCAGAAGAGCGATCCCCCAGCCCCAGCGCCCCCGGCTGCTGTGAGTCCCTTTTATATTTTAGGACTGCCCGAGCATAATGTGCCACCTGGTTCCATTTGTCAACCGATTCGAGCATCACCGCAACTATATTATCCGAGGTGAGCTCTCCCATCTCCCTGTAGAGTTCCCTTCGCAGCCTGACCCATTTTGCACACGCAAAAAATGTGTGACAGGCATTGTCCTCCTCTCCTGGGCAAAACCGACAATCGGGAGACCGTGACTTACCGATCTTGTGCAGGTAAGACTGAAAACACCCGTGCCCGCTCAAAAGCTGGGTCAGATAGAAGTCAGTCTCACCATGCCTTCGACTTAGCCACGGTCTCATATCCGGGATGAGGCGCGCAGTCCACCTTCCCTTCGTGCAATTCACCCAAGACTGCTGCCAATCGTTGAGCGAGCGCTGTCTCTCCTCGCGGACAACTATCTCCCTCGCATCCTTGTTTACGCGGAGGTAAATAGCGCGGCGCCCTCTAGCAAGGAGGGTGACAGGTATCACGCCTGCAATAACTCTAATAAGTTGCTCGTTGCGGGAGACTTCAACGCTAAACCAATCGAATGGGGCATGCCTCAAACAGATCCACGGGGAAAACGAATCCTGGTCGTCGTACTAAACACCGGAAATAAGTCAACTTTCCAGCTTATCGGCTGGACATTCGCCTCAGAGTCCTTAGTACAGAGGATACACAATTGGAGAGAATTAGAGGACTACTTAGCCAGTGATCACCAGTACATTTTCCTTAAGATCCATGATACTGTCTCCCGACGTCTGTGCTCTCAACCTTCTACAATTGGGTGGAACATCGGAAGGATGCACGTCGAGAGGTTCGTCGAGTTGCTCACAGGTGCTCATTCGCACGGAATGGAAGAACTGGCAGCTCAAGACGTGGTGATCTTTACTATGAGCATCATCATAACTGCTTGCAACGCTTCTATGCCCTGTCGAAAACCCTGGCACGGCAACCCCCAGTGTACTGGTGGTCAACAGAAATCGCTGAAAAGCGAAGGGAATGTCACAAGCTTCAACGGGCAGGGAACCGTCACGAAGGATGTAACCGGGTAGTAGCATATACGTTGGCCAGGAAACGCCTTTGCAAATTGACTTACAACAGCAAGGCGCGCTGCTGGCAAAATCTAGGGAACAATGTGAAAAAGGGTCCGTGGCGCCTAGGCAACAAGCTAGTTATGCGGCAGCTTGGCGTCCTACAGATGCCTTGCGTACATGATGCGAAAAAATGGATGAGGTGGACTTCCCCGCCCATCCGGTCCGTGTTGATGCTGTCCATGGTGAAACAGCAGTCGAGTTTTCACTCTTCACACAGTCGGAACTGGAAGAATCAGTCCTTTCGCTGAAAGCGAGGCACGCCCCAGGTCCAGATGGTGTTCCAGCTGAGGTGTTGCAACTTGTCTATCACCATTGTCCTGACTTGCTGCTCAGCACATTCGACGTTTGCCTACGGGACGGGGTTTTCCCGGTACGACGGAAGGTGCGAGGCTCATGCTGATCAGCAAGGGGAAGAAAAATCCTGAATCGCCGTCTGCATACCGCCAGTTATGCATGCTAGACACGGCTGGGAAAGTGCTACAGAAACTCATCGAGGGAATACTCACTGGCACAATACGTGCTGCTGGGAACGTATCTTCTCGGCAGTCTGGTTTTAGAGCAGGACGCGCACCATTGATGCGATTGCAGAGGTGGTGAACGCGGTCCAAAAGGCAGAGGCATATAGTCGCACCAAGCGACGGATCGCCCTGTTCGTGACACTCGACGTCAGGAATGCCTTCAACTCCGCTAGATGGGTGGATATTCTGGACACGCTGGAACACTCTTTTCAAGTTCCAGAATATCTAATGCGGCTATGCGGATGATGTTGCGGCATTTGTCGTTAGACGCACCGCTGAACAGGAGCAAATTAGGCTAGGTATGCTAATGCGGCGAGTGAGAGACTGGATAACTGCTCGTGGGTTCAGTCAAGCACTGAGGTGAAGCGAAGTGATCATCTTGACAAAAAAAGAATTCCTAGAGTAAGGATTTCTATATTAAACACAAACTTAATCTATAATTGATCCATCTATATGAGTACCATTGGCCTCACTAACAGCTTTGCAGATTCTAGGCATTCTCTCTAGTAATTTATTTAAATATTCAGCGCCAATTCCTGTCATAGCTTCCTGTAGATATTGTCACAACTGGCTAGTGCTCTAAGGCATACGATCTTTGGCTTTTCTGTACAGCTCATCCCACCATTTTTCTATAGGCGATAGGTCAGGTGATTGCGGGAACCACACAATCAGTTCAAGAAAACCATTCATTTTTTTGTTCTTTCCAAAAGGCTTTGCATCGATTTATTATAACTTTTAACAAAAACTCTAGGTGCTTCCAAACTTTTTGTCATTAGTGTATATATCTAGGCAGGAAAGTCTGCGTTCCCCTGATACCATTTAGTTTTCAACATTCACAGAACGAAACGCATCGAACATTTTCCAGATTTCGTTTCGCCTATCTATGAATAATTTGTTAATCACTAGGCACCCAGACTTTCATTAATTTCGTCCGGGTGATTTTTGAGATAACTGTACTTTTCACGGGAAACATACAAAACCGAGGCAGAAAAAGTCTGCGTTCACATATAATAAACATTTTTAAATGACAGACAACTACAGTTCTGAAGCCAATCAATACGCTGTAGGAGATCCTCGGTTCTTTATTACCTCTTGAAGTTTTTAGGCATCGAATTGATGAGGTTCGCTATCTCTTCTGGTAATGTTTTCTCCCACTCTTCTCTGAGAACATTTTTGAGCATTTCTTTGCTCGTTATCGTATCTTATCGAATTCTTCTCTCGAGTGGATCCCACAAATGCTCAATGGGATTAAGGTCTGAAGATTGCGGTGGGGTATGTAGCAGTTTTGAGGTATTATAAAGCAGCCAGAGCCTCAGAGTTTCGGCTGTACGTTTCGGGTCTGCTAGAACCGCTAATTATTACCCAAGTCTAGGTTTCGCGCACTTTGCCCCAATTTATTTCTTAAAATGTTAAGGTAACTGAATTTATTCATTGTCACCCCAATGAACTCCAGGCTACCAACGCCAGCAACCGTCATGCACCCCCAAACCGTCATGTTTTACAGTGGATAGCAAATGTACATTTTGTAGTGCTGTTTCTGAGTTCCCCCAGACAATTTTTCATCCTTCTATACCGAAAATACAGAATTTGCTCTCGTCCAAAAAACGCACATAATTCCAAAATTCTTGAGGTTGTTTTAAGTACTCCTTAGCAAAGGCAACGCGCTTTTTCTGATTAATCCAGGAAATGAATGGTTTTCGTTATGCGACTCGTCCATAGTACTCAGCCTTTTCAAAAATTTTCTTGATGGTATCAGGACAAATTTGTTCCCAGAACTTTTGCTTAGTTTTTGCTGCTATTTCCCTATTTTTTTACCATTGTGGAAATATTTCGCTTTTGATGGACGGATAGAATGGGATTACGAGGAAAGTTCATTTGTCAATTGTAATTGTTTACAACTCTTTGAAGTGACGAATATTGTTTTCCAACGACTTTCTTTATATTTTAGAAGCGTTTTCACTCCTTGCATAATTTCGCAATGATTTTCCTTTCGGTCACTTCAATTTCTTTTCTTTTATTTGTTATTGCAAAAAAAACACTATCTTACTAAACACCTTCCCAAATAAAACTCAATTACTGACGCAAGACAACATTAGGAAAGTGCGCTTGCACAGCTATTCTTCGGCGAATCCCCTAACTTGATGAGTGAATGCAGACTTTTTCTGCATATATATATATATATATATATATATATATATATATATATATATATATATATATATATAAACATATATATACATATATATACATATATATATATATATATATATATATATATATATATATATATATATATATATATATATATATATATATAGAAACATATATATATATATATATATATATATATATATATATATATATATATATATATATATATACATATATATATATATATATATATATATATATATATATAAACATATATATATATATATATATATATATATATATATATATATATATATATATATATATATATATATATATATATATATTTTATACTCTTTCTACGTAACGCAGAAAGCTTGAGTGCAATTATATTCTGTGGCAGTGTGGTGACCATGGCTTCTAACTGAAGCATTCGAATATTAACGATTTTTTTCTTGAAATTATACGTGATAATTCGAAACGGAATTGCGGTTGCCGGATTTATGGATGGGGAAAATATTAGTACGTTTCCATGCATCTGGGAAAATACCAGTCGAAAGACTTAAATTAAAAATCAAGGATACAGGAAAACTCAGAGAAGAGCTTAGTGATTAATGAAGAAGTTGGGAAGGCCATCAGGTCCCATCGATCCGCTTGCATCTATCGAGGCGATGATATCTTCCACTTCTATCGAATCGGTAGAGATAAAGGCGAAATTGAATGGAACTGGGCTACAGGAATTTATGGAGCAAGGCGAGGAGGATCTGAAATTGGATGAAAAAAATTCGGCAAAGAGATCGCATATGTCTTGATCATTAGATGCTGTTTTATTAAGCAATGAAACTGAATTAGGAAGAGTGGTGGAAGATTTATGTGAATGAACATATGACCAAAAGGATTTGGGGTTATTGGAGCAGAAGGAGGCTTCGATGGACTGGTAATAGGCAAGTAAAGCTTGAGAAATGGCTTTTTTGGCATCAGATCGTAGAAGTTTATATCTTAAAGGATCTATATTGGACCTCGAACGAAGGTAGATTTTACGGGCTTTGTCTTTCACACGCAGTACTTGTGCAACCCAGCATTGAACCAAGCTGGATTCTTATGACTTGGTGTACGAGTCAATGGCGTGAACTGAGTAATAATGTTGAGCAGTGTAGAGTAGAAAGATCGTACAGCAAGTTCAGGATTAATTGGATCCAAAATCGAAACCCAATCAATGTTCGCAAGCATTGATGATATTCCTTCGTAGTTTGCTTTAAAAAAGTTAAAACAACGAGGGTTTGATTTCCGGTGCAGACGTATTGAATGCAGCGTTAATTGTGTTTCTAATGGGGGATGATGAATATCCGGTAGAACATACGGCGACACCGCCAGAGAAATTGGACAGACGGAAGAAGGATTATTCGACAAAATGAGGTCGAGAATTTTATTGTTAGCATTTAATACAGGATTTAGTTGGGTTAGGGAGCAAAGGGACGAGAAAGATGAAAAAGCAATAGAAATTTCATTAACTGAAGTTATAGAAGAAGCGATCCAGCTTACCGACGGCATGTTGAAATCACCACAGCTAAGGATTTGGAGAGAAGGATTTGCATTTTTTATGAATAAGGCAAGTTCATTGAAAAGCCGCTCATAGGAGCGAAGTGACATATTACAGGGAACGTACAGACATATCACGCAAACTCGAAGATTGGTAGAGAAGTTTATTTGGACTGCGATACTTTCTACAGGCGGAGAAATGGGCAAATCAGAACCACTTGAAGTCTGAAAGCTATTGTTGACCGCTATTAGCACACCCCACCATCTGATTTCCCAGATAATAGGCGATCCCTATCTTGTCTGAAGACTGAATGAAGAGGCAGAATTTCTTCATCCGTAAAATCACTTGTAAGCCAAGTCTCAGAAAAACAGATTATGTCATCGTTGGCAATGTAAGATGCAAGATTTATTGCGTTCAGCTTGGTCCTCAAACCGCGAACGTTTTGATAGAAGAAATTAAGAGAGAGAGAGACGAATCAAGGCGGTTTAATCTTTCCGTTGAGACTTGCCTGATGAACGGAAATTTTTTCGCGGTCTGTTCAAAGCGTTTTACTAAAATACCGGGAGGCCAGAAGTCTAGATTAAGTAGGAATGATAAGTTTGCCGGAACTGTTAATTTAAAAGAGCCAACAATACGATTTGGACGGTCGTCACGCGTTAATTTAATACAGTCCAAAAACTGCGGAGGTTGATCTAGTCTAGCAGTAATGTATAATTTTAATTCTTCCACCGAAGTGTCCGAAGCTACACGGGCGTCCAAGAGCGATAATGGTGGAGAGACGATCCTGATTGAGGGTAAAACGTCAGCTGAACCAACGTTATTTACGTTGGTACAGCTCCTAAGAGATACCTGCAGCTTGTTGAGCACGGCTGTGATTCGGAAGCTGCAGAAGATTGTCCTTCACAAGGTTGTTGCCATTAAGAGTATTTACCATCGTTTTGTTGATGTTGGTATGAATTACACGATTAACGTCCGGTGTAAATTGAGTCTTTTCCTGTCTATCGGGTTGGATGGATATGCTTCTCGTCATACGCATCGATTCAGACGAGATTGCACATGCAGCAATTGGCGAGTTTAAATTACTGTTAGACTCCGTAGGATCCACATTATCATATGAGCCAGATAAAGGAATAGGATTCGATAGGCTGCGGTTCAGAGGCACCGTAAGCGGTAATAGCGGCTGTTCTTCATGGTCATCAGTTGATAGAAGTTGCGATATTTCCTCTTCCGCAATACTAAGTATCTCCTTTAATTTGAGCACAGAGGATGAATGCATGTCCACTGTGCTAACTTAGCCTTATGATGCCTAGTTACGTAGGCAGCGATGTTATGTTTTCGGCATTTTTGGCAATACCAATAGACACCGGTATCCTTTTTCATGATTGCGTCAGCAGTGAGCCCCGACAGTTCTACGCACTTTGCATGAAATGGCAATCCGCAGAAGCCATAACAGGTGACAAAAATTGTTTTGTTGTTTTTATCCACACATGATCGGGCTGCGCAATTCGACATGATGCGGA
>OZ017740.1:225033383-225035883 GCA_963969285.1 Odontomyia ornata | reverse complement strand
CATAGTTCAGCCATGCTATTTTTGTATACGATACATGTCTTGCGAGTGTATGTGCCAAAAGGATCATTTGATCGTTAAACATCGTGCGGACAACATGAAAGCGAAGACAGAGAGATAAGCGATTGGGAATTGACGTTTAAGCCTTGAATTGTGCACGAGGTAATAAAAACTGTAATGAAAAATGTATTTTATGATTGTTAAAGTATGTCGATTCAAACTACTATTGGATTTATTTGAATCCTCCGTGTTTTTCCGCTTTCTGAAAAATATATTCCAAATTTGAATATCATTTTTAGTCGCATATTTTTCTTGATGTGTTGTAAACTTGCTTATTATAATGCGATTCTATAAAGATTAGCGTACTGTTAATTTTCTATGAATTTACAATAGGCAATTTAACTTTATTGTAATCGTGATATTCGTCGTGTTGTTTCCTGAAATTGAACATGGCCTCCGCTTTCATAAATTTATTAAATAACGCGTAGCTTCTCGCATCCACGCATCCATTTTTGCACGCAAATTAAAGAAAGGCAATGGTTTCATGACGACTACCTTCTTCACCGAATGTTCAATTCAGAATGATTACCGGCGTTTCTATAAAATTTCCCCCACCAAATGATCAACAAAATGCGTTTGTGTATGTGCGTTACGCTCGTTCACCCTTAATAAAATTTTGGCTTGTTTTTACCATCAGGTCCCCTCAATGCCTCTCACAATTCTTGCCCATATAACTTGTTTAACGCTCACTTTTAAAGCTGTCAGCAAGGGGAAGGGAAATCCCGAATCGCCGTCTGCATACCGCCCGTTATGCATGCTAGACACGGCTGGGAAAGTGCTAGAGAAACTCATCAAGGGAAGACTCACTGACGCGATTCGTGCTGCTGGGGACCTATCTCCTCGGCAGTACGGCTTTAGAGCAGGACGTTCTACCATTGATGCGATTGCAGAGGTGGTGAACGCGGTCCAAAAGGCAGAGGCATATAGTCGCACCAAGCGACGGATCGTCCTGTTGGTGACACTCGACGTCAGGAATGCCTTCAACTCCGCTAGATGGGTGGATATTCTGGACACGCTGTAAAACTCTTTTCAAGTTCCAGAATATCTAATGCGGCTTTTGAGGAACTACCTAAAGGACCGAAGCCTGCTCTACGATACGACACAGGGCCAACGAAGGATGGAAATTACATCGGGTGTTGCCCAGGGATCTATCCTTGGTCCGGACCTGTGGAACGTGTCTTACGACGGGCTACTGAGACTTGAGATGCCAGATGAGTCGCGCTTGGTCGGCTATGCGGATGATGTTGCGGCTCTGGTCGCCGGACGCACCGTTGAACAAGCGCAACTTAGGCTAGGTATGCTAATGCGCCGAGTGAGGGACTGGATGACTGCTCGCGGGCTCAGTTTAGCACTGGAGAAAACCGAAGTGGTCATCTTGACAAAAAAGAGAATCTCTAGAGCAAGGATGATCAGTATTGGAGATATACAGATCGAATCGAAGCCAGCGGTGAAGTACCTGGGGCTACTGATCGACTCAAAGATGAGTTTCTCTGAGCAAATCAGGGCAACGGCTGAGATGGCTGCTTCGGGAATATCGGCCCTGAGTCGACTTATGGCTAACGTAGGGGGACCCAGCCCAGCAAGAAGACGCCTCTTGATGAGTGCTGTAGGGTCAGTGCTAATGTACGGAGCAGAGGTATGGGGCGACGCTCTCAGCAAGGAGGTATATCGAAAACGATTGGCACAGGTACAGAGAAGAGGAGCACTGAGAATTGCATCTTCGTATCCAACAGTCTCCGACTCGGCGGTGAGAGTGATTGCAGGCGTGATACCTGTCGCCCTCCTTGCTAGAGAGCGCCGCGCTATTTACCTGCGCCGAAACGAGGATGCGAGGGAGATGGTTGTCCGCGAGGAGAAGGTGGACTGCGCGCCTCATCCCGGACGTGAGACTGTGGCTGAATTGAAGGCATGGTGAGACTGACTTCTATCTGACCCAGCTTTTGAGCGGGCACGGGTGTTTTCAGTCTTACCTGCACAAGATCGGCAATACACGGTCTCCCGATTGTCGGTTTTGCCCAGGAGAGGAGGACAATGCCTGTCACACATTTTTTGCGTGTACCAAATGGGCCAGGCTGCGAAGGGAACTCTACAGGGAGACGGGAGAGCTCACCCCGGATAATATAGTTGCGGTGATGCTCGAATCGGTTGACAAATGGAACCAGGTGGCACATTATGCTCGGGCAGTCCTAAAATATAAAAGGGACTCACAGCAGCCGGAGGCACTGGGGCTGGGGGATCGCTCTTCTGGCAATTCCTCTTCCCCTCTCCCCTCCCGCTAGGAAAGGGACTCCCCAGCTTGAAGGCGCCCCACGGCGTAACAAAACGAGACCTGGCCCGAAGTAATGTGTCAAACGGTTCCAGGCTAGGTTCTCAGATTGCCAGGGGAGGTGTTTAGTGGGTAGTCCAAAGGTATCCTCCATGGGAGTCCCACACTGCCAGACTC
>OZ017740.1:225030048-225033183 GCA_963969285.1 Odontomyia ornata | reverse complement strand
GTTGTAGGCCAACCAAAGCCTATTTATTTCAGCTGTATGTTTGGGGTCATTATCGTGCTGAAAGAAAAATGCGTTCCCCAGCCGCAATTTCTCGGCACTTTGCTTAATATTATTTTTTAAAATATTGAGGTACTCGTATTTATCCATTGTAGATTCTATGAAAACGAGTTGCCCCACTCCACTGGCTGCCATGCACCCCCAAACCATCACACCGCCACCACCATGCTTTACAGTGGGAATCAAATTTTCTTTATTGAATTCTGTCGAACGTTTTCTGCATACCAATTTGCGTCCTTTTATCCCAAATATACAAAACTTACTTTCGTCCGAAAAAAGAACGCTTCCCCAAAATTCTTTTCGCATATTTACATCAATTTTGGCGAATTCCACTCTCTTTCGGCGATCCCGTTCCGATATGAACGGCTTTTTACGTGCGACTCGACCATGGTAACCACCTTTTCTGAGAATTATGCGCACTGTTTCATCGCTTGTTGTTTTATTGTATTTCTTTCTTATATCCTGCGCAAATTGGAACGCGGTTAATCGGAGATTTTGTTTCACAGCATTAATAATACTCCTACGTTCACGTGCTGTAAGTTTGGGAGGACGTCCTGACCGATGCCGTGAAATATTTTATTTGTAATTAGCCAACAACCCTTTGGACCGAGGAATGGTTTCTCCTAACTAATTTCACGAAAACTTTTCCCGTTTTCACGCAATTTTACTACGACTTTACGCTCACTAACACTGATTTCCTTATTTTTTACTTCCATATTAAAGAATAGTCTTTTATTCACGCAAAACACATAGACAATTTTCAATGAAGTACTGTCACACAGAACAATCAAAAAATTAAGGCATGAACATTGCACATTTCGGCGAATCCCCAAAATTTTGTGATATGTACGCAGATTTTTTTGGGGCTGCTCACAGACTTCCAAGTATTGAAATTACTCTATGTTCGTTAATTTTAGGAATTTTTAAACAAACCTGCTTCAAATACATTTCTTGCAGTTTAGGCTCTTTTATCGAAATGATTAAATCAAGATCACATTATTGATTCATACGATTCCAACACAATTCAGTTTGTACTAATGAGATGTACCAGACTTTTTTGTGTAATGTATTTATATATATATATATATATATATATATATATATATATATATATATATATATCTATATATATATATATATATCTATATGTATATATATATATATATATATATATATATATATATCTATATGTATATATATATATATATATATATATATATATATATATATATATATATATATATATATGTATATATATATATATATATATATATATATATATATATATATATATCTATGTATCTATATATCTATATGTATATATATATATATATGTATATGTATAAATATATATATATATATGTATATGTATAAATATATATATATATATATATATATATATATATATATACATATATATATTTATATATATTTATATATATATATATATATATATATATAAATATATATATATATATATATATATATATATATAAATATATATATATATATATATATATATATATATATATATTTATATATATTTATATACGAGGTGTGTTCAAAAAGTATCACGAATTTTGAATTTTCGCGGGTTACGTATATTCGAATTTCGATTTTTTTGTGGCGTTATGTTGGTACTCATGTCTGTCACTTATGCCGACAAGCTCGGCCATTTTGAATTTTCACTTGATTGATGATAGCTGCTTTACTTGCACGTGTTTTCAATCGTCTTCGATTTTTACTTATTCAAAAAAATGGATCAAAGAACGTGTATCAAATTTTGTGTGAAAAACGAAATTAAGTGCGCGGATGCATTCCGAATGTTGGCTGTGGCATACGGAGAAGCTACCTTGGACCGAAGCAACGTTTATCGGTGGTAGAAAATGTTTTTAGAAGGCCGGAAGATGTGAACGACGAAGAGCGTGCCGGACGCCCGAGCACTTCAACAACAGACGAAAAAATTAATGAAGTGGAGAAAATGGTATTGGCCAATCGTCGAATCACCGTTAGAGAAGTTGCTGAGGACCTAAACATATCGATTGGCTCGTGCCATTCGATTTTTATCAACGATTTGGGCATGAGACGGGTCGCCGCGAAATTCGTACCAAAATTGCTCAATTGCGACCAAAAACAGCAACGCATGAACATTGCTAATGAGATGTTAAACTCTGTCCGCGACGAACCAAATTTGCTCCAGAGGGTCATAACTGGTGACGAATCGTGGGTTTATGGTTATGACGTGGAAACCAAAGCTCAATCATCTCAATGGAAGCTGCCGCATGAACCAAGACCGAAAAAAGCGCGCCAAGTTCGGTCGAATGTGAAAGTTTTGCTTCGATTGCAGGGGCGTGGTGCATCATGATTTCTTGCCACAGGGAAGAACGGTCAATAAAGAATATTACCTGCAAGTTATGCGCAATTTGCGCGAAGCAGTCCGCCAGAAACGCCCGGATTTGTGGGAGAACAAAAATTGGCTTTTGCACCACGATAACGCCCCTGCTCACACATCGTTGCTTGTGCGCGACTTTTTGGCCAAAAACAACACACTAATGATGCCGCAGCCACCGTATTCCCAGATCTGGCCCCCTGTGACTTTTTCTTGTTTCCTAAACTGAAGAGGCCCATGAAAGGACGACGTTACGCTACGCTTGACGAGATAAAGACGGCATCGAAGGAGGGAGCTGAACAAGATTTAAAAAAATGATTTTTTGAAGTGCTTCGAAGATTGGAAAAACCGTTGGCACAAGTGTATAATATCTCATGGGCATTACTTTGAAGGGGATAAAATAGATATTCATGAATAAATAAATAATTTTTGAAAAAAAAAATTCGCGAAATTTTTTGAGCACACCTTGTATATATATATATATATATATATATATATATATATATATATATATATATATATATGTATTTATATATATATATATATATATATATATATATACATATATTTATATATATACATACATATATATCTATATACTTGTATAAATATATATATATATATATATATATATATATATATATATATATATATATATATATATAAACAGTGAGCGTAAAAAGTGTACG
>OZ017740.1:224937548-225022548 GCA_963969285.1 Odontomyia ornata | reverse complement strand
CAGTGATAAATATCATGAAAATTGTTTGATATTTTTATTTAAAAAACCTATAGTGATAAAATTTTTTTGGTATTATTCAACTATAATCATGACACTTTAAATTCATGTAAAACAAAACGAAAATTCTGTCGTATTAATATATTATTACATATGATGTGTTTGAAAGTCAATGAATGAAGTCCACAAAAGTCATGGTACACCTAAAGAAAAATGATACAAATTGTAATTATAGTCTTGCATAGTTATTTGAATTATACTTTTCTTAATATTTTGTCGGATATCCTTTCATCTGAATTACTGACTTCAGTCTTTTAGGCATAGAATATACCAACTTTTTAAGTAAATTCGCTGCTGATTCTGGCCCACTCCTCCAATATAACATCCTTAAGCTGCGCCTTGCTTGATATCACTCTTTTTCGGATTTTTGTCTCAAGATCATTCCAAAGATGCTCTATAGGGTTCAAATCAGGGCTTTGAGGCGGTGTAGCAAGCATGCGAGTATTGTACAATAGCCACATTCGAACTTTATGCGCAGTGTGCTTAGGGTCATTGTCCTGTTAAAACAAGAAATCTTCTCGCATACCTAATTTGGCTGCACTTTGTTTCATGTTGTTTCGTAGAATCTCTAAATAAGAGTTTTGATCCATAGTATTTTCGATGAATGTCAGATTTCCAACTCCAGCAGCAGCCATGCAACCCCAAACCATAATACCACCGCCTCCATGTTTTACTGTTTTAATAGTGTTCTTGGGATTAAATGCTTCTCCTACTTTTCGGCAGACCCTCTTATGCCCATTTACACCAAATATACAAAATTTAGACTCATCCGAAAATAAAACATTATCCCAAAACGTTATTGGTTTGTCAATATATGCTTTTGCAAATGTTATTCTTTTTTGTTTGTTTATGGAACTTACAAGAGATTTTATTCTAGGCGTACGAGATGAAAATCCAGCTTCTACGACAGCTCTACGCACAGTTTCTGCGCTAACCTCCTTCTTATCATTAATTCCAAGAACATCGCAGATTTTTCTACAGCTTAGAAATGGATCTTGTTTTACCATTCGCGAAATTTTTCTCTTGTCCTTTGCACTTAGTTTAGATGGACGACCTGTTCGGGGCACATTTTCCACTCTATTTTCCTTCTTAAATCGATTTATCACTTTTTGAATGGTTGACCGACTTCGCAACACTAGTTCAGCTATTTCAGAATATGATTTGCTCTGATTTGAATGCAGATTAATAATTATTTCACGCTCCTTAATACTCAACTCCTTTCGACTCATTTTTTAAAAATTTTATTAAATAAAAGATACACCACGAATACGGACGCGATATTAAAGACAGCGGCCTACGGTTGTTAACTCACTCTGATAATATGAACTTGGGGGATTCCCCTTTTTACAAATAACAGGGCATTTTCTGCAACTGTACCAAGACTTTTGTGGAGTAGAAAAGAGACATTGCCAACAAAAAATTATTGTCTTCAATGATCATTATTGCCGAATCCCTTTAAATTTATGAAAACTTAAATTCAACAGAACTCGTATTATTACCATTTCATAACTTTTGGTTTTCAAACAAAAATATTGATTCAGTAATACAATTTTCAGTTACCGATTCTCTGTACCTTGACTTTTGTGGAAGACTGTATATCCCCTCTCTTTTCAGGGAGGATAAAGATGACCCAGTTTTGCTCGTGAATACTTTTATACAAGGGGTGACATTAATCTGTAGTAAATTAGAACACTACACCAGTTGTATCTTTAATTTCTCTAAATAATCTACAATCATGAAGCATATCATCACACCAACATTATGAATTTTTGAACAGTTCGACATTAATTCCGAGTCTAATTGAACTGTGTTTCCGGCACTTTATTTACGCAAATATTTCCAGAAGTTGTTTTTCTATCACAATATCTAATTTATGCAACAGAGGACAAACAATATCATAATATTATAAACGCAGAGGAAGTTACAATTCCAATAAGGTAATTCTATTACTATTTTTTCGTCTCGTTCCTGCCTTACAGGGCCTTAGTTTGGTTCACTAAGGAATATATTGTATGGCCATGTAGGCACTTAAACCAGCGCTTTTCGATCGAGCCGTTTTTTGATGCCATTGGGCTTTTTCAGACGCAGCTTTAAAAGTGAGCGTTAAACAGGTTATATGGGCAAGAAGAGTGAGAGCCAACATTTTGTAGGGTGAACGAGCGTAACGCACATACACAAACGCATTTTGTTGATCATTTGGTGGGGGAAATTTTATAGAAACGCCGGTAATCATTCCGAATTGAACATTCGGTGAAGAAGGTAGTCGTCATGAAACCATTGCCTTTCTTTAATTTGCGTGCAAAAATGGATGCGTGGATGCGAGAAGCTACGCGTTATTTAATAAATTTATGAAAGCGGAGGCCATGTTCAATTTCAGGAAACAGCACGACGAATATCACGATTACAATAAAGTTAAATTGCCTATTGTAAATCCATAGAAAATTAACAGTACGCTAATCTTTATAGAATCGCATTATAATATGCCAGTTGACAACACAACAAGAAACATATGCGACTAAAAAGGATATTCAAATTTGGAATATATTTTTCAGAAAGCGGAAAAACACGGAGGTTCTAATAAATCCAATAGAAGTTTGAATCGACAAACTTTACCAATAATATAATACATTTTTCATTCCAGTTTTTGTTACCTCGATCACAATTCAAGGCTAAAACACAAAGCCATATAAACAAATGGACGAGCAACGAGAATCTGTGTACTCGTCCATGTGAGAAGCAAATTTGCCACATAAATAAGTTATAAATAACTTACGCTCTCGAAACTATATGATTCTCTCTGCTTCTCCTTCCCCTTTTTTCCGGACAGGTTTTTCTTTTCTCTCTTCATAAGAATCGCTTCCCCCACTGACACCCGCGCACACCAACGAAATTTCATTTCAGTTGAGTATAAACAACAAACAACTCTCACGGAAAACTCGAACGTCAAAGCAAAAGGAAATCGAAAAGGGCGCGAACCACGCGGGAAAACTCATGTGTCAAAGCGGATGGAAATTTCGTAAATTTTTAATTAAAACAGTGAACTAAAGTTCCGATTACGTACGCGCGATCTTTAAAATTAAAAACTTTTAAATGTGAACGTGTTTCGCCGTGAATAGAGTGCTAAATTAAAAGCATATCGCCTCAAACCTCAACTTCACACAACTTTAGCGCAGGTTACCAATTGCTTCAGCTCTCACGACCGGTTGCGGATCCAGTACTCTGTATATCTATGCTAAACAGTTTTGATGCTAAAACATCAATTCTCAATCGCTTATCTCTCTGTCTTCGCTTTCATGCTGTCCGCACGACATTTAACGATCAAATGATCCTTTTGATACACACACTCGCAAGACGTGTATCGTACACAAAAATAGGTTGGCTGAACTATGCAACGTGTAAACATAAGGGCGTAAGCGCGAAACCTGTTTGGATATGGGTTTTTACCATTCCCGTGTGAAAGAGCCCATTGTGTTCTACAACGAGCATTTTCTTTTCTATTTTCTTCTTTCCTTTCCTTTTCTTTTGTTTCGTTAGTAGTTTTTTTTCGAAGCGATAGTTTACTCGCGACTTTGTGCGCGCCGTCGGTTTGTTAGTCATTAATAATTTTGGAGCGTGGTAATTGATGTTAGAGTGAAGTTGGGATGACATGTGTGGTTTTGTTTGTGGCGCTATAGATTTAAATTTGTATCTTCAAGAAACTTGCCTAATTGCTAGAGGTGACATCTGATTGCACCATTTTTGTTTCTGCAGCAGTTTAAAAGGAACGCGCAATCATCGAATTTGCTGCAGTTTAGTATCTGATGTTCGAGATAGTCCGTGAGGTTGCAGTAGGAGTAGATTTTGCTTCGTCGTAGTTTGTAACTGTTGTATGCTCTGTTCGCTAAGATTCTGTTGATTTATTTTGTTTTTCTGTTTAGGTTGGTGTTGCGGAATCAGGGCGAGTAGTAAAGGTTCATGATTTGTCGTTATAATTAGAGGTCCAGTCATTTTTTGGGGACTTTTTTGTTACGTCAAGGGTGTCATCCCATTCCTGATAGATGTCTGTGTAGTTACCATTTAATATTGCTTCCTTTTGCATTTTCATCTGCAATGGAAATGTCTTCCCAGTTGCTACTTTTGGGTATCCAGATTAGTACTACTTGTATTTGGTTGTTTTTAGGTCTTTGTAAAAAATTTTTTTACAAAGACCTACTAGTTTCGCGACCTGTCCGTCCATCGGTCCGTGCGTCACAGCAAGTTTCCTCAGAAACTATAGAAGCTAGAATGCTCAAACTTTGTGAAAAGGTCAGAAGTGATGGTCTCTCAAAAGTTAAGGTCTTACAAAAAATTTAAAATTTTTTTAAGGGGGTCCCCCTAATAACGAATTAGCCCTTAAAAATTTTTTTTAATCAAAGGTAGTCGAGTGGGGTATCAAATGAAAGGTTTGATTAGGACTTTCAGAATCTGAAATAAAAAAACAATTTTATGAGGGGAAGGCAAAATGTACGGTAGCCTGAAGTCGAGGTAGGTTAACTGGTGGAAAAAGTTTGGAGGGGTCCTGTTTTTGGTTTCTCAGCATGTGGAGTCTATAGTGTGTTTAAATTGGTCCATGAATTTAGAGTAGTTTGAGTTTTTGTTTTGAGTATTGACGAGGTTTTTGAAATGGGGATTGTGCATGTTTTTTAGTATCTCTTTGCTCAAAAGCAGCTTTGCTCTGAATTCAGTGGGTAGTTCATTGGCAATTATTGAGAAGGTTGAAATTTTTGGAAAGTGTTTGTTACACATGATCTTTGTAAAGTCCCTTGTTATTGAAGATTCTGCCAAGAAAGGTGAAGTTGCTAGCCCATTCTATTTTGTGCTTGTTTATCGTTCTATTTAATGGGAAGGGTTTTTTTTAGAGTGGAAATCAGCAGCTGAAAATTTATTGGGACTCAGGATTAGCTCAAGATTGTTACATCTTTCCGTTAATTGATTAGTTTTTGTTTGGAGATTGTTGAAGGCCTCGTTGGAGGTTGTACCTTTAGATAGTAGAAGCAAATCGTCTGCAAATTGGAAGAGTAGGGTATGTTCGTCTTCGATGTTGTGTAGGGTGTTAGTATAAATGTAGAAGAGTAGTGGGCTGTGTACATCTCCTTGAGGAAATCCATTGGTGATATCTTCGGAGTGTTGGCCTAAAGTAATTAATCTTAGTTGTAAGAAGTATCGGAACCAGGCAATCAATAGAAACCTAGGTTTTTCTACCTACATAGGTTTCTATTAATTTGGAAATTTTCATACGCGTTGGATATGTCTACTGTGATTGCCATGTATTTTAGTTTGTTGTCTTTATTAATGGAATGTAAAATTTTGTCAATACAGAGATTGATAGATTTGCCTTTTCTGCAAGCGAAGGTGTTTGCCCTTAGGATATTAGAGTCTTAAATAATTTTGTGAATTCTGGTTTTAATTAAATTGTTGACTAATTTTACTTACGTTAAGAAGAGAAATTGGTATATAGCTTATCCATTTGAGAAGGTTTTTTTCTTTTTATGATGGGCACGATTCTGATTTTTCTCATGTTGTTGGTTATTGCGTTTCTATTGAATGCTTGATTGATGCCACGTAAAAAAATTGTTTTGTTTAGTAGAGACATGCTTTTTATGAAGTTGTTGTCTATTTTGTCTTGGGACCATAAGGTGAATTCATCTTCTAGGGTGTACAACTAGATGCTGTTGTTAGTACTATTACTGTTGTTGTTGTGTTTGGCGATTATTTGCTGAAGGAAGGGTTTATCATTATCCTGGTTCCATATTCATATGGGTGTGTCGTAGACGTTGTTTTTTACGTTTCTCAGTAGATTCCAGAATTCTTTATAGTTGAAGTTTTTCTCTGCTGATTCCAGTTTATTTTCCCAATCTTTAGCTTTGGCGGTTCTTGTGGCTTCTCTCAGTGCGTCTTTGAATTCTACATACTTGGAATAGTTTTCCCAAGATTTAAGGCGACTGAGATTTTTCCATGTTTTTTGTTTGTTTGCCATAGTTTATTGAGGTTTTTGTCCCAACAGCTTTTGGGTTGAACCGGAATTTAAAGTTCTTGATTGAATTGTTGGATATACATGCACTTATCTTGGCTATAGATATTTCAGGATTAACGTTGATTGTAAGATTGACTATGTCGTTTACTGTTTTCCTGCGATTAAAGGTTGCCTGTTTATTGTAGAATAGGTTGAAGTTTTATAGTTCCAATGTGATAGCAGAATGTCAACTTTTAGTGAAATGGGGATATTAATATGTCCGGAAAGGACTGCAGCGATGGTCTGCTGCCTCATCGGAAGAGTGTGTTGAGATCCGCCGAGATTGGCCTTGTCTGGGGACGCGTGAATGCGCTTGCAGGCTAACGTTACGGTGTCGTGGTCGGGTTCTTTTCCCCAGCACAAGGACCCACTACAAAAAAATTTCGCATCCACGAATTTCGGGGTCAAAGAAATGTCGACCGTAGTCGAGAAAGAGGTAACCTACTTAGGGTCAAAGAGTATTGCTGACTCAGAAGGCAAACTGGGCCTGGGGAAAGCAGGTGGACTTACGGTCCACAAATAAAAGTGGGCCATCCAGATGGTAGCGGTGCTCCCTCGCACCCTTCCAACCGGACCAAGACCCAAACGTAGACGTGGCCATGTATTTCACATTCGAGTGAAAAACTCATACAAAAGCACTTCGTATGGCCCTTTTCCTCAAATGAGAAATACAAACGTAGCCGATTTATGCCATAGCGCTGTGCAATGAAATCACATAACCCTATGTCACAAATGGGCACGCGAACGGTAGGCCACTCTACCCGGCAAGAGGGTGCGAGGGGGCACCGCTACCGTCTCGTCGGTAGCGACGAAGTCATCTTAAGTCCGTCTGTTTTCTCCAGGCCCAGTTTGCCTTCTGAGTCGGCAATATGCTTGAAACTTGCCCTGGTTAGAACACATTTTGAATTGGTTCAACTACCAAACCCTGGGAGATGGAATGAAATATTTTCAGAGGTCGTTGAAGCAAAAGTTTCCAACTTCAAATCAAGCCTGAATGGCCAATCAATTCTTCATCTCAATGAAACATTAACATCTGACCTCATACCGAGCTTGAATCTTATCGATTATTTTGTAGCTATGAAGACTTGTGTTTCATATTTTGCAGGATAAACAAGATATCATGTGGTACTGATGGTATTCTCAATGTAGTTCTCTGACATTTATTTATTTATTTCGAATCCATTTTAACAGGCAAAATGCCCAATTACAAAAATAGAAAAGACAATATAGATAAAATAGACAAAAATATTGAAGATAATTAAGCAATTAATCATAAATTATAACAATTAATGTTGTTTGTTTCTAAGTAAATGCTTAAATGCTATTAAAGATTGAGGGAAAGTACCAAGTTCTAATTGATTGTGCACGCGAGGCAAACGAATCATGGCAGAATGAAAATGGGTTTCAGTACGCGCAAATTGGATGTGAAGATTGGAGGAGCGCAGAGGCCTGCCGGGGCTCCTCCAACTTATTTGATTTACCAAGTAAGGGCAATCAATCAGGCGGTGGTGGAGTTTAAATAAAAGACATTCATCAAGGAAAGTCCTACGTGCTTTTAATGAAGGAAGATGTAAATAAGTGAGTCGGTCTTCATAGGGAACATAGGGAATCTTTACTTATAAAAAAGATAGCGGGTGAGGTTTCTTTGGACATATTCTATGTCAGCAATAAGGTATTCAAAGTGTGGGGACCAAACTTGACAGCTATACTCTAAAATACTTCTAACTAGAATATTATAAAGCTGGACAGCAGAGAATATATCTTGGAAAATAAAAGTATGCCGCAGTACAAAACCTGAGACTCGAGAAACTCTGGTTTTAATGCTTGAAATGTGCATATCAAATTTGAGTTTGGGATCAAAAATTATACCGAGATCCTTAATTTTTAGAACAGTTTAAAGAGATTCGCTTCCAATTGAATAGATAAATTTGATTTGCACATGACATTTAGATATGTTCAGTTAAAGATTGTTAATGCTACACCAATTTTCCAGGATAGACAAATCATTCTGCAATTGAAAACAATCCTGTACTTGACCGATAGCCCTAAATAGTTTCAAATCATCTGTGAATAGAAGGGATTTTGAGTTTAAAGCAGCAGGTAAATCATTGATAAAATGTATAAATAGGAGAGGGCGAAGGATTGAGCCTTGTGGGACACCTGACGTAGGGTAAAAGGTTGAAGATAATGAACTGATTACACGAACACAACAAGAACGATTTGTTGGATAAGAATTTATCCAAGCCAACATCGGAGCAGGAAATCCATAGTTTCGAAATCAATTGCTTATGACGAATAAGAGAATGGAGGGCAATAGTTTGTAGGTGAGGACAAGGCACTAAAAGATTCAGAGAAAAATTTGGCAAAAAGATCTGAAATAGCAGAAGGCCCATTAGCCTCCAAGCTGTTCCAATGTGCTGAATCTGGAATACGAGAGGAAGTGTTCAAATAACGAATGAAAGATCAAAAAGGTTTTGTTTGGTTAGACAACAGAGATTGTTCTATGGAGAGATAATAATCACACATGGCTGCTTTAATGCGACATTTAGCAAGAGTACGAAGTCTTTGATAATCTGTACAAGCTGCAGGACACCCAGTACGTTTGAAGTCTCGATGAGCTCGATCCTTACTTTTTAGAAGGGTCAAAATATCGGCGTTCAACCATGGTGCGTCATTACTTTTTAATGTGTGAACTATTTACGTATGTTGGCTGATCAGCGTATTCAAATACATGTAGAATTTAGAAACAGCATCATCGCAAGATACACTAGCAAAGAAGGAGTTCCAATCAGTCGATTGGAGATAGTTCGCAATAATTGTGACCGAGTCACACCAGCATTTCCTCAGTTTCCCCACTGGTTTCTCGCCTTCATATCTCCCAACGAATACGTTTTTGGGTATCCGTTGTTCGTCCATACGATTCATGTGGCCAGCCCATTGCAGCTTCCGCAGTCTTATAATCGTTGAGACCTACGGATTATCAAAAATTTCATACAGCTCATGATTGCATCGAACTCGCCATTGGTCCCCTTCTAGCTTCGCTCCGACTATTCGCCTCAGGACCCGTCGCTCAAAGGCATTCAATATATTTGCGGATGCTTCGGTTAGGGTCCATGTTTCGCACCCATAGCATAACACAGGTCTTATCACAGATTTGTATACTTGAAACTTTGTTCTCCTGTGTATGCAGCTAGTCTTCAAGATCGTCAATACTGAATAAAATATTTTATTTGCGAGCTGTATTCTCTTTCATCACCCGTTCTCGTTATTTTTGCGCCTAAACACACAAATTCGCTTACATTCTCGATACTGTATTCACCAAGTGGGGTATTTTGTGTATTTGAGGTATTTTACCTCGACTGTGTCATGAGCTTTGTTTCATTTTCATTGATTTGTAGCCCTACTAGTTTTGCTCCGCTGTCGAGTTTCAGAAAACGTTCTTTGGCAGTTGTTAATTACCGGACAAAATGTTGATGTCGTCCGCATAGGCTACTACTTGGCTCGACTTGTATAGTAATGTACCTCGTATATCGACAAGAAGCTTCCTTATGATGTACTCCACATCCAAATTGAATAGCAATGGGGCCGGCCCTGCTTTAGTCCGATATTTTGGACTTGAGAGGTCGTCGACGTCATTGTCATTTTGGTAAGACGGACTAATTTGGCTGGGATGCCAAAGCAAAGCATTATTTGGTACAGTATGTTACGATCAATACTGTCATATGCTTGCTTAAAATCAACGAAAATTTAGTGTGCGTCTATGTTGAACTCCCAGCATTTTTCAAGTACCTGCTTGACAGTGAACAATTGGTCTAGTGTCGATATACCTACTCTAAAATCACCTTGATACTCCCCAATTATGCTGTTGGCATATGATCCGATCTTTATTTTGGAAAATATTTTGTACGCCGTACAAAGTAGTGATGTGCCTCTATTATTTTGCTCTGTAGCTTGTCACCTTTTTTGTGGATAGAGAATATAATTGATTGGCTCCACTCTTTCGACTTATATTCTTGTTGCCAGATGTGCTGGATGACTTTGTGAATAGCTCGATGAACGAAATATGGAGAGGCTCTCTGGAATTCCGAATACGTGGAGAATCCGGTTTTCGAAAATTGAAAAAATGAGTGTGGTCTTGAATGTTCTGATAGGCTCTACCAAAAGGAATTCAGACAACGTTCAAAACGACGATGGATAGACCCAAGTAGGTCTACGTACAATCATTTTTTTTTTTGTGTGGTAGGTAGGTGAATGCCCATTTACCCCGTGTTCGCATGAAGGCGACTAGACTACCCACTAAACACGTCCCCTGTCAACCTGAGAACCTAGCCTGGAATCGTTTGACACATTACTTCGGGCCAGGTCTCGTTTTGTTACGTCGTAAGGTGCCTTCAAGCTGGGGGCCCGCTCTTCTACCGGAAAATAAACTTAATATTAATATCCAGTAATATAAGCACAGAAACCTTCAGTCCATATTCTTCATACATAATCTTACATCTCATCTTACTTACCTAACTCATTCAAACACAACGTACAATTTACAAAAGATATAAAGTTTCAATCAACTAACATGCAGCAAACACTAAACATTACAAGTAAATATTAAACACAAATAAGCAAAACGAAAACTTAATAGCGAGCAAACAAATGCGTGCCCATTGTTATCAAAATATGATACCATTTATCACTCCAACTACTTAAAAAATAATAATAGTAATAACGCGTACCCAAATGCATAAAAAAGTTTTATCTTTCGGATTGAATGAGCATTCGATTTGCCTGAGATGCAATTAAAAGAGCAAACAAAAACAAACATTTAACTACAAATTATATAGATACACATCTGGGCAATAATTTTTAAATGCAATAATATGAAAGAGCAAACGAAATAAATTAACTGCGCTAAACAAATATAAAAAATAATTTAAATTAGAACAGCAATTTCCCAACGCAAATAAACATGAAACTATGTTAATTTCAAGTTACATTGAAACAATTTAAGTATATGAACTATGAAATAACAGATTTTTAGTTCTTAGAACAATACAACAATGCAAACGATTTTACCCCAAAACCAATTATCTCTTTTAAGTTCCACTACAAGTCTCTCTCAAATCACCAAATTTACATCCAGCACTAAATGTGCGATTTCACAATGTTAGCAGTAAGGAAACAGAAAAGGTGACAGTTAGGTCGGTAAGCCCCGGCAAAACTCCAAACCAAAAACATCAGCAGACACGCTTTTACTATGTCTAATTTGCACAACCACTGGAATGAAAGTAGATTTAACAACAGCCTCTGAGTCGTTGACATAAGCTGTTGACGGACACGCTATTTTTAGTTATAAGTCCATAAAGAAATAAATAATAGCCTCTGAGCTGCCCGGCTTCAACTTTCGGCAGACACGCTGCATTTAGTATTGTCATATGCAAAATAGACATCGATTTACCATCCATTCATAGCCTCTGAGCTGTTGACCCAAAATGGTTTGCAAATACGCTATCAATCAAGTACCCTTTAAACAAGCCACTTCGCTTCCTTGCACAATAAATACATTATAACTGCTAACTACTAAAAAAAGTCGCCAATAAAACTCCAGTGGAAAACTCAAGACTATTTAAAAACCCACCCGTTTCCCACCCTTTTACTTTACATATGGCAACGATATCAAATTGCATTTTAGATTGCTATAATACAGGGTGCGGCGCCAAAATCCGGACAAGTTAAACATTGTATTGAAAAATAATTTTTATTACAAAAATAGGAAAGTTTATAATTGATTCTTTTACAAAATTTTTTGTTAAACATAAAATAAAACACATTCACTCTATATAACTCCCTTGTGCTTCGATAAACGCCTCTATCCTGGGTCTGAAGCGTTCAGAGGCCCGTTTTAATGCGGCACCATCCATTTCGGCGAATACCTTTTCAATAGCGGCTCTCAATGAAGCGACGTTTGCATGTCTGTACTTGTTAGTGTCTCGTTAAACCACGCTTCATACATAGTAATCCAGAGGATTCAAGTCTGGGCTGTTAGGAGGCCAAAAGGAGGCCAAAACCAGAGGTGTCCGGCAGCCTTGTTTCGTAAAGAACACAAATGCAAGTTACAGCGTTCAACGCGTTTTGTCCTTGCAGTATTAGAAAGCATCTGCCTTATTTTAATTGTATAAGAATTGTAGCGGAGGCCCTCTTCCACGATTCGACGCATAGTTTTCTCACTTACACCGACAACTGACAATTTTTGGATTCACTGGCTCGGATCCTCCAAAATCAATTCCTGAGCCCGTTTAATGATTTCGGGGGTCCTGACAATGCGTTCTTTGGAGTGGGGTTTCCTTGATGGTGTCGTGGAACCTTTGTCTGACTTCTCCGATTCATTATATTTCGCAATAACTTCATACACAGTCGATCTTGGGTAGCCGAAGAATCGAATGATTTCTGTGGCTGAGCGCTCAGCGCGAACACTTTCAATAATCGCGGCTCTTCGATTATACTCTGCATTTGGATTCAACATTGCGACTTTTTCGAGGTTATGAATGTTCAACACATGTGTTAAACTATTTATACGCGAATCGCGACCTCTCGAAACCTTATAGGATGGGGGGAAATTTAAATTGAATTTTGTCCGGATTTTGACGCCGCACCCTGTATATACTTTAAGGTTTTTCAAAACAATCGTTCTCTCAAATTCGAGATCAAAAATTTTATAAACGGATAAAAAAGTATGTTATAGACAACTTAAGCCAAATAAGCGACAATTAAATGCATCTACCTTAAAAGCTTTTCCTCCTACACAATCCCACAGCATAGATGGATTAAAAGCCCTGCCCACTACGAAATGCATTAAGCCGACTTAATTAAAAACAAATGTTCTTCAAGCAATTATCAGACAACCACGAATTAGTACATACATATCATATACTTCATATACTTCCTAGCATTTAGCGCATGTGAAAGCTACAGCATATCGTTTCATTCAATTTTCGCATGCGTCATTGCAGAAATAATGCTAGTCATATCTTTAAAGCTCATTAGCATTGAAAAAAAACAAACACGTAAAGCTTCAATCCACGACTTCCATTCCCATTAACAACATTAACCATACATATCAAGGAGAAAGTTTATTTATCACACTCATCTCACACCCTATAAGGCCAAGATAGCTTATACTAATGTCTTGGGAATACTAAAACGACTCCCAAGCTACATCAATGGAAAGCGAATCAATTCCCGAACGTAACGATCGTGTGAAATATTCATTCCCCATTTACATATTAACTCGTTCCCAATAAATAACCGCTAAAGCTATAACGATATTTAACAATAAACTTCTCTACTAACTTATTAGCACCATAATTTAAGAAAATGGTAGCAAGAGCTTACATAAAGAGCTTTTGTTATAGCATTAAAGAAAGTAGTTTAATAGAGTATTAATAAACCATGAATGGTATAAAGAAACGGATTTTTTTTTCGTATATTTAAACTCTTTTGAAGGTCGTCCACATTAAATCCTCACTAACGCTAACTATAATTTACTAAAACCGGCACTAATTGAACAGTGACACACTAATAATAACCACTTACCAAACCAAACGTCGAATTCTATCTTTGGCAATTACAGTTAATAATTACAATTACAGTATTTAAAGGAAAAATATATACAAAAAGGAATACAAAATATGCAATAATAAGATATCAAAAATAATTTTGAGATAAAAAAAAAATCGGCATTGTGTGTTAACGTAAAGTAAAGCCAATTAAAAGTAAAATTGACTTCCGGCATCTTTTAAATGGAAAAAAAAACTAACAGCTTATTCTCAAGAAAAAACGATTTAGGACCGGAAAATATGTTCAGTATATTCACGGCAGAACCAAATGTAACACTATTCCATTATTGTATAGAATCAAATGAAATAGTACCATCTTAATTTATAATTGTATCAAATGAAACACAGATTATATACTGTACAGAATCAAACCAAACACGAACTTGTTGACTTAAAATGTTATCAAACAAAAACAATAGTGAATAATTAGACTGATTAATGATTGAAGCAAACAAAATATTAATCTATGATTATAAAGAACCAAACTAGCTCATTGTATCCAAAGACATACTAGAGTATCATTATAGTAACTTACGATTGAATGAAACAAAACATTGTAAAAATCAAACTTCAGCTTATTAATTTATAATTGTAGTAGTTTATGAATGTAGCATTTACATGTAACACATACTAATTAACACTAGTTTATGGTACCAAAAAAAAATATTAAAATATAATACATAATTGTATAAAATCAAACCTTAACTTAGTTATTTATAACTGTAGTAATTTATGAATGCAACATTGACATGTAATGCATATTGATTAGCATTAACTTATGGTACCAAACGAAGTATTAAAATATGATTATATCAATTAAAGATTGAATCAAACAGAACATATATAATTGTACAAAATTAAACTTTAGTTAACGTTTAGTTATAACGCCTACCAATAAAAATACGAAATTAAGCGATAGAACTACGTTACCATCTAGTAAATTACGCGCAAACTAGCAGCAGAATAACGATTAATAATAAGTTGCGAGAAGTACAGTGGACAACAGCAATGGCGGTAACAGGGTAGGGTATACTGGTCATGTAACAAAATTAATTTTGTTGCATAACCAGTATATCCTATGTATACTGGCATGAAATGGGAGCTCAATTTGATGTGTATCCTATATTCATCAACAAAGCTCCCGGGGAGAATGTGAGATCTTCCTAGATAACACTTACCTGCTACCATAACCATCTAAACTTAAACGTTGTAGATACTAATTGGGTTGCAGCACGGTCCCTTACTGGACTCGAACAAGAAAAATCACGAAAAGCGCTCGAAATTTAGGATAGCGAGGACAAGGACTACACTGTAGAAGCCTCAGCACCAAGCGATGCCAGTGAGGTCAGGATTCTGTGTCGTTACAAAGTCATTGCAGGCTCGTTTAGGAGGATCATCAACCGTTTGGACCAGAAGGAGGTTCCTCGGACCTGGTTCAGGAGTAAACTCATGACCTTCGAACGAGGTTGGCAACAGCTGAATGAATATCACCAGCAGAAGCGTATGGTTTTAACGTGCAACAGCACATTCATTTGGAAGAGCTTACCCAAGATTGGGTCATACGTCTGGAATCGAAAATGAATGAACTCAGCGCCACACTTGCCTCAACAACTCTGCCTGTGACTCCTCTTACCATGCCTATGCCGAAAATAAAACTCCCCACCTTCGATGGGAACTATTCACATTGGCAACAATTCCACGACTTGTTCATGCAAATGTCCAAATGCCAAAAGCTATGGTACCTCAAGGCCGGTCTCACCGGAGATGCGGAGCTTTTGATTCGAAATTTTACATTGTCGGATGACAACTACGAGGCAGCTTGGGCAACCTTGAAGGAAAGGTACGACAACCGGCGACTATTGGTAGCGACGCTCATCAACAAATTGATGAGTCAGCCACCTCATGCTAATGAAAGGCCAACAGTGGCAGCAATGAAGGCTCTACATGACACCACACAAGAGTGTCTCAGAGGCCTGGAGAACCTTCAAGTGTCCACAAGGGACTGGTATCCGTTGTTGTTACATGTGCTAATCCGAAAATTTGATCCAGCGACTCACGCATCATACGAACAATCGTTATCCAACCCGAGCGAACTACCACTCTTGAAAAGTTTGTTGGACTTCATGAAAACGCGTTTTCAGGCTCTCGAGACACTCGGCCATAAAACAAAGGAACCGGAGATTAACCGTAGGAAGGTCGGCCGTGGCCGCCACATCAGCTTCTCGGTGCTTAATGTGTGAGCAGGATCACCCGCTTTACTACTGGCTGGATTTCCTCAGGATCACTGCTGCAAAGATACTAAGTTTCGTGCGCGCTAAGAAGCTGTGCGCGGCCTAAAGTTGCAGGAAGTGTTCCAAGAATCACAACACCCTGCTACATCTGCCTGGAGACAACAAGCCCGAACAGGTCAAGACGATATCCTCGAGCACGACAACGCCGAAACAAGGCTCAAAACCGCAAACTAATGCAGAACCGCCATCGCTCGATTTAACGATTCTGATGACCATGTACTTCTGGGCACAGCCGTCGTCAGGCTGGTCACCAACAATGGGAAGACGACGGATTGTCGAGCTGTGCTGGATCCGGGCTCACAAATAAACCTAGTCGACAAAAGAATCGTAAAAAATCGGTTTATCATCGACCCCACACCTTGCCCTCATTGCAAGGTAGCACTGAGAAGGCATAACATAAGGTGAAGCTCGGCCTAAGATCCAGATTATCAGGATATGCCGCGCAGTTGGAAGCCTACGTCATGGACAAAATTGTATCACCACAACCGTCTCAGAACTTGAACACATCGGGATAGCACATTCCCAAAAACATAAGGCTGGCAGATCCAGACTTCCACCGAACGGAGCGCATTGACATGTTGCTGAGTGCCGAATACTTTTACGAGGTCTTAGCCATTGGACAAATAAAGTTGGGCCCACAGCTCCCAGTGCTCCAGAACACACTCCTAGGGTGGATTGTAGCCGGAAGAGTGATCACACCTCAAGTGTCTTCCGTGACATGCGGCGTTTTGGCAGAAAATAACCAGCTTAATCAGCTCATCAAGCGATTTTGGGAGGTCGAGGAAGTACAGGATCCGCAGCATAATCTTACGTTAACTGAAAAGGCTTGCGAAGCACATTTCTATCAGACAATGACAAGACGTCCCGATGGCCGTTTCTTGGTTAAACTCCCATTCAGCAAGGATCCTGAGACGTAAGGTGATTCCCAAGCGGTGGCCACTCGCAGATTCACTGCCTTAGAGCGTCGACTGGAGAGGAGCCCTGATCTAAGACTTTCATACCAGAACTTCATGGAGGTGTATATTCGGCTTGGGCATATGGAGGAGATGTCGCAGCAGTGGGAGGAATTACGATACTTCCTTCCACATCATTGTGTCCTGAAGCCTGACAGCAGCACAACCAAGCTTTGGGTGGTTTTCGATGCGTCCAGTAAGACGACCACAAACGTTTCGTAGAATGATGTCCTTCGTACAGGGGCTACTGTCCAGGATGACCTTTTTCGATACCCCTGCGTTTCAAAATGCCTTGTTTCGTATTCACCGCCGATATTGCGAAGATGTGTCGGCAGATAATGCTCCATTCTGAAGACCGTCGGTACCATGGCTTAATTTGGAGAAATAGTTCAACGCAACCAGTGCGATTCTATCAGTGAAAAACAGTAACCTACGGCACAACGTGTGCCCCGTATCTAGCTATAAAATGTATGCAGGTTCTAGCACAAGAGAACCAGTAGAAAGGTGCCCTGGGCAGCAACGCGTTGGAGAAGGATTGCTATATCGACTACGTCATGACCGGGGCAGACAGCTTAGAGGAGGCACTTCGCAAACAGGCGGAGCTATGCACCATACTCTCGAGCGCAAGTATGCATTTGCGCAAATGGTGTGCCAACCATCCTCTATTGTTGAAGTAGATTAAACATGAGGACCAACAGGTCCAGGACTTCAGTAGCTTACACGAGGACTATATGAAGACGTTAGGAGTCATCTGGCGTCCGTAGACTGACGAGTTCGAGATCCAAATCAACCTGGATCCAACTGATGCGAAGTTCTCCAAGAGGACGATGGCATCTTATATAGCCAGAATGTTCGATCCATTGGGCATTCTGGCTCCTGTGATAGCGGCAGCCAAGCTATTTCTGCAGGAATTATGGTGATCGGAATTGGACTGGGATGCAGCATTACCAGTGGGGATCCATACCCAGTGGTCCGATTTCCGCAGTGGTCTGCCATCATTGCAGCAGGCCCGATTCTTCGTCACATTATTACAGGCGAGAAACCCGGGCAAGTACAGTTGCACACCTTTTGTGATGCCTCCGAGAAGGCATATGGCGCAGCAATATACATGCGGTCAACCCTGAGGAGCGGTCAAGTCGTTGTCAGGTTGCTGTGCGCCGCCGTCAAGAGTGGCCCCGATCAAAACACTTACTGTTCCGCGTCTGGAGTTGTGTGCGGCGCAACTAGGCGCTGAGCTCACAAGACGACTTAAGACAGCGCTCAATCTGCAAGAGCTTTTCAGGTATTTTAGACCGGTGCCGAGATTGTCTTGGCATGGATCAACTCTACTGCATCATCGTACAATACCTTTTTGGCGAACAGGGTCTCGGCCATACAAACCCTCTCAAGGTCGGACCGATGGCGACACGTAGCGTCTGAAGACAACCCAGCTGACATCCTGTCACGTGGGATGGCGCCGGCTGAATTGAGCCGCTGTAGTATGTGGTTGCAAGGACCACCATTTTTATTCAGGGCTGAATCAGTTTGGCCTTCCGAGTATTGGAGTGGGGGCCCTTACGCCTTGAAGACGAAACGGACCAATACCGCTTTGGTACCGGCAGAGGCTCCTGAAACACACTTTATTCAGCAGATCCAACACGGCAACTCCTTCAAGAGGCTGCAGCGCATAGTGGCCTACATGATGCGGTTTATCTGTAATCTCAAGCCGGTAGTCAAGCAATCTCAACTGACAAATCAAGCGCCCACGAGTGATGAATTATCCACAGCCTTGGAAATCATCGTGAGGTAAGTACAATCACAAACTTTTAACTGCGAACTGTTGGACATCAGGTCGGGGAGGCAAGTCTCCAAGCACAGTCCGTTGGTGGGACTGGTGCCATTCCTGGATCCAGAGGGCATAATCCGTGTCGGTGGGAGGCTGAAGGCTGCCAAGATCACGTTCAACGCCAAGCATCCCATTGTATTACCGTTCAAACATCCGTTCACCATGTTACGGGAGCCGCAGTCCAAATATTGCTCGGTTCGTGTTCCGTCGTTCCTCTCTGTGTACTGTAAATGACAGCATACATATATGAAAAGCTGCGAATTGTAATCAAAGCAATTGGGCGCGGCGTCGTATCATTAATTAGCAGAAGTGGGTGTGTATCCATACTCGAATTAAGTATCAAACATATACACACAAGACTTCGCAATCGAACGTACCACCTCAGTCGAACGAATTGGTTAAAGCATTTGCAATAAGCGAAAGCTTGAGCTTTGTGGTTGCACCAGTCACAGAGAGATGGCATTAAACACATTAAACGAAAAACAAACTGAACTGTGATCATTTTAATTGGTAAATTGTCTTCATTATTTTAGTTGGAAAGCAATAAAGTCAGCATAGTTATAGTATAAAAGAAAATTATTGAAGTAAGAAAATCGAGAAGTATTTCTCCATTCGCTGGGTCAAGGCGTGCGCCCGAGCTTATTCTATCCCAAGGCACTTAGCCCGGGATAAGCGAATTAAGAAAACGTTCAACTGCATACTCAAGGCATCCGCCCGAGTATAAGCGCCCCAAGGCAGTTATGCCCGGGGACTGCAGTTGAACTAGTAATTGATTGATTTATCAATCTGACTGCGTACTCAAGGCATCAGCCCGAGTATTAGCATCCCAAGGCTTTGTGCCCGGGTCTAGCAATTGGATTATAATCAATTGATTCGTTAATATAATAACTGCGTGCTCAATGCGTCAGCCCGAGCAACAGTTAAAGCTTAAATAAATAGATTGGTTTCTCCAAATTTCCTTTTCCCTCTGAATAACAAACAAATATAACTAAAGTAAATATAAATCGCAAAAACTTTACAAGCTCCATTAATGCTCGAACTTTATACGTCTCTGTAATAAATTAATTATTGAAAGAATTCAATAGCAAAATATGTTATTTATATTAATACAGTCAACTGCACGTGTAATTATATAACCATTATGAGTTTCTGTTGTGCCTTATAACTAAAAATAACGTGTCCGCTGACAACTAGGGTCCGCGGCTCAGAGACTATTGTCGGTTTTCTTACCGACTTGTAATTAAAAATAGCGTGTCCACTGACAGCTTCGGCCGACGGCTCAGAGGCTATTGTATTCATGTAACATAGACATCAGAATAGCGTATCTGCTGATGGTCTCCGATCAACAGCTCAGAGGCTATCTTTTTTTACTTAGACTAAAGGCTGAGTGGGTGCCGACAGTTTTGTTTTGAAGGGACCACATTTGTGGCTGTCGACAGTGGGTTCTGTGGGGACCACTCAACTTATCGGGTTTTCCTAGTTATTTATAAAAGCTTGCCGGGATTTACCGGCTTGACTGCCACTAGTTTCCTTTTTAGGGTTTTGTACTAAAATACAAAACCTTATTGCAATCACGATCTGTGTCCGTCTGTCCGTCCGTCCGTCCGTGTGTATGTCACAGCACTTTTTCTCCGAAACTATCAAAGCTACAGCCATGAAACTTTGTGGAAAGGTGAAAAGTGGTGACTTCTTGAAAGTTCAAGGGTGGAAACATTTTGCAAAGGGTTTCGAGGGGGGTCTCTCCATATAGGGAGGTGACCCCCAAAAAAAATTTTCACCATTGGTAGTCGAATAGGGTGTCATTGGAAAGGTCTTACCGAGATCTTTTCAAAACAAGTCTTAAAATTGCCTTATCGGAACCGAGGGAGGCAGGGGAAGGGGAAATGTACGAACTTTCCACGCACCCCCCTCGCGATTGGGCACCTTCCGTCCAAAAAATCTGAAAAAAATCATGGATGTAGGCCATAAGTCGACTCAGAGCCGATATTCCCGAAGCAGCCTTCTCAGCCGCTGCCCTGATTTGCTCATAGAAACTCATCTTCGAGGCGATCAGTGACCTGTTCTGAAAGTTTCATAAAGATCAAATGGTATTTAGCGAAGTTATAGCGGTTTGAATTTTCCTGTGTTACTATTGAACAATATGGGTTGTATTATTATGGAAACATATGGCTATGGAACCATCTGCACTTTTTACCGGGTGAAACACTACAGCCTTGCTAGGATTTGCATGAAAATTTCAGGAATGATAGGTATCATGAATATCTTTGAGAACCGGTTCAGTCAGTGGTATCAGTAATCGTAAAACAAAACAGTGCCTGTTTTAAATGCAAAGATTGAATAATTTGGAGTTATTTTTCCCCAACTTCAACGTTTAAGGTGCATGTTTTTAACACTTGATTAAATTTAATGAATGACTGAAGATGAGCATCTACAATTAATAATTATAGGTGAAACAAGTCGAAGAGGCAGGGGAGAGCTCCTAGCAAAAGGGCTTTGTAACCATTCTAGGATTCGAAAAAATAGGCCATGAATCGATGATTACAGTACAGGAGTGGCCCCTGAAAAAATTTTTCATCAAACGTAGCCGATATGAGTATCAAATGAAAGTTCTTTATGGGAGCTTTTCAAAACAGTTCTTGAACTGACAGTTTTTGCTTCAGTAGGGACACGGGGGGGAATACGTGAAAAATGTGTTTCCTCCCTCGCGAATGGACACCTGTGATCTAAAAAATCTGAAGAAATTATCAAGGGAGATATTTATGGGCATAACAATAACAAATACCGCAAAAGTCAAAATTCGTCCAACTTCGTTAATAATAGTATGATCCTCGAATTTCATATTTTCTCCGATAAAATAATCTTTGACATGTTTCTTGATTTTATTCGTTGCTGGTTACTGAATTTTGTAAGTTGAGTACAAAACCCTTCTGACATGAGCGTAGGTCTGTCTACCCAACATGTTATTACTGCTTATACTATGAAATTGCAAATTGAATGCTGAATTCATATTTTGTCGTTCGCGGAAAAAAACGGGAATTGAAAGAGATAATAGGTTTAAGGGTAAATCTGTTTGTATTGAGTTGGCCTATATTGTATTGGGTTATAATAATTAAAAGTCGTTTGTTTCACAGTTCCTCCGCTTAGATTATTTTAGTGAAACTTGAAATTATTTTAGTTTCTTATTTAGCATTTGTATCGAGAAATTTTCTCTTGTATGTAAATTTTTAAATTCGTTTCACGCGGTTTGCTTATTTATTTGTACTTTAATTTAATTGCATTAAACATTATTGTCCAAATGTCTATTCATTAGTTTATTTAATAAAATTCATATTTTTGTATGAAATCAATTTATGAAGCATAAGCGTGTAGCGACTAGAGATTGTACCGATCACTTGATTTCATTAAACGCTCTCAGGAAATCATTCGAATTCTAGATCGATTTAAAAGATAAGACCTGAATATTCATCTGGATGCGCGGTATTGCTATTATTTTTGTTTCGGTTGCTTAAGCGATAAAAGATGTTATGTTGACATAACAATGGACAAGCGTTTGTTTGCTCGTAATTTATGTTTTCATTTTGCTTGCTTGTAGTTAATGTTTACTTGTACTGTTTGTTGTTTTGCATGTTAGTCAATTGGAACATTATATCTTTGATAAGTTGTACGTTAAATGATGTTTGAATTATTGAGAAGTTTATTTGGATGATTTAGAATAGACAAGATTAGATTTTCGAATATGATCGAATTTCTTTGCATAAATTATTGGATATAAATATTTTATTTTTGTTACTCAGATGATCAATGTAATTGACATTTTTAAATTTGAGAATACTGATCTAGTTTTATTGACAGTGTAAGTAGCAATGGTATTATACAGGAATTGAGTAATTTCAGATATCGGCTAGGAGTAAAGATTTACATCCCATTTAATCTTGCTACACAATGCGCTACATTGTGGTGTTTGCAAAACCGATATCCTACCGGCTGCGCCCATTTGTTGCACAATACCAGTACACCCTATGTATACTGGAATGCGCTGGGAGCTTGATGTGATATGTATCCTATATACACATCAAGGCTCCCCGGCTACAGAGAGGGATCTCACTGTTATACCATTTACATGGTACTGGTCAATGCAATATTTCAGACATGAATTTTTCTAAGGTGATTAATTTATTAAAGAACTAGTTAATGACATTTACAGATGTCTGCATATCAATAAATTACTTTATTAAAGAACTAGTTAATGAGGTTTTAAATTTTTTGCATATTTATGAATTTAGAGTGTCGACGGAGCCGTTAATTTGCGTGATTTATATTTACTTTAGTTATATTTGGTTGTTATTCAGAGGGAAAAGGAAATTTGGAAAAACCAATCTATTTATTTAAGCTTTAACTGTTGCTCGGGCTGACGCCTTGAGCACGCAGTTATATTAACGAATCGATTGATTATAATCCAACTGCTAGCCTTGGGACGCTAATACTCGGGCTGATGCCTTGAGTATGCAGTCAGATTGATAAATCAATCAATTACTAGTTCAACTGCAGTCGCCGGGCATAACTGCCTTGGCGCGCTTATACTCGGGCGGATGCCTTGAGTATGCAGTTGAACGTTTTATTAATTCGCTTATCCCGGGCTAAGTGCCTTGGGATAGAATAAGCTCGGGCGCACGCCTTGACCCAGCGAATGGAGAAATACTTCTCGATTTTCTTACTTCAATAATTTTCTTTTATACTATAACTATGCTGACTTTATTGTTTACCAACTGAAATAATGAAGACAATTTACCAATTAAAATGGTCAAAGTTCAGTTTGTTTTTTGTTTAATGTGTTTAATGCCATCTCTCTGTGACTGGTGCAACCACAAAGCTCAACCTTTCGCTTATTGCAAATGCGTGTAACCAATTCGTTCGACTGAGGCGATACTTAATACGAGTATGGATACACACCCACTTCTGCTAATTCATGATACGACGCCACGCCCAGATGCTTTGATTACAATTCGCAGCTTTTCGTATATGTATGCTGTCATTTACAGTACACAGAGAGGAACGACGGAACATGAACCGAGCAATATTTGGACTGCGGCTTCCGTAACACCCAGATTGCTGATGATGGATATTCTTCGCGCCCACTGCCATCTAGGTGCGCAAATACGGCTCGCTACCACTAGACAGCGGTTCTGGCCAATGCGTTTGGTGCACCCTAGTCAAGCCTAAGCTGTTTTCACAAGTCATGGGAAACCTGCCGAGTGCACGTATTCAGCCAGCTCGTCCGTTCGTCCGTTCAACTCGGGCGTGGATTTCTGTGGGCCTATAATGATCCGACCCGACCCGACCGCAAAAAGGGTACCTAGCCATATTTTGCTGCTTTGCTACAAAGGCCGTCCACCTGGAGCTAGTCAGCGATCTAAGCACAGAGGCATTCCTCTGTGCTCTCAAACTTTTCATTGGACGACGAGGACACTGCCGAAACGTATTTTGCGACAACGCCACCAACTTTGTGGGAGCTCTTTATCAGTTATCAGAGTTTTCGACTTCATTATATTCCAAGGAAGCGCGTCAAGAAGTAACAACGGCGTGCTCCAGCGGGGGAATCGATTTCCATTTCATCCCTCCACGCGCGTCTCATTTTGGCGGCTTGTGCGAGGCGGCGGTCAAATCGGTCAAAAATTGGATCCGTCGAGGCGTTTTGTCGGCGGCTCTCACCTACGTTGAGCTGCATACCTTGGTGGTTGAGGTGGAGCCTACCCTCAATTCTAGACCACTGACTCCGATGTCAAACGGTCCCAATGATTTGGCAGCCTTAACTCCAGCACACTTTCTCACCGAAGAACCCCCCACAGCCACGGTGGATGGTCGCGCAGAGGCAGTCATCGGAGGTCTCCATGCCCGGTGGAAGCTAATCAATCACCTCAAACTCGCATTCTGGAGACGATTTTCGCACGAGTACTTGGTGCAGTTGCAGCATCGTGTCAAGTGCAGACAGTCACACCCCAATGCGATTCCGGGAACATTGGTCATCATAAGCGAAGATAACACCCCATCGATGGAGTAGCCATTGGAATGAATTATCAAAACGTACGAATGAAAAGGCCAATACACAAACTGGCCCCGTTACCAGTACTCGACGACGCACAGTCTAACGAAGAACCATCAGAAGAAGGTTCCCCCCCACTTGATGAAGGAAGGGTCCCTGATCAGCGGCGACGACATCTCGAGGACAAGGTGGCGATCGATGCGAATCGGCAAGTCAAATGTGGCGCTCCTCTTGATGTGCCTTCTAGCTCCCATAGCGCACGCCTCTCCAACACAAGGCTCAACAACCAGACCCCATACGGGCCTGTATTTTACACCATTAGGTCGAGTCTACTTATCTTCCAGCGAGTGGAAGTTGTTCACTTATTACGATTTGGGAGCGTGTTGGTGGGAATTGGCTGTTCTACTGAACGGGACGAATCTTGTGGACTCTTTCACCGACTCCACTCATTTCACTGAGTCTGCATCTGAAATCGGGGAACTGCGACGACAACTGCAAGCGCAAGATATTTCATGGGCCGATCAAGTGACCGACCACGACATCCACCAGTACACCATCGGCTACCTGGGCATTCTCGGATTAGTCATACTGGTGATCTACCTCCGCTGGCGTTCCTGCAAACAACAGTCCAACCTTCATGTCCAACCACCAGTGCCGTTACCTAGACGCTATAGCCTACCGCACACCTTGGTGGAGGTTGAACGGACCGTTCAACAGGTGAATGTTGAGTTTCTGGCGCCCCTGGGCGCCCATCACGGTCTGATCTGGCAACATCAACGCTTAAATCAACTAACATAGTTATTTAAGATTAATTAGCACTGTAATAATTAGCCGATTCATAATTAATTCAATTTATTTGATTGATTTATCAATTGATCGATCATTTTAATTCAATTCACCAAATTCAAATTCGATTCGCCACAAAGCGAAAATATTTTGTTTCGAATAAATACCACATTGTTATTTCAATCAATCGAGTAACCCATTTTTCATTCAATTTTTAACTTTTCAAAACTTTGAAACAAGAGTTTATTAACTCTTCAATTTTTGGTTGGGTCGTTATATATTCTGCGAACTCGTGTCCTAATGTGTCTTGTTTCAATTGTTGGTTATTCAGTATCTCTGTATGGTTAAAAAGATAGAGAAATAAAGTTAAATTTTTAAAGTCAATAAAAAATAATAAAATCAAAGTTCGGGACAAAAGAGTCCCGGCGCAAACAATATTCTTTCTAAGAGGTACACATATATATTCAGAGTATTCGTTCATTATTTAATCGTTTGAACTGTCAGCAGTTATTCTATTTTTTGGCAATATGCATATGCTTTTATTCTCGGATTTTTGTTACATATCTTGTACAAAGAGCTTGGACGAAAATAGTGTATAAAGATTCTACAATAATAAATAATTCATTTTTCATACAATCGCGACGTAGATAACAATCTCGTCATTTCCTTCTTATCTTCCTCTTCGCTATTTAATATTCTTTAAAGGTTCAACAGACTTCAAAACTTAAATGAAGTCCCACAATTTTTAGGGCTTTCTACTAAAATAGAAAACCCTATTGAAATCAGTACCTGTGTCCGTTTGTCCGTCCGTCCGTCTGTATGTCACAGCAGTTTTTCTCCGAAACTCTAGAAGCTACAGCCCTGAAACTTTGTGGAAAGATCAGAAGTTATGACTTCTAGAAGGTTTTGGGGTGAAAATAAACTTCCAAGAGTTTTAAGAGATCCCCCCATATGGAGGAGTTACCCTTAAAAATAAATTTTTTAATCAAAGGTGGTCAAGTGGGATGTCATAAATAAGATCTTTTCAAACCAGGCCTTAAAATCTGTTTAGCATGTCAAGGCGGGTAGGAGAAGGGGAAATGCATAAATTTTTCCCGTACTCCTCCCCCCTTGCGATTGAAGAGAATCATGAGTGTAGACCTTCATAGGCAAAACAACAAAAAATACGTCAGAAGTCCAAATTCACACAACTTTGTTAATAATAGTATGATTTTTCAATTTTACTTTTTCTTTAATAACATCGTAAGACCACCCTTAAATTTAATGAAATTCAATGTACAAATATCAATTTAGAATTTCAATCATTATTGAAAATTTTGGAAAGATCGATTAGTATTGAACAACGTTATGGTGGCTCAAATTATGCTTTTTTGCAACAGCAAAAATACATGGCTGTGGGACAATATGCATGAAAGTTTCAGGAATTATATTCATAATGAATATTTTCAAGAATTTGTTCAACGAAGGCCATCCATTATCGTAAAACAAAACAGGGGCCGTGTTATTTTTCCCAAGCTTCAAGATTTAAGGTGAATGCTATTAACACTTGATTGAATTTATTCATGAACAGCTGAAGCTGAGCAGCTGAAAATAACAAATGAAAAGATCATGGAAGCAGGTCCAACAGCAAATAATAGTAGGACTTGTAAATTTAATACGTTCGCCAGTGAAATTGTATTCGCTTAATTAAATTGGATGAAAGTATAAATTTAGCCAGTCCTTAAAACGGTCCTGATATTCTAGAAGTTTTAATCGAATATAAAGAAGTTATTACCGTTTGAAATTTTTCCACTACATTTGCTTTCCATCGAACCAGGCACTACACTTTTGATTGTATTTTCTCCAAATATATAACATAACAGCAATACATTTAAGATTCGGCTTAATCAACGATATAAGCAATATTGCAACAAAATGGCCGGTTAAAATGGAGCAACACTGGTTTTTCTTTGAAAGCAAAAATAGGTTTGTAGTGCATGTGAGCAAGTTGCTCTATATGTCTGCCTATCATTGGTTAAGTACAAAACCCTAATGACATGAGCGTAGTTCTAGTTTACCCAACATGTTTTTTTTTCGTTCTTATATAAGTGAAACTTCTATAAACATAATTCAATAATAATCCTTTTCCCATTTTATACATGGAAAAAATGTGTGGCAGGCATTTTTCTCCTCTCCTGGGCAAAACCGATAATCGGGGGACCGTGACTTACCAATCTTGTGTAGGTAAGACTGAAAACACCCATGCCCGCTCAAAAGCTGGGTCAGATAGAAGTCAGTCTCACCATGCCTTCGATTTAGCCATGGTCTCACATCCGGGATGAGGCGTGCAGTCCACCTTCCCTTGGTGCAATTCACACAAGCCTGCTGCCAATCATTGAGCGAGCGCTGTCTCTCCTCGCGGACGACTTTCTCCCTCTCACCCTCGTTTCGACGCAGGTAAATGGCGCGGCGCTCTCTAGCAAGTAGGGCAACAGGTATCACGCCTGCAATAACTCACACCGCCGAATCAGAGACTGTCGGATACGAAGATGCAATTCTCAGTGCTCCTCTTCTCTGTACCTGTGCCAAGCGTTTTCGGTATACCTACTTGCTGAGAGCGTCGCCCCATACCTCTGCTCCGTACAGTAGCACTGACCCTACAGCACTCATCAAGAGACGTCTTCTTGATAGGCTGGGTCCCCCTACGTTGGCCATAAGTCGACTCAGAGCCGATATTCCCGAAGCAGCCTTCTCAGCCGCTGCCCTGATTTGCTCAGAGATACTCATCTTCGAGTCGATCAGTAGCCCCAGGTACCTCACCGCTAGCTTCGATTTGAATCGTAAGTCTCCACACTGATCATCCTTACTCTATGGATTCTCTTTTTTGACAAGATAACCACTTCGGTTTTCTCCAATGCTAAACTGGACCCGCGAGCAATTATCCAGTCTCTCACTCGGCGCATTGACATTCCTCGCCTAAGTTTCGCTTGTTCAACGGTGCGTCCAGCGACCAGAGCCGCAACATCATCCGCATAGCCGATCAAGCGCTACTCATCTGGCATCTCCAGTCTCAGTAGCTCATCGTAACACTTTCCACAGTTCTAAACCCAGGATTGATCCCTGTGCAACACCCGATATAACTTCCATTCTTCGTTGGCCCTGTATCGTGTCATAAAGCAGGCTTTCGTCTCTCAGGTAGGCCCTCAAACGCTGCATTAGATATTCTGGAACTTGAAAAGAGTTTTCCAGCGTATCCAGAATATCCACCCGTAAAGCGGATTTGAAGGCGTTCCTGACGTCGAGTGTCACCAACAGGATGATCTGTCACTTGGCGCGAATATGTGCCTCTGCCTTTTGGACCACGCTGAACACCTCTGCAATCGCTGCAATGGTAGAACGTCCTGCTCTAAAGCCGTACTGTCGAGGAGATAGGCCCCCAGCAGCACGAACCGCGTCAGTGAGTCTTCCTTTTCTCTAGCACTTTCCCAGCAGTGTCTAGCTTGCATAACTGGCGGTATGCAGACGGCGATCAGGGATTTCCCTTCCCCTTGCTGATCAGCACGAGTCTCGCCACCTTTCACCGTACCGGGAAAACCCCGTCCTGTAGGCAAGCGTTGAATGTTCTGAGCAGCAAGTCAGGACAATGGTGATAGACGAGCTGCAACACCTCAGCTGGAACACCATCTGGACCTGGAGCCTTCCACGCTTTCAGCGAAAGGACTGCCTCTTCCAGTTCCAGCTGTGGGAAGAGTGGACATTCAATAGCTGTTTCACTATTGTCAGCGTCAACATGGTGGGGATGGGCGGGGAAGTGTGCCCGCACTATCTCGTGCATCTTTTCTGGATCATTTATACAAGGTTTCCGTAGGGCACTAAGCTTCCGCATAACTAGCTTGTAGCCGAGGTCCCACGAATCCGTGCTCACATTGTCCACTAGATGTTGCCAGCAGTGAGCCTTGCTGTTGTTAATCAATTTGAGAGGGCATTTCCTGGCAGACTTATATGTTGCCACCCGGTTGAATTCCTCGTCCCAATTCCGTACCCGTTGAGTCTCACGCCGGACCCTATGACACTCCGTTCATTTTTCAGCGATTTCAGTTGACCACCAGTACACTGGGGGCTTGCCGTCCCGGGGTTTTCGACGAGGCAGAGAAGCGTTGCCAGCAGTCGTAATGATGCTCATATTTAAGTTCACCACGTTTTGAGCTGCTAGCTCTTCCATCCCCTGGAAATCCCCCTGCATCGGAGCACCTACGTCAATCCTTCCGATGTTCCATCCAGTTGTAGAAACCCGTGAGCACGGACGTCGGGAGACAACATCACTGATCTCAAGCAGAATGCACTGATGATCACTCGCTGAGTAGTCCTCTAATACTGTTCAATTGCGTATCCTCCGTACTAAGTACTCCTAGGTGAATGTCACGTCCGGTATGGTTCCCTCACAACCGATACGGCGGAAAGTTTTCTCCGCAGATCTCTTTGAGGCATACCCCATTCGATTGCTTTCACAATGAAGTCTCCCCCTACGAGCACTTTACCGTCTGTGTTCGAGACAGCGCCCTCCAGAGCATTACGCTTGACTTGGAAAGATTATATCGATACGTTCGGCGTTAAGTACACACTAAAGAAGGTGGTCCCTGAGCGCTGAACCCACATGAAACCGTCCACAGCGCTCCGCTTGGAAATCATTATTTTGATACCAGATGGCGGCAGTACCAGTTTCATCAGGATACCATGATGCTGCACTTTTATCATGGTGTTGCTCACTCAGCAGCAGAAAGTCGGCTTTCATGTCACTCGCAAACTGCTCAAGCAGATTATAGGCGGTTGAACTACGGTGTAGGTTTAGCTGCAGGATGCGGGTCATGAAAGTTCTCATTTTGTCTTGGCTAGGGCTTCCTGGAAAACCTGGCATTTTCCTGATCCGAAGACGTGTCCAAAATCAGGTCTTGGATCAACGTCCTTGCAAAGAATACAATGTGGCACCTTTGTGCACTCTTTTCTTTTATGTCCAATTTCACCGAATTTATAACATAGGGAGCTTCTATCAGGTCCTTTGCATATTTGTGCGGTGTAATCATAGCCAAGGCATTTAAAACATTGAAGAGGCGCTACTCTTCGCCGTATCCTACTGACAACCCACCCTTTTCTTATTTTGCAGTTTTTCAGAAATTGTTATGCGTTTTTTCCGTCAAGTCAATTATAGCCATGCGTTGTCCCGTTTGGTTTTCTGGTATCAGCCTTGCTTTGATCCTTCCCACGCTAGGGATCGTTCTTTTGATGGCCTCTTCTACCTCGACCAGATCTGTGACGCAGTCAATGCCTCTTATTTCGATCGTTGTCATCGGCTCGAGTGAGGCTTTAGTTGCGCTTTTGCCGAGGACTTTCTTTACTGCGTCGCAGAATGCTTCCCTAGTATGTAGCCCGATCGCGTTGGTTGTACTGCTCTAATGGTAGTGTTGGTGTCTTCGGGCCTTACATTTCCCCTGATATCCCGCAGCACCTCCCCGTATGATCGACCATCTTGGGGTTTTACGAGCAGTGCCTGCTGCCGGGGTGTTCGTCGGGGCTTCTTTCTCTCCTAGTCAAGTCAAGTCAAAAGCGCTTTATTTAATACTAATCGTTATAAATTTTAAAAGAATATAAAGCAAATTCCAAACAATAACAATAAAAAACTTAATGGCCCAAATGGCTCTCTAAATTTGTACGTTATCATTACACATTTAAAAAAAAAAAACTATAGTAAATTCAAATCAATGAAGATTATTACATATTTAATTGGAAGAAGGAGAAAAAACCAACCAACACTATTCTAAAATTATTTATAATCTTAACACTACGGTGAGCTTTGATCCTACACCTAATATGTTTTAACTTAATTCTAATAAATGCTATCAAAAACTTTATCTTATACTTAAAAAATCTATAACAATGTTCCTAACCTAAGCGTTTTACCTTATCTCTAACCTAATATAATAAACATAATATAAACCTAACCTATATCTAATTTTTAACAAAAATAAACAACACTAAATGTAGCAATAATGATCTGAAACTCAAAAACTAAATAACGAAAAACAACAAAACTTAAAATACACACGAATAATTTAGACATTGTCATTCAGCCACCAATACCTAGATTGCTCCGTCTCAACTCGATCAGCCTCAACGAATCTAGCAAATGAGAATCTCCATTGGAATTGTTGGTCTCGTGAATTCAAATTCGGAGGATATTTTATCTTCTTATCGGTGGCCCGTCGATATATGTGATATATGACTGGGACGCCGTCAGAATCAAAAACATATAGATTCATGTCCAAATACACGAATGCTTCTGGAGGAATGAAGCCAGTAGCGAGGCAAGTCGCTATATACCCGTCTGTAGGGTGGAACGGCTGTGAAATCCAAGGGTTTTCACTCACAGTCACAGATCTTGCGATATGATTCCGAAGAATTTTCAATATGAAGATATCGACCCTCGTCACTTCAGCAGTTTGATAAATTCTTCTATTCGATTTATAATGTTTCCAATCCGTCTCAGGCTTTCTGTACAAACCAGTACATGCACGAAGACATTTCCTTTCGAAAACTCTTAATTTTTCCATAGTACTAGCACTCTGGTTGTACCAGATCTGACATCCATAGGTCAAAACTGGTCTAACCAGTGTCTTGTAACAGATAATTTTGACCTTTTGATCAATGTTTCTGGAATGAAAGAGTTTTCGAAGGGCCATGACTACTTTAAGTGCCTTACTGAGCATGATTTTCACATGTTCAGTATAGTACAGATACTGATCGAAATAAACACCGAGGTATCGAACACAGGATTTATGTGGAACTCTTTCTAGACTACTCTCACCAGCCATGATGTGGAAATCTTTCCAATTACGTTTCAGGTCTTGACTGACACCCTGCAGCGTTGTCCGAAACAAGATTGTTTCACACTTCTGCGCATTGATTTTCATTCGCCAATTGTCAGTGTACAGCTGTACATCATTGAACATTTTTTGGAGATTGCTCTGAACTATTGTAGCTTTTCGGTCTGCCGTGTAGATGATCAGATCATCAGCAAACGCTACCAATGATCGCGTTGGCGAGACGTTAAAATCAAAGCCGTTCAATAGCTTGCGAATGAAGATTGAGAAGAGCAGAGGCGCAGTAACTGTTCCCTGCTGTAGACCATTCAAGACCTTGAACTCGCGCATGGTTGTCAGATTTCCATCAGTTAAACACACGATTTCCCGTATAACATATTACACATCATGGCGACAAGGTGTCTGGGGAACTTGTCCTGAAGGAGTTTAAAAACTAGTCCATCTAACCATACCGTATCAAAGGCTTTCTCCATATCAATGAGACATGCTCCAACACATTGTCTATCATTTAGTTTCCAACAGATGTCTGAGGTTACTTTCGTTATTGCATGTATGGTCGAATGCCTGGCACGAAAACCAAATTGGCAATTCGGCATCAACTCATTTTCCTCAATGTGGGCGTTTAATGCTCTGTTGAGTATCACTTCAAACACCTTGCTGATGTTAGGCAGCAAGCTGATTGGGCGATAGCTTTTGGGGCATGAAGATTCTTTTCCTTTCTTCAACATCGAAAATAACTTAGCCTTTTTCCACTCATTTGGGAAATATGAATTGCTCAACATGTTAAACAATATGCAATAGTTCCTAATAGCAACCTCCGGCAAATGTCGGAGAACTACATTTGGAATACCATCAGTACCACATAATTTCTTGTTGTTTATCTTGCAAAAAATAAAATACAAGTCTTCATAGCTGACAAAATAATCAATAAGATTCAAGCTCGGTATGAGGTCAGATGTTAATGTTTCATTGAAATGAAGAATTGATTGGCCGTTCAGGCTTGATTTGAAGTCGGAAACTTTTGCTTCAACGACCTCTGAAACTATTTCGTTCCCTCTCTCAGGGTTTGGTAGATGAACCAATTCAAAATGTGTTCCAATCAGGGCAAGTTTATCCAATCCTTCACAAATAATCCTGTTTCCATTTCTATCCGGAGTCGTACTATCAATTTCGATACCAGCCCTATCGAGAAGATTTATCTCATCACTAGTGACTTCAAGATTCGATACCTTCACTCGAGACTTCTTGCGGAATATGCTATTCACTTTCGCGAACACGCCGTCTGGGTCCTGTGGGCTAATGCCCCTCAATTTTTCCGCCCATTGATTGCTGACCTCACTCCTGAAGTAAGACCGGATTAAGTTCCGGACATTCTTCAGATGTAATTTCAACAAAGACAACGAGGGATGGTTGTAGTCCAAAAATCGTCGATAAATATTGTTGACGCGTGTGAGAAGGAGGCTTTTCAATCTTTTCAACCTTGCGATGGTTGGTGTTTCATATCCTTCCATATTGTTTCGATGTTTAATCTTGGGAACTACTTTCTCAATCGTTTCCAATGTCAGCTTCTCTAACTTCGACAAATAGACATCTATTTCATCGTTAGTTAGATTTCTGTCATTAGGAACCATTGAGCAAGAGTTGCCACCATCAGAAGGGGGACATTGCTTCTGGTACTCGCGATTAAACTTCTTTTGAAACTTTCCCCAGTCTGTTTTTTTGAAATTCAACCGATGATTTTCATGTTGAACTGGAATGAGGAAGAAATCATCCCTGTGATGATTGATTTCCATTACGATTGCGTTATGGTCGCTATCATAAGGAAGCACCTGCAGTTTCCGTTGAGGACTATTAAAGCTGAATTCAAGTCTTGCGTCAGCAATGCAAAGGTCCAAATATGAATTTGTCCTAGGGTATGTTGTTCAATTTGGTTCTCTGTTATCCACGATTTCAGGAATACACCTCTTGGATTATTGGTGGCGTTCAGCCATGATGTATGCATGGCGTTCAGGTCACCAGCAAGAATATAATAGTTATGTAGCCTGTCCAATTCGAGTATTTCGAACAAGGAATTGAGCTCCTCCTTGAGCTTGAGAACAGTTCCACCAGTTGCATAGGCAGAGATAACGAAGAGGTTATCCCCACCTGGCAGTGAGATTTTGATAACGGACACTTCAAGAGATTCAAAGCTTTTGAATTCGACTTTTTCAATATTTTGGAAACGATAGGGTCTTCGAACCAATATCCCGGTGCCACCTCCCCCATCACCTGTTACCCTATCGTTTCTTACGAACTCAAGATCCTTGAATCTCATAGAGTGCCATGAACTGAGGTGGGTTTCGGTGAGAAGCACGATGTCAGGCTTTTGTCTGGCAATGAATTCAAGGAGATAATCACGCCGATGTAAAGTAACAATGGAGTTGACGTTGATCGAGATGAGACGAATCCTATCCGTGGGAATGTAGCTGGATGACAACTTATTTTGAGGCATTTGAAAGCCCTAAACGCTGAAAAACAATGTTAATTTTCGAATCTTGTTTATCGATTCGCTCCGATAAGGAATTTAGTTGCTGATAAATTTTAAGGAGCAGCTCATTATTGCTACTTACATTATTTATTTTACTTACATTGTCTGCTGGTCCTCTCGCAGCAAGTGCAAATGACCCCCGGGCTTGACGAAGTTGGTAGGTATCACACTGCGGTGTGCTTGACTTTGTTTCGGAGTGACTTTAATCTTTGCATCTTGATACCGGGGGCATCCTCGATATGATGCTGGATGACCAAAGGCACCGCAGCTCACACAATATAGTTTTTCTTTTGGCTCCACCTGAGCAAATTTGCACTCGCCGGGAGCATGAATGCCTTTGCATTTCACACACCTATATTTCATGGCGCAATTGTCAGCCGAATGCCCGAATCTTTGACACCTGTAGCACTGGTTGACCTCACTTTTCTGGAGGCGTTCCCACCTCACTACGCGGAAGTTCAAGTACCGTATTTTCTGTAGGGCACTCGAACTACTTTTGCTCGAAATCTGGACTAAGTAGTGAGGCAAGTTTTTGCGCTCCACAATCGATCTTCTCGTTGCAAAGTTTTTGACTGTAATGAATTGTATTTCTGGTGCAGCTTCTTGGAGCACCTGAAGAAGATCAACTGTGTCCTCACCACAGTCCAGACCCTTCAATAAAAAGGTTTGGTTCTTTTCGCTTTTCGGGGTGTACGTGAAATGCTGAACATCTCCAGAATTTAAGGCACTTTTTGTTGCCTGGAAATCAACCAGCGACTTAGTCCTTATTGTCAACTTATCGGCATTGACTCTTTTTATCTGAAAATCTTTTAGTTTATTTTCGGCTGCCAAAAGCCGAACCATATCTTTGCCCGTTTGCCCAAACACATTGATTGGTGGGACTTTTTCCTTTTTTTTCATTAATGTTAACGGACGGACCAGCAGACAAACCTTTTGGTTTTTTCTCCCGATTTTTAATTTTAAGATATTCAATGAAATCATTATCTAATTTTGACGTTTTACCTGTATCCTCTTCAACGTTCATCGTTTCTTCAAGACCAGCTAGCGCTGCATAATAATTTCTGCTGTCGTTTGCGCCTCCTGCGCTGAGGACATCCTCTTGATTAGCTTCTTCCTGTGGCTTTTTAATTTTCTTGTCTTCGGTTTTTGGGTTTGCTTGTCGGCCTTTCTTGCTTTCTTTATCTTTGTTGAACGTTAACGTTCCAACAAGTGCTTCTAACGATTTAAATCGAAGCTTGAGTTCTTCATTTTCTTTTTCGATTTTTTCAGCTTTCTCTTTTTCTTGGATAAGCTGTTCGATTTCCATAACCGATAGGGTTGTCGGTTTTTCTGCTTTATTCTCGTGACTTCTTTTTAGTTTTTTTTTCGCCCGTCATCATTGGCGATGGGCATGATCCTGATTGATGGCTGAAGCCATCGGGCTCCTCCATCTCGTCGCTTTCGCAGCGACAACGTATTTCCACTTTTGATATTTCTTCAGGAAATGAATTTCAGGTATTCGATAAATGCTCGAATAATTCGACGGTGATGGTTTTCCCAATAAAATCAAAATTTGCTTTTGACTGGCTCGTAAAAAAATATTGCAATTGTTTGAAACTGACTTTTGCGAAAAATTAATTCTTCTTTCTCTCCTGTTTTGCATCAGATCTTTTTTCTTGTTGGGCGTCCGTGTGAACTTTACTTTCTGGCACTTTCTGAAGAAGTTTCTTTGCGGCTTTCTTCGCTCCTTTTGTAAGCACTATCTGGAACCCCTGATCTGGGGTCACATGCCCATCAAGTGCCTCTTCCTTCCTTCTGTTATGGTAATTTTTTTTTCTTTGGTTGAAAAATCAGATTTACCATGCTTCTCAGATGAAGCTCCATTTTTGCCAATAGTGGTGACAAATTATTTTCTTAGGATGGGGTTTTGGCAAATGGAATTGGAAACAGAAATATCTATAATTATAGTCACCAATTCATAAAAATTTCTAAAAAGAATTTTTTGCTATTGTAAACGTCTGAAAGAGTGGTAAACTTCCTTAAGTCACCGACCAAACGTAATTTGAATAATAATTAAAAATTATTAATTCAGCTCAGGCATGAGATGAAAATTTCTATCTCACCTCCCCATTAATAGTTTTAACACAATCTCATCCTATAATTTGAAACTATTCAACATTTGATATCCTCCTCTTGTAAGATGACCACTTATTTATAAAATATAAAACAAAAAAAAGGGAATGCAGACTTTAAGCGGAAATGAGAAAACACACAACAACTACAGACCAATACAATTTCGGCCAACCTAGAGAAATATACACGATTAAAATTTCAGAAAATTTATCAGAAATTGGATCTGAAACAAAATCAATAATGTATTGAAATATAATTTATTAAAATTTATTATTTGTTTTTTTATAATTATAAATTGTTCTATTTTAACATATGTACATTTTTCAATTAAGGAGACATTCTATCTAAATCCTATATAAGTATCTAACTAGATCAAATTAAAAAAACAAAAGAAAACTTACGTTGGGGCCCATTCGTATCTAGCGTCGATTCGTAACTTGAGTCGATTTAAAATTTATTGAAAGATGGCAGAGATGCGTTTATCTTAAGCCACCCTTACTTCCCGTTCTATTTTCGACAACAATAATCGTAAAGAATAAACTTTCTCAACAAACAACAAGCAGACGGAAGACGGGGCAAATTAGAAATTTTATGTTACTCAGTTTCAAACTGATTCAATTGAATGGGGGGCGAACTGGCAAACTGCGAGTGCTACTTCTTGAGCCACCAAAATGTTCCACTCAACAACGGAAACCACGCTTCGCACAAAAGTTTTGATGATGTTCAAAACGACGAAAATGAAATCGAGAACGAACAAATTACATATGCTCCTAGCGCTTCTATTAATCAAAGTGGCGCACGACCGCGTCGTCTTAGCCCAGACCGGATCAAACGTAGCAACACACTATCTTCGACACTAAATCGATTCACGCAGCCGTCGGAATGCACGAGAGAGCCGAAGGTTGCCCACCACTGGCACGTCACCGACGAAATTTCTTCGCAACCTGCCACCACACCTCACTCTTCCAGAAAATCTTTCGGGAGAAATTTTCATGAAAACTTAATAAAACTGGCAATTATTTCCGCGCTCAACCACTCCAATTCTCTTTACACCTCCAACGCGTTTTTTAACAGCGTCAGCCACCCCTTAGCGGGCGATTATCACAGTTTCTATTATTTGTTTATAAAATCCACGGATTTGTTCGCCGCGGTCTGATTCCAACATAACTAATGACCAACGTTGCTCCCCGAATTCGTTCTAAGCACAATCGTTCACGCGATCACTTTACTCGACACTTTTTCGGAAATCGCAATTCGTACCGCGTTCAACTTCTTTTGGCTACGAAAAATATGGAACTTTCATCCACAAACAAATTCCCGACTTTTTCCTTCGGTTCTCAATCACTAACTGCTTTTTCTGTCTATTTATTTTCTCTTCTCTAATTCATTTTTTCTCTTTGCCTCCTATCTACATTTATTTACTCTATCTGTGTGTGTCAATTTATAATGTAAAGTGATATTATGAACAAGTGTTTGTGTAATTATAAAAATTTATGTCGAATACAATAAATTATCAACTTTATGTCAGATCTCAGATCAATTAAAAATATGTGTTACACTACTTTTATCCCGATCTTTTTCGATTGGGCTAGTCGCCATCATCCGCATCTTCCCAGCCTTTCGGCAAATATTGGTACATTTGAGTGTTATTGCAATTTTATCAAAAATGGAAATGGTCATGCACTACACTACCAAGCCCAACTATCGCATGTCTACTTGTTCCGAAATAAAAGGCTTCATTGAAACCACTGTTAAAAGTTTGCTTTCCCCGTTAGAATTTAGTCAATCGGAAGCATTAAAATGAACATGATCACTTATGTCTTTTCAAAGCAAGGATCAAGGATAGGATATTATTTTCATAGATAGATTTCAGAACGACAGAATGTATTTTAGATGAAACGAAACCGCATGAAAACACGATTTGTAAAGTAGCTAATTTTCACGCACAGACAATCTTTAAACTTTAACTCTATCAAAGTTAAAGTTTTCGCGAGAATCATAAGCAATTGACGAGCATGAAATCCCTTGAGAATTGACAAGTTGTTTTTGCGATCTCATGTATCTCCTTCCATGGCTAAGCCCGAACTCCGTAACGCAACGCCTCTTTTTCATTTATCAAAAGATAATTCCACAAAGGAATGTGGTATTGAATACAACTATCCTAACTTGCTCCTACGCATTGTCCACAGCTGAACGTCAAAAGCGTGAATGGAAACAACATTGATTAGCACATTTTGTTTTTCCGGATTATATTGATGAATTATTATTATGCAAATGATGTAAGCCACTCGTTTAACAACACCTTAATTTGTTTACACAACATTAACACAAACACTCTAATTTCGTTTATTGGTTCCGATACGGTTTCAATTATCTTATCAATAACTAACTGCCGATTAGAGATGATAATAAACCTTTTGAACAAGTAATTGAATGGTAACAATGAATATTAACAACTCATCGAATCATTGACACTATCCGTATAAAATTTTTTTCAATATACTCATAATTGTGAATGGACTAATTAAACGGATTCTTTTTTGATTGATTTAACTCTCCACGTGCGAAAGACTCTGCACTTCGCAACGATTGGAGCTCAACCCTTGCCCGACGGCTATCCCGGTCGTCGTTCCAAATGCCGGTCCCGCTTGAAAATCTCCCGCTTATCTCGACGAGCCTCTTCATCGCGGTAGCGGAGGTTTTTCTCATCGAGATAAACTGCAACTGCTCCGTTAAATTGTGTCACAAAAAGGGTTTCCGTCATCAATTTTTATTTGTAGTTTTGATTTAAGTTTTTAATTGTTTCTTTGGAAAATTTTTCTGGTAACGGTAGCGATGATAGTGGCGGGGTTTAGTGGGGGCTAGCGGCGTATCAAATAGTCCCGCACTTATTGCGTTGATATTTTCATACAAATGGTGTTTTCACCTCATGTCTGAAGGGTTTTGTACATCATGGTAGAAGGGTTTTGTACCTTACTTACAAAATGCAGTCACCAGCAATAAATAAATTCAAGAAACATGTCAAAGAGATCTGCACCAATAAGAGAAAATCCATTGTTTATCCTTTTTCAACGGTGGCCATTTTGTTGCAAACTATTGTAACAGAAATCACTCAAATCATGAATTTCCAAAAATATTTCTGTTATTTATTTGAATTGAAAATTTTATGAAGATCAAATCAAAACCGCAGTGCCTGAAATGATGGAAAGTCTATAAAATATCAGGATCGTGTGTTGTTGTTGTTTTTGTAATTCAAGAAATTTCAAATGGATATCGTCCGATTTTGATCAAACTTATACTCGTAGAGCATTAGGACCTTTTATAAAACATTAATTTAATGAGTTTAAGGGTATCTATACGATTTTATTTGGGAAAAATTAAAATTCAAAGATCATACTATTATTAACAAAGTGGAGGGAGTTTTGACTTCTTAGGTATTTATTATTGTTGTACTCACGAACACCTATCTCCATGATTTTTTTCAGATCACAGGTGTCCAATCGCGAGGGGGAACACAAATTTTTCTTGTATTTCTCCTCCCTGTGCACATCTCGGAGGTCTTTCATTTTGATTGAATTCCCCTCCCCTATATGGGGACACCCCATTAAATAAAATCTTATAAAATTTTGTTGCTGTTGAACTTTGAAGAGGGTACCACTCTACAGCTACATTCAAAATTTAATGTTTCTAGCTTATATGGTTTGCGAGAAAAATTGCTGTGACATACGGGTGGACGTACAGACGGAAAGACAGGTCGATATTTTAGTAGGGTTTGGCTACTGCTCAATTTACACAAATTTTCATATAATACTAAAAATTTGTTACATATTATCTACTTACCTGCGACAGGAAACACCTACAGATCCTTTCGTCTATAATTTTTGACACGAAGGCACTAAACATTTCATTTTGAAATTGTAAATTAATTTCTCAGTGTCATTAACGTATGACGTTATTCGAATCACAAAGCACAATATAATGTTTAAACACTTGGAACGAATTTAGATCGCGAACGCTTCCCACAGTTTTAATATCGGATAAAATTCGCGACGAAACTTGCAATTTGGCCGATTTGGCGTCCAAATTGCATCAGTCAACTTGACAGCTTGGTCCAATCCAGTGAGTTTCTGGAACAAGAATGTGAGACGCAAGAGGCAGACGAAGAGGAAATGACTGACTGGCCCCTTGGAAGAGAGCAGAATCCGGTCGCATGCTCTTCTATGCATTTTATGTGGGCTTACCCCATCCAGTTCTTGTTCATCTGACACATTACATATGCCTTTCCTAAATATTGAAACCTGACCCTAATTTTTAACATAAAAAAACAACACTAAATGTAGCAATAATGATGTAATTTAGACATTGTCATTCAACCACCAATACCTAGATTGCTCCGTCTCTGCTCGACCAGCCTCAACGAATCTATTAAATGAGTATCTCCATTGGAATTGTTGGTCTTGTGAACTCAAATCCGGAAGATATTTAATCTTCTTATCGGTGGCCCGTCCTTATATGTGATATATGATTGGGACGCCATCAAAATCAAAAACACATCGATTCATGTCCAAATACATGAATGCTTCTGGAGGAACGAAGCCAGTAGCGAGGCAAGTAGCTATATATCCGTCTGTAGGGTGGAACGGCTGTAAAATCCATGGGTTTTTGCTCACAGTTACAGATCTTGCGATATGATTCCGAAGAAGTTTCAATATGAAGATATCGACTCTTGTCACTTGAGCAGTTTGATAAATTCTTCTATTTGATATATAATGCTTCCAATCCATTTCAGGTCTTCTGTATAAACCAATAAATGCAAAAAGACATTTCTTTTCAAAACCCTTAATCTTTCCATAGTACTTGCACTCTGATTGTACCAGATCTGACATCCATATGTCGAAACTGGTCTAACCAGGGTCTTGTAACAGATAACTTTGACCTTTTACCAATGTATCTGGAATGAAAGAATCGTCGAAGGGCCATGACTACTTTTTGTGCCCTACGGAGCATGATTTTGACATTTTCAGTATAGTACAGATTTTAATCGAGATGAACTACGAAGTATCGAACATAGGATTTATTTGGAGCCCGTTCTGAACTACCCTCACCAGCCATAATGTGGAAATCCTTCTAATTCCGTTTCAGGTCTTAGCTGTTCACCAGCAGCGTTGTCCGAAACAAAATTGTTTCGCACTTCTACGCATTGATTATCATTCGCCAATTGTCGGTATACAGCTGCCTATCATTAAATATTTTTTGGAGATTGCTCTGAACTATTGTAACTTTTCGGTCTGTCGAATAGATAATCAGATCAACAGCAAACGCTACTAATGATTGCGTTGGCGAGACGTTAAAATGAAAGCCATTCAATAGCTTGCGAATGAACATTGAGAAGAGCAGAGGCGTAGTAACTGTTCCCTGCTGTAGACCATTCAAGACCTCCAAGTCGCGCATTGTCACAAGATTTTCATCAGTTACAACAAATGATTTCCAGTATAATATATTGCACATCATGGCGACAAGGTGTCTGGGGAACCTGTCCTGAAGGAGTTTAAAAATGAGTTCATCTTCCCACACCATATCGAAGGCTTTCTCCATATCAATGAGACACGCTCCAACACATTCTCTGCTGTTAAGTTTCCAACAGATGTCTGATGTTACTTTCGCTATCGGGTATATGGTCAAATGCCTGGCACGATAGCTAAATTGACAATTCGGCATCAACTCATATTTCTCAATGTGGGTGTTTAATGCTTTGTTGAGTATCACTTCTATCATCTTGCTGATGTCAGGCAGCAAGGTGATTGGACCATAGCTTTTAGGGCACGTAGATGCAATAATTCTTAATAGCAACCTCAGGCAAATATTGGAGAACTACATTTCGAATACCATGAGTACCACATGATTTCTTGTGGTTTATCCTGTGAAATATGAAACACAAGTCTTCATAGCTGACAAAATAATCAATAAGATTCAAGCTCGGTATGAGGTCAGATGTTAATGTTTCATTGAAATGATGAATTGATTGACCGTTCAGGCTTGATTTGAAGTTGAAAACTTTTGCTTGAACAACGTTTCAAGCCGGAGTCCCTTTCAAGTCGGAATCGTACCTTTCAAGCCGGATTCATACTATAAATTTCGATACCAGCCCTATCGAGAAGATTTATATTATCACTAGCTACTTCAAGATTCGATACCTTCACTCGAGACTCCTTACGGAATAAGCTATTCACTTTCGTGAAAATGCCATCTGGGTCCTGTGGGCTAATATCCCTCAGTTTTTCCACCCACTGATTGCTGACCTTACTTGTTTGGAACCGCGTAAGTAAACAAAAAGCTGGCACAAGCCCAACCACATATAAAACGAGACAAATCGTTTGGCTAAATAAAAACATTACGTAAACAAAAGCGTACACCAGCAACCCAAGATACAAAAAAAAACAAAGCAAGGTAATACAGTAGCACATGAACTAATAAGAAATAAAAACAACACGCAGCAGAAAAACTTGCAAGTTTCACATGGACAAATAAAAAATAAAAACAACATGTAGAACAAAAACTTACAAGTACCACATGGACAAATAAAAATAAAAACACATAACAGAAAACCTCTGTGAAGCGCCATATGGCGAACAAAAATAAAACAACACTTTTGGATTGCAATACATGACCTGGATGAAATGAAAACAAATGTACCAGCACGAGACAAGTAAAGGTATTCTCCTAATAACCTTATCTCCAGAACTCATTAAGAAAAATACAAAAACGATCATATAAACCTTCAGCCTACGTTTCCCTTTGACAAAATTAACCATATACAATACATTAAGAGTTTGTATCCAACATTCATTATCTCACACTCTATAAAGCCGAGATAGCTTATACTAAAGTCCCAGGAACACAATAACACAGACTTGCAGATTATATTAACACTTCCTATCCAACCTTCAGAGTTTAGTGAGTGTTTGTGCAAGAAAGTTTAACCTATAAATTCTAAAAACCACATTTTTGAGTAAAACAAAATCCTTTCAATTTTGCAAGTATAAATAAAGTCAAATAGGGTTGGTTAATCCCCCTAACATTTAATATTTGAATACACTGAGATATAATTATTCATTTAAAGTAGAGCCAAGTAAAATCAAAACCGTTTCCTTAGAGTTTGTGAGCCACAGGTAAGAGTTTTCATTTAATGTTATAATGGAAGATCAATCAAATAAAAAGAAGGTACCCCCCGACCCTGAGGAAAGGAAAGATACTACATTAAGAAAAATCAATGAGGAAATAGACGCCAAAAGAGTGAAAAGAAACATTAAAGGAGACTCCATGTGCAAGGACAATAGCCTCAATACAAATGCTAACGGTAGTTTCAACGAACCAATGGACATGTCTGAAACGGTAAAAACCAGTGAAGTTAATAACGGTCAACTATCAAGCGCACCAAAAAACAGCGAAAAAACAACTGTAACAAAAACTACGCCAACCATATCCACGCCAATGGAAGACATAGAAAACTTCATGGCTGATACTTTAAACAAAACAGCGAAACCTAAAAACACTATTGAGCAGGTGCTGAAAAAACATATGGATACCCTAAAGGAAAGCGACAAACAAACAACGAAATCAACGAAAAAAGGACACAACATCAACAAATATGACACGAGGAAAAAATTCTTCGTACTAATGGACCTATCCAAAGAAAAAGCTAATGAAAAAATGAGACTCACTCCAATGGCTTTCTACTCAATGAACAAAAACATGAACTTAAAGAACATAAAGGACATTAAAAAGGTAGGGTACAACAGGATCAAACTATTGTTCAACAAACCTGAAGATGCAAATGAAGTAGTCATAAACGAAAACCTTAAAAACTTTGGTGTAAGAGCATTCATCCCTAACAACTTTATAATGAGACATGGCATAATTAAAGGAGTTCTACTAAACATTACTGAAGAAGAGATTGCCAAAGATGGAATACCAAGCAACTCACATGGAATAAAACAAAAGAACATCAAAATTGTGAACGTTTACAGGATAAAAAGAAGAGATCCGGAAAACAGAGAAAACTTCATACCAACACAAACAGTGAAGATTTCATTCTCAGGAGAAGAACTGCCGGACGAAGTCAGATTAGAATATCTGAACATGCCTGTAGAATACTACTACCTCAGGCCAAAACAATACCTGAAATGCCTCAGACTTGGACACACGCAATACTTTCGCAAGGAATTCTAAGGAGAAAATAAGAGATGTCCAAAATGCGGCGACAAGGAATGTCTAGACAAAGAGTGTAAAAATAAGAAATGTTTCTTATGTGGAAACCTAAATGACAACGCCATGGACAAAACCTGCCCCAAATGGATAAACTACGATATGGAGATGAAAGTATGTTCCATTAGAAATTAGCTTTGGATAAAAAATGCCCCAAATGGATCAATTATGACATGGAGGTAAAAGTCTGTTCCATAAGAAACATAACACTCAAAGAAGCCAGAAACATCCTGAACAACGACAACCAATTCGAACTGCTGAAGGACAACGAATCCATGGATTCAGCATTCCCACTACTATCAAAAACAAAAGCTACAAACAACAGAAACTCGAACAATACAATAAATAAACTAATGCTAAATAAACCATACACAAAAACAACAAAAACATGAAACACAAGAGCAACCAATTATTCAACAAACTTTCCAATGAGTAGTCATCTACTACTACAGTCTAACAATACGCTTATGGAGAAAAACAATCTAGCAGAAAACATCTTCAAAGCAGCAAACCAAGTCGCACCAATAGAAAAATTAATAAATCTACTAAATAATAATTGCAAAAACCAAACCAACACCAAATACTTACAAATAAAATCAAACTTAATCAAGGAAACAATACAAACACTTACAAACCACTGTCAGAAAAGACTTGATACAAACAACTTACAATACACAGACTGGCTGACAAATAACAACACTTAATAACATGAAAGATACCAAAAATATTAAATTTCTACAATACAAAATACAAAGCATTTCCAAAAATAAAGATACACTAGAGTACATTATGTACAAAAACAATACAGACATTGCACTTCTACAGGTAACACTTCTAACAAAAAAAATCACCTATAATAAAAATCAAAAACCACCAACTAATTAACAAAATAAGAACAGGAAAAGAAGGAGGGGGAGTCTCCATAGTAATTAATAACAAAATAAAATTTAAAGAAATACCTCTAAACAACAGTGACATTGAAGCAATAGTAATTACCACAACAAATCAAAAACCAAACGTAAACATTTGCGCGTGTTATTTTCCCCCTGACCTAAGCAGCACAACTTTCAAAGAACAAATCCTTCAAATTATAAAAGTGGTTAACGACAAAAATCTCTGCATATTTGGAGGAGACTTCAATGCAAGGCACAAAGACATGGGAGACAAAACAAACAATGCAAAAGGAAACACCCTTAAATCCGTGTTAAACAAATATAAATTAGCACCCCTCAACACAGGCACGTTCACCTTCTTTAAGAAAACCAATCAACAGACCACTCAAATGTCAGCCCCAGACATCACCCTAACAAACAATTTAAACTACTGGAATGAATGGAACACAAAAAAATACAAAATAGGCAAGAGTGAGCACGCCCCCATTGAATTCACACTGCAAGTTGAAAATTGGAACAAAAAGAAAAGACGAACACTAAACAGAAAGAAAATCATGGAGGACATCAACACGATCAATTTCACTAACGATCTTGAAGAAAATATGAAGAAAATCAATGAACTTATCAAAATCAACCAGATAAGCGCGAAGAAATTCAAACACAGTCCAAAACCATGGTGGTCAAAAGAGACAAACATCCTATGGAGGGAAAAAACAAAAGCCTGGACAAATTTCCAAAAATGAAAAGTAATGAAAATGAAGCAAAGTTTCTAGAGATACAAAATAAATGGAGAGAAACTGTAACTAAGGCAAAAAGAGAACTGTGGGATCAAAAAATTAATGAAATAAACCAAAGTGGAAGTATAAAACAGTTTTGGAATCTGGTCAATGCAGTCAAAAACAACAACAACAATAACCCAAGATCGCAATGGGACACAGAAAACAATAAAAGCTTTCTCAAAATAATAAAAAATGAACACCAGGCGCTAAATACCAACTGGACTCCCTATATGCCAAACAACATAGAACCAGCTGAACCCTTTGAAATACACGAACTGCTCACAGTACTAGACAAACGCAAAAAAAAAGATCATCTCCGGGTCTGAATGCAATTGATTACAATATTATAAACTCCCTAAACCATTACAATAAATCAGCACTACTTAACTCTATAAACGACAGCTTCAAAAATAACAACATACATAATGAACTCAGAGACATCAAAATCGTACCTATCCCCAAGAAAAACAAACCATTGCACAAAATAGAAAGCTATAGACCTATCTCTCTCATAAGCATCCCGCTGAAAATAATTAACTGGCTAATAAAAAATAGGATTGCTAGTGACATTGAATACCAAAACATTTTAAGCAATTTCTGTTTTGCTTATAGCAAAGGAAAGTCGGCAATCTCATGCATAAACACTGTAATACACCTCCTCAACAAAGATAAGAAAGTAAAAAACATCATGATTATCAACTGTGATATTTCTAGTGCGTATGCGAGAGTAAATATTCCGAAACTCTTAAAAATCATGTCCAACTTCAACATCAAGAATAATTATATCTCGTGGATCCTAAACTTCCTGATGTACAGGAAATTACATCTAGGCAAGGATTCGACCAAAATTAACAATGGACTTTCGCAAGGGGACGTGCTAAGTCCGCTCCTCTTTAATCTCTACACATCTAGCCTCCACAAAATCACTGACAGCCAAACTACACTCATTCAATTTGCTGATGACTTTCTAATCATAAGCAAAGGAAAAAACAGACCCAACAATCTTAATAATCTACAAACAAAATTCAACATTCTTTGGGGAGTTTCGCCCCCACGTACCCGAGGAAATTCCCGCAGGGAGAAAGCCGGTCGACAAGAACATTCTTGGAGGCTAGCATTCTTTGGGGAGTGCCGCCCCACGGACCCGAGGATATGGGGGGTGCCGTGAGGTTCCCTCCTGGGATGACAGGTAACGACTCTTATTGTATCTGGACTACGCTTTGGATAACGAACTGGAATTGACGCTTTGGGCTGGCGGATGTGATGGTTTGGACCTAGTTGCTTTGCACAGTAGCGCCGAGGTGAAACTCGTGTGTGAACGGCTCCAATTCAAATATCATACCGTCTCTGTCCCGGTAAAATCTTGGCAGGCCTCGGAGTACGTTCGAAGTTCGCACCATTGGGTTGGTGGTGTAGGTTCGGTTGAGACGGACTCCCGATTAGCGCTGGTCTGGCTCTGAGCACTTGTCCCCATAAGGGCTTGTGCCAACCCTCGCATGGCCTCCCTGCTCTGCAAAGATAACCATGGGACCAAAAAGGCGACTACACACACGAACGGAGATAGCGGCTCCGAGGGGGGACCCAATAAAATGGAGCAAACAAAATCAACAGATCAAAAACATCCAAAAAATGAAACCAAAAATAATAACGACGACGCAACCAGCGGTTGCAGCCACGATGTCAACAGTACATCGAGAGCTGTACTAACCACGAAAAAAACGAAGACTAACACGACGACAGTGACGGTAGACGAAAAACGGAGAACAGCAGACAGTCTGGTGCAGACTGAGATTCCTGCGGCGTTTGGGCGCAGCAAAAAAATTATGCGAACGCCCGAGCGTCCTATTAAGGAGAAGCGGGAGACTCAGCAAGATGCTTCAGGTGTTCGAGCAGTGGAAGATAACGTAAAGAGCACCGAAAATTCGATTGTCACGGCTGCGATCGTTACTAAAGCGACCGATGCAAGGGTCATAAATCCCGACATTGCAACGAAAAATTCAGAAGCAAACGAGGAGATTACGGTACTAAAAGCAAAGAGTAACCAGACACCGCCTGATTGCACCGCCACCGTTGAAAATGTGGCGGAAGTACTGCACTCAGAAACGGAACGCGAAAACCTCTCCCAAGGATGGTTGCAAGGTACAATTGCGGCCCAGCGATACGAAGAGGAAAGACTACTTCGAAAAGCGGGAGATGTTCTGAAAAGAATACAAGCTGCATGCGACTCCCCAAAAATTAGCAAAGTAGCAAAGGAAGGGCTCCTTGAACTAGAGGAGCTCCTAGATCGCATAGGGCACTATCGGCGGAGCTGGTTAAGGGCCGAAGATGAACAGAAGGCTAAAGAGGCGCTTGGGGCGAAATCTAAAGGCGACATGCAGATAGCTCCATCATTAAAAGTCAATAAAAGAATGGCGTCTAGCCCAATCGAAGGAGATCGGGATAAAAGAAGGAAGGAAGAGACACTTGACGGGCGTGGAGCACCAGATCGGGGGTTCCAGACAGTGCTTACAAAAGGAGCGAAGAAAGCCGCAAAGAAACTCCTTCAAAAAAAGCCAGAATATAAAATTCGCACGGACGCCCAATTAGAAAAAGGACCTGATGCAAAACAGGAGAGGCAGAAGCCCCGACGAAGACCCTGGCAGCAGGCACTGCTTGTAAAGCCCCAAGATGGCCGATCCTACGCGGAGGTGCTGCGGGACATCAGGGAAAACGTAAGGCCCGAAGACACCAATACTACCATTAAAGTAGTACGGTCAACGCGGTCGGGCCACATACTGGTCGAATTCGGAGCAGAGGCCGGCAATAAAGAAGCATTCTGTGATGCAGTAAAGAAAGTCCTCGGCAAAAGCGCAACTATAGCCCCGCTCGAGCCGATGGCAACGATCGAAATACGGGACATTGACTGCGTGACGGATCTGGCCGAGGTAGAAGAGGCCATCAAAAGGGAGTTCCCTAGCGTGGGAAGGATCAAAGCGAGACTGACACCAGAAAACAACAAGGGACAACGCATGGCCATAGTTGACTTGACCGAAAAGGACGCTGAACAATTCTTGAACAAGGGCAAAGTACGAATAGGGTGGGTTGTCTGTAGGATACGGTGAAGAGCAACGCCTCTTCAATGTTTCAAATGCCTTGGTTATGGTCACACCACACAAGTATGCAAAGGACCCGATAGGAGTTCCCTATGTTACAAATGCGGTGAGATGGGACATGAAAGAAAAGAGTCTATGAAGGAGGCACACTGTATTCTTTGCAAGGATGCTGATCCAAAACCTGATTTTGGACACGTCTTGGGATCAGGAAAATGCCGGGTGTTCCAGGAAGCCCTAGCCAAGGCAAAATCAGAGCTTCGATGACCCGCATCCTGCAGCTAAACCTGCACCGCAGTTCAACCGCCCAAAATCTGCTTGAGCAGTTTGCGAGGGACAGGAAAGCCGACTTCTTGCTGCTGAGTGAGCAACACCAAAATAAAAGTCCCGCATTATGGTACTCTGATGAAACTGGTACTGCCGCTATCTGGGTTCGGAACAGTGACTTTCAAGCGGAGAGTTGTGGACGGGGGGATGGTTTCGTGTGGGTTCGGTGCTCAGGGATCACCTTCTTTAGTGTCTACCTAACGCCTAACGAGCCGATATCATCTTTCCAAGCCAAGCTTAATGCTCTGGAGGGCGCTGTCTCGAACGCAGAGGGCAACGTGCTCGTTGGGGGCGACTTCAATGCTAAAGCAATCGAATGGGGCATGCCTCAGACGGATCCGCGGAGAAAACGAATCCTGGAAATGGCAGCCAGGACGGCCCTCGTCGTACTAAACTCCGGAAATACGCCGACTTTCCGCCGTATTGGCTGTGAGGGAACCATACCGGACGTGACATTCGCCTCGGAGTCCTTAGTACGGAGGATACACAACTGGAAAGTATTAGAGGACTACTCAGCCAGTGATCACCAGTGCATTCTGCTTGAGATAAGTGATGCTATCTCCCAACGTCCGTGCTCTCGGCCTTCTACAACTGGATGGTACATTGGAAGAATGGACGTCGAGAGGTTCGTCAAGGTTCTCACAGCAGGTGAGCCGCTGCAGGGAGGAGGGGACGGAAGAACTGGCAGATCAAGACGTGGTGAACTCTACTATGAGCATAATCACGACTGCTTGCTGCGCTTCTAAGCCCCGCCGAAGACCCCGGCACGGCAAGCCCCCAGTGTACTGGTGGTCTACTGAAATCGCTGAAAAGCGGAGGGAGTGTCACAAGCTTCGGCGTGAGGCTCAACGGGCGTGGAACCGTGACGAGGCATGCAACCAGGTGGCAGCATATAAGTCAGCCAGGAAATGCCTTCGCAAACTGATCAACAGTAGCAAGGCTCGCTGCTGGCAAGACCTAGTGGACAATGTGAACAAGGATCCGTGGGGCCTTGGCTACAAGCTGGTCATGGGGAAACTTGGTGCCCTACGGAAGCCTTGTATACATGACGCGGAAAAGATGGACGCGATAGTGCGGGGACTCTTCCCCGCCCATCCCATCCGTGTTGACGCTGTCCATGGTGAAACAGCAGTAGTGTGCCCACTCTTCTCACAGCTGGAACTGGAGGAGGCAGTCCTCTCCTTGAAAGCGAGGAAGGCTCCAGGTCCAGATGGTGTTCCAGCTGAGGTGTTGCGGCTCGTCTATCGCCATTGTCCTGACTTGCTGCTCAGCACATTGAACGCTTGCCTACGGGACGGGGTTTTCCCGATACGATGAAAGGTGGCGAGGCTCGTACTGACCAGCAAGGGGAAGGGAAATCCCGAATCGCCGTCTGCATACCGCCCGTTATGCATGCTAGATATGGCTGGGAAAGTGCTAGAGAAACTCATCAAGGGAAGACTCACTGACGCGATTCGTGCTGCTGGGGACCTATCTCCTCGGCAGTACGGCTTTAAAGCAGGACGTTCTACCATTGATGCGATTGCAGAGGTGGTGAACGCGGTCCGAAAGGCAGAGGCATATAGTCGCACCAAGCGACGGATCGTCCTGTTGGTGACACTCGACGTCAGGAATGCCTTCAACTCCGCTAGATGGGTGGATATTCTGGACACGCTGGAAAACTCTTTTCAAGTTCCAGAATATCTAATGCGGCTTTTGAGGAACTACCTAAAGGACCGAAGCCTGCTCTCCGACACGACACAGGGCCAACGAAGGATGGAAATTACATCGGGTGTTGCCCAGGGATCTATCCTTGGTCCGAACCTGTGGAACGTGTCTTACGACGGGCTACTGAGACTTGAGATGCCAGATGAGTCGCGCTTGGTCGGCTATGCGGATGATGTTGCGGCTCTGGTCGCTGGTCGCTGGACGCACCGTTGAACAAGCGCAACTTAGGCTAGGTATGCTAATGTGCCGAGTGAGGGACTCGATGACTGCTCGCGGGCTCAGTTTAGCACTGGAGAAAACCGAAGTGGTCATCTTGACAAAAAAGAGAATCCCTAGAGTAAGGATGATCAGTATTGGAGGTATACAAATCGAATCGAAGCCAGCGGTGAAGTACCTGGGGCTACTGATCGACTCGAAGATGAGTTTCTCTGAGCAAATCAGGGCAACGGCTGAGAAGGCTGCTTCGGGAATATCGGCCCTGAGTCGACTTATGGCCAACGTAGGGGGACCCAGCCCATCAAGAAGACGCCTCTTGATGAGTGCTGTAGGGTCAGTGCTACTGTACGGAGCAGAGGTATGGGGCGACGCTCTCGGCAAGGAGGTATAACGAAAACGATTGGCACAGGTACAGAGAAGAGGAGCACTGAGAATTGCATCTTCGTATCCAACAGTCTCCGACTCGGCGGTGAGAGTGATTGCAGGCGTGATACCTGTCGCCCTCCTTGCTAGAGAGCGCCGCGCTATTTACCTGCGCCGAAACGAGGATGCGAGGGAGATCGTTGTCCGCGAGGAGAGACAACGCTCGCTCAACGATTGGCAGCAGTCTTGGGTGAATTGCACGAAGGGAAGGTGGACTGCGCGCCTCATCCCGGACGTGAGGCCGTGGCTAAATCGAAGGCATGGTGAGACTGACTTCTATCTGACCCAGCTTTTGAGCGGGCACGGGTGTTTTCAGTCTTACCTGCACAAGATCGATAAGTCACGGTCTCCCGATTGTCGGTTTTGCCCAGGAGAGGAGGACAATGCCTGTCACACATTTTTTGCGTGTACAAAATGGGTCAGGCTGCGAAGGGAACTCTACAGGGAGACGGGAGAGTTTACCCCGGATAATATAGTTGCAGTGATGCTCGAATCGGTTGACAAATGGAACCAGGTGGCACATTATGCTCGGGCAGTCCTGAAATATAAAAGGGACTCACAACAGCCGGAGGCGCTGGGGCTGGGGGATCGCTCTTCTGGCATTTCCTCTTCCCCTCTCCCCTCCCGCTAGGAAAGGGACTCCCCAGCATGAAGGCGCCCCACGGCGTAACAAAACGAGACCTGGCCCGAAGTAATGTGTCAAACGGTTCCAGGCTAGGTTCTCAGATTGACAGGGGAGGTGTTTAGTGGGTAGTCCAAGGGTATCCTCCATGGGAGTCCCACACTGCCAGACTCGGCGGGCGTAAATGCCTTCACCTCCCTACCACAAAAAAAAAAAAAAAACAACATTCAACAAGTTCACAGAACTATGCAACAGACTAAACCTCCCATTGAACTTGGAAAAATCGCAAGCCATAGAATTCTACACAAGCAAAAACCACCCCAACAAAATAAAATATGGAAACAAACAACTAGATTGGGTAAAAAAATTCACTTTCCTAGGCAGAAACTTTAACGACCAAAATCACTTCAATGAATTCTACAACAAGTCTCTAAGTAAAGCAAACAAAACAATCAACATAGCTTTCAAGATCAGCTCCCCCAAACATGGCTTTACCCCCAAAAAGGCATTGAACACCTTTAAGTCTCTAATAAGACCGGTAATAGAAAGCAATCTAACAAACATTGTTCATGCTCCAAATAATTTTCTAAACAAAATAGACAGCCTGAAAGCCAAAGCCATAAAACGATGTCTCGGGGTACCTAAAACTGCTCCAAACATACTAGCGCTAGCTCTAGCTAAAGAATTACCAGCTAGACTAAGAGCTGAGCAACTCCTCGCCAAAGAAATAGGAAAAAACCTATTCTCCCAAGACTTCAAAGAAATGATATCGGAAAACCAAAAAAACTCGTACTATGCCACAGTTTACAAAAAATATGTCGACATCTACAACAACACCTGTGTGGGCTCTGCACTACCAAAACCACACAACATAAAATTCAAAACCAATAGTTTCATGCACAACATCCCCAACAACTTCAAGAAAATAAACTACGAAAACTTCAACAAGTCGATTGAAGCAGTACTACAAAATCTCACGGGTAACCAAGCTAAGATATATTTCACGGATGCGGCAAAAAACAGACTAGGCACTGGTTTTGCCATACACTGCTATAACTCTAAAAAGACACTAAAATACTGCCTGAACACAGACTCTACAGCAGCAAATGCAGAACTAAAAGGAGTCCTGGAATCCATAAACAACGCGGATGTTGAACCCCCAACACCATAGCCATTTTCACTGACTCCAAAAATACAATAAACGAGATCATAAACAACACAAACCACAAACTCATCACAGAAAAAATCAGAAAAGCAATCAACAATAGACCCAACGTACTGCTATTATTATACTGGATACCGAAAGTGGAAAAATTTCACAGCTTCGAATTGGTTGACAAAGCAGCTAAACTGGCCACAATAGAAGGCGAAGAGGTCGACTCATTTCTGGAATGGGACGACTCTATCAAAAAGATTAATGACTCCATTAACATAGAATGGCATGAATACTACCGAAAAAACATCAAAAACCTAGCGTACAGTCCTTGGCTACAAACGGACCTCATTTACAGAAGCAAACCATGGTTCCATGATTACACACCAAGCAGCAACACCCAAAAACAAATAAATAGAATCCTACTCAACCGAGCCTACAACCACAAAAGATTAAAAAAGCAAAAATAGTTACATCTCAAGGATGTAAGTGGTGCGACATAACAGACGATCTTGAACATAGAATTCTAAACTGTGAACACTTTGAAACTCTAAGGAACAAGTATGAAATCTTTCATAATAACTATCCAATAGCAAAATTTTTTAATAAAAGCAACGAGAAAGCACTGACTCAATTAATCGCCTTTCTTGAAGAAGCAAACTTAGAACTATAACTTCACGCGAATAGTCCTCTCAATTCACAAAAACTAACTTTTAACCTTCCAAGAAAAACACTCAATCCAATAATCTACTAACCATTCCAAACGGATACTAACACACTAACACAGTAAAATCACAAAACCAATAACGAAAAACTGGAAAAAAAACACTTTATTACCATAAGTCCCTTGAGGACATTAATCGATACATCGGTGGCTTGTGCTCTTAAGCCATAGCCAATACACGCCTAACGTAGGTTAGGTAGAAGGAAAAAGAAGATTATATTAATAAAAAGCTATGCTCTCAGCAAAACTTCTCCCGAAGGGAGTTGATTCCCGAACGTAAATGATCGGAACGATCATATCAAATATTCATTCTCTATTTACATATTGACTCGTTCTCAATAAGTAACCGCTAAATCTTCAGCAATATTTACGAATGGAATTTCCCTACTAACCTTTTAACACAGAAATTTAAAAGATTATAAACAAAAGCTTATACAAAGAGCTTTTTGTTGTAGTATCAAAAAAATTAATTCAATAGGGCATTAATATACCATGAATGGTATAAATGAGAAAATTTATTTATTTATTTTTTTTCTTTTTTTGTGGAGCAAAAACCAGAAGAATTAAACTATTTTGAACGTTGTTCACACCAAATCCTCACTAACCTCTAACGAATACAATATTTTGTAAAAATCGAGCTCTGGTTGGCACCTCGACCATATTAAAAAAAATGAAGCTCTGTTTATCACCTTGATAAAAAAAATCATACTTAATGAAAAATCGAGCGCTGAACATATAAATATTTAAAAATATTGCTAATCGGCTCGATAATGATAATAACATTAAACATTAATCGAGCTCTGCTTATCACTTCGATGAAAAAATGATAAATTGTAAGAATCGAGCCTTAATATATGAATAAATCAAAATGTTGTAAATCACCACAATAATGATAATTACATTAAACATAAATCGAGCTCTGCTTATCATGTAGATCATATTAATGAAAAATCGAGCTCTGCTTATCACCTCAATCAAAAAATAATAAATTGTAAAAATCGAGCCCTGAATATATAAATAAATTAAAATCTTGAAAATCACCACGGTAATGATAATTACATTAAACATAAATCGAGCTCTGCTTATTACCTCGATCATATTAAGGAAAGAACGAGCTTTGCTTATTATCTTGATCAAAAAATAATAACTTGTAAAAATCGAGCTCTGCGTACCACCTCGATCAGAATTGAACATTTTAGAAAAATCGAGCTCTAAGTTATAAAAATAGAGCTCTGAAAATATAAATATTGAAAAAAGTTATAAATCATCTCAGTAATAAATTGGGAAAGTACAGATATAAATACACAAAAGTAAATAAATCGAGCTCTCCTACCCACCTCGATAAAATATAAATGGTTGTTTCTTTTTGTCATCAAATAACAATAATATATACTTGTAAATATCGAGCTCTACAAATCAACCCAAAGAAAAGTTATGATTCAGCTCCGCTAATCGCGTCATTAGCTTAATAAAAAAATTGTAAATTTTAATGTAAGTTACGACAAAACATGAATAATTTCAGAACTAATTAGACATGAAAAGAATTCTTTTAAGCATCAAAGTCTGCTAGACGATTTTCATAAAAAAGGAAAACATACATATTACAACTAAAACAAATATTTTTTCATTAAAAAGTAAATATTGCTAAATCTAAAACGTATTGGGATTTTTTGGCATTTTTCGATTCTTCGCGCTCATCTGGTTGATTTTGTTTAGCTCATTGATTTTCTTCATATTTTCAGCAAGATCGTTAGTGAAATTGATCGTGTTGATGTCCTCCATGATTTTATTTGTGTTTGGTATTCATCTTTTCTTTTTGTTCCAAGTTTCAACTTGCAGTGTGAATTCAATGGGGACGTGCTCACTCTTGCCTATTTTGTATTTTTTAGTGTTCCATTCATTCCAGTAGTTTAAATTGTTTGTTAGGGTTATGTCTAGGGCTGACATTTGTGTGGTCTGTTGATTGGTTTTCTTAAAGAAGGTGAACGTGCCTGTGTTGAGGGGTGCTAATTTATATTTGTTTAACACGGATTTAAGGATGTTTCCTTTTGCATTGTTTGTTTTGTCTCCCCAGTCTTTGTGCCTTGCATTGAAGTCTCCTCCAATTATGCAGAGATTTTTGTCGTTAACCACTTTTATAATTTGAAGGATTTGTTCTTTAAAAGTTGAGCTGCTTAGGTCAGGGGGAAAATAGCACGCGCAAATGTTTACGTTTGGTTTTTGATTTGTTGTGGTGATTACTATTGCTTCAATGTCACTGTTGTTTAGAGGTATTTCTTTAAATTTGATTTTGTTATTAATTACTATTAAGACTCCCCCTCCTTCTTTTTCTGTTCTTATTTTGTTAAATAGTTGGTGGTTTTTGATCTTTACGATAGGTGATTTTTTTGTTAGAAGTGTTTCCTGTAGAAGTGCAATGTCTGTATTGTTTTTGAACATAAGGTACTCTAGTGCATCTTTATTTTTGGATATGCTTTGGATGTTATATTGGAGTAATTTTATATTTTTGTAATCATTCATGTTATTAAGTGTTGTTATTTGTCAGCCAGTCTCTATATTGAGGGTTGTTTGTATTAAGTGTTTTCTGAAAGGGGTTTGTAAGTGTTTGTATTGTTTCTTTGATTAAGTTTGATTCTATTTGTAAGTATTTAATGTTGGTTTGGTTTTTACAGTTGTTGTTTAGTAAGTTGATTAGTTTCTCTATTGGTGTGACTTGATTTGCTGATTTGAAGATGGTTTCTGCTAGGGTGTTTTTCTCCATTAGCGTGTTATTTGACTGTAGTAGTAGATGACTACTCATTGGAAAGTTTGTTGTATGGTCGGTTGTTCTTGTGTTGCGTGTCTTTGCTGTTTTTGTGTATGGTTTGGTTAGCATCAATTTATTTATTACGTTGTTAGAGTTTCTATTGTTTGATGATTTTGATTTTGTTAGAAGTGGGAACACTGAGTCCATGGATTCGTTGTCTTTCAATAATTCAAATTGGTTGTCGTTGTTCAGAATATTTCTTGCTTCTTTGAGGGTTATGTTTCTTATGGAACAGACTTTTACCTCCATGTCATAATTGATCCATTTGGGGCATTTTTTATCCAAAGCGCTGTGATTTATGTCTCCACATAAAAAGCATTTAGTGACTTTACATTCCTTATCCAAACATTCTTTGTCTTGACATTTTGCGCATCTTCTGTTGTCACCTTGAAACTCCTTACAGAAATATTGATTCTGTATACATTGACGATCTTTATGTTTTTCTGTTGCATCCCGTGGGAGTTGCTTGGGATTCTGTTTTTAGCTATTTCCACTTCTGAGATGCTGAATAGTACTCCTTTTATTATCCCATGTCTCATAATGAAATTGTTCGGTATGAACGCTCTCACTCCGAAGTTTTTGATTCTTTCGTTCATGATTACCTCGGGTTTGTTGAACATCAGTTTTAACCTATTGTATCCTACTTGCTTGATGTCCTTGATGTTTTTGATGTTCATACTTTTATTCATCGAGTAGAAGGCTATTGGAGTGAGTCTCATTTTTTTTGTTACGCCGTGAGGCGCCTTCAAGCTGGGGGATCCCTCTTCTAGCAGGAGAGGAGAGGGGAAGAGGAAATATCAGAAGAGCGATCCCCCAGCCCCAGCGCCCCCGGCTGCTGTGAGTCCCTTTTATATTTTAGGACTGCCCGAGCATAATGTGCCACCTGGTTCCATTTGTCAACCGATTCGAGCATCACCGCAACTATTTTATCCGGGTTGAGCTCTCCCGTCTCCCTGTAGAGTTCCCTTCGAAGCCTGACCCATTTTGTGCACGCAAAAAATGTGTGACAGGCATTGTCCTCCTCTCCTGGGCAAAACCGACAATCGGGAGACCGTTACTTACCAATCCTCTGCAGATAAGGCTACAAACACCCGTGCCTGCTCAAAAGCTGGGTCAAATAGAAGTCAGTTGCACCATGCCTTCGATTTAGCCACGGTCTCACATCCAGTATGAGGCACGCTGTCCACCTTCCCTTCATGCAATTCACCCAAGACTGCTGCCAATCGTTAAGTGAGCGTTGTCTCTCTTCGCGAACAATCATCTCCCTCGCATCCTCGTTTCGACGCAGCTTAATAGAGCGGCACTCTCTAGCAAGGAGGGCGACAGGTATCACGCCTGCAATCACTCTCACCGCCGAGTCGGAGACTGTCGGATATGAAGATGCAACTCTCAGCGCTCCTCTTCTCTGTACCTGTGCCAGGCGTTTTCGATAAACCTCCTTGCTGAGAGCATTGCCCATACCTCTGCAACATACAGTAGCACTAACCCTACAGCACTCATCAAGAGACGTCTTCTTAATGGGCTGGGTCCCCCTACGTTGGCCATAAGTCGGCTCAGAGCCGATACTCCCGAAGCAGCCTTCTCAGATGTTGCCCTGATTTGCTCAGAGATACTCATCTTCGAGACGCTCAGTAGCCCCAGGTACTTCATCGATGGCTTCGATTCGTAAGTCTCCAATACTGATCATCCTGACTTCAGGGATTCTCGTTTTTGTCAAGATGACCACTTCGGTTTTCTCCAGTGCTAAACTGAACCCGCGGGCAGTCATCTAGTCCCTCTTTCGGCGCATTAGCATACCTAGCCTAAGTCGTGCTTGTTCAACGGTGTGTCCAGCGACCAGAGCCGCAGCATCATCCGCATAGCCGATCAAGCGCGACTCATCTGGCATCTCCAGTCTCAGTAGCCCGTCGTAAGACACGTTCCACAGGTCTGGACTAAAGATAAAACCCTAGGCAACACCCGATGTAACCGCTATCTTTCGTAGGCCCTGTGTCGTGTCGTAGAGCAGGCTTCGGTCTTTCGGGTAGTCCCTAAAAACCCGTATTAGATATTCTGGAACTTGAAAAGAGTTTTCCAGCGTTTCCAGAATATCCACCCATCTAGCGGAGTTGAAGGCGTTCCTGACATCGAGTGTCACCAACAGGACGATTCGTCGCTTGGTGCGACTATATGCCTCTGCCGTTTGGACCGCGCTCACCACCTCTGCAATCGCATCGATAGTAGAACGTCTTGCTCTAAAGCCGTACTGGCGGGGAGATAGGTCCCCAGTAGCACGAATCGCGTCAGTGAGTCTTCCCTTGGTGGGTTTCTCTAGCACTTTCCCAGCCGTGTCTAGCATGCATAACGGGCGGTATGCAGACGGCAATTCGGGAGTTCCCTTTCCCTTGTTGATCAGCACGAGCTTCGCCACCTTCCATCGTACCGGGAAAACCCCGTCCCGTAGGCAAGCGTTGAATGTGCCGAGCAGCAAGTCAGGACAATGGTGATAGACAAGCCGCAACACCTCAGCTGGAACACCATCTGGATCTGGCGCCTTCCTCGGTTTCAATGCAAGGACTGCCTCCTCCAGTTCCGGTTGTGTGAAGAGTGGACACTCGACTGCTGTTTCACCATGGACAGCGTCAACACGGACAAGATCGGCGGGGAGGACTCTCCGCACACTATCGCGTCCATCTTTTCCGCATCATGTATGTGTAATGAATTTTAAAATTTCTTGCGATCGCGGAACCGACCTCTCATCGGTTCTAGACGTTAAGTCTGAGTAGTGCCAACAGATGGTACCAACCGGTCAACCAATCCGTGCACCGTAACCCATTCACGCGGTGGCTGCTTGTCGGCCAGCTAGATCGGAGAGGATTTCGGTCGCGGGTCTCCGAATGGGTTACGCTCATTCACAATATTCAGCCACCTGTACACGCCCGTTTTCAAACGCGTTACAAAAACAAAACCATACGGAGAGGAAACCTATTCTACGTTACTCCGTATTTCTTCATTAACCAGTCAAAAGTACAAAATCTAATTTTCATTTCGCGTTCCCGAATTTCCGACGCGGTACCGAAAAGTACACTACGTTACCTCAACCCGACGAAAGCTACGTTAAAGAAAAAACAAAAACAACTAAGGTACCGCGTACCGCGCGCAACGCGAAACCGACTTCAGCGGATTTTCTCAAACCCTACCCTCGCGACGGCATACTTACCCTGCACCTCATTTCCCGCTGAAAAGCAGAGCTACTGGAAAGGAAAGTCTATTTTTCTCGTTAGCAATTCATGTTGTTATTCATAGATAAATCACAATCGTGGTCTTATACAGTAAATAATTGATTTTACCAATTACGCTATCTCCTAAATACAGTCTACCGTCCTCCGTCAATGGAAGACCCAATTACGTAACCAATCTGTACATAAGCTCAGCTCACTATCTGAGATTCATTCAATAGTATCTATCAATTTCATAGGAAAAGTATTCTGATCAGTACACTGTTCCCTTCCCTGTTTCAAAGTATCATACTATGTTAATGCGTAAAAGAAAACAAAACATTCCTTGAAATGATTGTAATGATGGCGATTCCAAAAGGAATTTGTGACTTGTGAGATGTGAGTTGAGGTAATTATTTACTTCTATGACTTGGCAATTCAAGCGTAATTGAATTAAATCGATTTGTTCAATTGGATTTGATTAACCTAAATTATACAACTATTCATTTGGATATTTACTCGTACATTTAGTACAAATATCATATCTAGATTTGATTAAAAATAAAATTATTGCCTAAATTTGATTAAATAGTAAATTTTAACAAACGCTTTCAACAATTATCTAAATGTGATGAAGATTTAATTCCTATACGCGTTGAACATAAAGAAAATGTTTGAGTATTCATAAAAAAAATCACAAAATATATTCACAATCTCGTTCCGCTTCTCATCTTAATCGATCCAAACGAGATAAATCCGAAACCTTTGATATACCTAAGCGCTATCCTGTCAGTTCTCGTAGTCGTCGGCATCGTCGAAACTCAGAAACAAGTTCATTAGAATATTATCGAATCGCCAGCCGTTTTGTTCTGCATGTTCGGGTGCGTAGTAGCGATCCGAGAATCGATGCAGTTTGTGTAGGCCCAGCTTCCCGTCCACGTAGAGGCCACTCGCAATTAAATTCTGCATATAACTGCTGTCGATTTGACGATTCTTCACAGACCTGGGAAAGATTGCTGGCGAATCAATCTGCAGGCGATCCACAATTTCACTTGAATTTGCAAATAGTTTATCCGAATCTTAATAAGTTTTATTATTATCCGGTAGTTGGCATCAATACAATCACGTAGTCTATTCAAATGATTTCGATATGGTAGTAACATATCTTGATGTTCGATGGATAATGTATTTAGGTATGATTCAGTCTTGTTTACTCTGAGAACTGAGTATGTTCTGATTCATTAGCACTGGGTTGTCCCGCGCAAGTTAAAGTATATTGAAAATTATTAATCTCGCGACAGCTGCGAAATGCTAGTATTTAGGTTATATGATAATACGGAAGATAAAAGCAAGATTAAATACATTCGATTACGAAATTGACCCAAATTTACTCAATTTAAGGGAGTGTTCCGCATTTCATGCGAATTCGCTAGCATTGAATTCGTGAATCGTCTGCTCTTGATCTGGATTGACGTCATTAGAAATTTTTCCGGAACTGTCTAATTTTCGAAAGAACATTACGCTCAAAGTTGACGATTTCAAATATGAGTACGCGTACCACACATGCTAATTCACATGGCCATGCAAATAGTAAAGATTAGGTAAGCGGTTCCGAGTTACAGTTGTACTCCGAACACTATAACACTGTCACTTCAATTTCCTAATGTGTGGTTCATTACAGTGATCCATTAGCATTGTTCCACACATTTCGAACGAAGCAATTGGGGTTCACCTAGAAATACGGCCAACTGAAATATTGCAATAAACAGATTTTCAGGATTTGTATTGGGCCCAGTACAATGGACAAGACATAGGGGGAACGCCTGCAAATTTTCCTTCGAAGAAAAGTTTATTTCACACTTTTATGAAAAGAAACGATCAGATACCCGATTCAGCACAAGCCAAAATTTGTTCGATTATGCTTTGGTTTTTCTGGGTGAATAAAAAAAACACAAGTCATTACGTTTGCCGACCAGCAGATTTCGATCCGCAGAAACTTTCCCAATAAGCATCAAAATTTATCGAAGGAAGATGCCACCTAATTTTCCAAGGCGGTCGCGTGTGCAGTCAACAAGACAATAAATCGAAAGGTTCAACCCAGCATATGAACATAAAACCCGTTCGAATTTAGTGCTTGAAAATACTGTAATTTTATTTTCCGGAAAAAGCGCAAATCACCAGGTTCGAATAAAATCAAGACCGAAATTAACCAACCCGGGGCACCACGGTAAGAGTAAACACGACAACAAAAACAGCGGTCAGAAAACTCGGCTCAGGATGGAAACTCCCAACGTTTCCCCGAGATACGGTTTAAGACATCCGACCCGATTCGTAACAGGTAGCTGGTTAGAATTAAGGAAGCGGCAACTATAACATCGGAAACTTTACTTGTTTTTTCGTCCGCGCACTTTTCTTTCACAGTTTCGCGTTCCCATCCAGATCCTCTACATTCGCACTTTACACCAATAGTTTTCTCATAACACTTACTTGGTACCGTCTAGTAGTTGTCGCTGCCTTTGGGTACTCAACCGGGATATCCTCCTGGGTGGCGGCCACCACCTCGCATCCACGCCGCTTGCGACGATGGCGACTTTGCCGATTTCGGTAGCGAAAAAAGTTGAAACTCGCGAAGTGAAATTTCACTGGGGATGTCGAATCTAGTTTCTAGGTTAAAGTTAAAGGAATTCAATTTGCAAGCGTGCGTAAAGTTTTCGTAGAATAAGCAACCAGCAGCAAATTCACCTGAATGGCCTCCGCTTACTTCAAATTTTCCTTTTGACATCCCACGACAAAATTGACGTGGGATGTGCAACCGTCCCAACCGACATGAGATGCCAAGCCACTCGGTGGCAAGGTGTGTTAGTGAGTCGCCAGCGGCGTCACAAGATTCATTACATATGCGAGGCTTCCGTAGGGCGCCAAGCTTCCGCAAAATTAGCTCGTAGCTAAGGCCCTACGGATCCTCGTTCACATTGTCCACTAGGTCTTGCCAGCAGCGGGCCTTGCTGTTGTTAATCAATTTGTGAAGGCATTTCCTGGCCTTATATGCTGCCGCCCGGTTGCATGCCTTTTCACGGTTCCACGGCCGTTGAGCCTCACGTCGAAGCTTGTGACACTCCCTTCGCTTTTCGGCGATTTCAATTGACCACCAGTACACTGAGAGCATGCCGTGCCGGGGTTTTCGACGGGGCATAGAATTTTTGCAAACAGTCGTAATGATGCTCATAGTTGAGTTCACGACGTCTTGAGCTGCCAAATACTTCTCAATGCATGTATCACTCAAGCAATATTTCCTAATGAAATGAAAAAAAGTAAAATAATTTCAATATTTAAAAATGGTTATGATACAGATATGAGCAATTACCAATAGCACTTTTAAACACTTTTGCAAAAATATTCGAAAGATGCTTAAAATAAACATGTTGAGTAAGCAGGAGAGTGCTCCTATCAGAAGGTCTTTGTAAACATCCTAGAGTTAGAAACAAGTTTTCTAATGGCGTGAATCGATAACTTGAATTATTCATCCAATACTTGGATATGAAATCGTTCAAATTTATACAAAAGATGCACAGTTTCTTTCATAAGCACAGTGCAGCCGCCATTTCGATCTAGCTTAAATGATTTTTCTGAATGCTCGGCCGATTGAACATGTTCAAGTTAAACACTATTCCTTAAATTTTCATGAAAATTGAAAGAAAATAAAAGTGCCTAGGTCAATTTCAAATATATATAGGGTTTTCCAATAAGAGGTATTATTTTGAATAGATCTTGTGATTTAACACCTTGCGACGTCTTCCTTTGGAGCCACGTGATAGAGAAGGCCTACGCCAATAACCCAGCGTCGACTCAAGATCTCAAAGATGAAATTCGAGAGGCTATCGAGGACATAGGGCAACCACTTTGCGATTTGGTTATTGAAAATTTCATGAAGAGGATATGGTCCTGTAAGCGTGTTTTAGTGGTTATTTGCCTGATGTTAGTTTTTGCTTTTAACGGCATATCTTCTTCTTTATAATAAAATAACATCCGATCATTTATATTAAAAAATGGCATTTTTCTTTTAATATGAAAATAACACCTCTTATTGGAAAACCCTATATCAACCATAAACACGTGTTATTGTTGTTGTAATTCCATATTATTGAAATGGCTATAATTCACTTAATTATGATTCGATCCCAATTAAATTTTGTGAACATATATATCTTATGTCAGTCTATATAATTGCAAAATTTCAAGACGTTTAAAGGTACCGTTTTGATTTTATGGGCAAAAATGAAAAATCTACAAATCATACTATTATTAACAAAGTTGAGTGAATTTCGATTTCTAAGGTATTTGTTGCCCTTGTACACATAAAGGTCCACGTTCGTGATAATTTTCAGATTTTTCGGCTCAAAGGTGTCCAATCGCGACGGGGGGGACACAAATTTTGGGTACATTTTGCCTCTCCCAGGACCCCCTAATTCATAAAATGATTTTTTTTTCTGATTGTAAAAGATCTAATCAAGACCTTTCATTTGATACCCCACTCGACTACCTTTAATAAAAAAAAATTTTTAACGGCCAATTCGTTATTTGGGGGGACCCCCAATAAACATTTTTTAAATTTTGTTAAGGCCATAACTTTTGAGAGACCATCACTTCTGACCTTTTCACAAAGTTTGAGCATTCTAGCTTCTATAGTTTCTGGGGAAACTGCTGTGACGCACGGACAGACGGACGGACAGACAGGTCGCGAAACTAGTAGGTCTTTGTAAAAAAATTTTTACACAGACCTAAAAATAAATAGCTTTTTAGAAAACAACAGAATAATCCCAGAAGAACAATACGGATTTTGAAGCGGCAAAGGAGTAGAAAAAGCAATTACAGAATTGAGAACGCACGTTTTGGAAAATTTTAAAAATAAAAGAAAAGTGGTTGGCATATTCCTTGATTTTTCAAAAGCCTTTGATACGACATGCTAACATTGTTGACATATTGGATCAAATAGAAATTAGAAATAAACCTCTTGAACCATTAAAATGTTATGTGGAAAGCATGGAGCAAACTGTTTACATTGAGGAAACATATAGTAAACAAATCTGATTATTTTCAAATTTTTATTTGCAAATTTAAAGAGAGATGCTACGTAAATTTTATATAGTATTGCCGATAGAACTGTACCTTGCGGAAGACCATACTCCGTATTTGTATACGTGTAATCGTAGATAGCCATCAAGATGGAAAGAGCACCTAGCGCTCCTAAACAACATGCTAAAAGGCTTGGTATACATATTCTATAATCTAAAGCGTATATTTAAAATAGAAGATCTGATGAAAACATATAATGCTTTTGGGGTAATAGCATGGGAGGAACCTTTGATACACACATAAGTAATGTAGAAATAACGCAAAAACACATCCTTAAATTAATAGCGGGAGTCACCGTTACCTTTCTTTCTAATAAATTCTTTACCCTCATGAAGACTCTTGATTTGAAAAGTCAATATAAATTAAAGGCAATTCTTTTTATGATAAAAACAGAAAAATTGAAACCACAGCGTATATACTAGGCAACACAGCGTATATACTAGGCAAAGAAATAGGTACATTCCATACACCCGAACCAATTCAAGGTTAGAGCAAAATCACTTAACATACCTAGGACCTAAAATATTCAATGCTTTACCAAGGGACCTTAAAGATATGAGCCAAAATTATGAAATTTTCAAAAAAACATTTTAAGATACATTTAAAAAATGAACAAGTCATACAAATCCTAAGGGCTAGATTCTCAAAGGACAATTAATATAGCAAACTAGAATTCCTGCTTTCTTTGAGCTCAAAAATAAACTTTTATTACCTTGTTAAAGTCTATTATCTAATGAAATTATTATTGTTAAAGTTTATTATCTACTAAATTATTAAAGTTTATTATCTACTAAATTATTAAAATTTATTATCTAATGAAATTAAATTAAATCCCAAAATAAAAATATTTCTAGAAAAATATGCAGTGTTAGTAAATTAAGAAAATGAGGTATTGATTTATGTATATTATATATACAATGTTACTCCTCCCACTAAGCTACAAGTAACAACTTATATGGTGGGAGTAAAGAAGTAAATACATGAAATGAAATGAAATCTTCCGTCCCCTCCGAAGCTCCCTGCAGCGGCTCACCTGCTGTGAGCACCTCGACGAACCTCTCAACGTCCATCCTTCCGATGTTCTATCCAGTTGGAGAAAGCCGAGAGCACGGGCGTCGGGAGACAACATCGCTGATCTCAAGTAGAATGCACTGATAACTGGAGTAGTCCTCTAATACTTTCCAATTGTGTATCCTCCGTACTAAGGACTCCGAGGCGAATGTCACGTCCGGTATGGTTCCCTCACAGCCAATACGGCGGAAAGTCGGCGTGTTTCCGGTGTTTAGTACAACGAGCAACGTCCTGGCCGCCATTTTTAGGGTTGGTTTTCCCCGCGGACTATTTGAGGCATACCCCATTCGATTGCTTTAGCATTGAAGTCTCCCCTAACGAGCACGTTGCCCTCTGCGTTTGAGACAGCGCCCTCCAGAGCATTAAGATTGGCTTGGAAAGATGATTTCGATTCGTTCGGCGTTACGTACACACTAAAGAAGGTGGTCCCTGAACACCGAACCGACACGAAACCATCCCCCGTCGACAACTCTCCGCTTGGAAATCACTGTTCCGAACCCAGATGGTGGCAGGACCAGTTTCGTCAGGATACCATAATGCAGGACTTTTATTATGTTGTTGCTCACTCAGCAGCAGTAAGTCGGCTTTCATGTCCCTCGCAACCTGCTCAAGCAGGTTATGGGCGGTTGAACTACGGTGTAGGTTTAGTGCCTTGGCTAGGGCTGCCTTGAGAACCCGTCATTTTCTTGACCCTCCGCATCCTTACAAAGAATACAGTATGCCTCCTTCGTACACTCTTTTCTTTTATGTCCCATCTCACCGCATTTGTAACATAGGGAACTCCTATCGGGTCCTTTGCATACTTGTACGGTGTGACCATAGCCAAGGCATTTGAAACATTGAAGAGGCGTTGTTCTTAGTCGTATCCTACTGACAACCCACCCTATTCGTACTTTGCCCTTGCTCAGGAATTGTTCGGGGTCTTTTTCGGTCATCCCCTTTTGATGGCCTCTTCTACCTCGGCCAGATCCGTGACGTAGTCAGGTCTCTTATTTCGATCGTTGCTATTGGCTCAAGCGAGGCTATAGTTGCGCTTTTGCCGAGGACTTTCTTTGCTGCGTCGCAGAATGCTTCTGTGTTGCCTCGAATTCGACCAGTATGTGGCCCGACCGCGTTGGTCGCATTGCATTAAAGGTGGAGTTGGTGTCTTCGGGCCTTACGTTTCCCCTGATGTTCCGCAGCACCTCCGCGGAGGATCGGCCATTTTGGGGTTTTACGAGCAGTGCCTGTTGCCAGGGTCTTCGTTGGGGCTTCTTTCTCTCCTGTTTTGCATCAGATCTTTTTTCTTGTTGGGCGTCAGTGTGAACTTTGTTTTCTGGCACTTTCTGAAGAAGTTTCGTTGCGGCTTTCTTCGCTCTTTTTGTAAACACTTTCTGGAACCCGTGAACTGGTGCTCCCCGGCCATCAAGCGCCTCTTTCTTCCTTCTTTTATCCCGATCTCCTTCGATTGGGCTAGACGCCATTCTTTTATTGATTTTTACTGGAGGAGCTATCTGCATGTGGCCTTTAGATTTCGCCCCCAGCGCCTCTTTAGCCTTCTGCTCGTCTTCGGCCTTAAACCTGCGCATCTTCGGCCCTTAACCAGCTTCTCCGATAATGCCCTATGTGGTCTAGGAGCTCCTCTAGTTCATGGATCCCAATCTTTACTGCTTTACTGATTTTCGGGGAGTCGCATGCAGATTGTATTCTTTTCAGAACATCTCCCGCTTTTCGGAATAGCCGTTCTTCTTCGCGTCGCTGAGTGGCAATTGTATTTTGCGACCATCCTTGGGAGAAATTATCGCTTTCCGTTTCCGAGTGATCAGGCTTTATTTGCCTGATCACTCGTTTCTTTTCCTGCTGTAATCTCCTCGTTGGCTTCAGGATGGTTTTTTTATTATGTCGGGATTTACGACCCTCGCATCGCTTGCTCCGGTAACGATCGCAGCAGTGACCATCGAATTCTCGATGTTCTTTAGATTTCCTTCCGCCGCTCGAACACCTGGAGCTTCCTGCAGTTTCCCGCCTTTCCTTCATACGACGCTCTGGCGTTCGCATCATTTTTTTGCTGCCCCCGAACGTCGCAGGAATCTCAGTCTTCACTGTCATTGTATTATTCGTCGTTTTTGTCATCGTTAGTACTGGTCTCGATGTAATGTTAACATCGTGGCTACAACCGCCGTTGTTATTATTTTTTATTTCTTTTGTTAGGTTTTTTTTTATCATTTTTAAGTGTTTTTGGTTGCAGTTTTATTTTGTCCTCCTCGGAGCCGCTATCTCTGTGCGTGTGTGTAGTCGCCTTTTTAGTCCCATGGTTATCTTTGCAGAGCAGGGAGGCCATGCGAGGGTTGGCACAAGCCCTTATGGGGACAAGTGCTCAGAGCCAGACCAGCGCTAATCGAGAGTCCGTCTCAACCGAACCTACACCACCAACCCAATGGTGCGGACTTCGACCGTTTAACGGGAGACGGTGTGATAGTGTCACCTCGGCGCTACTGTGCAAAACGACCAGGTCGAAACCATCATCTCCGCCAGCCCAAAGCATCAATTTCAGTTCAGGGATGCATAATCATTACCTGGCATCCCAGGGGGGAACCTCACTGCGCCCCCCATATCCTCGGGTCCGTGCGGGCGGCGCTCCCCAAGGAATGTGAGCCTCCAAGAGTGCTGATGTCGACCGGAGTTTCCCCTGCGCGAATTTCCTCGGGTACGTGGGGGCGGAACTCCCCAAAGAATGCTAGCCTCCAAGAGTATTCCTGTCGGCCAGCATTCCCCCTGTGGGGTTAGCGTTAGCATTGGAGTTCTCGTCACTGCAAGCGAAATAATTCAGACAAACCTACTCTTGCTTGATCAATTAAATTTATTTTGTCCTTTGACTTTTTTGCGAAGTATAATCATAGGAGAATTTTAAGAAATTGCCTATTACTAAAGATATATTATTATATCATTCAAAAAGTGAATTTTTGTAACGATAATTTATGATTATCTTCTTTCGAATTGTTTAAAGTTTATGTTAAATCATTCAGCACATATTTTACATTTTATAGCTTCAGTCAAATAATGATGGATAAATTCACGACAACTTACATGAAAAGTAAAATCGCAACTACTTTTTTGTCGGACTATGATCCTTCCGATATCGCAGCAATAGTATTCGGATCAGACTCAGCATCTTTATGGAACATATCACCTCCAGATAAGGCGAGATTTCTTGATGATCTAGAAATGAGTATGATTTTCTTATTTTGGAATCAAGGTTGAAATCAGGTTTTCGTTTCAGATAAAACACTCACATGTCGATTTGAGTATACAATTTCCCGAAAATCGGTGAATCAAGAAAGCCGTTCAACAACCTCCGAGGAAAAAACATTTGAACTGTCCCGGGATCATCCTGGCCGAGTAGCACTTATAGAAATGTTACAAGGTAGAATGGCGACAATTGAAGTGAAGCTCGCTGGTATTTTACCGAAATTTCTAAAAGTAAGCTAATGAAATCAATTGTATACTAATGGATATTTCTACATAATAAATTTTAGGTGAAGGGGAACGGGGACTTAAAACCCGTTCCACAGCTTATGCCGATTAATACAGGTAGGCAATTAGTATTTCATATTTATATGAATAATAAATCGATTCGTCAGGGGTTTCTATTAAACTACAAAACTCTATTTAAATTTCGTTTTTATGTTTGTCTGTGTTTCACAGCTGTTCTTTTTTAACACTAAATAAGCTAGTGATCAAACTATTTCATATAGTTTGATCACTAGCTTATTTAGTATTCAACTATATGAACTCTAGGTTTTTAAGGTGATTTTTCACATAAATTTTTTTAAATGGGGCACCCTTGAATTCGTTTTCGCCAAAGAAATCAACTGTGGTTTCTTTGAGGTTGGTGGAAACTTTTCAGGGAATTCACAGTCCATTATGTGGACTGTTTATATGTGAACACGCCCAACATTGTTCTAACCACTTTATGTAGTCAAGTTTTTTATAAAAGCTCTTAAGGAGATCTTCCGAAACTGAGTCTAAGAGTTTCCCAAAGAATTGCGTGATGCGCAGGGGGAAGGGGAGAGGAGGATGAAATTTTCGCCTTGAAGAAAGGTCTTAAGAATACAATAATAACAGATAGCTTAAAAGTCGAAATCCACTCAACTTTGTTAATAGTATGATTTGTCAATTTTACATTTTCAAGAATAAAACCGTGTCTGTGTAGTCCTATTCTGCGAAATTCAAAAAGATCTCATTGTATTTAATGCAGTGATAGCGGTTGAAGTTGAAGTGTTGTATTACAATAACATCAAAAAGTGGCTACACAAATAATATGTACTTCCTGTGGATCCTGATTACACCGTTTTGTTAGGATTTTCAAGAAGGATATACGAGTAAATCATAAAAATATTTTAAGTTTTGTTCAATTCATGAACTCAGTAATAGGAAAACTAAATGGCGTTCGTTAAATTTACATTTAGTGTACATACACTAGCTATTTGTTGAAACTATCAGCATTTCATCGATTTGATACGAAACCCTTCTGGTAGAAGCATAGTCCTGGCTACTCAACTCGCTTGTTTGTGCACTTTGAACAAATCAGACGATTTAAGTGCTGAGAAACAACTGTATATATAACGACAGTTCTGATAGAGAATTCTTCGCTACACTTTTTTAACAAGTCGTTTGAACTTGATAATCAATGAAATAGTAATAAATATGAATACTCCCGTGAAAAGATAAACGAAAATGACCCCATAATTATAAAAAATACCATAACATTGGAAATGGAACTTAAAATGACTGTACAGATCAGCATTTATTTACTACATTACTCAACGTGCTGACAATTCAAGAAACAAAATGGTATAGTATCGGTGTTGACCGTGTGATATTGCACACAATATGTAAAAGTGGGAAGCCTCCTGAAATCTGGTTTAGTTTAGTTTGGTTTAGCTTTAATTGTAGAAAGAATTGTTAACTCAATTGGTTGATTTCAAAGCAGTAAGCGAAAGAATATGGACTGAGACCGGCACATCCCATTATTCTTATTTATTTATTTATTTATTTACACTTTTTAACATATCCGTGAACCCAATTACAAAATAGGTAGTGAAATATAATACATGCGAATAAACTATTGCAAGCTAAGCAAAATATTATGCAATATGCTTTTAAAAGCGTTTAAGGAATGTGGCAGAGGACCCAGCTGGAGCTCATTGCAACGACGTGATACGCGTGCTAAAAATGAATAAAAATAAATATCGGTACGAGCAAAGGGCACAAAGAATATGTATGTCAGTTGAACGCGTTCTTGAGGTGGGACGTATATAAAGCCTTTCACGAAGGTTGGATGAAAGAATACCGTGATATAATTTAAATAAGCTATTTTTGAGTGATGGAATGTTTAGGATCTGTAAGCGCTCATCGTAGGAGCTGTAAGTGAGGTTATGTTTGTAGGATAGAGATCGTGTGAATTTACGCTCTCCAGTTTCAACAGCATCCGATAGATTGGTATAGTGAGGAGACCATACTAGGGAGGCATACTCAAGGATTGACCGGGCTAGAAGTACGAATAGATGGACGCTGGTTGAAATGCTAAAAGACTTGCAAGAGGATCGTAAAATAAAACCAGCGACACGTGAAGCTCTAGTGGTTATGCATGAAACATGGATGTTAAATTTCAAACCTGGGTCAAATAGTACTCCCAAATCTTTAAATTTGTCCACAAGTGCGAGCCCCGATCCATCAATCTGGTATTCATATAAAACTGGATGAATTTTTTGGTGAATCTCATGTGACAACATTTAGAAATGTTAAGAGGAAGTAAATTACCTTGACACCAATTTTGGAGATTGTCAAGATCATTTTGGAGGTATAAGCAGTCTTTGCTGGAGTTAATGGGGCGATAAATTTTTAAATCATCAGCGTAAAGAAGACAATTAGAGGACAGGCATTGGGGAAGATCATTGATGAAAATGTTGAATAGCAAAGGGCCTAAAATTGATCCTTGAGGAACACCAGATTTTGGGCTAAATGAGTCCGACGAAAAAAACTTATTCCATGTAACGGTGCAGGAGCGATGGGATAAGAAGGATAAGATCCAAGAGGGGATAGAGTCAGAAACGCGGAACGATCGGGGTTTGTTAGCCAAAAGGCCATGATCAACACTGTCAAAGGCTTTAGCAAAATCGGTGTATATCACATCGACTTGTTGACTCTTGTCGAAAGCAAGAGAGATGGTACTCGTAAGTTCTAACAAATTAGTTACTGTCGAACGGCCTTTAATGAAGCCATGTTGTTCATTTGCAAATAGGATACTGATATCATCGTACATTCTGTTATGCACAATTCTCTCAAGGAACTTGCCAAAACAAGACAGCAAAGAAATCGGACGATAGTTAGAGATTTCACTTCGATATCCGGACTTATGGATTGGAAAGATGTTAGCATGCTTCCAGACGTCAGGGAAGCAGGAGGAAGAAAGGCTAATATTGAAAATAATTGATAGTGGGGTAGATAATGAAGAAGATAATGACTTACCGAACAGATTTGGTATTAACAGGACCTGGACCACCATTAATGTCAAAGGTAAGCAGCACATTTTCAATTTCCGATGGAGAGGTCACGATAGAATGCATAATAGGGGAAGGAAAAGGACACAATGAGTACATAGTGGGGTTCGAAACCTTAAATGTAGAGGAAAAAAATTGAGCGAAAAGGTCACAGATTGCTTGCTTGTAATTACGCCATGAGAAGATATTAGGAATATGGGATGTTGTTTTCAGAGAATGTATGTATGTCCAAAAGGGCTTAGGACTATTAGATTGCAGTGATGTTTCAATCATATTATAATAAGATTGCATTGCGTTCTTAACCGCATTTTTGGCTTCCTTACGAAGCAGTCGGTAGTTGATGAGGTCAGTGTTAGAGTTGGAATAATGAAGTTTTTTGCGCGCCTGGTCCTTCCAAATAGAGAGCGTCTGAGACTTCAGTGGAAAACCAGTTGAGGCTTTTTTTCGAGGTGATCGGCAGATAGGTACATGGTTTGCAATTATGCTACTGAGATTCTCATAGAAAGTTGATATCGCTGAATTGACATCTAGCTTCTGTAGCATTGAATTCCAGTCAATACTATCCAGCTCGAGCTGAATGGCTGCATAGTTGGCTTTGCGGAAATTAAATCTTGGGGAGAAAGGAGTGCGTTTGGACAGAGGTGCAAGAAAAGATAAATGAACCTCAAGCGGAGGATGATGGGGATCAGGTTTTACATATTCAGAGGGGGATTTTATGATCGAGGAGATAGAGGAAGGATTGGTAGTAAGGATGAAATCGAGAAGTTGATTGTTTGCGTTTGGGATCATATTTAATTGCGATAGGGAGCAAAGCGATAAAAAAGAAGAAAACAGGATAGAGAGATCATTGAAGGATGAGAGGGTATGAGAGCTTGCGTCCTACCTTAGGCAAGGCATGTTAAAGTCACCACAGATTAAAATATTGTATAGAGGGTTGATGCTACAGAAATACGAAGATAATTCAGAGAAAAAACGGTTGTAAACGCGGAAAGGAGCATTACAAGGGATATACACGCAAAACAATACTAAACTAACGACTTGAGAGATATTGATTAAGACAGTGATGCATTCTACTGGAAGAGACGGTGAAAAGTCAGAGCAGTTTGCTGTCTAAGGCTTTATGAGTAGCAATAAGTACACCATCACCGTCAAATTTACCTGAAATCAAACGATCTCTATCAGTTCGGTAGACATCATATAATGGAAGAATCTCACTGCTGGCGATATCAGGAGGCCAGAGTTCTGTAAAACAAATGAAATCATCGCCGGAAATGGAAGAGGCAATTTTAATAGCTTCCAGCTTGGTTCGCATGCCACGTACATTTTGATAATAAAGATTGAAGCTATTTGTTAAAAAATTTGAATTCGAGTGAAAAGCCACCGTAAGAATAAGCTATCCTTGATGGCCGCGAAGTTGGTAACATCAAAAGTTTTTGGAAGTTTATTATTAACATCAAATCCCATTAAAACAGAAACTCTTGTGATCTGATGGATGAAGAAGAAAATCAGTTTTCTCCGAGACATCAGAAGTAAACAACATCCCAGCAGCAACATCGCGGTAGAATCTACTCGTATAACGACCCTTGATCCCGAGAGTCCATTCAAACTAGAAAAACTGCTGCAGATTCTTGACACTCAGAAGAAACCCTCTGTTCCAGGTATTTACTCAATAGATTATAATATGCTGAAAATCATTGCAGCAACTCACTCGCAGTGGCTCTTTGAAGCATATAATAATGTGGTCACAGAGTGTAACAATCCCGATGCCTGTAGACTCATCACAATAACCCCAGTTTTAAAACCCAACAAGGATCCAGCAAATCGCAACAGCTACAGACCCATATCTCTGATCAATCTTCCCATCAAGATGATCAACAAACTCATCAAAGTCAAAACCGACCGATTCATCGAAGATAACAATGTCATATCTCCGAACTGCTGTGCTTATCGGAAAAATAAGTCAACTTCTTTCTGCCTCAATGTTAAAGTTTGCTACTGACAAAGGTTCGAAGCTCAAAATGGCCGCTATCCTGGACATCCCGAACGCGTACGAACATGTTGATTTGAACACACTTCAGCTAACTTTGATCAATACGAGCATTAGTACGCTTTATATCAACTGGATTACTAAACTCTTTAGCAGGAGAATCCTGGTGCTCAATAAGCGAAGAATTTTGATTACAAACGGTCTGCCACAGGGCGACATTCTTCGTCCCCTCCTTTTTAATATATGCACCAAAAGCCTACAAACCCCGGCTGATTACATACCACCCTCCTACAATTTGCTGACGATTCCCTTATAATGTTTTAAGGCAATAAAATTATTGACAACGTAAAGGCCCTGCAAATGAAGATCAACAACTTTTGCAGAGTGCATGACGAACTTGACCTAAAAGTTAACTCGGACAAAGGACAAGCCATTATTTTCTCTAGACACAAACTCCCACAACGAGCCTTAAAAATATATGGAACGGCGATCGCTTGGCAAAATAGCGTTCAAAACCTGGGTAATACATTAAGCAGATCCGGATCCCCTAAGGAACGAAGTGATACTACTGTCAGCAAGTATTGCCAGCAAAATCTGATTAGAATGTTGTTTAGATCCATGAATAATTTCAAACCTACCATAACTCTTAACCTTTACAAAACTCTAATCTGATCGAAACTTGAATATGATATCACCACCTTTGCAAAGGCTCCCAATTATTTATTCGACCGGATCGATTCCATCAAACCTAAAGTCCTTAAGATGTGTCTAGGACTCCCACGCAGCACCGCTAATGTACATGCTTTCGAAAGCCTTAAGCCCACCAGCCTACAGTTACTTATCTAAATACCATAAATTCAGGACCATCTTTAATAACATTATTCCATCAAACATTACTAGACCATGGAATCTCAAGGTAACCATTGAAGCCAGCAACCCTGTATACAATGCTCATACAACTCTAACGGGAGATGAATTGGACGTCAAATTTAGCAGCTATGTAAATCGTCAGATTGGTGACTCTCATCTCGTTTATGTGACTGACGGGGCCAAACATATATTGAAGTAAATTTAATAAAAAAAGAGGCCAGCATATTCAGCCTTGCAGAACATGTTTCGGCCTTGAATGCAGAACTGCACGCAACCCTAGCAGCCCATAAATTCTAGAACTGCACTACTTAGCTCTGAGCACAACAGAAATCACAAAAAGATTGTCACTGATTTCTGGCAAGAGACGAATTTCAACTTGTTCTGGATTCCTGGTCATAAAGGGATTGAAGCAGTAGCAGAAGTGGGTCACTACACCGAAGATAGAGTCAAAAAGGGGCACCTTTGCACATACACTTCCTGAACAAGATCACATTATGGATATGATCGCCTCAAGTTTAAAACGCGACTGGACTTGATACTGTAGGAGATATCCTCGCTAAAAACAAGCTTAATTTGATTATCGAATTTTGTGCCTATATCAACGCCCCCAAGATTAAGATTGAAGCCCGTTTAAGGTAAGACCTGGATCCCCGGTGAGCAAAGGTTTGACTACAAAATTCATCTAATTTTGGCAACCTATCAATTCTGAAGATGGGAAGCTCATAGAGGTTACTATTGCCCATACCGCTTTGGTGGAATCGATGTTCAGCCTCGACCTAAAAACCTTTCGCCTGTGATACCGCACACCACACTACACGTTTGTTACACCACACTACGTACACCCGGTACTATTTTTGTCGTTTAAAGTTAATTTGCAAGTTATACTACAGGATTGATACACAGAGGGTGCTCACCCACGTTTCTCTATAGGTTTATAGTTTATAGCCTGGCCTTCCGCCTTCATTTTTGCAAAATTATTGACTGGAGACCTGTAATCTGATGCCAAATTAGCTGTTATATAATCACATCGGCTCTTGCCAAATGGTTTATTTAGTACATACGAATTTTTTTTACTACACTTGAAAGAGAGCTAAGGTGGCGTCCATTCCACCCTCTTATTACTTTCAACACTAATATATCCTAATCCCCATCATACTAACAAGCATAATCGTGTGCCCACTGTGTGCTTGGAAACTACTTAACCCCTTCAGACTGGCCAACATATCGAATCCGCTGGTCAGTGCTTTATTCTTGCCACTGCCATCTTCTGACCAGTCTCTTGCCGGTCGTCATGGAATTAAAAAAAAAGTCAAAAACTTATGGTCCGTCCTTATCGTGAAGTTTTGTCCTTCTATCATATGTCGGAAGTGATTTCCCTCACAAAAAATTGCCAAAAGTTTGCGGTCATATGAACAGTACTCTTGCTCTGTCTTGCTGGGTTTCCGAAGGTCAGGAAAATTGATGAGTTTAGTTGGCATTGCGCTAAAGTTTCTGCCTTTACGAGTTCCTTTTTGCACTTCTCAAATACTTCGCTGCTCTCAGTCGGCCAGTGTAAGCCCTTCCTATCCGCCTTTGAATGGCCACTAAGCTACTGGTTTAGTGGGCCTTGAATTATTGAAGTGCTCTTCTAAGACTAACCAAAGTATTTGGTTTCTTCAACTTCGAACACATATTTGGCTACGTTTGTTAATAGGCCATACCTCAACAAGTGTTCGAAAATTATCTTCAAGTGTTTGAAGTGCTCTTTTAGGTTTCCAAAACAAAAGCCCTCCTGGCAAGCCATTTGGTTCATGTATCTTTCAAAAGACTAGGAAGCATTTTTCGTACAAAATGTCATCACCTAAAATTCAAACAGACGGTGTAATAACCGCTGTCCTCCATTACCATTGCTTTTTTTTGTGGTAGGGAGGTGAATGCTATTCATGCACAGAGTGTGGGACTCCCATGCGCGACTGGACTACCCACTAAACACCTCCCCTGTCAACCTGAGAACCTAGCCTGGAACCGTTTGACACATTACTTCGGGCCAGGTCTCGTTTTGTTACGCCGTGGGGCGCCTTCAAGCTGAGGAGTCCCTTTCCTAGCGGGAGGGGAGAGGGGAAGAGGAAATGCCAGAAGAGCGATCCCCCAGCCCCAGCGCCCCCGGCTGCTGTGAGTCGCTTTTATATTTTAGGACTGCCCGAGCATAATGTGCCACCTGGTTCCATTTGTCAACCGATTCGAGCATCACCGCAACTATTTTATCCGGGATGAGCTCTCCCGTCTCCCTGTAGAGTTCCCTTCGCAGCCTGACCCATTTTGTACACGCAAAAAATGTGTGACAGGCATTGTCCTCCTCTCCTGGGCAAAACCGACAATCGGGAGACCATGACTTATCGATCTTGTGCAGGTAAAACTGAAAACACCCGTGCCCGCACAAAAGCTGGGTCAGATAGAAGTCAGTCTCACCATGCCTTCGATTTAGCCACGCTCTCACGTCCGGGATGAGGCGCGCAGTCCACCTTCCCTTCATGCAATTCACCCAAGACTGCTGCCAATCGTTGAGCGAGCGCTGTCTCTCCTCGCGGACTATCATCTCCCTCGCATCCTCGTTTCGGCGCAGGTAAATAGCGCGGCGCTCTCTAGCAAGGAGGGCGACAGGTATCACGCCTGCAATCATTCTCACCGCCGAGTCAGAGACTGTTGGATACGAAGATGCAATTCTCAGTGCTCCTCTTCTCTGTACCTGTGCCAAACGTTTTCGGTATACCTCTTTGCTGAGAACGTCGCCCCATACCTCTGCTCCGTACAGTAGCACTGACCCTACAGCACTCATCAAGAGGCGTCTTCTTGATGGGCTGGGTCCCCCTACGTTGGCCATAAGTCGACTCAGGGTCGATATTCCCGAAGCAGCCTTCTCAGCCGTTGCCCTGATTTGCTCAGAGAAACTCATCTTCGAGTCGATCAGTAGCCCCAAGTACTTCACCGCTGGCTTCGATTCGATTTGTATATCTCGAATACTTATCATCCTTACTCTAGGGATTCTCATTTTTGTAAAGATGACCACTTCGGTTTTCTCCAGTTCTAAACTGAGCCCGCGAGCAGTCATCCAGTCCCTCACTCGGCGCATTAGCATACCTAGCCTAAGTTGCGCTTGTTCAACGGTGCGTCCAGCGATCAGAGCCGCAACATCATCCGCATAGCCGACCAAGCGCGACTCATCTGGCATCTCAAGTCTCTGTAGCCCGTCGTAAGACACGTTCCACAGGTCCGGACCAAGGATAGATCCCTGGGCAACACCCGATGTAATTTCCATCCTTCGTTGGCCCTGTGTCGTGTTGTAGAGCAGGCTTCGGTCCTTTAGGTAGTTCCTCAAAAGCCGCACTAGATATTCTGGAACTTGAAAAGAATTTTCCAGCGTATCCAGAATATCCACCCATCTAGCGGAGTTGAAGGAGTGTCACCAACAGAACGATCCGTCGCTTGGTGCGACTATATGCCTCTGCCTTTTGGACCGCGTTCACCATCTCTGCAATCGCATCAATGGTAGAACGTCCTGCTTTAAAGCCGTACTGCCGAGGAGATAGGTCCCCAGCAGCACGAATCGCGTCAGTGAGTCTTCCCTTGATGAGTTTCTCTAGCACTTTCCCAGCCGTGTCTAGCATGCATAACGGGCGGTATGCAGACGGCGATTCGGGATTTCCCTTCCCCTTGCTGATCTGCACGAGCCTCGCCACCTTCCATCGTACCGGGAAAACCCCGTCCCGTAGGCAGGCGTTGAACGTGCTGAGCAGCAAGTCAGGACAATGGTGATAGACGAGCCGCAACACCTCAGCTGGAACACCATCTGGACCTGGAGCCTTCCTCGCTTTCAAGGAGAGGACTGCCTTCTCCAGTTCCAGCTGTGTGAAGAGTGGGCACACTACTGCTGTTTCACCATGGACAGCGTCAACACGGACGGGACGGGTGGGGAAGCGTCCCCGCACTATCGCGTCCATCTTTTCCGCGTCATGTATACAAGGCTTCCGTAGGGCACCAAGTTTCCCCATGACCAGCTTGTAGCCAAGGCCCCACGGATCCTTGTTCACATTGTCCACTAGGTCTTGCCAGCAGCGAGCCTTGCTACTGTTGATCAGTTTGCGAAGGCATTTCCTGGCCGACTTATATGCTGCCACCTGGTTGCATGCCTCGTCACGGTTCCGCGCCCGTTGAGCCTCACGCCGAAGCTTGTGACACTCCCTCCGCTTTTCAGCGATTTCAGTAGACCACCAGTACACTGGGGGCTTGCCGTGCCGGGGTCTTCGACGGGGCATAGAAGCGCAGCAAGCAGTCGTAATGATGCTCATAGTAGAGTTCACCACGTCTTGAGCTGCCAGTTCTTCCGTCCCCTCCGGAGCTCCCTGCAGCAGCTCACCTGCTGTGAGAACCTTGACGAACCTCTCGACGTCCATTCTTCCAATGTTCCATCCAGTTGTAGAAGGCCAAGAGCACGGACGTTGGGAGATAGCATCACTTATCTCAAGCAGAATGCACTGATGATCACTGGCTGAGTAGTCCTCTAATACTTTCCAGTTGTGTATCCTCCGTACTAAGGACTCCGAGGCGAATGTCACGTCCGGTATGGTTCCCTCACAGCCAATACGGCGGAAAGTCGGCGTATTTCCGGAGTTTAGTACCACGAGGGCCGTCCTGGCCCCCATTTCCAGGATTCGTTTTCTCCGCGGATCCGTCTGAGGCATGCCCCATTCGATTGCTTTAGCGTTGAAGTCGCCCCCAACGAGCACGTTGCCCTCTGCGTTCGAGACAGCGCCCTCCAGAGCATTAAGCTTGGCTTGGAAAGATGATATCGATTCGTTAGGCGTTAGGTACACACTAAAGAAGGTGATCCCTGAGCACCGAACCCACACGAAACCATCCCCCCGTCCACAACTCTCCGCTTGAAAGTCACTGTTCCGAACCCAGATAGCGGCAGTGCCAGTTTCATCAGAGTACCATAATGCAGGACTTTTATTATGGTGTTGCTCACTCAGCAGCAGTAAGTCGGCTTTCATGTCCCTCGCAAACTGCTCAAGCAGATTTTGGGCGGTTGAACTGCGGTGTAGGTTTCGCTGCAGGATGCGGGTCATCGAAGCTCTGATTTTGCCTTGGCTAGGGCTTCCTGGAACACCCGGCATTTTCCTGATCCCAAGACGTGTCCAAAATCAGGTTTTGGATCAGCATCCTTGCAAAGAATACAGTGTGCCTCCTTCGTACACTCTTTTCTTTTATGTCCCATTTCACCGCATTTGTAACATAGGGAACTCCTATCGGGTCCTTTGCATACTTGTGTGGTGTGACCATAACCAAGGCATTTGAAACATTGAAGAGGCGTTGCTCTTCGCCGTATCCTACAGACAACCCACCCAATTCGTACTTTGCCCTTGTTCAGGAATTGTTCAGCGTCCTTTTCGGTCAAGTCAACTATGGCCATGCGTTGTCCCCTGTTGTTTTCTGGTGTCAGTCTCGCTTTGATCCTTCCCACGCTAGGGAACTCCTTTTTGATGGCCTCTTCTGCCTCGGCCAGATCCGTCACGCAGTCTATGTCTCGTATTTCGAGCGTTGCCATCGGCTCGAGCGGGGCTATAGTTGCGCTTTTGCCGAGGACTTTCTTTACTGCGTCACAGAATGCTTCTTTATTCCCGGCCTCTGCTCCGAATTCGACCAGTATGTGGCCCGACCGCGTTGGTCGTACTACTTTAATGGTAGTATTGGTGTCTTCGGGCCTTACGTTTCCCCTGATGTCCCGCAGTACTTCCGCATAGGATCGGCCATCTTGGGGCTTTACAAGCAGTGCCTGCTGCCGGGGTCTTCATCGGGGCTTCTGCCTCTCCTGCTTTGCATCAGGTGCTTTTTCTAATTGGGCGTCCGTGCGAATTTTATATTCTGGCTTTTTTTGAAGGAGTTTCTTTGCGGCTTTCTTCGCTCCTTTTGTAAGCACTGTCTGGAACCCCTGATCTAGTGCTCCACGCCTTTCAAGTGTCTCTTCCTTCCTTCTTTTATCCCGATCTCCTTCGATTGGTCTAGACGCCATTCTTTTATTGACGTTTAATGGTGGAGCTATCTGCGTGTCGCCTTTAGATTTTGCCCCAAGCGCCTCTTTAGCCTTCTCTTCGTATTCGGCCCTTAACCAGCTTCTCCGATAGTGCCCTATGCGATCTAGGAGCTCCTCTAGTTCAAGGAGCCCTTCCTTTGCTGCTCTGCTGATTTTTGGGGAGTCGCATGCAGCTTGTATTCTTTTCAGAACATCTCCCGCTTTTCGGAATAGTCTTTTTTCTTCATATCGCTGGGCCGCAATTGTACCTTGATCCTTGGGAGAGGTTATCGCGTTCCGTTTCTGAGTGCAGTACTTCCGCCACATTTTCCTTCGTTTATGTCGTTGTTAGTACCGCTCGCGATGTACTGTTGGCATCGTGGCTGCAACTGCTGGTTGCGTCGTCTTTGTTATTCTTCGTTTCTTTTTCTGGGTATTTGTGGTCTTTTGATTTTGTTTGCTCCAGTTTTGTTGGGTCCCCCTCGGAGCCACTATCTCCGTTCGTGTATGTAGTCGCCTTTTTGGTCGCATGGTTATCTTTGCAGAGCAGGGAGGCCATGCGAGGGTTGGGACAGGCCCTTATGGGGACAAGTGCTCAGAGCCAGACCAGCGCTAATCGGGAGTCCGTCTCAATCGATCATACACCACCAACCCAATGGTGCGAACTTCGAACGTACTCCGAGGCCTGCCAAGGTTTTACCGGGACGGAGACGGTATGATAGTTGAATTGGAGCCGTTCACACACGAGTTTCACCTCGGTGCCACTGTGCAAAGCAACTAGGTCCAAACCATCACATCCGCCAGCCCAAAGCGTCATTTCCAGTTCGTTGTCCAAAGCGTAGTCCAGATCCAATCAGAGTCGTCTCTGTCGACTCTGATTGGATCCATTACCATTGGTATTTGGTTGTAGACGCGTACGAGGTCTTTCTTCAAAAATATCATTTTCCTTTTTAGTATTGGTAGGGCATCATGGATATGCCTTAGTGGATGTCTATCCGGTGGGGTGATTGAATTTTGTAATGATCACCAACATCTGAGATTAGAAAACAATAAATAGCATAAAACATTAATTGTAAATCATATCCATTAATTCACCTACCAAAGCATACTGTTGTAATCGAGCAGGTATGGTTGTGAACTCCGTCCAATACCCGACATGCACACTGAAAAATACGCCAGCGCTAGTCCCGAATCGGATTCGCCCAGCGTTACTATGCCCCAGAATGAAACAAAATGAATGACTACAGAATGCGCTGTCATTGAAACTCCTAAATTCACTACAAATGGCGCCCAACGTGGGGCTCCGAAATGCCCGGCTGTATCATCAGTCGTGAGCACGAGACAGTCCATCGTCTCTAGGTGTCCCCACAAGGTGTCAAGATTATTGGCGGGTAGGTAACTCCCGAGGGTTTTTGCACTAATCGTGCCCCAGCAAGTCTAGTAACTTCCGAACGTGTGTTGTCTTTGGACATCAATATCGTTTGGTCCTGCTTTTGAATGTATGACTAGTAAGGCTAAATGATATTAGAGTCCCTATTTGTATTCGGAAGTTATTATCTCAACATCCATTTTGCGGAGGATTCTGATCCGCTTCCCAAACCAGCGGTGCCTGAGTGTCTTACATTACATGGATTTTGATTTCATGTGATTGGCTGATTAGCTAATCCATGACTATCCATGACAAGACACGCGCTGCTTGTGGATCAGAATTCAACCCTGGCTGGCAAGTTGTAACTTGTAAAAACTTGCGGATGAGGGAGCACTTCTGAACCCTGATTCTCATGGTGCCGCAAGAGAGTTGTCCCTGAAACGCTACAGAAGGAATGTGCCATTGGTGTCCATACTTGGGAAGAAGGACGGAATGGAAAGACCGATTATTTTTTTTGATAACGTAAACTGTTAAACATAATTAAAAATTTTTTCATACACTTTGTTTTTTTTTGAGGTTCGAGTATAGTTTGCCACTGACGGCCACATAAAACTTATGTATTTGTCATTATTTTTTCACATTTTTTTTATTATATATATATATATATAAATATAAATATATATATATATATATAT
>OZ017740.1:224873845-224937348 GCA_963969285.1 Odontomyia ornata | reverse complement strand
TATATATATATATATATATATATATATATATATATATATATATATATATATATATATATATATATATATATATATATATATATATATAATATATATTATATATATATATATATATATATATATATATATATATATATATATATATATATATATATATATATATATATAATATATATATATATATATATATATATATATATATATATATATATATATATATATATATATATATATATATATATATATATATATATATATATATATATATATATATATATATATATATATATATATATATATATATATATATATATATATATATATATATATATATATATATATATATATATATATATATATATATATATATATATATATATATATATATATATATTCATTTAGGTATTTATTTGAAAAAATAAATCTTGTTTAGCATGCCCACCAAACGCACGCCCGAGAGGAGGAAGTTGCGATCAGATGCCGGTCCAGCGCTCTTGTGCTCCATATGTCACAGGCTACACCAGCTGTGTTTGGTCCAACTGCGGCAAACCTCATCCACGTGCCCGCTGTGTCGTCAGCCTTTAGAATCCACACAGCCAGCAACAGAACGACCTCAGTCCTCCAGCGCAAGTGGAACAGTGCCCAAAAGCGGACCCCTTCCATCCACGACAATGGGTGCACGAGGTGAAGACTACCGAGCCGAAGCAGTGCCGCCTGCGGAAGGGCCGAGACCCACCGTGGCTGTGGAGGCGACCGTCCTGCAAGATTTAATGGCGCCCATGCAGGACCTGACCACCCGGGTAGCCTCGCTGGAAAGCCAGAAGGAGAATCCAGTACCACCTCGGCCCAGAACGCCTCCGATGTGGGATTCGGACCTAAATCCATGGGATTTTCCGGTAGACTCGCGGCGCGATCACGAACGAATCCGGCCCGGTGCGGCACTGAATTCGTTGGCTCCAGTATACCGGCCCCGACTGAGCCAACTCAGGCTCCAGTGGTCCCGCCGGACCAACGCATCCATCCACACGCTACGTATCGGTGAGGCCGACGCAGATTCCCAGCATCATCCAGGGCTGGAATCTGCATTTCAGCGGGGAACCCAACACCATAACTGTGGAGGTTTTCATTGGTCGGGTGGAGTCGCTGATTGAGCAAATGTTAGCAGGAGACCACACGGCGCTGGTAGGATATTTGCCAATGCTGCTTAGGGGAGCTTCACTTGTCATATTGGCGAATACATTCGGCCCCACCATCAATACGCTGGTCACGGTTGAAGGAGGTACTCCGCATGGAGTACCCTACAGTAGATATGGACGAATTGGTACTGGACAAGATCCATGCTAGATGGCAGCGTCCGGACGAGTCTTTTCATCAATATCGAGCCGATATCCTTCGGCTGAATGACCAGTTGTCAGAGCCGATGTCTTCTACCCAATTGCTGCGGTTGCTAAAGCGCAATCTAAGGCCGGAGCTTCGTCGTCATATCTTGAACTCCGATCCGCAGAGTATGGAGGCACTGCTGAGGACTGTGCGTCGCCTGGAAGGGTTTGAGGAAGACCTCCGGGACCGGCCCTACTTACTAGCTAGGACGGGTCCTCGGCGAGAAATCGCGGAATTGGCCCCAGATTATACCACCATGGATCTGGAGGAAGATATGGACCGGGGCCAGCTTGCTGTAGCAGCGGTGGGAAGCCTTACGACCTGCTGGAATTGCAATCAAACCGGACATCGGATCATTTCATGTCGAGCAGAGCGTAAGGTTTTCTGCTACGGTTGCGGCAAGCCGGACACTTACTTCCCGGATTGCCCTGAATGTGTCGCGCAAAAAAACGGCCGAAAGAGTACCCGACCACCTCAGCGGTACTCGAAGCCCCCGCAGTAGCTCCTCAGCCAGCTGCTCACCCCAACAAACCTGACGTTAACCCACCAGCCATGACCACTATGACTGCGGATGTTCACTCTCTTCCGGAGACCTCGCCAACGACAATATTAAAGCGACCACCGCAGTCACTGCCAGAAGAACCCCGGCAGCCTCAAATGCGCATTCTAAAACCTTATCATGTTCGACTGCAGGAATATCGGGTGGCTCGAGAGCGAATATTTGCTTCCGAAGTAGTCACTTCCCGCCCGCGCACGACAAAATGGTCAACCCGTGTTGGCGGAATTTTCACAAGTAACATCTCGGAGATTGCTGAGAATGAGATCAGACCTTATCATCCAATTAAAGTGTTGGGCGAAACCGTGTTTGCATTGATCGACACGGGTGCCAGTATCAGTTGTCTTGCCTCGAGCTTTGGCTCGAAGGTGCTCCAAGACTATCCGAACTTGATTAAATCCTGGCGCACTGAAATCAGTACAGCTGATGGCACCAAACACCCTATACGAGGTAAACTAACCACACCCGTGACGTTCAGGGGTCAGACGAAGGATATTACCTTCTACATTATTCCGTCTTTGACTCAGAATGTGTACCTTGGCGTTGATTTCGTCCTTCACTTTGGACTGGCCTCAGATTTATTCACAGATTTGTCTTTAAATATCAGATATGTCAACGAACTCACTTCTGTTCCCGATAGGCATGACCTGACGCCTAACCAACGACAACGCCTGGAAGCATCCATCACTGCTTTTCCATCTTACGCTACCCAAGGCCTTGGCCGCACCACCCTAGTCTCACACGCCATCGACGTTGGCGCCAGTAAGCCGATTAAGCAGAGATACTATGCCATCTCACCGGCCATGGAGAAATTGGTGTATGCGGAGCTGGATAGGATGCTCGAGTTGGGGGTCATAGAGGAGTCCCAAAGTGCCTGGTCATCACCGGTAACCTTGGTGGTGAAGCCAGGTAAAGTCCGCCTTTGTCTAGATGCCCGTAAGGTACACGCGGTGACCATCAAGGACGCTTACCCTCTTCCACTCATCGGTGGAATACTAGGGAGACTGCCAAAAGCCAATTATATTACCAGTCTCGACCTAAAAGACGCCTTCTGGCAAATTACACTCGATGAGGGGTCGAGGGATAAGACCGCCTTCACAGTGCCTGGACGACCATTATATCAGTTCGTCACAATGCCCTTTGGCCTGTGTAACGCGCCGCAAACGATGACTCGGCTGATGGACAAGGTCATCACACCTCACCTGAAACACCAAATGTTCGTGTACCTTGATGATCTGTTACTCATCACGGAAACGTTCGACCAACACCTCCTACTCCTACAAGAAGTAGCCCTGCACATCCGTAAGGCGGGACTCACCATCAACGTACAGAAAAGTAAGTTTGTCATGAAAGAAGTTCGATACCTAGGACATGGCACTATCAAAACGGATCCAGACAAAACTCGTGCGATTGATGAGTTCCCTTTACCAAAAACAGTGAAGCAGCTACGACGTTTCCTTGGTGTGTGCGGTTGGTACCGAAGGTTTGTTCGGAATTGTGCAACAGTTTCAGCGCCCCTGTCAGACATGCTGCGGAAAGGGAAGTTTATTTGGACCGAACTCAGCCGAAAGGCATTTGAAGAGCTAAAACAAGCACTCGCATCAGCTCCGGTCTTGCACAGCCCCGACTTCACTAAGCCCTTCTCCATTCATTGTGACGCAAGTCAAAATGGTGTTGGAGCCGTGCTGGTGCAATTGACCGAGGAGGGAGAGGAAGCTCCCATCGCCTTCATGTCCAATAAGCTGAACTCGGCCCAAAGAAACTATACAGTGTCCGAGCAGGAATGTTTGGCAGCGGTAATGGCTGTGAAGAAATTCCGAGCTTGTATCGAGGGCCACCAATTCGAGATCATCACGGACCACGCTTCGCTGCAATGGTTGATGAACTAGGCAGATTTACATGGACGCCTAGCCAGATGGGCTCTTAAACTGCAAGGGTTCAAGTTTTCCATCAAACATCGGAAAGGGACCCAGAACATCGTACCCGACACTCTCTCACGAATGTTTTCACCAGAGGGAGCCGAATTGACAACAAGTGACGAGGACCCCATCGAAATAGATTTGGACAGCCCACATTTCGAATCAGACAGCTACAAAGAGTTGAGGCAAACCATCGCGACCCAACAATCGCAGCTGCCTGATTTGAAAGTAATAGACAGCTACGTGTATAGACGAAATGAATACGCCACTGGTGATCCATGGCAGGAAGAAGAGTCCTGGAAACTCTGGGTACCGGAGGAAATGACACAACATCTGATCCTCCGCGCACATGACCATCCTTTAAGTGCCCACGGAGGTTACGGTCGGAGGTTACGGTCGGACGTTACGGCGACTCAAGAAATACTTCTTTTGGCCTAAAATGGCATCGCAGGTCAAAGACTACGTGAGCGCCTGTGAGACCTGTAAAGGCACCAAAGCGCCCAACCAGCCTCTTCGACCTCCTATGGGTCAACTCAACGTCCCAGAACGCGTATTCCAACGTCTATACATCGATCTACTCGGTCCATATCCTCGGTCATCCATGGGACACATCGGAGCTATAGCCGTTCTAGACCAGCTCTCAAAATTCCCACTGGTGGAACCTATCCGTAAATTCACAACTCCATCTATCGTAAAATTCCTAGAGAGCCGGGTGTTCCATGTGTTCGGGGTTCCAGAGAGTGTGTGCTCGGACAACGGAGTACAGTTCCGGTCTTGGCAGTTTAAGGGCCTACTCGAGCAGTATGGCGTCGAACACCAACTGACGCCCATATACTCTCCTCAGTCTAACGCCTCCGAACGGTTGAACCGCACCCTATTGGCCGTGATCCATTCCTACGTCCACCCATCTCAAAAAGATTGGGATCGGCGATTGTCCGTCATCACATGCGCCCTGCGATCCTCGTATCATTCCGTCACCGGTGTCGCACCTTACTTTGCCGCCTTCGGACAGCACATGATTTGCCACGGTAAATCATACCGGCTGTTACGGCAATTAAAGTGTTTGGGAGACCCCGTCGTTGCGCTGGAGCCCCACGAGCGTTCAGGAGACCTCCGCCAACAAATCGGACGGAGGATTAAGGCCGCGGGACGTGCAAAAGAGGCGAAGTACAATCTCATGTCACGATCTGCCAATTTCAAAGAAGGAGATGAAGTTTTCCGGCGCAATTTCCGCCAAAGTGACGCCGCGGGGCATTACAATGCCAAGCTGGACCTGCGCTTCTTGAAAAGCCGCATAAAGCAGGTAATGGGACCTAACCGTTATCTTATAACGGACCCATCGGGAAAAGAAGTTGGGATATACCACGCAAAAGACCTGCGCCGATAGATAATTAGCCACGTCTGTTATGTCCGTCCGCATACTTTTTCAAAAACGCGCAAGGTTTGTATACTTCCGGCAAAACATAAACATATGTATCAGTCCGTCTGTCAATTTTGCTTTCTTTTATTGTTCGTCACTCCATATTCCGACGCTAAAGACAACCCATGCTATAATGAAAGATCCTTCAGCTCCTTTTTCGCAATCCTCGTCGCCTTGGGATCGCGAGAAAACTAGCTACCCTGTTGTAATCGAGCAGGTACGGTTGTGAACTCCGTTCAATACGCGACATGCACACTGAAAAATACGTCAGCGCTAGTCCCGAATCGGATTCGCCCAGCGTTACAATGCCCCAGAATGAAACAAAATTAATGACTACAGAATGCGCTGTCATTGAAACTCCTAAATTCACTACAATACTTAATATTATCCAATAAGTAGAACACACTTGAGCTGTAATGCAATGCTTACCTCATTAATCAACACTCAACAATTCTTCGCTTTTACTTTCTTCCGTATTCTGAAAGGTAAAAAAAAACATTACCATGTGCATATGTGCATTCTTATGGTCAATGCACACGCATTTGAAATCATTAGAATTTATGACCGTGTTAAAAGGTTACATAATGAACATATGCATTTGCACGTTCCATTGATTGTATCAATGGTTCGAATAACAAGTGCATACAAAAAGAAACAAATGATATGTTAATCGATTTGTGGGTCACGAGACGACACAAATTGAATCTTGACTAATGAGGGCATAAGTAATAAATCATGTGATTTATGTTTTTAGAAATGATATAAATAGTTTGTGAATTTTGAATTCGGGATAAGAAGGTTCTGACCCGTACAAAAATAAAGATTCAGCCATTGGATTACTTTGGCTGGCATTTATTAGAATACGTGCGAACTCTTTCTGTTCAATACTTACTTTGGCTGGACTGTTCGGCCAAACTGAGCAGATTGTGTAGCATAGAAGCTTTGCTTCGATGCTAAGTCTAGTTTGGCCAGACTGTATCAGGGTAGACGACTCTTAGGTAAATTTTGAATACTGATTTTAATTTGTGAAAGAACCAACATGACATGGCGATCCTGCAAATTTACAGAGATGGAATCAGTGTTCGATTCATCTGGATTGGAGGCGTTAAACAAAAGATTCAATGAATTATTAACGCAAGCGCAGGAAGATCTACATAGGAAACGGTAAGAGTATTAATCTATGGTAGATACGACTGTCAATCCACCTGTGTACACTCCAGCTCCGATCAATGAATTGGGACCAAAGGCGACGACAGAAGCGTCCAGCATCAGCGATACAGCATAAACAAAATAGAAAGAAGCAGCGTGCAGGATGTAAGGCAAAAAATACGGAGCAAAGGGAAAGAACTACATCGTTTGATCTCGATTTCCGAAGGAGAGGTGCAAAGAAACTTATTGAAGAAGTTAAATTCAGTAAGCAGCAGTAAGAAAAACGGGAAACAAGTGCTCAACGGCTAATGTTAACGATTCGTTCATGGTAGAATATAAGCAAAGTATAGTTAAGTCGGTTATTTTCATAGTTATTTTGGCAATTTTATAAGTATATCATAATATGAATAGAGATTATGTTAAATGTAGAATAAATAGAAATATAAATGTTTAAATTGAAATTTAGTTCTTTGTAAAACTTTAAATCCAACGATTAGAGGATATAGTCAAAGAATTAGAACAACTTTTGGCAAATATTAAGAAATGCAAAAATCGCCCCTATAGAGAAAACAATAAATTTATAATAATACATAGATGAGAAGACATTGGAGCTAAAAGAGAATTTAGTTAAATCAACTTCCTTATTATCAGAAAGTCTTGATTATATGAAGAAACAGAATCTAGCTAAAATGGCAGAGTTTAATTTAGAAATTTGTTTGAAGACAATTCCTGTTTTTGAAGGATGTTATAAGTCACTACAGCAATTTCTTAAGCTAGTAGAAATATTTTACAAAACCTTGTCCACATCCTCATTGACTTTGTATACAATATAAAATTATCCGTTAGTGTACAAATATCGATAGGTGGCTCAGGAATTTCCAAGAAATTTGACGAATTAGCAACAAAACTAAACACAAAATATAGGAGCCCGAACACTATCTCTTATCTGCACACCACATTCAGTGGATTTGGACAACGAAAACTTAGTGTCTGATAGATTATGAGAACTGCACAATATCTTTTCTGGTAAATGATAAAGAAGTAATACTACCTATGCAATATAAACAGAGTAATGTGGGTAGATTAAGACACCCGCCAGAACCGAAGCTATTTTTCCGAATAACTTGGAAGTGAATGAAGACATGATAAACCTAAATGAGGAAACAATGGAAGGTATATTTGTAGGAAATACCATTATACCATGAAGCACATAAAAATTTTAAATTCGAGAGACACTGAAGTCACAATTGATGCTATTGAAGTTTTTTTTCGAAACTGTGCCTTTATGCAATTTTGAGATTAAAGCATTCCATGAATGCAAGAGTACTGAAACTTCACGTTTCGGTAAACTTCATCATTCGATTAAAATCTCTTCATATAACTCTAAAGCTAGAGATAGTCTGTAGTGATCTGTTAGGTTTCAAAGTCCGTGAAGGACTGGAGCGATGGTCTGCTGCCTGAAGATATCCGCCGAGGATGCCCTTGTCTGGGGACGCGTGAATGCGCTGGCAGGCTAGCATTGCGGTGTCGTGGGGCGGGTTCATTCCCCCAGCACAAGGACCCACTACAAAAGAATTTCGCATTCACGAATTTCTGGGGTCAAAAAAGAAAGGCGACCGAAGTCACAAAAATTGTAGGCAACCATACAGAGAGAAAATGACTTGTTCAGAGAACAAGTGAAACAAGTAAAAATGGGCGGACTTAGGGTAACTTCGTCGTTACCCGACGAGGCTCATGACCCACAAATAAGAGAGGGGCAACCGGGTGTTGATGGTGCCCCCTCGCACCCGCCCAATCGGATCAAAATCCATAAATGTTGCAGTGGCCAGGTACTTCTCTTCTGAGTGGAAAAATCATACAACTTAACTTGCATGAGCCTTCCCATCAGAGGAGAAGTACCCCGGTGACCAATTTATGTCATAGAGTTATGCAATTTGATCACATAACCCTATGCCATAAAGAGGCACCTTGCTCGGGCCACTCAACCCGCAAAGTCACCTGAAACAAAAGGAGGTTAGTCGGTGCCCGATGGCTGGCTCATATCTGGTGGTGAGAGCCTGCCACCATACCGGGTCCTATACCCGGTCAGAAGGGTAAAAATGGAAAGACCCAAGGATCCATTTAACTCAACATTTCTTTATTCCGAACAAAAAAAGATATATATTAAAATAAGCCAAAACAATAAATTTAATAAATTCAACTAAGGAAATTTGTTGGAAAACTAAGCTATAATAACGATATATGAATATATATAACTATTATTTTTACTAGTTTCAAAATAGTGAATTGCCGTTGTTCTTACGTTCGCGACAGGGTTGAAAAAAAAAGATGTAAATTGTAACTTCGAAAATGTTACGAATACTTTTTGGCCAAAAAGAGAGAACCGGATGATTACTCGTTCGTCAGAAGTATTTAGTATGGGAATTATTCCGGTGAGAACAACGATCAATTTTACAGAGGACACTCTTATCAGAAACATACTCTTTAGATGCAAAACCTGTATGTGATTAACCTTTTAACAAGGATTATATAATCAAATTTGAAGACTTAAAAATATAAAAAAATAACGAGGACTTAATTGTTTTAATAAAATCAAAAAAAAAGCCAAAATGTAATCTTTTCCTTACTTCCTACAAAGAATACAAATTCTTCTCCAACAAATTTGATGGAGATTTGTGAATACTCTGCGCCACCCAAAATGTGAGTTTGTGAACGTATTGGCGAACGGTCGGAACACGAGTTGTGCCCGATCAATTATTATACAAATGTGTCATCTTATAAGTGAGAATCTGCATTTTATCGGGATCCAGCCCAATATTATCATCCACAATGCTATAGTGAGTTGGAGTTACAGTACCTTGGCGAACTGATTGAGATACTGAGACGAAATTATATCTCCCCGGAAGAGTGATAATATCATCAACAACTGTCCTCAGAGGCGGATTGTTTTGATTTAGGAAATATCAAGTCTTAATACGCTCGGAAACGATTACAAAAGCAAAATTCTAGGCTTTCCGCAACTCCAGCTTGGGTACGAATTTCCGTGAGACGTTTCCGGATTGTATAACTTTCAATCTTGGCTACTTGATGGAATTGACCTTCACCAACACCATCTCTATAGAAAGGAATACGAGATGGCAAAGGTCCACGCACATTACGATATTCTTCAAGGGCTTTAACCACGTTCAAGGCAAGTTCAGAAGGTCCGGCACTTGCAAAACATGAACCGGAAATAATTGCTGCCGAAAAATTCCGCGGAACTAAACTCCGAACACGTTTTCTTGTGGTGGAAACTCTCTGACTTGTAAATTATTACTGCTTATTTAAATCAATTTTATCAAATTTTCATTTATCTATCACTTCTGATCTTGACGCAAAATTATATGATCGCAGTCTTTATATCATAATTTCTGAGAAAACAATTGCAGCCGTGCACGAACAGATTTGCGTTTTATCAATTCATTTCCACGAAACTTCGGAGCGTTACCCTTTAAAAGTAACTGTATCACCTTAATTGAGATCAAATAATCGCAGTTTTAAAACTTGTTCACGTGTACATCCACAAAATAAACGGAAATTATTTCCCATGGATCTTGAATTAGATGATTATGAGTAGAGAAAAGTTCCACATGAAGAAACGAAAATTGCTCCTCATTTGGCTGAGCGTAAAGTGGTGCTGTTGAGAGTTCCTGTTTTATAGTTGGAGCTACTTCTAGTGGAAGTTTGTAGCCTTCGAAGTTGGACTTGATAAAACTCCGATCTTGCCGTAACTCTATAAACTTTAGTGGCATTTAAACTTATTTTGATTCTTCTTGCAAACAGGGTGTCGAATTTAACATCCGGCTTAAGAAATTAAAAATAGTTTTCCTTTAATAAACGTCACATACCAGAATAGTTCACTTATATGTCCCTTATCTTTTTCATTGCTAATACGATGCAATATAAAGTTAACACGTTTCTCTCCTGATACCATATCCAACCTTGCGTCACGAATTATGAAATTCATTTGGTCTGGTGAGATCTCCGACTTGAACACTACTTTCCATTCTGCAGTTCGAGTGCGAGTATTTGATTGCATCCATCGCAAAATAAGCAATATTTTTCAGAAAGGAACTTAAATGACACATTATAGTCCCCAGATTGTCTTGAAGATATCGATGGTAATTTGTAAACAGGACTGAGAGGCTTAGGTCGACCGAGTTCCAGGCAGTAGGAGCTTTTCTGCATGTTCCCGTGTCTAGGTAGAAGCAGATCTCACCATGTATTCACTGAAACTCGACCGACGCTAAAATAAATGCACACCCTTTTGCACACACACCGATTATTTTCTGAAATCATTTCTGTAATTACTTAGTGAAACTATACATGTACCCTAACGTACCATTCGTGAATTCCCTCGAATTCACATTTGCTCTGGCGCACTGACAGCTAACGATATGCTCGTCCAGGTTTAGCCCACGAGTCGCGATCGAGGCGATACAAATTTATGCACTGCTAAAGCACACTTATCGATGCAAATCTCTAAGAAATCGAAATTACTAATACTTTTGCGCTCGAACAAAAGAAATATCATTACCGTTGGAGCAATGTCGACCTGCGAGCTGGCAATCACAACCACCCACGTGCGTCCACTCACTGACGTTTGCCCTTCGACTCCATGCGTCGAGGAACATCGCAACACCTCACACCCACCTTTTGATGCAAGCCTCAAGGTAGGTTGCATACGATTTTTCCCATGTGTGGGTGCGCACAACTAATGGATACTGCGTAATAATATATCGTAGTTTTTCTTTGGTATCATGTTGATTGGAAACAAAATCGGTGTGCGAGGCGCTTATTAGTTTTGGATTATTTTAAAAAAAAGAAGACATAAGATATTTAGAAAAGAAAAATTCTACGCTGAATAATCATTAATGTCTACTTGTCGCCGCCTATCGCAATATGCGTTTAATTGAACTGTCTTCCTTTTTCTAGTAATAGTCTCAACCTTCCGGATCACCATGCTGTAGAGGTGACGGAGATAGGAAAATTTTAGAGCAGTTTGACAGGGTAACTGCTCTATTACTACAAGTCTTCTCAGAATAATAATAGAATATCAGGATGTTTTTCATTTCGGTGATGAAAACTGCGTGTTAACAATTTTAACACTCAAAGTTTAAATGTAACCGATAATATACCGGTTTACACTAAGAATTATCGACTTGCTAATTCTCAGTGCGATGAGATTAAAGGACAGGTCCATAACTTACCGTTACTATTGGTATCAAAGAAAAATGATGGTAATGAAAGGAAATGGCGTTTAATTGTATATTTTCGGAGACTTAATACTAAGACAGTCAAGGGTAAATTTCCTTTATCTAGATTAGATGATGTCTTAGATAAACTAGGCAGAGCTAGATATTTAAAGTCTTCATAAGATTAAAGATATTCAATCTTGAACTTAATTTTGGTAAATGTCAGTTTTTAATGACAGAAGTCGTCTACTTAGGTCATCTTATTACTAAAGATGGTGTAAGAACTGATCCTTCCAAGTACTAAATAATCAAAGATTAACCAATTCCGAAAAACCCGGATGAAATTCGTAATTCGTTGCATTCTGCAATGACTATAGGCGTTTTATTCCCAATTTCGCGAGCATCGCAAAATATCTTCATTCACTTCTCAAAAAGAAACCGTCTTTTATATGGGATAAAACATGTCAAAATGCATTTAAATCATTATAATCAAAATTGACATGGTAGGCCCATTGAGACTCTCTTAATCATTTTTTTTATACGAGTATTCTCACAATGAAGAATGGCTTAGTGGTTAGAGCACTAAGCCCGTAAGCCGAAGGACTCTGGTTCAAGTCTCGTCGGCGTCAACGAGATTTAGTTCGAGTGGTTCTTCGGACGGACTATAAGCCTGTTCAGTTACGATATGTGCTGGTTTAAATCAGAAGATATCGCAGCTGGGTGGACGGCTACACGGCCAAAGCGTGATAATGATCATATCACCTTGTGGAGTGCCGATACATTCGATCATGACAATGAGATACTTTAACTATCTCTAAGCGTAGGCCCGAAAGGGGCTGTAGGGCTACAAAGAAGAAGATTCTCACAATGCAATGTGAATTATAGAAATTTCTTGTTGGCATCCCAATTGAATCTAAGAACGCGAGTACTCTAGCGACGACCTTATTGAAAGATTTTATTCTTAAATATGGACAATTTGGAGTTTTGAAATCAGATAGAGGTACGGAATTTTTAAATGAGCAAATGGAAGAGATTTGTAACTTATTGCAAATAGAACAAATATTTTCAACACCATACCATCATGAGACTCTAGGAATATCCCCATTGATCCAGGTGTAGTCGAGAGAAACCACAGGGTTCTCAATGAATTCTTTCGCTCATTCACAGAAGACTCTGAATGGGATATTTGGCTTCCATATTATACCTTCGCTTTTAAAACATCACCTAATGTAAATACTGATTATACACCATATGAATTAGTTTTCGGAAAATTAGCATAGTTACCAAATGTGAGAAGTTATCTCCAAAATCATACAATTTTGAAAACTTTGCTAATGAATTAAAATTAAGAATCAAAACAATTGTAAATAAAACAAATGAAATAATAGACAAAGTTAAAAAGAATGGATTAGGAAAACAAGTAGATGTTACTCTATTAGATACTGAAATAGGCAATAATTAAGAATAATAATCATAAGAAAGCCCAAAAACCATATATGGGTCCATTTATTGTTAAAGAAAGAAAAGTTGTAAGTTCCATAGTTGGTGTGAACGAAGTATTAAAGGAGTTACATAATAATCATTTAACCCTGCATCACTAAATATTAGTCTCTCAGACTACACACCCCACACGGTTACGATATTTATGCATGTTCTCGATCCTTGCCCACCCCACCGCACACAGTACCTTCCTTAATTAGCTATTTAGTGACCCGCCAGTTATCATTACGCGTGTACGTTGTTTCGAGATTTTGGGAAATATTAGTTTCTCAGAATAATATATAGTGACTACGAGTGAAAATTGAGCCAAGGTATGTTACATGTTATTTTTATTTTTTAATTTTTTTTTGTGTGTAAATAAATTATTTTTGAATTAAATTATTTCTTGTTATTATTCATAAAACATGTATGTAAAATGTAATGATGTAATTTTTTATTATTATATGGTTATTTCCATGAGCTATAAAATTTATGACGGCGTGTTTTTTTTTTGCATAGATGAATTTGGCAAGAAATCAAGAAAAGATTTAACAAATTTTGAATCAGTCTGACAGCGAGACCGATGAAGAAGTTCATCGGCAAATATGTGGTGTTTCAGATTCAGAATGTGAAGACAACGTGGAAATCGAGTTACATTGGTCGACTGACGAAAGTCGAAATGAGTCATCAATTTTATCGGATGAGGATTTTCTTGTTATCAGACGTGATCGAAATATAAATCGTATAGAAGACACGGATGATGATTTTCCTCTCAGTGGGGAGTCCCATCAACATTCAGCTTCATCGTCACGATCAAGCTATGTGGTACATCCAGGTAAGAGCTACATTTATGGAAAGAATAAACATAAGTGGGCATCTAACCCACGTAATTCGAGTACAAGTCGAGTACGACAAATAGTGGTAACATGCCCCTGGCTACATATTTCGTGAAGCAGCTTTGTGAACCTATATACGGAACAAACCGAAATATAACCATGGATAACTGGTTTACTTCTGTCCCACTCGCTTCAGAGTTATTACAATCTCCTTACAAATTAACTATCGTCGGTACGTTGCGCAGCAATAAACGAGAAATCCCTACAGAGATGAAAAATTCGAAAACACGGAATATCGGCACTTCTATGTTTGCTTTCGATTCAGAAAAGACTTTGGTTTCGTATAAGCCTAAGTCCAATAAAGTAGTTTATTTACTATCGACTGCTCATGACCAGCCGGATATAAACCCTGATTCAAAAAAACCAGAAGTGATTCATTTCTACAATAGTACTAAAGGAGCGATCGACACCATAGACCAAATGTGTACAGTCATGAGTTGCAGTCGTAAGACCAATAGATGGCCTCAATGCATATTTTATAATATTTTGAACTTGTGCATGGTCAACAAAGTAGATGTTAATCTAGTAGATACTGAAATAGGCAATAATTAAGAATAATAATCATAAGAAAGACCAAAAACCATATATGGGTCCATTTATTGTTAAAGAAAGAAAAGTTGTAAGTTCCATAGTTGGTGTTAACGAAGTATTAAAGGAGTTACATAATAATCATTTAACATTGTACAAATGTTTGTAGTGAGGTTCTGTATTTTCAGTGTTTCGTTTAATACAATAATACTCTCAACAATAAAAACATCTGAAATTACAAAACAATAAATAACATAAAACATTAATTGTAAATCATATCCAATAATTCACCTACCAAAGCATACGCAATATTATCTAATAAGTAGAACACGCTTGAACTGTAATGCAATTCTTAACTCATTAATCAACACTCAACAATTCTTCGCTTTTACTTTCTTCCGCATTCTGAAAGGTAAACAAAAACATTACCATGTGCATATGTGCATTCTTATGGTCAATACACATGCTCTTGAAATCATAAGAACATATGCATTTGTACGTTCCATTGATTGTATCGATGAACCGAATAACAAGTGCACACAAAAGGAAAATAAAAGTGTCAATTGATTTGTGGGCCACGAGACCACACAAATTGTGTGTTGACTAATGAGGGCATAAGTAATAAATTATATGATTTAAGTTTTTAGAAATGGTATAAATAGTTTGTGAATTTTGGGTTCGGGATCAGAAGGTTCTGACCCGTACAAAAATAAAGATTCGGCCATTGAATTACTTTGGCTGGCATTTATTAGAATACGTGCGAAGTCTTTCTGTTCAATACTTATTTGCCTGGACTTTTCGGCCGAACTTAGCAGATTTGTGTAGCATAGAAGCTTTGCTTTGGTGCTAAGTCTAATTTGGCCAGATTGACGATTCTCAGGTAAATTTTGAATATTGATTTTAATTTGCAAAAGGTGCAACACTACAATTTATCCTGTGGTAATCACTACAAAGTCTCCAAGATTCATCACATTTTGTGCCAGATATAGCAAACTTGATTGCAATATCCCTGCTTGACCATGTACTCAAATTCCTTTTGTGCGATCGATAGTTTCTCTAGTTGTAGTCTTCATGCTCACTCAGTAAATTTCCTCGGGTGTATGTAATATGGTGAATTTATATATTTCTAAAGTTACCGCTGGAATCTCCTTAAGTTGATCCGACTCTTTAGGAAATCCGTTTCTCGTAATACTTAATGTGCCTGGATAGGTGATTGGGTTGGATTGCTTTGGTTTCGAGAGGTCCTTACAGGATATGTGGCGTATTTCTTTTGTTATTGTTTCCTCTGAAACCATGTGGTAACATAACACTGATGTAGCTGTTCTTTAACTACAGCCTTTTCGACAGAGATTCTGATAACAGCGCCGGCGTTTGTGGTTAAATTCCGACAGTTTGTGGTGGAATTTAACGGGCGTGTGTTAGGGGCCTACAACTTGAAGATTCCTTTGCAGAATAATTCTGTTATGCTTTGCTATTGTACGGCTGGCATAAGCTTTTGGTTGTCTTTTCCCATTTTCCTCTGAGATAGAACTGCATCCAATGCTTCTGTATAAATACATCAACTTTCATTTCCCAAAATACGAACCAAGAATTCACAAAATATAAATTCATGGAATTCTATTTGAAATGAATACAATGTATAGTAAACCATTCTTTCAATGAAATAGTAAACAAATGAGTTCCACATGCAGACATATCGTCAGCATTTTAATCGTATTTTAATCTAAACACATTGTCCATCTACCTAAAGTAAGCATACATGTGCACAATAAGCATAATTGATATTTGATATATATGTTTTGAGCTCGAGTGCAGACATTGTCACGCGTGGATTCCACTTGAATCTCGTCAGCATTTTTTGTCAACAAAGTTGTTATGTATTTAAGAGTTGGAAGGAGGAAAATAAAGTCACTAGTCATTTAAAATTCAAGGTGTTTTGTATTTAGTTTTGTGGTGTTCGAGACTGTTTTTTTGAGGTGCACACGTTCAAGCGCGTGGGTCATATTCAGCTGCAGATAGCCAATCAATAAAGAATTGATTGGCTCAAGGTGCTCCCGTGTTTTGGTACAAACCAGCCGTCATTAAAAACAAAATTGTTATTCGCGTAAGGCTAATTGGTTAAAGTGCCAATTAGTTCTCATCGCTTTAATCAATTGGTTTTGCACCAATTGATAATAGCCACAGCACTGCTGTGACTTGCGTCGAATCCAACAAGGATCAATTTAGCGCGTGCAGTCAATTGGTGTTACACTAATTGACTTGGTGTCGCGAACATCTTGAAGGAGTCGACAGCTTCATTGCAAGCACCTGTGGTGCGGTTAAAATGTTTGTTGATGTCAGAGTAGGCTGGTAGAGTTGGATTGAGAAGTGTGGTTTAAGGAGCTAGAATGTCTCCTAGCAATCATCTAACCAAGCATATTATACGCCTTTTATAAGAAATTTGGCTACTTTTGAAAAGTTTTGTATAAATATACGGTCATATTTAACCAAATCTAGGAATGATTGTATCCTCCTAACAGTCTTTGGGATAAGAAATTTTTGAACACAACTAGTTTAGCCAGCTTGAGAATTGGGGCCTTTTTGGTTATAGCGATATATTATTTCTCTGAGTTTAGCAATGTGTTCGAGCAGACTTTCCCAGTAGATCACTATATTGTCTGGATAAACAAAATAATCAAAATCGCTGGAATGTAGCTGCATTGTCTTTAATCCAAAAGGCATGGGCTTACACTCATAATGCCCATAGCTTGTGCTAAAAGCTATCTTGGGTTGATATTGCAACTGAACAACGAATTGGTGTTAGCCACTAGCTAAGTTCAGTATACTAAAGTAGCGTGAATATCCCCATTGACCCAGGATGTCCCTAATGCGATACGGGGGAAAAGCGTTTGCGACAGTCTTGTCATTCAGTTTCTTCAAATCGACAACTACATGCCATTTGTTTTTTTCATCAGCTCCCACTTTTTTGTTACCACTAAAAAAGGGAGTACTAAGGATTATCGTTTAGTTAAAAGATATTGTCAAGTATTTCCTTCAGCTGTTCGTTAATGATTTCGTTTTGTGACGGCGCCAACTCATATATTCTTTTATTAATGGGGACTGATTCGCGATCAAAGGTATCTCATGCTTAATACCATTTGTGTGAGTAAGTTTATCTCCTGAAAAGAAGAATACATCGCTAAATTCTTCTTGTTTTATTTTTTGCTTTAGCACTAAAGCCCCTTTCGAGTCTTTGCTTAGTATCTTAGTATCTTATTATCTTAATCGAATATATCGGCAACTTGGGAAAGTGATATGGTCAATATCACGCTTTGGCCGTGTGTCCGTCCACCCAGCTGCGATACATTCTGATTTTAAACCAAAACGTATCATAACTGAATGGACTTATAGTCCGTCCGAAGAATCACGCGAACTAAATCTCGTTGACGCCAACGAGACTCAAATCAGGGACCTTTGGCTTACGGGATGAGTGCTCTAACCACTACACCACGCGGACTACATAATTGTATTATAGTCATTCTAATTTTAAATTCAATCGTTATAAATTTTCTAAAAAACAAAATACATCTTTTAAGTCATTGAAGAACTCAAAAACACAATGTGGGCCAATAAAAGCAAATTATTCTTACTTATGGAATTGCTTGCAGCTACATAAATGAGTTGCATGCATATTTTTAATAATAATTTTTTTGAAAAATTATTAGAGGAGAAAATGTTAGAAGAAGGTGGTTTCGAAGTGTGCACTAATTCTCCTCAGGCCATCACTCTTAGATACACACCGGTGATGGCGACCACCATGCTTAGAGGTGAAGGAGTTAATTTTAATTTTTCTACTTATGCGAACTCAATATGTTTTTTGTATCTGCAAGTTATGTTCAAGGTAAATTTCTCTTGTAAGTACTTGTATTAGCTAAACTTTAATTGGATCATTTCACCCTTTTCACATCAACTTAATGTAAATTTATACGACAAATTTGCTCTACATTGAAGCTTTTCTAACGTCGTGCGGATATCGATCACTCTTTCGGATGGCTCCGACAGCTTTTTAAATTACTTATGGAATTGCTTGCAGCTACATAAATGAGTTGCATATTTTTAATAATAATTTTTCTGAAAAATTATTAGAGAAGAAAATTGCAGTGAAGAAGGTAAGTTCAAAAGTCCGTAAAGGACTGCAGCGATGGTCTGCTGCCTCGGCAGAAGAAGGTGTCAGTATCTACCGAGAATGCCCTTGTCTGGGGGCGCGTGAATGCGCTGGCAGGCTAAAATTGCGGTGTCGTGGGGCGGGTTCATTCCCCCAGCATAAGGACCCACTACAAAGAATTTCGCATTCACGAATTTCTGGGGTCGAGAAAAGCAAGGCAACCGAAGTCGCAAAAATCGTAGGCAACTGCACCAGGGGCAACTGACTTGTTCATGGAACAAGAGAAACAAGTAAGAAGAAGTGGAAGCAGGGTAACCTCGTCCTAACCCGGTGAGGCTCATGGCCCACAAATGAGAGAGGGGCAACCGGGTGGTGATGGAGCCCCCGCGCACCCACCCAACCGGATTAAAATCCATAATTGTTGCAGTGGCCAGGTATTCCTCTTCTGAGTGGAAAACTCATACAACTTAACTTGCATAAGCCTTCCCATCAGAAGAGAAGTACCCCGGTGACCAATTTATGCCATAGAATCATGCAATTCGATTACATAATCATATGTCATAAAGAGCCACTCAACCCGCGCCGTCACCTGAAACAAAGGAGTTAATATGTACCCGGCGGCTGGCTCTTGTTTGGTGGTGTGAGCCTGTAGTGAATTTGGGAGTTTCCATAAGTCCGTGAAGGACTGCAGCGATGGTCTGCTGCCCCGGGAGAAGAAGATGGAGGTATCTGCCGAGAATGCCCTCGTCTGGAGACGCGTGAATACGCTGGCAGGCTTGCATTGCGGTGTCGTGGGGCGGGTTCGTTTCCCCAGCACGAGGACCCACTACAAAAAAAATTTCGCATTCACGAATTGGTCGATAGCTCAAAAGGCGACCGAAGTCGCAAGAATTGTAGATAACCTCACCGAGGGAGATGTAACTTGTTACGAGAACAAGTGAAACCTGAAAAGAAAGGCGAACTTGGGGTGACCTCGTCGTTACCCAAATAAATTCATGGCCCACAAATGAAAGAGGGGCAACCGGGTGGTGGTGGAGCCCCTTCATACCCACCCAACCGGAATAAATCCATAGATAACTTGTTGAAGTGGCCAGGAATTCCGCTTCTGAGTGGAAAACTCATACAACTTGAATTGTATGAACCTTCCCATCAGAAGGGGAGTACCCCGGTGACCAATTTATGTCATAGAACTATACAATTGGATTGCATAAATCTATGCCATAAAAAGGCACTCTGCTTGGGCCACTCAACCCAACGACGTCACCTGAAACAGAAAAAGGAATTAGTTTGTACCCGGTGGCTGGCTCATGTTTTGAGGTGGAAGCCGGCCACCGTACCGGGTCCAATACTCGGTTAGATAAAACGAAAGGGAAAGACCGACGGTTAACGTTTAATAATTCATTTTTTTATTTCAACTACTGTAACAATTGTTTGGTTTATAATTAATCGCATGGATGTTATAATGCACATGTGTTGTGTGTAACATTTACTTTAATTCAAGACACAAATGTTCATTGATTTAATTTACTTTACTCTAGTAAGCCATCATTTTGCTTTCGTTTCGTTTGGTAATAAATATATTTTTAATAATATATACACAAAGAAATTAAAATGGTACTTACATAGCCTTTTCCGACGACGAGCGCTCGTTGACGAAGCCGGGGTGTAAGTCCTAGAAATGTTTTGTTTAAAAACAAAATTTACAAGTTCATGCAGCGAAAGTAAAGGAGGTTCGAATACAGATCCCATGCAATTGTCTCGAGTTACACGACATTAAGGTTGACCAATTCTCTAAACGACTGTTCTCTTCTGACTTATGTTTTTGCTCCTTCACGTCCGACGATACGCGATACGTGCCCTGTGTGGGAAATACTTTCTTTTCCAATTTCTCGACACTTGCAGAATATAATTTGCGATCCAACTTTTCCGTCACTTGAGATTTCAGAGTTCTATTGTATCTTCGAACTGTGACTTTGTCAGTACCACGAATTTCACTGGTTTCGATGTAAACTACGCTCGGAAACACTGATCGCGACAAAAAAAACGACGAACTCGGCATGAAATTGGGCCCATTACTAGCGGACGAAATTCAAATTGTAAATAATACCAATATTTCACGATTACTAGTTTCGATCAATTCATTTACTTTCGTCTTTCAAATCAGATTTTAAAATAATATATGAATCTCAACAAAACTAATTCAAGGAAACAACCATTTGCATATTTTTCTCGCTACACTTCTCATAAAATGAACTTCTTTCATTCCCTATCCTACACTTCGTGTTAATTAATTGAATTTAAAGTGTCGTGCTACACATTCTACTTTAAAAATAGAAGCTCCTAGCTTGCTTCGAACCTTCTCCTTCATTCGGTCTGTTTGCGTATTCTCTTTCTTCCACTTCCAAAACACAAAATTTCAATGTTTTTCTTTAACTTAGTTCGATTTGATCTCATGGCACAATTTAAATTTGTAAGAGCCGAACAAACGGAACAAAATTTCGATTAGTTTCAACCATTCAAACCGAATGCCGGCTAGAATTTTTAACATTTTCGCGAAAAGCATAAGGGACTATCACTCCGCTTAGTTGAGAAAAAACGCGCCGCGATCAGCCCAGCCACCTTACTCGCTTGTTCAATTCCGACTCCCTAATCCAGAACTTCGAATTTCTTCGTGGTTGCGTTGTTTGCTGACATGCTGACAATGTCTCAGTTTCACAGAACAACGGCTTGAAAATCGCTACCAATCCAGCCATATTCCCTAACAACATTGCATTCCGACATGCATACTAAAAAAGCTTATGGTATTTCATTTGGAACAAATTCATTTGGTTTGGATATCCGCGCACTCTTGCAAAAATGAGGCCCCAATTAAAGTGAATCACACTTCACCGTGAATGTAGTCACGACTTTCCCACAATTTTTCCCGACAGAATTTACACACTGAATATTATCTATGCGACCCATTTCAAGCAACGATTTCTTTCTCTCTTTCTCTTCATCTTCCGTCCCGTACACTCCTAGAACACTTAACTCCTCGCATCGGCACCATACCAGCGGACGTCTCTACATCACTCTTTTGCCTTCGCCTAGTGTGTACCGTACGTACGGGACGGTTGAGGTATTCTAATGTCGGACCATACGAAGAACAGGAACATTATTTTTCACGATAATTAAAACTATTAGCGAGAGCCTTTTAATGATAAATGTGAGTAAACTTACGAAACACACTCGCACGGAAAGTCTTCTAAACCGCAGTCAAAACAAAACGCGACCATAGAATTAAAATCCCGCAGACACCACGCTCAAAAGCAGTGGCTGTTCGTTTCGTACTCCCTGCCGGCCGGTGCACTTTTCGTCGCCGTGTCTGTAATAGATCCGACCCGCTCGACCTCTCAAACTCGACTCCTCGATCTTTAGCTGCTTGTTGAAGACGAAGTAATTGTTGCTGTTGCTCTTTAATACTCTGAATATTTCGATTTGATGCTTCTAATTTGGCTTGAAGCTCTTCGTATGTTGGAGTGTTTGGTATGCTTGCCGAATGAATACTTGTAACTGGATCAGCTCGTGTGTCATTAGCCTTGTTAAGGTTTTTTGAAGTAAGTGCAAGAAAATATTGAATGAAATTCAATCGTTGCTCCCACGTGAGCTCACTATCGAGATTGGCTAAAGTCTGATTGGTATCAGACTGATGATGATGATGATGCTGATCGTGTTGTTGGTTATGACTAGCTATTGAGTTAAAATTTGCCGCGTTTAGTTGATAATGTTGGGATCGTGGATTTATTGGCGCATAATTGTCTTCGTGCAGGGTTGAATTAGGCGTTGTAGGAATCACAACACCGATAGCTTGGGAAGTTAAACCTGATGCACTATTACTTGAATAGTTTATAGGATGTATGTTGCTTATGTTGGAGGATGTAATGGTTGTTTGAATATCGCCGTTGTAATCTCTGTTTGGAGAGCTGCGCCGCGGTAATGGTCTCACCGGCCAACAGTATCTTTGATTCTCGTGTAAGTTTAAATTATCTAATTCATAGCACGTGGGATCCAACTGTTCTGTATGCGGCTGCTCGTTGCTGTTAGATCGCTTTGATGTAGTCGCATTTGTCGTAGATGATTCAGCCACCGATAATAAATAGTCATTGAATTCGTTTAACTCTCTTCTTGTTGGAGCGACAATTTCAGTGTTTTTTGCGATGAGCCTGATATGGAATGTGGATTTTTGTTTGAGCTCGATGACTTATTTTTCATGCGAAAACAGAGCGAGTGTTGCGATGGGGAAGGTGACTGAATGGCGACCCTTGTTAAATTGAGTTTGTGCTGTGTGCCTGTGGCAGCGCTGGCTTTTAGAGCCATAGCTCCTCGGTTATTACAGGGCAGCTAATTTTCTCGCAATCCCAAGGCGATGCGGATTGCGAAAAAGGAGCTGAAGGATCTTTCTGTGTATCATGGGTTGGCTTCGAGGTCGGGACTAGAGATGACGGACACTTAAAGAAAAACACAATTGACAGACGGACAGACTGACTTATGTTTTGTTTGGCCGGAAGTATACAAACCTTGCGCGTTTTTTGAAAATATATGCGGACGGACAAACAGACGTGACTAATTATCTATCGGCGCAGGTCTTTTGCGTGGTATATCCCTACTTCTTTTCCCGATGGGTCCGTTATCAGGTAACGGTTAGGTCCCATTACCTTTTTTATGCGGCTTTTCAAGAATCGCCTGTCCAGCTTGGCGTTGTAATGCCCCGCGGCGTCACTTTGGCGGAAATTTCGCCGGAAAACTTCATCTCTTTCTTTGAAATTAGCAGATCGTGACCGGAGATTGAACTGCGCTTCATTTGCGCTGCCTGCGGCCTTAATCTTCCGTCCGATTTGTTGGCGGAGGTCTCCTAAACGTTCGTGGGGCTCCAGCGCAACGACGGGGTCTCCCAAACACTTTAATTGCCGTAACAGCCGGTATGATTTACCGTGGCAAATCATGTGCTGTCCAAAGGCGGCAAAGTAAGGGGCGACACCGGTGACGGAATGATACGAGGATCGCAGGGCGCATGTGATGACAGACAATCGCCGATCCCAATCTTTTTGAGATGGGTGGACGTAGGAACGGATCGCGGCCAATAGAGTGCGTTTCAACCGTTCCGATGCGTTGGACTGAGGAGAGTATATGGGCGTCAGTTGGTGTTCAACGCCATACTGCTCATGTAGGCCCTTAAACTGCCGAGACCGGAACTGTACTCCATTGTCTGAGTACACACTCTCTGGAACCCCGAACACATGGAATACCCGGTTCTCTAAGAATTTCACGATCGATGGAGTTGTGAATTTACGGATAGGTTCCACCATTGGGAACTTTGAAAGCTGGTCTAGAACGACTATAGCTCCGATGTGTCCCATGGAAGACCGAGGATATGGACCGAGTAGATCGATGTATAGACGTTGGAATACGCGTTCTGGGACGTTGAGTTGACCCATAGGAGGTCGAAGAGGCTGGTTGGGCGCTTTGGTGCCTTTACAGGTCTCACAGGCACTCACGTAGTCTTTGACCTGAGATGCCATTTTAGGCCAAAAAAAGTATTTCTTGAGTCGCCGTAACGTCCGACCGTAACCTCCGTGGGCACTTAAAGGATGGTCATGTGCGCGGAGGATCAGATGTTGTGTCAATTCCTCCGGTACCCAGAGTTTCCAGGACTCTTCTTCCTGCTATGGATCACCAGTGGCGTATTCATTTCGTCTATACACGTAGCCGTCTATTACCTTCAAATCAGGCAGCTGCGGTTGTTGGGTCGCTATGGTTTGCCTCAACTCTTTGTAGCTTTCTGATTCGAAATGTGGGCTGTCCAAATCTATTTCGCTGGGGTCCTCGTCATTTATTGTCAATTCGGCTCCCTCTGGGGAAAACATCCGTGAGAGAGTGTCGGGTACGATGTTCTGGGTCCCTTTCCGGTGTTTGATGGAAAACTTGAACCCTTGCAGTTTAAGAGCCCATCTGGCTAGGCGTCCATTTAAATCTGCTTGGTTCATCAACCATTGTAGTGACGCGTGGTCCGTGATGATCTCGAATTGGTGGCCCTCGATATAAGCTCGGAGTTTCTTCACAGCCATTACCGCTGCCAAACATTCCTGCTCGGAAACAGTATAGTTTCTTTGGGCCGAATTCAGCTTGTTGGACATGAAGGCGATGGGAGCTTCCTCTCCTTCGTCGGTCAATTGCACCAGCATGGCTCCTACTCCATGTTGACTTGCGTCACAATGAATGGAGAAGGGCTTCGTGAAGTCGGGGCTGTGCAAAACAGGAGCTGATGTGAGGGCTTGTTTTAGCTCTTCAAATGCCTTTCGGCTGAGTTCGGTCCAAACGAACTTCCCTTTCCGCAACATGTCTGACAGGGGCGCTGAAACTGTTGCATAATTCCGAACAAACCTTCGGTACCAACCGCACACACCAAGGAAACGTCGTAGCTGCTTAACTGTTTTTGGTAAGGGGAACTCATCAATCGCACGAGTTTTGTCTGGATCCGTTTTGATAGTGCCATGTCCTATGACATGTCCTAGGTATCGGACTTCTTTCATGACAAACTTACTTTTCTGTACGTTGATGGTGAGTCCCGCCTTGCTGATGTGCAGGGCTACTTCTTGTAGAAGTAGGAGGTGTTGATCGAACGTTTCCGTGATGAGTAACAGATCATCAAGATACACGAACACTTGGTGTTTCAGGTGAGGTGGGATGACCTTGTCCATCAACCGAGTCATCGTTTGCGGTGCGTTACACAGGCCAAAGGGTATTGTGACGAACTGATATAATGGTCGTCCAGGCACTGTGAAGGCGGTCTTGTCCCTCGACCCCTCATCGAGTGGAATTTGCCAGAAGGCGTCTTTTAGGTCGAGACTGGTGATATAATTGGCTTTCGGCAGTCTCCCTAGTATTCCATCGATGAGTGGAAGAGGGTACGCGTCCTTGATAGTAACCGCGTTTACCTTACGGGCATCAAGACAGAGGCGGACTTTACCTGGCTTCACCACCAAGGTTACCGGTGATGACCAGGCACTTTGGGACTCCTCTATGACCCCCAACTCGAGCATCCTATCTAGCTCCGCATACACCAATTTCTCCATGGCCGGTGAGATGGCGTAGTGTCTCTGTTTAATCGGTTTACTATCGCCAACGTCGATGGTGTGTGAGACTAGGGTGGTGCGGCCAAGGCCTTGGGTAGCGTAAGATGGGAAAGCAGCGATGAATGCTTCCAGGCGTTGCCGTTGGTTAGGCGTCAGGTCATGGCTATCGGGAGTAGAAGTGATTTCGTTGACATATCTGGTTTTTAAATCTGTGAATAAATCTGAGGCCAGTCCAAAGCGAAGGACGAAATCGACGCCAAGGTACACATTCTGAGTCAAAGACGGAATAATGTAGAAGGTAATATCCTTCGTCTGACCCCTGAACGTCATGGGTGTGGTTAGTTTACCTCGTATAGGGTGTTTGGTGCCATCAGCTGTACTGATTTCAGTGCGCCAGGATTTAATCAAGTTCGGATAGTCTTGGAGCACCTTCGAGCCAAAGCTCGAGGCAAGACAACTGATACTGGCACCCATGTCGATCAATGCAAACACGGTTTCGCCCAACACTTTAATTGGATGATAAGGTCTGATCTCATTCTCAGCAACCTCCGAGATGTTACAAGAGTTTAAGGTTTGACGGCAGATGCGCACTCTCTTGCGGAAATTCCGCCAACGACGGGTTGACCATTTTGTCGTGCGCGGGCGGGAAGTGGCTACTTCGGAAGCAAATATTCGCTCTCGAGCCACCCGATATTCCTGCAGTCGAACATGATAAGGTTGTAGAGTGCGTATTTGAGGCTGCCGGGGTTCTTCTGGCAGTGACTGCGATGGTCGCTTCAAGATTGTCGTTGGCGAGGTCTCCGGAAGAGAGTAAACATCCGCAGTCATAGTGGTCATGGCTGGTGGGTTAACGTCAGGTTTGTAGGGGTGAGCAGCTGGCTGAGGAGCTACTGCGGGGTCTTCGAGTACCGCTGAGGTGGTCGGGTACTCGTTCGTCCGTTTTTTGGTGTGGCATCATCTGGGTAGTCCAGAACACAGGTGTTTGACTCCGTGCCTTCTTCCCGATCTGGGTTGTTGCAATTTAGTGCCACTTCGGCAATTTCACGTTGCGGACCCGACCTCGCATGTAGGTAAGGCCGTTCTTGGAGGTCTTCTTCAAGCCTCTCTAATCGACTCACGAACCTCAGTAGTGCTTCCATGTTCTGCGGGTCCGAGTCTACAACATGGCAACGAAGTTCCGGCTTTAGATTCCGTTTCAACACCCGCAGCAGTTGAGTGGAAGACATAGGCTCTGACAACTGGTCATTCAACCGAAGGATATCGGCTCGATATTGATGAAAGGGCTCGTCCGGACGTTGCCATCTGGCATGGATCTTGTCCAGGACACTCTCATCCATGTTGACCGTCGAGTATTCCATGCGGAGTACCTCCTTCAGCCGTGTCCAGCGTATTGATGGTGGGGCCGAATGAATCCGCCAGTACGTCTCGAGTGCTGCTCCCCTGAACAGCATTGGTAAGTATCCTGCCAGCACCGTGTAGTTGCCGGCCAACATCTCTTCGACTAAGGACTCCACGCGACCAATGAAGACTTCCACGTTCAGGTCGTTTGGCTCCCCGCTAAAATGTAGATTCCACCCCTGGACGATGCTGGGAATATGCTTCGGCTTCAGCATGTAGGGTTGCTCCTGCGGGGCCAGTGGACCTAGAGTCGGTAGTGGTATTTGGTTAAGTCGTGGCGGAAGATCCCAGGCGTTCCAAGGCTGGTATCGAGATGGTGGATCCGGATCCTCAGACGGATGGTAGTCGGTTCTCCGAATCTTGTTTGCCTTGTTTATGGTTGGTTCCTGAGGACGTCGTGCCGATCTGAACCGTTGTAGCGTCGTTTCTGTCTCTTTGCAGCGACGTATGAAGGAGTATATCCGTTCCACTTCCGTGTAACAATCACCACAGATTTGGTCTGGTGAGCCATCTTCAAAAACAATATTAATCTTGATGTACTCCTTCAGTAGGCTAACGACACCTATTCTCATCGCTTCATCGACGAAGCTATCACCCAGCGGGTACATTTCATCGCCGATCCTCAGGCAAAGTCGACATGCATTTAGAAAATCCATTATCCTAAAAACGTTGACGCTAATAAATAGATAGAAAAAAATGCTTGATGATGCTATAAAAGAAATAATTAAATATTATTAAGACAAAACACAAAAAGTGGCCGTCAGTGGCGAACTAAAGCGCAATCCTCACAAAAAAACACAAAGTGTATGATAAAAGTTCCAAAAAGTTTTAAGTTTGCAAAAAAAATATAAACGGTCTTTCCTTTCCGTCCTTCCTCCCAAGTATGGACACCAATGGCACAATCCTTCTAAAGCGTTTCAGGGACACTCTCTTGTGGCACCATGAAAATCAGGGTTCAGAAGTGATCCCTCATCCGCAAATTTTCTCAAGTTACGACTTGTCAGCCCAGGGTTGGATTCTAATCCACAAGCAGCGCGTGTCTTGTCATGGATAGTCATGGATTAGCTAATCAGCCAATCACATGAAATCAAAATCCATGTAATTTAAGACACCTAGGCACCGCTGGTTTGGGGAGCGAATCAGAATCCTCCGCAAAAAGTTGTTGGGATAATAACTTCCGAACACAAAAAGGGACTCTAATATCATTTGGCCTTACTAGTTATACAATGGTGGTAAACCACCAAAGTATAAATCAAAAGCAGGACCAAACGATATTGATGTCCAAAGACAACACACGTTCGAAAGTTACTACGCTTGCTGGGGCACGATCAACACCTTGTGGGGACACCTAGAGACGATGGACTGTCTCGTGCTCACGACTGATGATACAGCCGGGCTTTTCGGGCCCCATGTTGGGCGCCATTTCTAGTGAATAAAGAGTTTCATAAAGTCCGTGAAGGACTGCAGCGATGGTCTGCTGCCCCGGCAGAAGAAGATGGAGGTATCTGCCGAGAATGCTCTCGTCTGGGGACGCGTGAATGCGCTGGCAGGCTAGCATTGCGGTGTGGTGGGGCGGGTTCGTTTCCCCAGCACGAGGACCCACTACAAAAAAATTTCGCATTCCCGAATTGGTCGATAGCTCAAAAGGCGACCGAAGTCGCAAGAATTGTAGATAACCTCACCGAGGGAGATGTAACTTGTTACGAGAACAAGTGAAACCTGAAAAGAAAGGCGAACTTGGGGTGACCTCGTCGTTACCCAAATAAATTCATGGCCCACAAATGAAAGAGGGGCAACCGGGTGGTGGTGGAGCCCCTTCATACCAACCCAACCGGAATAAATCCATAGATAACTTGTTGAAGTGGCCAGGTATTCCGCTTCTGAGTGGAAAACTCATACAACTTGAATTGTATGAACCTTCCCATCAGAAGGGGAGTACCCCGGTGACCAATTTATGTCATAGAACTATACAATTGGATTGCATAAATCTATGCCATAAAAAGGCACTCTGCTTGGGCCACTCAACCCAACGACGTCACCTGAAACAGAAAAAGGAATTAGTTTGTACCCGGTGGCTGGCTCATGTTTTGAGGTGGAAGCCGGCCACCGTACCGGGTCCAATACTCGGTTAGATAAAACGAAAGGGAAAGACCGACGGTTAACGTTTAATAATTCATTTTTTTATTTCAACTACTGTAACAATTGTTTGGTTTATAATTAATCGCATGGATGTTATAATGCACATGTGTTGTGTGTAACATTTACTTTAATTCAAGACACCTCCTTCAATATATCTACAAATGTTCATTGATTTAATTTACTTTACTCTAGTAAGCCATCATTTTGCTTCCGTTTCGTTTGGTAATAAACATATTTTTAATAATATATACACAAAGAAATTAAAATTGTACTTACATAGCCTTTTCCGACGACGAGCGCTCGTTGACGAAGCCGGGGTGTAAGTCCTAGAAATGTTTTGTTTAAAAACAAAATTTACAAGTTCATGCAGCGAAAGTAAAGGAGATTCAAATACAGATCCCATGCAATTGTCTCGAGTTACACGACATTAAGGTTGACCAATTCTCTAAACGACTGTTCTCTTCTGACTTATGTTTTTGCTCCTTCACGTCCGACGATACGCGATACGTGCCCTGTGTGGGAAATACTTTCTTTTCCAATTTCTCGACACTTGCAGAATATAATTTGCGATCCAACTTTTCCGTCACTTGAGATTTCAGAGTTCTATTGTATCTTCGAACTGTGACTTTGGCAGTACCACGAATTTCACTGGTTTCGATGTAAACTACGCTCGGAAACACTGATCGCGACAAAAAAAACGACGAACTCGGCATGAAATTGGGCCCATTACTAGCGGACGAAATTCAAATTGTAAATAATACCAATATTTCACGATTACTAGTTTCGATCAATTCATTTACTTTCGTCTTTCAAATCAGATTTTAAAATAATATATGAATCTCAACAAAACTAATTCAAGGAAACAACCATTTGCATTTTTTTTCTCGCTACACTTCTCATAAAATGAACTTCTTTCATTCCCTATCCTACACTTCGTGTTAATTAATTGAATTTAAAGTGTCGTGCTACACATTCTACTTTAAAAATAGAAGCTCCTAGCTTGCTTCGAGCCTTCTCCTTCATTCGGTCTGTTTGCGTATTCTCTTCCTTCCACTTCCAAAACACAAAATTTCAATGTTTTTCTTTAACTTAGTTCGATTTGATCTCATGGCACAATTTAAATTTGTAAGAGCCGAACAAACGGAAAAAAATTTCGATTAGTTTCAACCATTCAAACCGAATGCCGGCTAGAATTTTTAACATTTTCGCGAAAAGCATAAGGGACTATCACTCCGCTTAGTTGAGAAAAAACGCGCCGCGATCAGCCCAGCCACCTCACTCGCTTGTTCAATTCCGACTCCCTAATCCAGAACTTCGAATTTCTTCGTGGTTGCGTTGTTTGCTGACATGCTGACAATGTCTCAGTTTCACAGAACAACGGCTTGAAAATCGCTATCAATCCAGCCATATTCCCTAACAACATTGCATTCCGACATGCACACTAAAAAACTTATGGTATTTCATTTGGAACAAATTCATTTGGTTTGGATATCCGCGCACTCTTGCAAAAATGAGGCCCCAATTAAAGTGAATCACACTTCACCGTGAATGTAGTCACGACTTTCCCACAATTTTTCCCGACAGAATTTACACACTGAATATTATCTATGCGACCCATTTCAAGCAACGATTTCTTTCTCTCTTTCTCTTCATCTTCCGTCCCGTACACTCCTAGAACACTTAACTCCTCGCATCGGCACCATACCAGCGGACGTCTCTACATCACTCTTTTGCCTTCGCCTAGTGTGTACCTTCTAATTTGGCTTGAAGCTCTTCGTATGTTAGAGTGTTTGGTATGCTTGCCGAATGAATACTTGTAACTGGATCAGCTCGTGTGTCATTAGCCTTGTTAAGGTTTTTTGAAGTAAGTGCAAGAAAATATTGAATGAAATTCAATCGTTGCTCCCTCGTGAGCTCACTATCGAGATTGGCTAAAGTCTGATTGGTATCAGACTGATGATGATGATGATGATGCTGATCGTGTTGTTGATTATGACTAGCTATTGAGTTAAAATTTGCCGCGTTTAGTTGATAATGTTGGGATCGTGGATTTATTGGCGCATAACTGTCTTCGTGCAGGGTTGAATTAGGCGTTGTAGGAATCACAACACCGATAGCTTGGGAAGTTAAACCTGATGCACTATTACTTGAATAGTTTATAGGATGTATGTTGCTTATGTTGGAGGATGTAATGGTTGTTTGAATATCGCCGTTGTAATCTCTGTTTGGAGAGCTGCGCCGCGGTAATGGTCTCACCGGCCAACAGTATCTTTGATTCTCGTGTAAGTTTAAATTATCTAATTCATAGCACGTGGGATCCAACTGTTCTGTATGCGGCTGCTCGTTGCTGTTAGATCGCTTTGATGTAGTCGCATTTGTCGTAGATGATTCAGCCACCGATAATAAATAGTCATTGAATTCGTTTAACTCTCTTCTTGTTGGAGCGACAATTTCAGTGTTTTTTGCGATGAGCCTGATATGGAATGTGGATTTTTGTTTGAGCTCGATGACTTATTTTTCATGCGAAAACAGAGCGAGTGTTGCGATGGGGAAGGTGACTGAATGGCGACCCTTGTTAGATTGAGTTTGTGCTGTGTGCCTGTGGCAGCGCTGGCTTTTAGAGCCATAGCTCCTCGGTTATTACAAGCCTGCCACCGTACCGGGTCCTATGCCCGGTCAAATCCAACGTAATGGAAAGACCGAAGGGTACGGGGTATTAATTCATTTTATTTTTATTATATTTATGATAAATATATCCCTTTTCTTTTTATTCGTTATTCTAATCTTTTCTTTTTTTCCTGTATATAATTTATAATTTAAACAATTTTTAAAATTTAATATTAATATAATAATATTTTTAATAAATTTTTTTTTATAAATGTAGATGGAATAAAAAATAGTTAAAATATTAATTGAAAAAAAAAACAAATTTAGAAAAAACAAGAAAGCCAATTCAAATTAAAGATATGAGGCAAAAAGGGCACTTACCCGCATGGTCCTCCGAGCGCTCGACGACGATGCAGGTATCCTCTACAATTCCAAATTAATTGAATGATGGCGATGACGTTTTGGGCAATTATTAAATTCTATGTAGTTTTGCTTAAGTGTGAATAACTTCATTAAGTACAAATATAAAATTTCCTTTCGACAAATTAAAGCTCCTTTTTCCACGAAAATTGCACAATTCTTTCAAATGTCTTGAATAACGACCGTTTCACTATGCATACGTTGTTATGGTAATTCGTATATAAAGTCTTTCCGTAAATTACTTATTTTGAAAAGTAATACTTTGCGTTGTGTTTGATATGGCTACTAAACAAAAGCTTGACTTTACTAGAAGGCACTTAAAAGACTTCCAAATAATTTGACCGCACTAGAACTATTTGAAATTTGCGCTCAGTTGCATTATTGTCTTAGGTATTTGCCGAATACGTGTAGGTATATACAATTAACTGAATAAGTTCACGCGCCGCAAATTTCACACTAATTTTATCTTATATTATATGGCACAAATTTCAATCAAACTAAATTCACTTCGTCGGTGACAATCGCATTTGTTTACTACCAACAGCTGCCACAAATCTCCGCTATGTCCATAACTGAACGTGAGCATTTTTCAGACCGACAAATATTTGATAGCGTCCATGCATTGCATTTAATATTTCTGCACGTTTTCGATGCTATTTTTATGCAATTATAGCATGTGAGCTGGGCAGTGACTCCCATGTCCACGCCAACACATGGCTGCTACACGCTAGAATATATCGCCCGCAAATATAATGGGCTCTCCTCGCCCGTCTTTTATTCGCGTCAACTCTGGTTATGCGCGCAGACACAGCAGTTGGTGAATTATTCGCTCGACTTTTTGCCTGCTTTTTCCCGAGATCCAAATAACCCCTTCAAGGTCGCACTGATCTCAATGCAGAAATCCTAACAAGTATAACGAACAAATCATCACTGTGCACAAGAATGACAGAGCGTCAACGAACGCAGCGGCAAATGCCGACGTATACACTCCCGAACTGGCTCCATCCCACCCGGCACGGCAACGTATTAATCAACGCTCCACTCACGAGCAGCACACAATTACAATCCTTTAGAAATACTTTTCCCATTTACATGGAAATCGCAAGTAGCGTTAAGTAGATGGTTCACTCATAAGAATTGTTGCAGTGTTCTATGAGTGTAAATGTATTTTTTCTTTTTTTTTTGTATGTCTAGGTTTCCGATGAGCTGAGCGAGAATCTGTAATTTCCATGCTTTCTAGTCATAACTGGATTTTCTATATGGAAATGATTTGCTGTTTGTGTAGTGAATTAGTTGATCTGGGATATATCATGCGTGAATTTCTTTTAACCCTTTGCCTGCGCCGAATTCTAATCGAGCAGTTTAAGTTATGCTGAATATAAAAAAAGATAAAATGTATAAATCGACATAAAAAAATAAAAAAAATAAAATTTAAATTCTACATTTGTATCCGGTTCTTGAATTTGAAAGAAAAAAGCCGGTTCAAACCGAGAGGAAAAACCCTCTAGTAAAACCGGTTTTTGAACCAAAAAAATCAGTTTTCAGTTAAACCGGTGTGATTTTTCCCATCCCTACTCTGCATGAAGTCTGTGCGCTCCGCTTGTTTTTCTACGCGCTGTTTTTCGGCCGATTTTCGCATTGGTCACCCAGAATAATTTTAATTTCAATTGACGGAAATGCATCGACAGTGCGTTCCAGGGTTCTATAAAATTCGTCCTTGATTACCTGCTGCTTATCAGACATTAAAGAATTTGGTCTCAATACAAATTTCGCAAATCCTTTTCTTAATGGGCTTGAAGTAAGGGTGCTGTCAATAGTAAAAGCAACTCCAAATTCACGGCTTTCGTGCAATTTCCTGCCTTTAAACACGGTGTGCGTTTGCATGTCACATGTGTCTTCACCGTGCCATCTGCTTTCTATCACCGCAATTATGTTGATTTTGTATTTCTTTATTTCATCCAGAATTTATCGCAGTACAACTGATCTGTTCAATGATCTAACACTCCAAGTTCCAAAAGAATAGTCCTTTATACGTTGCGATAGTCCTTGCCGTTTATACAATCCAATCCGAGGCTGTTGTCCGGGTTCTATGACAAGTGAATACTAAGTGGAGCGTTATTAGCGCTTCGACTTAGCCGCCTTTTGGTCCGCTAGTTGCTAGCCGCCACATGAGGATGCATCCGATGGGGGACCGAAAGCCCCACTCGGAGCTGTAGACCATTCAAGTCTTTGAAATCGTGCATCGTTGTCAGATTTCTATCAGTTACAAAAAATGATTTTCCATGCAACATATTGCACATCATGGCGACAAGTTGTCTGGGGAACTTTTCCTGAAGGAATTTTAAAATTCATCTGACTAAGCAAACCGTATCGACGGCTTTCTCCATATAAATGAGACGATCCAACACCTTTATTATTTAGTTCCTAACAGATGTCTGAAGTTACTTTCGTTGTCACATATATAGTCGAATGCCTGGAACGGAAACCAAACTGGCAATTCGGCATCACCTCATATTTCTCAATTTGGACGGCTAATGCTTTGTTTGGTATCACATCAAACACTTTGCCGATATTAGGCAGCAAGTTGATTGGTTGAAGACTCCTTTCCTTTCCTCAAGATCGAAAATACCTTGACCTTTTTCCATTGATTTGGGTAATATGAATTGCTCAACACGTTGTTGAACAATATCTAATAATTTCTCATAGGAACCTCAAGCAAATATCGTTGTACTATATTGGGAATACCGTCGATACCACATGATTTCTTACTCCTCATCCTGCCAAATATGAAAAGCAAGATTACATAGCTTACAAAATAATCAATAAGGTATCAGGTCAGAGGCCAATGCTTCATTGAAATGAAGAATCCGTTCGCCGTTCAAACTTAATTCAACAACTTTTGAAAGTATTAGTCGTATTATTAATCTCGATGTCAGCCCTATCTAGAAGATCTATCTCACTACTAGTGACTTTAAGATTCGAATCATTCACTCAAGACTTCTTACAAAATATACTATTCACTTTCGTAAACACGCCATCTAGATCCTGTGGGCTGATACCCCTCAGTTTCTCCCCCCATTGGCTACTAACTTCACTTCTGTAGTATAAACGGACTAAGTTCTGGACATTCTCAGGGTGTAATTTCAACAAGTGCAATGAGGGATGGTTGTTGTCCAAAAATATTCGATAAATATTGTTGACGCATGTAAGAAGAAGGCTTTTCAATCTTGTCAACTCAATGTTGTGATGATCGGTGTTTCATATCCTTCCAAATTGTTTCGATGTTTAATTTTGGGAATCATTTTCTCAATCTTTTTCAAAGTCAGCTTCAACAAAACTTCGACAAATAGAGATCTATTTCATCGTTACGAGTAGTTCGATTCCTATCATTAGAAACCATTGGGCAAGAGTTACCGCCGTGAGAAGGTGAAAATTGATTCTCGTATTCCCGATTAGCTTCTTGTAAAACGTTTCCCAATTTATTTTAGGGTTTTGTAAAATAATCATAGATCTTAAAATGACATTTTTTGCTTCGGGGGGCGAACAGGGAGCGGAAATAAATGAATTTAAAAAAATATTAAATTTGATTCACTAATTATTCGTTATAATTTTGGAATTTGGCATACAATTATTATTTCAGCCAGTGGAGTGATCGCACGTGGAGTGATTAGTGTAGGTGATAGGATTAAATTACGGCTGATGCGATAGAATCCTTCCGGATTGAGTTTCCAGGGTGTACAGGTGTTGATTGCGTGGGGAGCTTCGAAGTTGGTTTTGTGGAAGTGTGGGCAGGCGAGCTCAACTAGTGCGAAAAAGAACCAATTAGTGGTTAGGGAATATTTGCCAGTTGGGATCCATTATATAATTTTTACACTAACCATTGGATCGACTGAGCGTACAAAAAGGTGAAGGCATAGCGTGTGGCATCAGTTCGAGTCTTTACAGTGTACCAACCATTCCGAGGACCTTCAAGCTAGCCAATTGGCTCCTGGGGGCAGTTCAAGAGTTGGCGAATGGCACGTTCCTACCCCGTCTCCACAGATTAGCCGGGACCCCAAGGCCCCAGCCGGAATCGATTGGACGAACATAACAGCAGGCCGCTACTCTGGGGCGGTACGCAGTGACTCATCCCCCTCGTTTGGGCTTTTGCTTGGGCTCGCTTACTGACTTATTAGGCAGCTTGGCCAAGCGCGCAAGATATTATTAAATGCAAACAGGCGTTGGCCACAATCCGGGCGTTGCCACTATCACTTCTTCCAATGGAACCCAAGGACCGGTAGACATGTAACTCAGGGACCGGTAGACACATTCGTTACTGACGGCGTTGCACTAGAATGGTAGATTACGTGCTGGTGGCAGGGTGCTGTGCTATACGCTAACAGAAATTATGGAATAAGCTGTCGCCAAAGGTGGCTGTGCCAATCGCTGGTGGTAAATATAAATAAAATAATTAAAAACAATGGATCCAAGAAAAATTATTTAATTACTTACCCCAGTTCCCCACACCATGAGTGCTCGCCTGGAGAGAGGGCACTGAAAATTTAATATTTTAGTATTCTTGATACGTTAAATGCACGCAAATAAGGAAAAACGGCCACTGAGTCTTCAGTTGGTCGACAGCATATATGGCTAAACCGCACTCCAGCAATTTCCTTTACTTTATTTCAAATTATCGATACGTTGTGCTGTGAATTTCATCAGCAGGAATAAATTAATGTTTCTTAAAGCTTTGAAAAAAAACTCAGGAGCTTAACAAACTTTAGAAGCTGAACTTCAGCTTTCTTCAAAGTTCTCATATCACAAATCGTCTTCCACTTTTTTTGAAATGACTTCTTCAATTCGTCGTTTTTTTTAATTCTGTACTTCGATCTAGCCAAAACTAACCGACCTTCTTCATCCGCTTAGAACAACCACACCACGTTGTCGCGATCTTAAACTTTTCTTTTCGTTTTGCAATCCAAAAGTTGATTGACCTCCTATCAACCATTTGCCTCCCACACTTACTCAATTCCTCTCAATCCACCCGTTGGACCAGCTGTTCTTCCGGTGGTTAACCTTTGAGCTGATCCTCATCGCTTTCAGATTCCCACACTTTGCTCGGCATCATGAGTTCATTAATCTCCAACCTGAACGGAAATCCTCCACAAGCGGATCTTTCCCGCGATCATATCACTGTTAAGGTTCATTGTCCTTTATGGGAGATAGTGACTCCAACAGCTGTATCCACGAAAAAGACTGCTATTAAAAGGATTTCCGTACAGGCCGGGGATTAAACCTGAGCCACCCCACGACCGACACACGATACTCGCTCGCGTGCCAACTAATCCACGACGACCATATTTCGTTGTATCTAATTTGGCGACAAGAGATACATTTGCCTAGCTCAGCCGGTATGAATGTTAGTGTGATCATGCCGCCAAGTAGGGATGGGAAAAACCGCACCGATTTAACCGAAAACCGGTTCTTTTGGTTCGGTTTTTCCTGGAGGTGTTTTGCTGCCGGCTTAAACCGGTTTTTGTCTTTCAAATTCAAGAACCGTATAAAAAACCGGATGGAAATGAATACAAAAACCGGAAAATATCTATCTAGTTATCTCTAATGACCGCAGTCACCAGAGCAAAGCATATTTCAATGTTTTATAGTTTCTTGGTATTAGTTGACTGCTTCGTTTCAATGCGGTGGACTTCACTCGGAATGCGAATTGAAGTTAGCACGCGACTCATAATAAATGAAAAATGTTTGGCGACTGACTGAAGTAGCTTTCATCTTTATACTGTAAATAAACGACTTAGCTTAGCAGTAAGCTGTCGGCTTGAAATTAAATACCTAAGTCTCTTATTCTTTACTCAAAGATGAAATATCCTTCTGTTCATTTTGATTTAAATAATTTTGTGAGTAAAAAATTAAAAAGTCATTTATACCTAAAGTTAGTCAATGCACATAAAAATATAAATGTAATTTTGATTCGGGTTTATTTGAAAAATTTGCTACGAATAAAACTGGTTCTTTTGGCTGAAGAAAACCGCACGGTTAAACCGAAGATGAAAAAACCAGAAAACCAAAGAACCGGTGTTTTAACCGAAATACACCATCCCTGCCGCCAAGCAAATGCAATACCCAACTTAGCATCTCGGCAAGATTGTATCAGATAGAGCTTATACGGTAATTGCGATCAAAGAAATGAAGAGGAAAAAACGATTAATCAAGCAGACGCCTTTGTAATTAGGTGAAGTTTAAAGGTCACGATGCACTTGATTTTAAGCTAAATTAAAACAAACTAAAGATGAAATTGACATAGGAATTTGAATTTATGCGAAAACAATCGTTAAATTAAAAAGCAAAATAAGAAGGAAAAAATGGAAGAACGAACTTTAAAGTTATATTAAATTATAACAAAAATTCTTGAAAATTATAATGAAATTAGGAAAAGCAAATGCATATCTTAAAAATGAGAGGAAAAGAGCAATTACAACAAACTCCATTCGACAAAACCTTGCAAGGATACCGGAAGTCGGTATGATTGGAATGGCGGAACGATTTCACATCGTGCCGCAACAGGGCGGCTATGCTATGCCGTGGTGGAACTGATGCGCTACGCTGAAAAGAATAACTGGGCTTCGTCGGTCAACAGGAATACTCTGCGAGGTAACAACTCTGATTGAATCTAGACTATGCTTTGGACAATGAACTGATATTGATGCTTTGGGCTGGCGAATATGATGCTGTGGACTTAGTTGCTCGTGCGGTAGCACCTAGGTGATACTCATGCATGAACGGCTCCAAGCCAATTTTCATATTGTTTTATGTCGGGGCTCCTTTGTCCCGGCTTTATAATTCGACAATTCGAAAACAAAATCGTTTTATTTTTGTTTGTATATAATATGGATAGTTTTATTTTATGAATTGATTAAAAAACTTGGGCACATCACAATAAGGTTTTTACAGATAAAACCACCGGAACAATTTAGTACCACAAATCAAAATATTATCGCCACAGTTAACAATAACACAACCTTTTTGTTCAACGTTCAAGCGCAGAGTGCTAGATTTGATTTCATTGCAACATTGAAATGTACTCTAATTCTTTATGCGCGTTTTGAAGCCTTCAGTCAAGACAAATTTCATTTTACTCTTCTTAAAATCTACAAACATCAAGACGCGCATACATGCTATTGTGCATCGTCAGCGATACGCTAACATGCTCCCATGAATGATGTTAGATCGCTGGCGATTTGGCTATGCTATACATGCATTTGTGCATGATCAGCAATATTCTCGCACATGGAAAATGTTGAACCGCTGGAACGAGTTATATGGCTACGAATTAGTTTAAGTATTATTAGATATTCTACGATGAAAAATGAATAAATCAACACCACAAAGTGATATGTTTTGTGGTGTTAGTTCATTCATCTTTCTTACATTTATTGTATTTGAATTTGAATTTTGATTATTGGAGATTATTCCGGTGTTGATACATTAACACATACCGTTTCCATCCCGGTAAAATACGTTCGAAGTTCGCACCATTGGGTTGGTGGTGTAGATTCAATTGAGACGGACTCCCAATTAGCGTTACTAACTCTGAGAACATATCCCCATAAGAGCTGCTGCTCTGCAAAGATAACGATGGGACCAAACCTGTGACTACACACACGAATGGTGCAATCTCAGCGAAAAAAAAAACTTAAAAATAGACAAAAAACGTAGAAATATTAAAAACGACCAACACGATTGAGAACGGTACCAACGACGACAAAAACGACGATGAAAAGAATTACAGCAAACACGGACGAAAAATGGAGATAAGTGGATAGCCTCGTCTAAACTGAGCCTTCGGCGGCATTCGGGTGGGGTAAAACAATAATACGAGCGCCAGAGTATCCTAAAAAGGAAGAGCGAGAAATTCTGCAGGATGCGCCAGATGTTCGCGTAGTGGGAACAAATATCAAGAACATCGAGAACTCGATGGTTACCACTACCGAAGCGACCAAAGCAAGAGTCGTAAATGCAGAAATAATAATGAACCATCCTGAAGTCCACAAAGTGATCACAGCAAACAAAGAAAGGAGTGACCAGGCAAACGAAGCGCCGTTGTGTGATTTTACCGCCACCGTCGAAAATGTGGCTGACTGTACTCGTAAATGGAAGCCGATAACCTCGCCTAAGAAAGGAGGTCGCAAAATACAGTTACCGTCGAGCGACTAATCTGAAAAGCGGGAGACATTCTAAAAGGAATAAAATCAGCGATAAAAATCTACAAAGGTGAAAAAGAATGGGCTCCTTGAACTATAGGAGCTCCTAGACCGCATAAGACAGAACAGGACGAGCTGGTTAAAGGCTGAAGAGGACCAGAAGGCCGAAAAAGGGCAGAAAGCTTGTAGTGGTATGGTGTGGATAAGGTGTCCGTAAACGACTGCAGCGATGGTCTGCTGCCTCGGCGAAAGAGGATGGTAGTATCCGCCGAGATTGGCCTTGCCCGAGGACGCATGAATGCGCTGGCAGGCTAGCGTTGCGGTGTCGTGGGGCGGGTTCTTTTCCCCAGCACATGGACCCACTACAAAAAAATTTCGCATTCACGAATTAAAAAATGTCGAATGCCGATTGACTGGTGTCGAGGCCGAGGTAATCTACTAAGGGTTGAAATTGCTTGTTCGAAGAACAATTTGGGCCGGGAAAAAACGGACAGCCTTGAGAGACTTTGTCGTTACCGACGAAACTTATGGCTCACAAAAAGAGTGGGGCATCCAGGTGGTAGCAGTGCTTTCTCGCACCCTCCCAACCGGATCAAGATCCAAACGTAAACGTGGCGATATATTTCCCATTTGAGTGAAAAACTCATACAAACATAATTTGCATGAATTTTTCCATCAAATGAGGAATATAATCGTGGCCAATTTATGTTATAACCTTACACCATAAAAGGGCACGCGAGCGGAAGGCCACTCTACCCGGGCAAGAGCCCCTATAACACAAAAGAAGGAAAGAGTGCGCCCGATGACTAGCTCATTTCAGTGGAGGGGCTTGCCATCGTTACGGGTCCTATATCCGGTCAGGTTAGAGGAAGGGAAAGACCGAAGGGATAAGTTTAATAATTCATTGTATTCATTATTGATCTTTATACCAACAAGTTCAATTTCTCGGATTTTTTCAAGTTACTGTTTTCTATCTTTGTGTATATAAAATTTTTATTTACCATTTCATTATATTTAAAGTCACATAAAACATGACTTCATTTATTTATAGTAGCAATAATAATAACAGTAAATTTTCTGTGTCCTTTTGTGTTTTCTTTTTTTATGAACTAGTATTTGAAATAATAACAAATTACAGTTTTTCTACTAAATAGATGAACATTTTCTTCTACATGTATTGGGTTTTGTTTTTTTTCGAAAGACACACTAAAGTGTCGAAATGGGTTTTTGATTGGAACTAGCTAAATTGAAATTAATCGATGAAAATGACTTATTTTTAATTTGATTTTGAAAGTATGGCAAACAAAATGCCTGATTTTTCCAGTTATGAGATCAGATTGCTTACTTCGGCCAAATTCAAGCTTCATTCTAAACTTTGAAACAATTAAGTTTAATTTTCTGGAATGTATTTTGTCTCTTTTTTTAAAAGTCAGATGGTAATATATTGCTTTAGCATTAGTCTTATATTCACTTAAAATTAAATTTAAATATAATTGAATCGACTATTTTGAAAAGAACATAGCTCACCCTCTTCGGCAAAACTACGTTAAATATAAAGAAGAGCTAATTACATTTTCACTGAAAACAGTACTGATACGCGTTGTAAAACAACAAATAGGATCATATTGACAAAAAAAATCAATTGATTATGAGCCCATAAAAAAATACAGTGTCTGTATTCTATAAAAATTTAAGATCGTGGACGTAAGCCCTTATTAAAACAACTGATAAAATTACTTTGTGCTTTCCAATTAGATACTTAACACCTTTCTTATTAACCACACAGATCGCCAATTCTAAACCTAGGCATTCGTTCATTTGGTGGTTATTTATGAGCTTTAAACCGAAAAAAAATTATCTTTCCCTTGACGCTGTGAATGTAACTAAGACGATATCTTGCAACGTCTTTGTTCGTATCATTTAATATACAATGCAGAATAAAAGCTTCACGTTTTGCTATAAATCGAATCGTTATTTTTACTCGTTTTAATTACTGTATCCATAACAGGCAATACTCTCCTACTTAATTCGACGAAATTACAGTATCTTGGAAACCTCTGAAAAATCTATTAGAAAGAAATTGAATGCAGAGACTTACTGTGGAGCGGCCAAACTAGTATTATTCAATAATGATTAATTATTAATTTTTTCCATCGCTTGATGAACAGTAATTTTGGTTAGAAATTGGCTTTTCATTTTCATAATGGCATCTTCTCATTTCATTAATTTGAATCTGCGAACCGGATTTATACATTCTGATGAAATGCGTCAGAGTTAAGATTCTCTTCACCAAGCTTAATTGAATGTCATTAAAATCGCACACTGCTTCCCTTATAATCAAGGCTCTGCTTAAAATAATCGGGTCCATTACTATGTATAAAAGCCTGATATTGAAAGTCCTAGGCCACGCGGAACTTTGGTGATTTTGACGGGAAACGTACAGTCAGATGACTGTGCGTCGTCCAGTTAATCCTTTTTCGGAATTTCGGGAGACATTTGATCTCATATTACTATCATCAACTAATAAATTATCTTCGTTTGTCGTTTCTTGCTCAGTTATCTCTGCAAATCTCTATCTGACTGATTCAATAGTGTATGAAATGTATTAATTGCTCGCATCACTCGACTCGTCCTCCGAGTCCTCGCTATGCACGACATGAGGCGAATCAATCAAAAGTTCATGCAATAGAAGGGTTGCTTACCAATGTACTACCGATGGATTATTGTTACTTTGAAAGTCTTGACTTGATTTGTCTTGACCTTGACTTCTATAGTTCCTATTTTTGTCTTCTTTTATTGTACTGTTATCGGAGATGTCATTCAATATATTGGGATTTTCTGTTATATTCAAGGGCATGTCTTTTTGGTATTGTTTAATCGATGCCAAACGTTTAACCAGACGCAATAAAACCGTTCCAATAAGAAGTACTTATCACGCATAACACATTCAGTACCACGGTAATGCACTAATGCAAATCAAATAACTTCTTTTTTTTTGCAAGCCACTCAGCACCAAATTCATTAAACCGTTTCAACGTGAAATGTAATTTTCATTTTTTTATTACACATATTGCAAAACAACTCTCGTAATAACACCAACAATTATTTATTAACTTTTCACAGTTTAGCTTTCAAACTGTTTTATTTGAACATGATTCGCGCCACTCGCACATGTGTCGTATTGATTAACGTGAGCACCTGCCTTTAGTTGACTTAATCTCACGGTCACCATTAGACAGCGATTGGTTTAAGCGCCAATCATTCGCTCCCAAGTTCGGTACCAGTTTACATTGAGGGAACTCTCAACTTTCATACTGGTAGATCCGAGACCCAGCTGTATCTGACGCTATAAGGTCAACGCCAACCTTTGTTTGCACCACTAGCCACCACGATACTCCCCGAAGGGCCGCAACGAATCAGCTGACCATCTTTAAGATTGCGGCTCATCAGCTGCCACGCCACTCGCACACTTAATATTACGCAAAATTTTGCACTCCCAATTGCGAATCGCCATTGAGTCACAGTTGGTACACAGTTGGTTTTTTAAATGCACATTTTCCGCCACTAAATTAAACTACAATATCAACCTTTCTTTCAACATTTGCGCGCATTCCCGCACTCTCTTTTTTCCCTTACCGGCGCGGTTTTCGGGCCGTCTGCACTGGGTGGCGTTCTCCATAAGACTCTCCGTTGTTGCTGCTCGTCACTTTGCGGGACTCCTCACAACCGCAGTTGACAAGCCTTCTATCCACTTCCCATTACATTACGAAAGTGCAATTCGCGGATAAGCTCCGTTGTAATGGGGTTTGCCATGTCCTAATTTCAATTGCAAATTTAAATGATTAATATTATTTTAAATTGACAATTGAAATTTGGATCAGCATTGTGGTGGTTTTTGAGCAGTTTTCTTAAGTAACTGATCGATTACTACGGGCTTAAGGAGAGCTAAGGGATAAACCTAAAGGGCATATCAGGGGAAATGTATGGCCCGAAGACACCAACCCTACTATAAAAGTAGTACGACCAATGCGGTCGGGCCACACACTGCTCGAATCCAGGGCAGAAGCCGAAAATAAAGAGACATTTTACGACGTAGTAAAGGATGTCCTCGGCAAAAGCGCAACTATAGCCTTGCTCAAGCCGATGGCAATGACCGAAATAAGAGACATTGACTGTGTCGCGGATCTGGCCGAGGTGGAAGAGGCCACCAAAAGGGAGCTCCCTAGCGTGGGCAGGATCAAAGCGAGGCTAACACCAGAAAACAGCAGGGAACAACGCATGGCCATCATTGGCTTGATCGAAAAGGACGCCACACAATTTCTGAATAAGGGTGAAGTAAGAATAGGATGCAGGCGAAGAGCAACGCCTCGTCTATTTTTCAAATGCCTTGGCTATGGTCACACCCTACAAGTATGCAAAGGACCCGATAGGAGTTCCCTATTTTACAAATGCGGTGAAATGGGATATAAAAGAGAAGAGTGTACGAAAGAGGCATACTGTATTCTTTGCAAGGATGCTGACCCATGGCCAAATCTTGCGCACATCATGTGATCAGGAACCTGTCGGATTTTCTAGGAAGCCCTAGCCAAGGCAACATCAGAGATTCAATGACGTAACCTACACCGAAATTCAACCGCCTAAAACCGGCTTGAGTAGTTTGCGACGGACATGACAGCCGACTTTTTGCTGCTGAGTGAGCAACATCACGATAAAAGTTCAGCATCATGGTATCCTGATGAAAGTGGTACTGCGGCCATCTGGGTTTGGAACAGTGTTTGTTGACGGGGGGATGGTTTCATGTGGGTTCAGTGCTCAGGGACCACCTTCTTTAGTGTGTACCTAACGCCAAACGAACCGATATCATTTTTCCAAGCCAAGCTTTTTTTGTAGTTGGGAGGTGAATGTCATTTACGCACAGAGTGTGGGACTCCCATGCTCGCAAGAAGGCGACTGGACCACCCACTAAACATCTCCCTCGCATCCTCGTTTCGACGCAGGTAAATACCGCGGCGCTCTCTAGCAAGGAGGGCAACAGATATCACGCCTACAATAACTCTCACTGCCGAATCAGAGACTGTCGGATACGAACATGCAATTCTCAGTGCTCCTCTTCTCTGTACCTGTGGCAAACGTTTTCGGTATACCTCCTTATTGTGAGCGTAGCCACATATTTCTGCCCCGTACAGTAGCACTGACCCTACAGCACTCATCAAGAGGCGTCTTCTTGATGGGCTGTGTCACCCTACATTGGCCATAAGTCGTCTCAGGGCCGATACTCCCAAAGCAGCCTTCTCAGCCGTTGCCCTGATTTGCTCAGAAAAACTCATCTTTGAGTTGATCAGTAGCCCCAGGTACTTCACCGCTAGCTTCGATTCGATTCGTAAGTCGCCAATACTGATCATCCTTACTCTAGGGATTTTCTTTTTTGTCTTCATGACCTCTTTGGTTTTCTCCAGTGCTAAACAGAGCCCACGAGCAGTCATCTAGTCTCTCACTCGATGCACTGGTATACCTAGCCTAAGTTGCGCTTGGTCAAAGATGCGTCCAGTAACCAGAGCCGCAACATCATCCGCATAGCCGAGCAAGCGCGACTCATCTGGCATCTCCAGTCTCAGTAGCACGTCGTAAGACAAATTCCACCGGTTCGGACCAAAGATAGATCCCTTGGTAATACCCGATGCAACTTCCATCCTTCGTTGGCTCTGTGTTGTGTCATAAAGCAGGCTTCGGTCCTTCAGGTAGCCCCTTAAAAGCCGCAGTAAATATTCTGGAACTTGAAAAGGGTTTTCCAGTTTATCCAGAATATCCACCCATCTAGCGGAGTTGAAGGCGTTCCTGACGTCGAGTGTCACCAACACAACGATGCGTCGATTGGAGCGACTATATGCCTCTGCCTTTTGGACCACGCTGACCACCTCTGCAATCGCATCAATGGTGAAGCGTCCCCAGCAGCACCAATCGCGTCAGAGAGTCTTCCCTTGATGAGTGTCTAGCATGCATAACGGGCGGTATGCAGACGGCGATCCCCATGAGCCTCGCCACCTTCCATCGTACCGGGAAAACCCCTTCCCCTAGGCAAGCGTAGAATGTGCTGTGCAGCAAATCAGGACAATGGTGATAGACAAGCTGCAACACCTCAGCTGGAACACCATCTGGACCTGGAGCCTTCCTCGCTCCAAGCCAAGCTTAATGCTTTGGAGGGCGCTGTCACGGACGTAGATGGTAACGTGCTTGTTGAGGGAGACTCAACGCTAAAGCAATCGACCGGGGTAAGGCAAAGTCAAGTCAAAAAGCACTTTAGTAAATACTAATCGTTATAAATTTTTAAAGAATTTAGATTTTTTGAAAATTCCATACAAAAAAATACACAAACTTAATGGATCAAGTGGCTGTCTAAATTTATACGTTATCAATGAAACATATTTAATAAAAAAAGCAATAAATTCAAATTAATTAAAATATAACATACTTTATGATTCAATTGAAAAAGGAAAAAAAAAACCAACCAACACTCTTCAAAAATTTTTTATAATTGCAACACAACAGTGATATCCTACACCTAATATGTTAAACCTAATTCTAATAAAACTCAATCAAAAACTTTATCTTATACTAAAAAATGCTATGAAAATATTCCTAACCTAAACGTTAAACCTTATCTCTAAGCCTACTATGATAAACACAACATATACCTATCCTAAACATGGAAACCAAATAAACAACAACACTAAATGTAGCAATAATGAGCTGAAACTCACAACTAACTAACGAAAAACACAAAACAAAAAAATAACCACGAATAATTTAGACATTTTCATTCAGCCACCAATACCTGGAGTGCTCGGTTTCAGCTCAACCAACCTCAACGAATCTAATAAATAAGAATTTTGTTACTGCACTTGATAATGTTGACTAGTTCAACGAAACGCGTCGTGCATTTCTAAAAATAAAATTATTGATACTAAATTGCAAAGAAATTTTTAATTTTCTTCTTTTCTAATAAATAAGTACCTCCATTGGAATTGTTGGTCTCGCGAACTCAAATTTGGAGGATATTTTATCTTCTTATCGGTGGCCCGTCTATATATATGATATATGATTCGGAGGCCATCAGAATCAAAAACATATTGATTCATGTCCAAATACCCAAATGCTTTTGGAGGAACAGAGCCAGTAGCGGGGCAGGCCGCAATATACCCATCTTTAGGGTGGAACGGCTGTGAAATCCAGGGGTTTTCACTCACAGTTACAGATATTGCGATATGATTCTAAAGAAGTTTCAACATGAAGATATCGACTCTCGCCACTTTAGCAGTTTTCTAAGTTTTTCTATTCGATATAAAGTGTTTCCAATCCGTCTCAGACTTTCTGTACAAACCTGTACATGCACGAAGACATTTCCTTTCTATTGAATATAATATGCTTAATTTAGACACTTTCTTCAGTTGTAATTTCATTATCATTTTGCGATGTTTTGTTTTGCCATGGTTAGCAACATTGTAAGAGATAGATGTCACTAGTTGTTCCTTGGTCAACTACCAATAAAGTTTGTGTTCCTGGTTCTTGTAAAAACAGCATTGTGGGTAGTTCAATGTAAAGTTGCTAACTAAATTTAACTAAAAGTTATCAGTATTTTCTTTAAAATAACTTCTTGAATTCAATATCTCCTCAATTCACACTCCACGGAACAATCATAATCCCTTAACAGGTTATGGGCCAAGTGTCGTGGGTGGGAATTGAGTGAGAAATTGTGAGTAGACTGAACAAAGAACTTGACGCCACGTCAGTGGTATCGGATGTGTCTAGCGGTAGTTCAATTAGAAGTGCGCGGAAAAATCGTGATTGGAAAACGGTTCGTGCAACTCAGGAACCATGCACATTCTTAAACTTTGCGGTAGGGAGGACAGCCTGGGATACTTTGAATGCAAAGGCTATGTTACTACTGTCGTCAGGGATGGAGTTCGAGCAACTTCAGACAATTATAACATGTGAGACGGCCGCGGCAATGTGGAATCATCTGAAAACGATTCATGAACAGAGATCATCAGTGAATAAAGTCGCCATGAAGCAACAATGTTTCAGTTACAGCATGTTAGAAACAGACTCGATTGCGCAACACATAAGCAAAGTTGAAGATCTACCAGAGGCGCTAGCAAATGTTGGTGAATCGGTAAAAAATGTTGACAAGATGACAAAATTGCTAGGAGCGTTACCATATACATACAATGCATTTGTGACAGCTTGGGACTCATACAATGAACCAAAAGAAACATTTGATAATTTAGCAGCACGTTTGTTGAAAGAAGAACAAAGGCTAACACAATCTGAAGATATGGTAATAGCGTTTGCAGCAATGAACATCAAAGGCAATCAAAAAGCATCGGCTTCGGAAACACTAAAGAAGAGCGCTAAGAAAAGGGAATCGCCTAACAAACGACATATTGAGTGTTTTAATTGTAAGAAGAAAGGGCACTATACATTAAAATGTAGAGCATGGTTACTAAAACAAAAAAAGGCAGTGATGAGAGATATGCAATGGTAATGTGCATTGAAATGAAAAATCTCTCTCAAACAAACAGTGAAGATGTATGTTTAGCAGATAGCGGTTCTTCTAAACATATGTCTCATCAACGTGAATGGTTTACAGTGTTTAACAAAAATGCGGGTGACGGTTTTGTGCAAATCGGTGCCAATTCGCGGTTGAAAGTGTAAACGTTTTGAATCGGAAGCCACGCAGACTTGATAAGAAGATACCATACGAGCTATGTAGCGGGAAAACTGTTAATTTGAAGCACATGCGTAAATTTGGCAGTGAAAGTAATGTTCACGTCCCAAAACAATTCAGAACAAAATTTAATATCAAGGCGAAGAATATGCTGTTAGTTAGTTATGAAAACGTCAGTGTTAATTACCGTTTGGTTGATGTTAGTACTGGAAAAATAGTAATAACACGTGATGTAAATTTTTTTTTAATACCTCCATTCCCTACCACTCTCTCCATCACTCTTTCTTCACCGCACAACGCTCGTGCGATCTGCATTCACATTACGTCGCTTGGTCCTTTGTGCCACCCAGACAATTTTTAACACATCGGTATAAGGGGGCACACAATATAATGTGAACTAGTCCTTTTCGTGAACATCTAGTCCAAAAATCATGATCGGCTCTCAGAGATAAAAAAAAAATTCAATATAATACGACGCATTCAGAAAAAAAACTGTGAGTAACTGTCACTTCAGTATCTCGCCAATAGGGTCAAAAGAACGCCCTAAGATACTGGGCTCATAAAAGCAGAATTACAGGTCCACGCTTCAATCAGTGCTCATTAAATTCTCCCTTAGTCTTTTCTTAAATACCAAAAGTGAGTTTGCTTCCTTAACAATTTCTGGTAGATTGTTATATACGAGTATACGCAGAGCATCATTCGTTGCATCGTTCCTTAGACGATCCGTTCTAGCAAAAGTTATTACGAATTTATCTGCATTCCTCGCATTGTATGGGTTGATCTATGATACCTTAATTAATGGCGCTCGTTCCGATCCGTTAATTTTTAAATTTCTGTAGATAACCTTAGCTTTCTCCGTTATAATAATTTGATTAAAGGTTAATGGTTTTGCCAATTGGTAAACCAAACTAGTTTGAGTAAGCATTGGCAGCTTCAGAATGTTTTTATACGCCTTGGTCAGCAGCCTGTATATACTTTTTAAATGTTTCTTTGCTGATTGACTCCAAATAAGTACTCCATAATGCAATTTCGCCAGGACAAATGCATTTAGAACAAGTTTCAATAAAGAAACACAGTGTAACGAAGTTCATAACAATGATGTTGAGGACACATTCGCAATTCATTTCAAGGATGAAGTGTGCGAACCAGAGCAACGGCAAAATTATGAACATGACGACGTTCGATTGCATGTGCGTCTACAAAATCAAAAGGCATATTGATGCTTCAGTGGGCCGCTATAAAGCAAGGTTGTGTGCTAAAGGCTTCACACAGAAAAAGGGCATCGATTACACAGAGACCTTCTCACCTGTAGTCAGGAATTACTTGATACGTCTTCTGTTATCCTTAGCAACAGTCAACGACGGAGATACAGCAGTTTGATATCAAAACAGCATTTCTCCATGGTGACCTTGAGAAGATCCTATTCATGTGGCAATCAGAAAGATCTATCAGCGAAAATCCAGAGTATGTACGCAAACTAAATAAAAGTTTACTTGGTTTAAAACAGGCGCCTCGGTGTTGGAATGAGAAATTCAAGAAATTTCTCAGTAATTTCAACTTTATACAACTAAAAGCCGACAGAAATGTCTACAAAGCAGTTTACGATAATGTTGTGGTTCATCTCGCTCTATACGTAGATAATGGACTCATTATGTCAGAAAAAGGTAACATTATACAGAAAATGTTGACAGAACTGGGTTCGATGGTGGAAAACACAGTAAACAATCCGGAAGTTTTCGTTTTGGTTGGAAATAATTCGAAACAGAAAAGAGAAAACCATGTTTATCAATCAGAAGAGCTACATTAACAGAGTATTGGAGAAGTTTAATACAAGCAACTGCAGGTCCATTGCAGTTCCAGCAGATCCAAAAGCATTAATAAGTTCCACAGACATTCAGAATAATGATAATAAAGAAATGAAAATCTTTTATCATGAAGCTGTTGGTAGTTTGATGTTTGCTACAGTTGTGTCGCGTCCCGACATGGTATTTGCTGTTAGGCAAGTCAGTAGGCATTTAGAAAATCCAGATAGATTTCAGTTGATAGCAATGAAAACAATATTAAGATATCTACAAAGTAGTAGAGATGGAGAGTTGCAAACCTACTGCGATGCAAAGTCAGCATCGCTGACCCAGATATAAGAAGGTCAACGTCAAGGTAAATTAGCCTGTTTGCAAATGGTCCTGTGACATGGTGTTCACAAAGATAAAAATGTGTAGCACTGTCATACAGAGGCGTAGTATGTTGCAGCATCCAAAGCAGTACAAGAAACCATGTGGCTACGAGCGTTTCTCAAGTAAACAGAAGGAGGGGCAATATCACCAACGAAGTTGATAATCGACAACCAAAGTGCCTTGAATTTAGTGAACAATTCGGACCATCATAAGCTGTAAAAGCATATAGATGTGAAATGTCACTACATTCGTCAGTAACTGAAAAATAATGCGATTGAAACAGTTTATGTACCATCTAATGAGCAATATGCAGACTTTTTCACAAAACCATTGTCCCGTGAAAAATTTAATGTAAATTGTAAAATGTTGTAAATTTGTTCAGGTGCGAATTATGTAAAAGGTGTCTAATTGAAAGTGGAAGTGTTGAAAATAACATGTTTAATTTAGGCACTTTATTCTGTTTTAATTTCAATATCGTTTTACTATGTTTTGCCATGGTCGGCAACATTGTAAAAGATAGATGTCACTAGTTGTCCCTTGGTCAACTACCAATCAAATGCACACATGCCAGAAAAAGTATCCGTACATGCAAGATAACAAAGTTATCGTTGTATTAAAAAGGATATGTCCACTTAATTTGAATGCTTCCTTTTATAATATAAAATCTACACTTTTGCATGATTCCCGGTATGTTTCATAATACTTACCATTTGTAAAGGCTTGAAACTTAAACAAAATCAATTTATGGCAACACAATACACCAGAAACAGTTAGTGACATATACAGATGCATATAAATGTTATTAGGTCCGATAATAGCTCTACTTTAAGTTGTGATGGGTTTAAGTTGCAGTTTTTTTTAAATTTTTTGTGCACTAGAATACATTATGACCCCCAAAATTAGCGAAATCAGTGCTGAGGAGAGGAAAATTATGCTGAGACTTAAGAGTGAAGGGAAAACTTACCGCGAAATCGGTCCAATCGTAGGCAGAACTCACTCCTCTGTTCAGTATGTGGTGAAAACATTTAATACAACTGGTTCGATTATGTCAAAACCTCGTTGTGGTTGACCCTCCATACTGACTGAACGCAAAAAAGAAACGTTTTGCAGGCAGTTGAAAATAATTCTCGATAACTGCTTCTCAAATTGTTACAAATATAAAAGACTCTTTTGGTAAGGCTCTCCACGAAGAGACCATACGAAAAATACTAAAGAGAGATGGGTATCGCTTACGCATAGCACGTAAGAAGCCATACATTTCGGAAGTGAGCAGGAAGAAACGTGTGGGTTGCGCAAAAAATTATATAAACAAGCCGACAGAAACTCTGTCGGCTTGTTTAGGTCCAGGTCCTATTCTCTGACGAAAGCAAATTTTCCATATTTGGCATTAAAGGAAGAAAGTTAGTGTGGCGGAAGAGCGGTATTACCCTCGAAAAAGAAAATTTCGTACTAGCTGTGAAACATGGTGGAGGTGGTGTGATGGTCTGTTGGTGTATGGCGGCAGAAGGAGTTGGCCAACTTGTGTTTATAGAATCAACTACGAATCAATACGGTTGCCTTAATATTTTGAAGGCGAATTTGAAGCAAAGCGTTCAGCAGTTGAGGCTTAGTGACGATTTCTGGGCCCAGCAAGATAGTGATCCCAAGCACACAGCACACAATGTGAAGCTTTGGTTGCTCTACAACACAAACCCAGACCTTAATCCCATTGAACATTTGTGGGACTTGTTGTAGCGCAGGATCCGTCAGCACAGTATAATCTCGAAGGAAGTGCTGAAAAACGTCATCGTCGATGAATGGGGAAAAATTACCTGGCAGAACACAGCCAAATTTGGTTCACTCCACGCCAAATCGATAAATAGGTCCTTAAGAGAAAAGTTTATCCGACATGTTATTAAGCCCTAATATGTAATAAAGTATTTGAATATTTCAAATTGATATTATCATGTACGGATACCTTTTCTGGTTCGTTTAAGTGAGGCTTTTTTGTTTTTATTTGGTAAAATCTAGTTTTTAAAGGAATACCACAGGAAAAATTTATAGAAAAGATAGTGTCACTAATGAATAAATTTTGTTGCTTAAATATTTAAATGTATCAGCTTTGTTTAGCATGAATTTCCTAATATTTTGCTTCCTTTTGATGTTGTACGGATACTTTTTCTGGCAAGTGTATATTCTGACTCTTGTAAAACGAGCATTGTGGGTAGTTCAATGTAAAGTTGCTAACTAAGTTTAAGTAAAATTTATCTGTATTTTCTATAAAATAACTTCTTCGATTCAATATCTCCTCAATTCCACTCGGCGGAGCAATCATAATCCTTCAACACTTCCGAAAACTTTTGATCATTCCAAAGTACTAGCACTTTGATCGTACCAGATCTGATATCCATATGTCAAGATGGTCTAACTAGGGTCTTGTAACAGATAACATTTAAACATTTAAACAGTTTAAAAATTAGTCCATCTACCCACACCATACTGAAGGCTTTCTCTATATCAATGAGACTCGTTCCAATACAGTCTCTATCATTTAGTTTCCAACTGGTGTCTGAGGTTATTTTCGTTATTGCGTGATTGCTCGAATGCCTAGCACGAAAACCAAATTGGCAATTCGGCATCAACTCAAATTTGTCAATGTGGGCCTTTAATGTTTGTTTAGTATCACTTGAAACACCTTGCTGATGTTAGGCAGCAAGCTGATTGGACGGTAGCTTTTAGGACCCAAAAATTCTTTTCCTTTCTTCAAGATTGGAGGTACCTTAGCCTTGAACTTTGAAGATAAACTGCACATCGTTGCCCGAGTGTAGCCATTCGGGAACTCCAAAGGTCAAAAAGATTTCACGCTCTAAATATTGCACAACTGATTCCCCCATATGAACTTGGCAAAATGTTCCAGTACCACAAACAATTAGGTGTCTCCCGATTTAGAACGGGGGTGTGGACCCGTGAAGTTCAAAAACAGGCACTGCGTAGGTTTCACCGAGTCTCTTGATGCGTCCATAGGGGGTCTCAAAGTAAAATTTGAAGGCTTGAACTGTTTGCACGCCGAACAGCTTTGTATGTGCTGAATCAAATCTTATCGCGAACGAGGCCAATTGTAATACCTTTGTTAGACTTCTGTCGGCTTACGAGTCCCCCAATGCAAGCTGCGAGGATAATCATGAGCTCGTAGTACAAGAGCCTAATGGTGACCTGCAGGAACCTATAATTATGTTTAAGGAATATCCGAAATCAGCGTTGCTGGAGAACCAGGAATGATGTATACACGGCCATCAACAGGGAGAAAATTCTGAAACATCAGGTTGCTTTAGAATTTGCTCCTTAAGATGTTCTTACTCGGGCTCCTGACATGCAGACTCCGGAATCAAACCATTAATATGATTGTGCTCCGGGCGACAAGTAATGAGCGAGGCCACCCGCTCATCCTGCAAGCAAAATCTTGACAACGCATCAGGGGCAACGTTATGGTCACCTTTCCGGTGTTCAATTTTGACATTGAACCCTTGCACTTTCAGGCTCCAGGCACGACTGCATGAGCCATTTGAGGCTAGCATGGCCGGTAATGATGGTGAAAGGCAACTCTTCGATATATGCTCTTCACAATTTGACCGCAGCTAAGCATTCCAATTCGGTAATGCTATAGATGCGTTGCGCAGCGTTGGGCTTCATCGACATATATGCGATTGAATGCTCTCCACCTTCATCGTCTTTTTGGAACGAAAAACTTCCAATACCCACTGTACTTGCGTCACATTGAATATGAATTGTATTTTGAACACAATATTTCTTCTTCTTTAATTTCTCTTATTTTTTCAAATACGATATTATATAAGTACATAACACTTTCTACTATTTCAATACAATTTTTTTGTTTTGTTTTGTTCTTCCTGAAATATTTGGCGCAATATTTAACCGAAAGTTTTGTCTATTAATCCTTGTAGCAACTGTTGATTGACCAAATGACATACCGTCACTATTTAGTTCTTTTTATTTTAGTAACATAATAATTTTCTCACGGTTTTCAATCATATATCATCAATATTACGAGACTATGACAAAGTCACTACTAACTTTCGGGTAATTTTTTTTTATTTTGTTTGTCCTTCATCCATTTCTTTCAAATTTATCATTTAAATTTTCGATCTCAAACTGTTTGAATTCTAATTTACAGTTTACTTCTTCTGTTTCTAACATAATTAAATCGAGTGATTCGTCATTTTTACTTTACTGAAACAATTCTCTGTTTCGATTTATCGGGTGCATATGTCCTATCAATTGCAAGTATATGTCCCTTTTTTCCAATGTTAAATACAATATAAGAAATAAATAAATATAACAAGGGTTCTCACTGACCCTCCCGACGACCGCTCATTGTTGGAGGGGCTGCGGTGTCTGCATGTTATTTTTCCTTCGGAACAAATCAAAAATCCACAATATTCGACTTCAATTAGACCTAAGACCATGAACCAAAAATTAGAACCTTGAATTCTAATTTACAGTTTACTCCTTCTGTTTCTAACATAATTAAATCGAGTGATTCGTCATTTTTACTTTACTGAAACAATTCTCTGTTTCGATTTATCGGGTGCATATGTTCTATCAATTGCAAGTATATGTCCCTTTTTTCCAATGTTAAATACAATATAAGAAATAAATAAATATAACAAGGGTTCTCACTGACCCTCCCGACGACCGCTCATTGTTGGAGGGGCTGCGGTGTCCGCATGGTATTTTTCCTTCGGAACAAATCAAAAATTTTTTCATTTGAGGTTACAATAAATTATTCTGATAAGGGAAATCCACAATATTCGACTTCAATTAGATCTAAGACCATGAACCAAAAATTAGAACCTTGAATTACTTTCGAATAATTTACAAATCAGTGGTTGCTTAACTAGTACGGAGTTGGAATATCTATGATTCGCAGGTCATTAAGGACCAATTAACACTGATGAAAACTCGACTAATCACTTCTTTTGAAGACGATTCCTTGAATACGAAGGTCTTAAAGGATTGATTTTAAACTATTATTGCACGATTCATGACTCAAGACAAATCAGATGAATTCATGACTGCGCCAAATGAACCAAACATTATCACTCGGCACTAGTTCACGGGTATTGGTGAAAATACTTCGATCGTGCTACGTTTTCATGCATCCTATATAAATTTTCTTCCTTCTTTATTTTTTCCCACACATTTGAGAAAATTCTGCGCCCTGACTATCCGGTGTTTCATCAACCCAATTGTTCCTAGCATTATTTCACTGTTCATTACGTATTGTGTTTTGTTGTATCCGTAGTGGTCTTTGTCACTCATTAGCAAGCCGAAAACAAGGGTGGGTTGGAGGATGGAAAAGTTTCACTGACATTGATGGACTTGCTGTAGTGGAAAACCATACGTGCACCTTTTCAAGGTCAACTGTCACAGACACACACATGAGTATTCCGGCCCAGTTCTGTGCAACAAGCGGCGCTAACACTCATCGCCACTCAATAATAACAATTTCTCATCGCCAACTTATCCGCGCGTTCCCACAATTGCTTACAGTTCCAACGACCGCAAATTGCACCACAGTTCGAATCACGCCGCTGTGCGTTCGCACTAAACTCTTCATTTTATGGACAAATTTGACTCCAATAGGATTTCAAACGACGATGACGGCGGCGGCGAAAAAAATTTTCTGTACTACCGAAAATACGATTTGACAAATGCACTTTGCTATTGGAAAACTATGATATTGTGCATGGAACCATCCTTCCCATCCAACCTTCTGAGTGTGCAGTGAGTTTAGTGAGTGTTTGTGAAGGAAAGTTAACCTATAAAATTCAACGAAGAACCACAATTTGAGTAAAATAAAATCTTTTCACTTTTGCGATTATAAATTAATTCTAATAGGGTTGGTAAATCCCCCAAACAATTAAGATTTGAGTACAGTGAGATATAATTAATCATTTAAAGTAGAGCCAAGTAAAATCAAAGCCAGTTCCTTAGAGTTCGTACGTTATAGGTAAGAGTTTTCACTATTAATGTTATAATGGAAGAACAATCAAATAAAAAGAAGGTACCCCCGACCCTGGGGAAAGGAAGGAGACTACTTTGAGAAAAATCAACGAGAAAATAGATGCCAAAAGAATAAAAAGAAACATCAAAGGCGACACCACGTGTAAGGTCAATAGCCTCGATACAAATGCTAACGGTAGTTTCAACGAACCAATGGACACGTTTGAAACGGAAAAAACCAGTAAAATTGCTAACGGTAAACTGTCTAGCGCTCCTAAAATATCGAAAAAAAACAACAGTAACAGAAACCACGCCAACCATATCCGTGCCAATGGAAGACATCGAAAACTTCATGGCGGATACTTTAAACAAAACAGCTAAACCTAAAAACACCATTAAGCAGATGCTGAAAGAACATATGGATACCTTAAAGGAAAGCGACAAACAAACAGCGGAATCAACGAAAAAGGGACATAACATCAACAAATATGACACGAGGAAAAAATTCTTTGTACTAATGGACCTTTCCAAAGAAAAGGCTAATGAAAAAAATGAGACTCACTCCAATGGCCTTCTATTCAATGAACAAATATGAACATAAAGAACATAAAGGAATTAAACAGGTAGGATACAACAGGATTAAACTAATGTTCAACAAACCTGAGGATGCCAATGAGGTAGTGATGAACGAAAACATAAAAAACTTTGGAGTGAGAGCGTTCATACCTAACAACTTTATAATGAGACACGGTATAATAAAAGGTGTTCTACTAAATATTACAGAAGAAGAGATAGCCAAAAATAGAATTCCAAGCAACTCAGATGGCATTCAACAAAAGAATATAAAAATTTTGAACGTGTACAGGATAAAAAGAAGAGATCCGGAAAACAGAGAAACGTTCATACCAACATAAACAGTGAAGATATCATTCTCGGGAGATGAACTGCCGAACGAAGTCAGATTAGAATACCTGAACATGCCAGTAGAATACTACTACCTCAGGCCAAAACAATGCTTAAAATGCCTCAGACTTGGACACACGCAATACTTCTGCAAGGAGTTTCAAGGAGAAAATAAAAGATGTCCAAAATGCGTAGACAAGGAATGTCTAGACAAGGAGTGTAAAAATAAGAAATGTTTCTTATGTGGAGACCTAAATTACAGCGCTATCGACAAAACCTGCCCCAAATGGATAAACTACGATATGGAGATGAAAGTATGTTCCATTAGAAACGTAACACTCAAAGAAGCCAGAAACATCCTGAACAACGACAACCAATTCGAACTGCTGAAGGACAACGAATCCATGGATTCAGCGTTCCCACTACTATCAAAAACAAAAGCAACAAACAACAGAAACTCGAACAATACAATAAATAAATTAATGCTAAATAAACCATACACAAAAAAAACTTTTAGAAAAAAAAAGAAAACCGACTTCAAAATGCCCTAAAAAGGATGAAATAAATTTTATGGAAGCGGTGCCATATCATATTTTCCCCATTCTTTTATGATGGTGAAGATGTTGGAAGTATTTATGTTGAAATGGTAAAGTATAATTTTTTACTGCAATGGAAAAACCACTACGGCTAAAATCAAATTTAGTTCTGGTACATTTAATACATGATCTCATCAACGTCTACCTTGATTTTAGACTTCATAAAAATCCAATATGGATTGTAGCTTTGAAGAATTTTTGAATTTCGAACTTTGCCCAGACGCAATTTTTATATTCTGGCTTGACTCTGAAGTGCTTTTTTATCGTTCAACTTTTTTCGACCTTTGAGCGATCGCCATTTTGTTTCAAATTATTCCACGTTTTTTTTTTTTTAACACCTCCCCTGTCAATCTGAGAACCTAGCCTGGAACCGTTTGACACATTACTTCGGGCTAAGCCTAATTTCTCTACGCGTTTAGGCGCCACCGGGCTACAGGGATCCCTTTTCCAACTGAAGGAGGGGAAGGGAGAGGGATTTCTAGAAAAGAGACCCCTCCGCCCTGGACGCCTCCAGGCGCTCATATATTTTCCTTTCTATCTTAAGGACTGCCCGAGCGTAATGTGCCACACAGTTCCATTTGTCAACGGATGTGAGCATCTCTCCAGTGAGTTCATCCGGAGAGAGATCTCCCATTTCTTCAATGAGGTCACCGCGCTGCCTTTCCCACCTCTTGCATACAAAAAATGTGTGGTAGGCATCATCGACCTCTCCAGCACAGAATATGCAGTCAGGAGACCGTGACTTACCAATCTTGTGCAGGTAAGACCGAAAGTATCCATGTCCACTCAGTAGCTGAGTTAGATAGAAGTCAGTCTCACCATGCCTTCGATTGAGCCACGGCCTCAGGTCACCAATAAGGCGTGCGGTCCACCTACCTTTTGTATCGCTCACCCAGAACTGTTGCCAATCACTGAGTGAGCGTTCTCGTTCTTCGTGGGCGACAGCATCTCTGTCGCATTCGTTCCTCCGCAGGTAGATTCTGCGGCGCTCCTTGGCAAGGATGGCAATGGGTATCACTCCTGCGATGACCAGCACTGCCGACTCCGAGACAGTCCGATATGCAGATACAATCCGCAGCGCTCCCCGTCACTGCACCTGTGCCAAGCGCTTTCGATACAGCCCCTTGTTGAGAGCCTCACACCATATCTCCGATCCGTACAACAGCACAGATTGTACTGCACTCATCAGAAGTCTCCTTCTTGATGAGGCGGGACCCCCTATGTTGGCCATTAGCCGGCTGAGAGCCGAAACACTCGCTGCAGCCTTGTCAGCTATTGCCCTGATTTGCTCGGAGAAACGCATCTTCGAGTCGATCAAAATGCCCAGGTACTTCACTGCTAGTTTAGTCTCAACGAGTGCTTCCCCAATGTTGATCATCCTTACTCTAGGGATTCTCTTCTTTGTCAAGATGACTACTTCGGTTTTCTCCAAAGCTAGGCTGAACCCGCGAGCAGTCATCCAGTCCCTCACTCGGCGGATTAGCATACCCAGTCTTAGTTGCGCTTTTTCAACAGAGCGTCCCGCAACTAGCGCCGCGACATCGTCTGGATAGCCGATCAAGCGCGACTCATCCGGCAGCTCGATTCTCAGTAGCCCGTCGTACGTGATGTTCCACAGGTCTGGGCCAAGGATGGAGCCTTGTGCAACACCCGATGTAACTTCCATGCTCCGCTGACCCTCCTTCGTCTCATAGAGCAGGCTCCGGTCTGTCAGGTAGTTCTTCAAAATCCGCATCAGATATTCTGGAACTTGAAAAGAGTTTTCCAGTGCTTCCAGAATATCCGCCCATCTAGCGGAATTGAAGGCGTTTCTGACGTCAAGCGTCACGAGCAACACAACCCTTTTGTTTGAATAGCAGTGAGCCTCCGCTCTTTGGACCGCGCTCACTACTTACGCTATCGCGTCAATAGTGGAGCGACCTGTTCTAAAACCATACTGCCGTGGAGATAGGTCCCCGGCAGAACGGACCGCGTCAGTGAGTCTTCCCTTGATGAGTTTCTCGAGCACTTTCCCAGCCGTGTCTAGCATACATAACGGGCGGTATGCAGACGCCAACTCGGAATTTCCCTTCCCCTTGCTGATCAGTACGAGCCTCGCCACTTTCCAGCGTTCCGGAAATACACCTTCGTAAAGGCAAGCGTTGAACATACTGAGCAACAAGTCAAGACAAAGCTTGTAGACAAGCTGCAAAACCTCAGCAGTAACGCCATCTGGTCCCGGTGCCTTCCTTGCTTTCATGGATAGAATTGCCTGCTCCAGTTCCATCATTGTGAAAGGTGAGCATTCTATTGGTGTTTGTGCATGAGCTGAATCGACACGGGCAGGGTGCGTGGGGAATAGTGCCCGTACGATCTCGTCCATCTTCTCTGCTTCATGTAAGCAGGGCTTCCGTTGGGCACCAAGTTTTCGCATGACCAGCTTGTAACCTAGGCCCCACGGATCCCTATTTACATCGTCCACGAGATCTTGCCAGCATCGGGCCTTGCTCTTGTTAATAAGCCTGCGAAGATATTTCCTGCCGGACCTGTATGCTGCTAGCCTAGTGTCTGCCTCCTGCCGTGTTCGCGCCCGCTGGGTCTCTCGCCGAAGTTTGTGACACTCGCTTCTTTGTTCGGCGATCTCGCTTGACCACTAGTATACTGGAGGCTTACCGTGTCGGGGTCTCCGACGGGGCATGGAAGACTCGCAAGCAGTTATGATGGTACTCATAGTTGAGTTCACCAAGTCCTTGGCTGTAGGCCCTCCACTCCCTGGTGGAGCTCCCAGCAACGGTGCGCCTGCCGTAAGCGCGTTAGCGAACCTCTCAACGTCCATCCTCCCAGTCCTCCATCCGAGGATTGAAGTTTGGGCATATGCACGCAGAGTGGCACCGTCGTGAGTCTCAACCGCTATATACTGGTGATCACTAGCCGAGTAGTCCTCTAGTACTCGCCAGTTGTGTGCTCTAGGTACCAGGGACTCCGAAGCGAGTTTCACATCGGGTATGGTTCCTACGCAACCCCAGCGGCGGAAAGTAGGGGTGTTACCAGTATTTAGGAGAAAAAGCGCTGTTCTGGCCGCCATGTCCAAGATTTGCTTTCCCCTTGAGTCGGATTGTGGCATACCCCATTCAATGGCTCTAGCGTTGAAGTCTCCCCCGACCAGCATGTGGCCCTCTGTGTTCGAGACAGCGTCCTCCAGGGCATCGAGTTTCGTTCGAAAAGATGGCATTGCCTCGTTAGGCGTCAGATAAACACTGAAATATGTTATCCCTGAACACCGCACCTACACAAAACCATCCCCGCGTCCATGGCCCTGCACCTGAAGGCGGGCGCTGTCTCGAACCCAGATGGCCGAGGTTCCAGATTCGTCAGGGTACCACGCTTGCGAGTCCTTGTTATGATGTTGCTCGCTCAGCAACAGGAGGTCAGCTTTCTTATCCCTCGCAAACTGCTCAAGTAGGTCCTGGGCGTTTGTGCTTCGGTGCAAATTGACCTGCAGGATACGGATCATTTGAGTATCGATTTGGCTTTAGTTAGGGCTTCCTTGAAAACCCAGCATCTCACTGTCCCCGGCTCATGTTTGAGGTCGCCGGGTGCTAGCTTAGCATTCTTGCAAAGAATGCATTTTGCCTCGTTCGTGCACTCCTTCCTTTTGTGCCCTGTTTCACCACATTTGTAGCACAGAGATCTCCTGTCGGAGCCCCTACAGCCATACGCGGTGTGTCCGTATTCGAGGCATCTGAAGCAGCGGATAGGGATCGCTCTTCTCCGTATCCTGCAGATCACCCAACCTATCTTAATTTTGCACTTCGCCAGGATTTGCTGGGCGTCTTTATCAGCTAGTTCGACAATAGCCATGCGTTGCCCCCTTGTGTTTTCACGTGTCAATCTTGCCTTGACTTCACTTAAGCTGGGGAACTCCCTCCTAATGGCATCCTCTACTTCAGCTTTGTCCGTGACGCAGTCGAGGTCCCTGATTTGCAGGGTGGCCATTGGTTCGAGCGAGGCAACCACTGCCGCATCTCCAAGAACCTTTTGAACCGCGTCACGGAATGCATCTTTGTTTGTGGCCTCTGGCCCGAATTCCACCAGCAGGCCACCGGTCCGGGTTGGTCGAACTGCTTTGATGGCAGTTTTGCTGTCGTCTGGCTTGACCGCTCCTTTAATTTCACGGAGGACATCTGCGTAGGTTCGGCCCTTAGTGGGTTTAATAAGCAGTGCCTCTCGCAGGGGGTTGCGCCGCGGCTCGCTTTTTGTTTTCTGCGGTATATCGGGGGGTTCTTTGTTCTTCTTTTCGCGGTTGAGCTCTTTGTCTGTTTTTTCTAGGAGCAGCTTTTTGGCCGCTTTTTTCGCTGCCTTGTTTCGCACCACATGAAACTCCTCGCCTGGAGTGACAACTTCGTTTATGGTCTCGTCCTTCCTCCTTTTCTCACGGTCGCCTTCAATTGGGCTACCGGCCATTCTTTTGCTGCTGCTAGGAACCACTGATGCCTCGAGGGAGAGCATGTCTTTTTGGTGCTTTTCGGTTGCAAGCCACCTCCGCC